>OZ012736.1:270806461-271417699 GCA_963859935.3 Lathyrus sativus
AAAACTTGAGTTCCCATCTAACAGAATGATTCATCTTCACTGGTAGGCAACGAGTTACTCTTGTTAATCCATTCTTAACTGTCCAAATCGGATCATACTTCCTCAAATTCATCCGAAAACCCGGCACAAAGCCCATGGGAATACTATCCCATCCCACTCGAAATACTCAACAGTTGTATCAGATCCAACCATCTCTAATGTCCATACTTCAATTCCCAGCAAGTCTAATCAACATATACAAACTCAATCAATTCCTTCTCCATCTATGGCTATCCAAAACTATTTCTCAAATTCGGTCGCATCTTCCTAGTACCTGCACGAATACTCCACCTTTATCGATGTACTTCTCCCTGAGTACTCTTATCCAACTCACACTATTCAGGATACACACTTCATCACGACATCTCACAATACCATTTTCCTTAATCCGAAAATAAGCCCTCTGACTTTTATCCATTAAATTCAATTAATCTATCAACTCAACTCAGAATCCCGATTTCCTCGAACCTCATCAGAATACCAAAAGTCAATCTCAACATCCAAGGCTCAACTCCATAAGAAGTCTCTTCACAGGCCGAACTCATATCTGGATTTGCTTAATCAGTTCTAGCTTCCTTACCATCTTCATTAGTGTATACCAAAATTCCCGATTCGATATCTTAGCTACCACTTGGTCTCATCCGAATGGTAATTCAACCAAAACCATACTCCTTCAGGAGTTCCAATTACTTCTCTGTCTCATATTTGACTCTCTCTCAAATAAAACAAATACCTTAAGGTCAGTAACCATCTCAAATCTCAACTAAACAATTGAGGCTTCCAAACTCTGGTACAAACACACAACAGCAACCCACTCCAAATTACTTGTCAGATAATCCCTCTCTGTACTTTATATTGCCTTCAAGCATAACCAAAACTCATTAATGTTATACTTAACACATCTCTTAATCATATCAACAAAGTATCTCAAAACACAACGACAATCCTGTCGGACTTGGCAAAACCAATACACGAACTGTTGACAGTTTTCTCAAAACTCTTTGAACTTTCTTCACAGTAGTACATCACTGCCTCTTCCCCAATACTAATAACTCAAGTTCCCGACGCTCAACATGAACCCCTATACTCTCCGAACATATCCAAACACCATCGGTTACATAACCATTGACTCTCTCACTCAAGTGTGGAAAATCATTATATCAAACGGACACTCAGCTGTGAACTTATGGTGATAACACAAACCGCACTCTCCGCGCTTACCATAACATCCAAACATTTTTCGCCAATAAATACTTAATTCCATGTCACTACTTTCCCATCACATAGAGCACTGTAATATCTTCCAACGCTTCTAATCTTGCGTCATTCCGAATTACGGTTTTCCGTTACGACAAAATCACGGAAACAACCCTTCCACACTTAAAGGTCATCCAATACCTCTCCAACTCTTGAAATGCTTAAGGGTACAATTATACTAACCATGTATTCCACATCTCATTTCCTTTAGTAATCACTAGAAGTCATTATTCACCCTTATGCTCAACTCCACAATCTGTTGTTGTAGCACACACACCAGACATAATTCTCAACACTACTCAATCAATTTAATTCTTCGACTGTCCAAACAGATATAATTAGTCGACAAAACCGCCATCTTCCCACTTTCATTAGCACCCTGAATTCCCATCAAAATTAACCATCTCCTCACTGTCTCGTGCCGACTCATCAACACACTTCTTAAGCACCTGGCTTAGCTCCAACCAATTCTCTGCTCACGCCACCTAAGCTTGCAAGACACGTCCATCCCATCCAACAGAACTCCAACTACTATCAACAAGAGATTAAGGGTGATCAGTTCCTCAATTTGTCAATAGGCAGCTGGAAATTATGATGGAGTATAGACTATCTTTACTAAACCACAAGAGTGTTAACCACCCACTGAGCTACAACTTCTACACCTGCAGCATCTTGGAGAAGCACAACTTCTCCCCCATTTTAGATCATTCCCACTTCTCCAGACAAGGTTAAGCAACAACATGTATCGACAGTGTTTTCACACACATGTCGCATACAAGGGCACAAATAACATTAGACAACTTGGCCGGACGGACCGACCTGCTCTGATACCACTAATGTAACACCCTTCTAAACCCCGCAAATAATATATGCATAATCAGAGTAAAAGTTAACATGCATCCATAAAAGGGCATCACACAAAACTTGCAACACATTAAAACAATCTGTCATGCTCATAAACACCTTTCCATTTAGCAGCGGATTCATTAATGAAAATCTTTTAAAAGAAACATTTACTTTCATCATGTAAAATCAACATCTCTAGGCACTAAGGCCAACATCTCATTATCTCAATTATTCCAAATATGAAAACATAACTTAGGTTACATAATGTAATCCTAAAACATAAGCAATCGATCCCCGTGTTACACGACCAGAGCATGACTCGACCCATAAATAATTATTAAACCGCTACACACGTAGCGACCTTGAACTACAAGCAGAACTTCATAAAGGCCTCCAGCAACCTAATCTGCAATGCCTCATAGAGCATTATAAAACAGCAGAAGGGTGAGAAATATTACCATAATAATCAAAGCATAAAATCATGTATATATAGGTATCATATAATTAACTCCCTATTTCTCACCACGATTCAACTCATAGTCATTTACATTGTCACTTATATATATCTACAACATGAATATTCACCAAGCATTTCACATCATGCATACATCCACAATTCCACAAACTTAACATTCACACGTAAGCATCTCTTCATGCACGCTTCATAAGTATTCAACAAACATCTCATCATTCACACATAAGCATCTCTTCATGCATATGTCATATATTAATGTGACTCAACAACTCAATGCAACTCATGCAATGCGGTACCGACTCTCGTTATCTTTTTTCGGTTTTCACTTTAAACCGGGTCCACCCTTCTAGACCGATAACTCGTTATCATTTTTCGGTTTTTACATTAAACCGGGTCCACCCTTCTAGACCGATAACAACCAAGCCCGTCCCCTAGGCTTCAAACCCACCCTTCTAGGTTTGGGACAAGCCACTAGTTTCCACGAAACTAACAGACATTGCCTCTTGACTGAATGATGCATGTACAATCAACTAATCACAATAAATGCACTTAAGACCGTTCCCGCGTCTTAATCCCATGCATTCGAATAATTCACCCCTTCGAGAATTTCATCATGATTGCACATACAACATATATCAAACATTTATCAATGTATTCATTTCACACATCATCATATTCAACAACAATGCACACATATCATATATGTTCCCATGCATTCACACAACAATCGCATACATATATGCACTCACAATTCATTGGACATTACACATACATTCGTCATTATATTCCCATGTATTCGAATAATTCACCCCTTCGTGAATTTCATCATGATTGCATACACAACATATCATAATAATCATTAACGTATTCATAATTCAATAATATCACCACATTAACACACAATGCACACATATCCGCGATATGTTCCCATGCATTCCTCACAATTATTAACAATGCACACATATCCATGATATGTTCCCATGCATCTCATACAATTATTAACCAATGCACACATATCCACGAAATGTTCTCATGCATTATCCACATATATATTCACAATTCAATACAACATCATATTTAGCAAGCAATGCACGCATATCCATCATTATGCTCTCATGCATTCTTCATGTATTTTATCATACAATCGCATGTAAACAATATGCATCCACAACACATTTTTCATAGTATGTTTATTCTTTATCTCATGCCATCTCATACAAGATATACACATCACAATACCAATCATACAATTATAAGTTATGCACACATGTATCCACAATGTTCTCATGCATATTTATTACATAATTGTACACAACAGTCAAACATTCACAAACTCATCAATTAATACACACATAATCATCATTATGTTCTCATGTATTTTAACCGATTACAATTAATCATTTATATCACAACTCTAGGATTCACGCCCAAAGGCTACCCACAACACATATCATCACCATGGATCACATACTCATTCATATCATAGAGGTATTAACCTATGTGAATCAACCAAACAATCACCACATGAACAACACAGCAAAAGAAAAATGCTGTCACATTCGCCTTCATTCGCCTGGCGAACCCTCGCAGCGAACCTTCGCCTGGCCTTCGCCTGGCGAACTCTCTCAGCGAACACTCGCTAGGCTTCGCCTGGCGAGACTTCCTAGCGAGCCCAAGTCAGTAGCTACTGACTTCATTCGCCAGCACCTTCGCTGGGCGAACCTTCGCTATCCACCTTCGCTTGGCGAACTCGCCAGCGAAGTCCACTGGGACTTAATCATAATTACTCGCCAGCATTCGCTAGGCTTCGCCTGGCGAAGCTTCGCCTTCGCTCGCCTGGCGAGAGCCAGCGAACCTGCGCAGAACAGAACCCTATTCTGTCTTCTCCTTCACCAATCCATCATCAACCCTCTCTTACACATCCAAATCAGTATAAATAGCATCAATACATGTTACCCGACTATTCTACGGCATTATTGCTCAGTTTCAACCGATTAAATCATCATTCTACCGATTAATCCAACTTGCCCTAAAATGGAAAGTGATGAAAACATCCACAAACCCAAACCCAACATACATAATAGCATACAATGATTAAATAGCAATGTTTCTCACCCTTACCTTGGTTTAAATCGAAGCTTTGAGTTGCTCTTGATGATTTCCACTTTCCTCTTCTTCTCCTCTCTTTCTCTTCTTCTTTCCTCTTTCTCTTCTTACCAACTCTTATCCTTTTCTTTCCCTTTCTATTCTTTTTATATTTCTTTCCATTCTATTTCTTCCATAATATATATTTTTCAATCATTTTCCATAAATTATCCACTTAACCATTAATTAAGAATATCCAAAATATTTCCAACTTAATTTTCCAAAACTCTCCAAATGATAAAATAGCATAATATGTAGACTTAATATATTATCACACTATTCCATAATTAAAATAATTCCAATAAATTAATTAATTAGTTAATCAAAATTGGGCTGTTACACTTAGAGTCCCCGACAGAGTGTTTGCTCAGGATGATTCCTGAAATCTCCAACATAGTTATCGGTTCAGGATGATTCTTGATGTCCCCGACGGAGTTATTTGTCCAAGATGATTCTTGAAGTCCTCAGCAGAGTTGATTCATCCAGAATGATTCCTGGATCCCCGAAGCAGAGTTACTTGATAGTTCTCCAAAATCCCCAGCGGAGGTGCGTCGTCCCCAACAGGTTTCTGAACAGCAAAGTTGAAACTTCCCCTGAAGACTTGATGATTGAAGTCCGACCGTGTTAACGAAGCAGTTCTCTCAGCTGATGCGGAGTGCCTGATGGCAGAAGTTTGGATATCCCCAATTGGCTCATAATTGACCGAGAACTCTATTCCCGACTTACTGATGAAGTCCGGCTGATGCCCGAAAGTTTTCTTTGAATGCCCGATGGCATGATTAACTTGATCGTTGACCTGACGAGTCCCGAGGAATCTTGATGCCTGACAGCATGATCGATCATGTATTACCGGTTACCGTGTGACCCATTCTCCAGCTAGTTGTCGTGCAGCTAATATTTCAGTTTTCGAAGATTTGTTCCCTTCAGAGTACCGTGTACTTGTGCAGTTGGAAAATTTTCGGGTTTGTTAGTATTCAACCGTCTTTTACCTTGATTTGCTGAGATCCGTTCACTCGTCACCCAGTCAGGTCCAAGCCGTTTGAATAGGGGCAACTGTTGCACCCCAAAATTTGACCAACATTTCTTTACCTAGCCTGTGGTTCATCTCATTCACATTAGCATTATCACTTGCATTTCATTGACATGTATGCAAGAGATCAAGAGGTATGAGTACCAATCAAGACTTTGAAGATATCCAAGAAGGTTATTCAAGTGTTCAAGGGTTGATATCTTTGTCAGAGAAGCGAAGAAATCCTCAGAGAGATTGGTTGAAACCAAGGTTGTGTGCCTCCTAACTTGAGAGTTGTGGGAGCTCCTCAGATGATTCTGAAGCCATGAGGATGGACTTAAAGCTTTGAGAGAGCTTATGAGATGTCTTGAAAGCCATCATGAAGCCTAGATAGGTCATGGTGCAAGTTTAAGAAGACTCAGCCATGAGTGGTGTAATTAGGGTTTGACTGAGTCAACCCTAGGTCTACTGATGATTTGGAGAGGGTTGAGACCTAATCTAAGAGCCATATGATCATGGATTGATGCATTGAGATGCTATAAGGATGATTCCAAGATCAACTCATCATGATTGAAGAGTTTGAGAAGTTTCAAGCTAGGGTTTCTAAGGCTTGACAGTGTAAAATCCCCTAGTTTGACCCCTAACTTCAAGGCAGTTTAGCTCAAGATATGGTTGTCATCTCATCTTACCCCCAACATGAATGTTGTATAGCTTGCTCTTATATTTAATTTGAGTACTAGAAGTCCTTGATAGGATTTGTAGAGCTCAAGTTATGGCTTTGACAAGTTACAGGTCATCTGAGGTATGTGAATCTGGGGCCTTGAAAGTCACCCAACTTGCACCAAACGTTTGCCCAAGAAGGATGATTCCTATGAACTTCTGGTCAACATGAATGTTGTTCCTTATCTTCTTAGATTTCTAGAGAGTACTAGAAGTCCTTGATAGGATTTGTAGAACTCAAGTTATGGCTTTGACAAGTTAAGGGCATTTTGGTCATTTGGAGATTATAGGTCATTTCAAGCATAAGGCCATAACTCCTATTTCCAATCTTCAAATGGAAAAATCTTCAACATAAAACTTGATTAAAATGATGTTTTAAGGCTAGTAAGGAGGTCATGAGATGTTGAAAAGGCTTGTAGCAAAAAATGGTAAAAATGACCTAAAATGAAGGCATAAGTTAAATAAGTCAAAGTTGGAAATTGAAATTTCCAAGCTACACATCCAAACCATGGCATATAATAGGTCATTTTGACTCTAAAAAGCATTTTAGAAACAATGGTTCAGCCACATTTTTGAATTGAGGCTTAGATCATGGACTTGCTTTGGAAAATGGTTGCTTGCATATTAAGGTACAAATGCAAAACACAAGGAAACTCAATGTACAAGCTAGATAAGTATCTTAACACCTCATATATCTCATTTAAGGAGATTTTCAAGTCAGAACAAGTTGCTGCAAGAGGCATAGCATGAGATGACATGTGAGATGAGATGAAATCAAAAACTCATGGCATGAGAATCCCAAATTCTCATTGGATGATTCCAGAAGGTTCTAGAGGGGTCTGAACCATCCTATATATGGATTAGAACTTGCTCAGATGCAAGGTTGGTGAGAGATTAGAGAGGAGAGTGAGATAGCCATTTCAATTGCTTCCATTGCAAGTTGAAATCAAATTCCACTTTCCACATCATTTCCATTGCTTCTTTCAATCCCAACACCTTCCATTGATCACATTGAATGTGTGCATACCAAATTGAAGGCAAGATCATGAAGAATTGAAGAGTTGGAATTTGGATTTTGGAGGTTGCAAGTCACAATCGAGTTTGGAGATTCAGGCTTTCTTGATCAAATCTTTTGCAAACGGAAGCTTTATCATCAATCAAGGAAGGTTTCTGAAGAATTTGAGAGGTTGAAGTGGAGGTTTCCCCTACCTGATAATCAAGATTTGACAGGTTTGTAACTTTTCTTCTACACCATAATTTAAGCATAGTTAGTTAGAATTGTTAGGTTAGAATGGTTAGAGACAAGTAGGAGATGGATTCTGGGAAGTTTGAGATCAATTGGTGAAGTTTGAGTTAGTGACACCATTTTTGTTTTGATCAAGAACACGATGTATGATGAGGTATAACATGAGTTTAATATCAAGATTTAACCAGTGTGAGGTGGTGATCATTCTGAGGTAATCAATTTCAAGAATAGTCAAAGTTGAAGTTTGAGCTTATTTTTGATCTTGGATCAGGTTTAGAGACTGGGGATGATTCAATTGATTCTAAGGCTATGGTTGTGATCAGCATGGAATTTAGAATAAATTAGGGTTTTGAACCATGGATTTTGGTTGAGAATTGAGGTGATACGAGTAGGGAGAAGCTTGAGCTATGAAGCTCTGTTTCCATGGCTTCTTCATTCAAACCCTAGCTGGAGGAAGAAGATAAAGACATGGCTGTTTGATCATGCGTGGACTCATTGACTTAGTGGAGATCCAAAGGCTCTGATTTAATTTCATTTGAAGAGAGAAATCTGAGGATACCCCAAAACGAAGCGTTTCATTAAATGGGATATTGGGCTTAATTGATATCCACACCCCCATCCATGGCCCATTGATGTTTTGAACTGAATTTCTTTACTCTTTGCACCGTGGTCTTTTCTTTTTCTTTATATTTTCTGAATTGATTTTCTGATTAAAAACTGGGCCTAGCGCATTACTAATCCCACCCCCGTTTTAAGCCCATCTGCATTTTGAACTGCACTGAATTGCTATCTGTACCAATGTTTTCCCATTTTTATTTTCTTTTCTCCATTTTATTTTAATCTTTGAAAAATCATATTAAATAGAAAAATGATGATTTTTACATGGGGATTTTTTCTCCCATTTCATGTTAATGTCTATAAAATTATAGAATCAAAATATTAGCATTTCATGCATTTTTAATATTTTTGTGTATTTTCTCTTTTAATAGCTTTTAATTCATTTTATGTTGATGCATAGATTTGTAGAATTTTCTTTAGCTAGTTCCCTTTGAATTTTAGGGTCATTCTTTTTAGGATAGTTAGATTAGGACTTTAGCTCCCCTCTGGATTTATTCAATAATTTTGTGATTAATTTTTGATTAGTTTTGATTAGATGACTTTAGGGTGTATAGAATTAGGTTAATCCTTAACATAGGTCCACAATAACACTAGAATTTTGGGTTTCTAGGTCAAGTTAGATATTGGGGCATATAGGGTATTAAGGGTAGGTATGTAGGATCTCCTAGAAATTATATTAGATTTTAATATAGTAGTATACTATTTTTAATTGATTTTTGTGGTTGATTGTTGCTTATGTTGCCCTTGTGGGCTTGTATTTTGTTTTGCTTTGCTTTGTTGGCTTGGTGGGCTTGGTCTTGCTTTAAGGAGCATGGAGGAGCATAGTGGAAGACTTGGAGATTGAAGAAGTAGCTTGAGAGCTTGAAGTCTTGTTTGTTTTGTTGTTGTTTTAGGGTTAGGAATTAGGAAGAGCTTAGACCTAGTTAATTTCTTTCTTAAACATGGATGGTATCTTTCACCTCCATTCCTCCCCATGATTCAAGGTCCTTCCATGGTATTCACCTCCCTCCTTTGGAGGGATAAGTGATGGTACCTAAGAAGTAGAACCTTTAAGGGAACCATTCTTTTGATGTTAAACCCTTATAGGTCCCCTTTGGTGGTCAATAAGCAGTTTAACACCCCAGCTTATCCAGTTAAGTGGTTTCTTCAGGGTTGAGAATCTTGAGAGATGTTGGGCTTGAGTGTGAAGATGAAGACTTCACTGAAGAGTGTGGAAGAGGATGATTCCTTGAGCATTGCCATTGCAGCTGAGGCTTGGAGAGCAAGAAGAGCAAGTTGATACTTGAAGACCCAATGAATATCCAGTAAAGACTGAATGAAGAGCTGAGGCTTAAAGATTGAAGGATGAAGTTGACACTTCTAAGTGATTAAAGGCTACTCTGAGAAGCTGAAGCTTGTAGGGGAAAGCTAGTTGAGACTGGTGAAGCAAAGAGAGCTTAAGCTTGAAGACTATGTTGACACTTATGAAGAGGATTCAATTGAGATTGACTGAAGAGCTGAAGCTTGAAAAACAAAGGATAAGTTGATACTTACTTTGGAGCTTGGAGATCCTGAAGGAATCAAGTTGATACTTGTGGTTAAGAGTGAAGCCTGAAGGTGGAACTGATTAAGGAGCTGAAGCTTAGAGAAGAGAGAATAAGTTGAAACTTATGTTGAAGGGTTGAAACCTGGAGAAGCAAATTGATATTTGTCAAGAGTGATTGAGGTCTGAAGACTGAGTTGCTGTCAGAAGAGCTGAAGCTTGAGAATTGAGAGAGGAGTTGATCTGCTTTCTTGTCTGTTTCTCCTCTGTATTGCTGATGTGCCTTGTTTGACTTGCTTGATGCATTAGAATAAGTCCATATCTAGACTAGATTTAAGCTAGGAGCATGATTGCACTAGAGGTTGAGTTGCTCCCTCTGCTTGTATTGTTATTGTATGGCTTTGCTTGCGGGTATTCGGTAGAGCCCAGCTCCCTTGCCCATGTGGTTTATTTTGCTTGATGGCATGTTTTATTTCTTCTGTATGATTGCAGTTTACTATCTTGCTTGATAACATGTTGTTTTACTTTTCAGTATGATTGCTGTTATTCATTCTGGCTTGAGGTTGAGATGAGCTTGTGGAGGTTGTTGCCCCGCACACATTTCCTCCCTCACTTGCATTGCATGCATTTTACTGTATTACTATTTACTGTTTAAGCTGATGCTTTATCTGTTTCGGTGTATCATTGACATGATCCCTTAGGACTCTCATTTCCTTTGATAAGGAAGTGATGATAGAACTTTAGGTTGAAACCTATGCATGATAACTTCTAGGAGTTCCCTGTTTCAAACTTCAACCATAGGATGAATCCTTGGCATGACAACAGTAGGACTTGATAGTCTCCCCGTAGTTGAGCCTGTTCTCTTCTCATCTCAAAACAGCTTAAGATACAGTAATCATGAATGATTTCTTTCGTATGTTACGAGCCTTAAGCTATCTGAGAAAGGATTGTGGGAGAGTTTCTTTTCCACAGTCTGGATGTTTAGTATGGCACCCTTTGGGTGACATGCAACGCATTCACTCTCAGGTCATAGTCTTTATAGGATTGAAATTGCAAACACAATAAAAAACACTTCTTCCGTAAAAGACAGAAAACAAACTTCAAACCTTTTTTGCCCCGTGGGCCCGTAATTCAAAGGAAAGATTTTCTGAAGAAAAGAGTGTCGTTAAACTTCAGCGCCAACGCAAACAGGCTTTGTCCCTAACTGCTGGAACTGTTGTTTAACCCTACTCGATAAAACAGATGAATCTGAATCCCCATAACGCGTAGTGTCCCGAACTACGTAAGCTCTGATCTCTCATGCCTGTTGAGAGTACGTAGGCACAATACTGATGTATTGGAGAGCTACCTTCCCCATATCCCGTAGTAGGTCGAACTACGTTGACTCTGATTTCTCATTCTCTAATGAGAATACGTAGGCATAAAGCGCGACGCTTTGCCGAGTCATTTTTCTTTTCTTTTTAAGCCAGCCTTGATAGGTAGATAGATAAACCAACTCGTCCAGTAAACACAACAAGCATGGATCCCATCGAGTACGATGGACGTGAGGGGTGCTAATACCTTCCCCTTGCGTAACCGACTCCCGAACCCAGACAACGGTTGCGACGACCTTGTCTTACCCTTTTTTCGTCAGGTTTTTCCGATCGTTTCCTTTCCCGCTCCAAGGGATAAATAACGAAAGGTGGCGACTCTTCTGTTCTGCCGGCACCTTATTTTCGCGGAAGCGACAGTATCCAGACTCCAGTTATTACGTTGAGCGTTCAGGCTCCAGTCATTTTCGTTGAGTATCCAGACTCCGGTTATTAAGTTGAGCGTCAGGCTCCGATCATTTTCGTTGAGTATCCAGACTCCGATTATTACGTTGAGCGTTCAGGCTCCGGTTATTTTCGTTGAGTACCCTGACTCCGGTTATTACGTTGAGGGTTCAGACTCCGGTCATTTTCGTTGAGTATCTAGACTCCTATCATTACGTTGAACATTCAGGCTCCGATCATTTTCGTTGAGTATCCATACTCCGTTCAATACGTTGAGCGGTCATGCTCCGGTCATTTTCGTTGAGTATCCAGGCTCCGGTCATTTTCGTTGAGTATCTAGACTCCGGTCATTATACTGAGCGTTCAGGATCGAGTCATTTTCGTTGAGTATCATAACTCCATTTATTACGTTGAGCGTTCAGGATCTGATCATTTTCGTTGAGTATCCATACTCCGGTCAGTTTATTTGAGTACCCAGATTCCGGTTATTACGTTGAGCGTTCAGGCTCCGGTCAGTTTCGTTGGGTATCCAGACTCCGGTTATTACGTTGAGCGTTCAGGCTCCGGTAAGTTTCGTTGGGTATCCAGACTCAGGTTATTATGTTGAGCGTTCAGGCTCCGGTCAGTTTCGTTGGGTATCCAGACTCCAGTTATTAAGTTGTGCGTTCAGGCTCCGGTAATTTTCGTTGAGTATCCAGACTCCGGTTATTAAGTTGAGCGTCAGGCTCCGATCATTTTCGTTGAGTATCCAGACTCCGATTATTACGTTGAGCGTTTAGGCTCCGGTTATTTTCGTTGAGTATCCTGAGTCCGGTTATTACGTTGAGGGTTCAGACTCTGGTCATTTTCGTTGAGTATCTAGACTCCTGTCATTATGTTGAACGTTCAGGCTCTGATCATTTTCGTTGAGTATCCATACTCCGGTCAATACGTTGAGCATTCAGGCTCTGGTCATTTTCGTTGAGTATCCAGACTCCGCTCATTATATAGAGCATTCAGGATCCAGTCATTTTCGTTGTGTATCATAACTCCATTTATTACGTTGAGCGTTCAGACTCCGGTCAGTTTCATTCGGTATCCAGACTCCGGTGATTACGTTGATCGTTCAGGCTCTGGTCATTTTCGTTAACTATCCAGACTCCGGTTATTACATTAAGCGTTCAGGCTCTGGTCAGTTTCGTTGAGTATCCAGATTCTGATTATTACGTTGAGCGTTCAGGCTCTGGTCAGTTTTGTTGGGTATCCAGACTCCGGTTTTTACGTTGAGCGTTCAGGCTCCGGTCATTTTCGTTGAGTATCCAGACTCCGGTTATTAAGTTGAGCGTCAGGCTCCGATCATTTTGTTGAGTATCCAGACTCCGATTATTACGTTGAGCGTTCAGGCTCCGGTTATTTTCGTTGAGTATCCTGACTCCGGTTATTACGTTGAGGGTTCAGACTCCGGTCATTTTCATTGAGTATCTAGACTCCTGTCATTACGTTGAACGTTCAGGCTCCGATCATTTTCGTTGAGTATCCATACTCCAGTCAATACGTTGAGCGGTCAGGCTCCGGTCATTTTCGTTGAGTATCCAGACTCCGGTCATTACATTGAGCGTTCAGGATCCAGTCATTTTCGTTGAGTATCATAACTCCATTTATTACGTTGAGCATTCAGGATCCGGTCAGTTTCGTTGAGTATCCAGACTCCAAATATTACGTTGAGCGTTCAGGCTCCGGTCAGTTTCGTTGGGTATCCAGACTCCGGTGATTACGTTTATCATTCAGGCTCCGGTCATTTTTGTTGACTATCCTGACTCGGGTTATTACGTTGAGCGTTCAGGCTCCGGTCAGTTTCGTTGAGTACCCAGATTTCGGTTATTATGTTGAGCGTTCATGCTCCGGTCAGTTTCGTTTTGTATCCAGACTCCGGTTATTACGTTGAGCGTTCAGGCTCCGGTAAGTTTCGTTGGGTATCCAGACTCAGGTTATTACGTTGAGGGTTCAGGCTCCGGTCAGTTTCGTTGGGTATCCAGACTCCAGTTATTAAGTTGTGCGTTCAGGCTCCGGTAATTTTTGTTGAGTATCCAGACTCCGGTTATTAAGTTGAGCGTCAGGCTCCGATCATTTTCGTTGAGTATCCAGACTCCGATTATTACGTTGAGCGTTCAGGCTCCGGTTATTTTCGTTGAGTATCCTGACTCCGGTTATTACGTTGAGGGTTCAGACTCCGGTCATTTTCGTTGAGTATCTAGACTCCTGTCATTACGTTGAACATTCAGGCTCCGATCATTTTCGTTGAGTATCCATACTCCGTTCAATACATTGAGCGGTCATGCTCCGGTCATTTTCGTTGAGTATCCAGACTCCGATCATTACATTGAGGGTTCAAGATTAAGTCATTTTCGTTGAGTATCATAACTCCATTTATTACGTTGAGCGTTCAGGGTCCGGTCAGTTTCGTTGAGTATCCAGACTTCAAATATTACGTTGAGCGTTCAGGCTCCGGTCAGTTTCGTTGGGTATCCAGACTCCGGTGATTACGTTGATCGTTCAGGCTCCGGTCATTTTCGTTGACTATCCATACTCGGGTTATTACGTTGAGCGTTCAGGCTCCGATCAGTTTCGTTGAGTATCCAGATTCCGGTTATTACGTTTAGCGTTCAGGCTTCGGTCAGTTTCGTTGGGTATCCAGACTCTGGTTATTATGTTGAGCGTTCAGGCTCCGGTAAGTTTCGTTGGGTATCCAGACTCCGGTTATTACGTTGAACTTTCAGGCTCCGGTCAGTTTCGTTGGGTATCCGGACTCTAGTTATTACGTCGAGCGTTCAGGCTCTGGTCATTTTCGTTGAGTATCTAGACTCCGGTTATTAAGTTAAGCGTCAGGCTCCGATCATTTTCATTGAATATCCATACTCCGATTATTATGTTGAGCGTTCAGGCTCCGGTAATTTTCATTGAGTATCCAGACTCCGGTTATTACGTTGAGGGTTCAGACTACGGTCATTTTCGTTGAGTATCTAGACTCCTGTTATTACGTTGAACATTCAGGCTCTGATCATTTTCGTTGATTATCCATACTCCGGTCAATACGTTGAGTGTTCAGGCTCCGGTCATTTTCGTTGAGTATCCAGACTCCGGTCATTATATTGAGCGTTCAGGATCGAGTCATTTTCGTTGAGTATCATAACTCCATTTATTATGTTGAGCGTTCAGGATCTGGTCAGTCTCGTTGAGTATCCAGACTCCAAATTTTACGTTGAGCGTTCAGGCTCCGGTCAGTTTCGTTGGGTATCCAGACTCCGGTGATTACGTTGATCGTTCAGGCTCCGGTAAGTTTCGTTGGGTATCCAGACTCAGGTTATTACGTTGAGTGTTCAGGCTCCGGTCAGTTTCGTTGGGTATCCAGACTCCAGTTATTACGTTGAGCGTTTAGGCTCCGGTCATTTTGGTTGAGTATCCAGACTCCGGTTATTAAGTTAAGCGTCAGGCTCCGATCATTTTCGTTGAGTATCCAGACTTCGATTATTACGTTGAGCGTTCAGGCTCCGGTCATTTTCATTGAGTATCCAGACTCTGGTTATTACGTTGAGGGTTCAGACTCTGGTTATCTAGACTCCTGTCATTATGTTGAACGTTCAGGCTCTGATCATTTTCGTTGAGTATCCATACTCCGGTCAATACGTTGAGCGTTCAGGCTCTGGTCATTTTCGTTGAGTATCCAGACTCCGGTCATTATATAGAGCATTCAGGATCCAGTCATTTTCGTTGAGTATCATAACTCCATTTATTACGTTGAGCGTTCAGGCTCCGGTCAGTTTCATTGGGTATCCAGACTCCGGTGATTACGTTGATCGTTCAGGCTCTGGTCATTTTCGTTAACTATCCAGACTCCGGTTATTACGTTAAGCGTTCAGGCTCTGGTCAGTTTCGTTGAGTATCCAGATTCTGATTATTACATTGAGCATTCAGGCTCTGGTCAGTTTCGTTGGGTATCCAGACTCCGGTTTTTACGTTGAGCGTTCAGGCTCCGGTCGTTTTCGTTGAGTTTCCAGACTCCGGTTATTAAGTTGAGCGTCAGGCTTCGATCATTTTGTTGAGTATCCAGACTCCGATTATTACGTTGAGCGTTCAGGCTCCGGTTATTTTCGTTGAGTATCCTGACTCCGGTTATTACGTTGAGGGTTCAGACTCCGGTCATTTTCGTTGAGTATCTAGACTCCTGTCATTACGTTGAACGCTCAGGTTCCGATCATTTTCGTTGAGTATCCATACTCCAGTCAATACGTTGAGCGGTCAGGCTCCGGTCATTTTCGTTGAGTATCCAGACTCCGGTCATTACATTGAGCGTTCAGGATCCAGTCATTTTCGTTGAGTATCATAACTCCATTTATTACGTAGAGCATTCAGGATCCGGTCAGTTTCGTTGAGTATCCAGACTCCAAATATTACGTTGAGCGTTCAGGCTCCAGTCAGTTTCGTTGGGTATCCAGACTCAGGTGATTACGTTTATCGTTCAGGCTCCGGTCATTTTTGTTGACTATCCAGACTCGGGTTATTACGTTGAGCGTTCAGGCTCCGGTCAGTTTCGTTGAGTAGCCAGATTCCGGTTATTACGTTGAGCGTTCAGGCTCCGGTCAGTTTCGTTGGGTATCCAGACTCCGATTATTACGTTGAACGTTCAGGCTCCGGTAAGTTTCGTTGGGTATCTAGACTCAGGTTATTACGTTGAGCGTTCAGGCTCCGGTCAGTTTCGTTGGGTATCCAGACTCCAGTTATTAAGTTGTGCGTTCAGGCTCCGGTAATTTTCGTTGAGTATCCAGACTCCGGTTATTAAGTTGAGCGTCAGGCTCCGATCATTTTCGTTGAGTATCCAGACTCCGATTATTACGTTGAGCGTTCAGGCTCCGGTTATTTTCGTTGAGTATCCTGACTCCGGTTATTACGTTGAGGGTTCAGACTCCGGTCATTTTCGTTGAGTATCTAGACTCCGGTCATTATATTGAGCGTTCAGGATCGAGTCATTTTCGTTGAGTATCATAACTCCATTTATTACGTTGAGCGTTCAGGATCTGGTCAGTCTCGTTGAGTATCCAGACTCCAAATTTTACGTTGAGCGTTCAGGCTCCGGTCAGTTTCGTTGGGTATCCAGACTCCGGTGATTACGTTGATCATTCAGGCTCCGGTAAGTTTCGTTGGGTATCCAGACTCAGGTTATTACGTTGAGTGTTCAGGCTCCGGTCAGTTTCGTTGGGTATCCAGACTCCAGTTATTACGTTGATCGTTCAGGCTCCGGTCATTTTGGTTGAGTATCCAGACTCCGGTTATTAAGTTAAGCGTCAGGATCCGATCATTTTCGTTGAGTATCCAGACTTCGATTATTACGTTGAGCGTTCAGGCTCCGGTCATTTTCATTGAGTATCCAGACTCCGGTTATTACGTTGAGGGTTCAGACTCTGGTCATTTTCGTTGAGTATCTAGACTCCTGTCATTATGTTGAACGTTCAGGCTCTGATCATTTTCGTTGAGTATCCATACTCCGGTCAATACGTTGAGCGTTCCGGCTCTGGTCATTTTCGTTGAGTATCTAGACTCCGGTCATTATATGGAGCATTCAGGATCCAGTCATTTTCGTTGAGTATCATAACTCCATTTATTACGTTGAGCGTTCAGGCTCCGGTCAGTTTCATTGGGTATCCAGACTCCGGTGATTACGTTGATCGTTCAGGCTCCGGTCATTTTCGTTAACTATCCAGACTCCGGTTATTACGTTAAGCGTTCAGGCTCTGGTCAGTTTCGTTGAGTATCCAGATTCTGATTATTACGTTTAGCGTTCAGGCTCTGGTCAGTTTCGTTGGGTATCCAGACTCCGGTTTTTACGTTGAGCGTTCAGGCTACGGTCATTTTCGTTGAGTATCCAGACTCCGGTTATTAAGTTGAGCGTCAGGCTCCGATCATTTTGTTGAGTATCCAGACTGCGATTATTACGTTGAGCGTTCAGGCTCCGGTTATTTTCGTTGAGTATCCTGACTCCGGTTATTACGTTGAGGGTTCAGACTCCGGTCATTTTCGTTGAGTATCTAGACTCCTGTCATTACGTTGAACGTTCAGGCTCCGATCATTTTCGTTGAGTATCCATACTCCAGTCAATACATTGAGCGGTCAGGCTCCGGTCATTTTCGTTGAGTATCCAGACTCCGGTCATTACATTGAGCGTTCAGGATCCAGTCATTTTCGTTGAGTATCATAACTCCATTTATTACGTTGAGCATTCAGGATCCGGTCAGTTTCGTTGAGTATCCAGACTCCAAATATTACGTTGAGCGTTCAGGCTCCGGTCAGTTTCGTTGGGTATCCAGACTCCGGTGATTACGTTTATCGTTCAGGCTCCGGTCATTTTTGTTGACTATCCAGACTCGGGTTATTACGTTGAGCGTTCAGGCTCCGGTCAGTTTCGTTGAGTACCCAGATTCTGGTTATTACGTTGAGCGTTCAGGCTCCGGTCAGTTTCGTTGGGTATCCAGACTCCGGTTATTACGTTGAGCGTTCAGGCTCCGGTAAGTTTCGTTGGGTATCCAGACTCAGGTTATTACGTTGAGCGTTCAGGCTCCGGTCAGTTTCGTTGGGTATCCAGACTCCAGTTATTAAGTTGTGCGTTCAGGCTCCGGTAATTTTCGTTGAGTATCCAGACTCCGGTTATTAAGTTGAAGTCAGGCTCCGATCATTTTCGTTGAGTATCCCGACTCCGATTATTACGTTGAGCGTTCAGGCTCTGGTTATTTTCGTTGAGTATCCTGACTCCGGTTATAACATTGAGGGTTCAGACTCCGGTCATTTTCGTTGAGTATCTAGACTCCTGTCATTACGTTGATCGTTCAGGCTATGATCATTTTCGTTGAGTATCCATACGCCAGTCAATACGTTGTGCGGTCAGGCTCTGGTCATTTTTGTTGAGTATCTAGACTCCGGTCATTACATTGAGCGTTCAGGATCCAGTCATTTTCGTTGAGTATCATAACTCCATTTATTACATTTAGCATTCAGGATCCGGTCAGTTTCGTTGAGTATCCAGACTCCAAATATTACGTTGAGAGTTCAGGCTCCGGTCAGTTTCGTTGGGTATCCAGACTCCGGTGATTACGTTTATCGTTCAGGCTCCGGTCATTTTCGTTGACTATCCAGACTCGGGTTATTACGTTGAGCGTTCAGGCTCCGGTCAGTTTCGTTGAGTACCCAGATTCCGGTTATTACGTTGAGCGTTCAGGCTCAGGTCAGTTTCGTTGGGTATCCAGACTCCGGTTATTACGTTGAGCGTTCAGGCTCCGGTAAGTTTCGTTGGGTATCCAGACTCATGTTATTACGTTGAGCGTTCAGGCTCCGATCAGTTTCGTTGGGTATCCAGACTCTAGTTATTACGTTGAGCGTTCAGGCTCCGGTAATTTTCGTTGAGTATCCAGACTCCGGTTATTAAGTTGAGCGTCAGGCTCCGATCATTTTCGTTTAGTATCCAGACTCCGATTATTACGTTGAGCGTTCAGGCTCCGGTTATTTTTGTTGAGTATCCTGACTCCGGTTATTACGTTGAGGGTTCAGACTCCGGTCATTTTCGTTGAGTATCTAGACTCTTGTCATTACGTTGATCATTCAGGCTATGATCATTTTCGTTGAGTATCCATACTTCAGTCAATACGTTGAGCGGTCAGGCTCCGGTCATTTTCGTTGAGTATCCAGACTCCGGTCATTACATTGAGTGTTCAGGATCCGGTCATTTTCGTTGAGTATCATAACTCCATTTATTACGTTGAGCATTCAGGATCCGGTCAGTTTCGTTGAGTATCTTGACTCCAAATATTACGTTGAGCGTTCAGGCTCCGGTCAGTTTCGGTGGGTATCCAGACTCCGGTGATTACGTTTATCGTTCAGGCTCCGGTCATTTTTGTTGACTATCCAGACTTGGGTTATTACGTTGAGCGTTCAGGCTCCGGTCAGTTTCGTTGAGTACCCAGATTCCGGTTATTACGTTGAGCGTTCAGGCTCCAGTGAGTTTCGTTGGGTATCCAGACACCGGTTATTACGTTGAGCGTTCAGGCTCCGGTAAGTTTCGTTGGGTATCCAGACTCAGGTTATTACGTTGAGCGTTCAGGCTCAGGTCAGTTTCGTTGGGTATCCAGACTCCAGTTATTACGTTGTGCGTTCAGGCTCCGGTAATTTTCGTTGAGTATCCAGACTCCAGTTATTAAGTTGAGCGTCAGGTTCCGATCATTTTTGTTGAGTATCTAGACTCCGATTATTACGTTGAGCGTTCAGGCTCCGGTTATTTTCGTTGAGTATCCTGACTCCGATTATTACGTTGAGGGTTCAGACTCCGGTCATTTTCGTTGAGTATCTAGACTCCTGTCATTACGTTGATCGTTCAGGCTCCGATCATTTTCGTTGAGTATCCATACTCCGGTCAATACGTTGAGCGGTCAGGCTCCGGTCATTTTCGTTAAGTATCCAGACTCCGGTCATTACATTGAGGGTTCAAGATCCAGTCATTTTCGTTGAGTATCATAACTCCATTTATTACGTTGAGCGTTCAGGGTCCGGTCAGTTTCGTTGAGTATCCAGACTCCAAATATTACGTTGAGCATTCAGGCTCCGGTCAGTTTCGTTGGGTATCCAGACTCCGGTGATTACGTTGATCGTTCAGGCTCCGGTCATTTTCGTTGACTATCCAGACTTGGGTTATTACGTTGAGCGTTCAGGCTCCGGTCAGTTTCGTTGAGTATCCAGATTCTTGTTATTACGTTGAGCGTTCAGGCTCCGGTTAGTTTCGTTGGGTATCCAGACTCCGGTTATTAAGTTGAGCGTCAGGCTCCGATCATTTTCGTTGAGTATCCAGACTCCGATTATTACGTTGAGCGTTCAGGCTCCGGTTATTTTCGTTGAGTATCCTGACTCCGGTTATTACGTTGAGGGTTCAGACTCCGGTCATTTTCGTTGAGTATCTAGACTCCGGTCATTATATTGAGCGTTCAGGATCGAGTCATTTTCGTTGAGTATCATAACTCCATTTATTACGTTGAGCGTTCAGGATCTGGTCAGTCTCGTTGAGTATCCAGACTCCAAATTTTACGTTGAGCGTTCAGGCTCCGGTCAGTTTCGTTGGGTATCCAGACTCCGGTGATTACGTTGATCATTCAGGCTCCGGTAAGTTTCGTTGGGTATCCAGACTCAGGTTATTACGTTGAGTGTTCAGGCTCCGGTCAGTTTCGTTGGGTATCCAGACTCCAGTTATTACGTTGATCGTTCAGGCTCCGGTCATTTTGGTTGAGTATCCAGACTCCGGTTATTAAGTTAAGCGTCAGGATCCGATCATTTTCGTTGAGTATCCAGACTTCGATTATTACGTTGAGCGTTCAGGCTCCGGTCATTTTCATTGAGTATCCAGACTCCGGTTATTACGTTGAGGGTTCAGACTCTGGTCATTTTCGTTGAGTATCTAGACTCCTGTCATTATGTTGAACGTTCAGGCTCTGATCATTTTCGTTGAGTATCCATACTCCGGTCAATACGTTGAGCGTTCCGGCTCTGGTCATTTTCGTTGAGTATCTAGACTCCGGTCATTATATGGAGCATTCAGGATCCAGTCATTTTCGTTGAGTATCATAACTCCATTTATTACGTTGAGCGTTCAGGCTCCGGTCAGTTTCATTGGGTATCCAGACTCCGGTGATTACGTTGATCGTTCAGGCTCCGGTCATTTTCGTTAACTATCCAGACTCCGGTTATTACGTTAAGCGTTCAGGCTCTGGTCAGTTTCGTTGAGTATCCAGATTCTGATTATTACGTTGAGCGTTCAGGCTCTGGTCAGTTTCGTTGGGTATCCAGACTCCGGTTTTTACGTTGAGCGTTCAGGCTACGGTCATTTTCGTTGAGTATCCAGACTCCGGTTATTAAGTTGAGCGTCAGGCTCCGATCATTTTGTTGAGTATCCAGACTGCGATTATTACGTTGAGCGTTCAGGCTCCGGTTATTTTCGTTGAGTATCCTGACTCCGGTTATTACGTTGAGGGTTCAGACTCCGGTCATTTTCGTTGAGTATCTAGACTCCTGTCATTACGTTGAACGTTCAGGCTCCGATCATTTTCGTTGAGTATCCATACTCCAGTCAATACATTGAGCGGTCAGGCTCCGGTCATTTTCGTTGAGTATCCAGACTCCGGTCATTACATTGAGCGTTCAGGATCCAGTCATTTTCGTTGAGTATCATAACTCCATTTATTACGTTGAGCATTCAGGATCCGGTCAGTTTCGTTGAGTATCCAGACTCCAAATATTACGTTGAGCGTTCAGGCTCCGGTCAGTTTCGTTGGGTATCCAGACTCCGGTGATTACGTTTATCGTTCAGGCTCCGGTCATTTTTGTTGACTATCCAGACTCGGGTTATTACGTTGAGCGTTCAGGCTCCGGTCAGTTTCGTTGAGTACCCAGATTCTGGTTATTACGTTGAGCGTTCAGGCTCCGGTCAGTTTCGTTGGGTATCCAGACTCCGGTTATTACGTTGAGCGTTCAGGCTCCGGTAAGTTTCGTTGGGTATCCAGACTCAGGTTATTACGTTGAGCGTTCAGGCTCCGGTCAGTTTCGTTGGGTATCCAGACTCCAGTTATTAAGTTGTGCGTTCAGGCTCCGGTAATTTTCGTTGAGTATCCAGACTCCGGTTATTAAGTTGAAGTCAGGCTCCGATCATTTTCGTTGAGTATCCCGACTCCGATTATTACGTTGAGCGTTCAGGCTCTGGTTATTTTCGTTGAGTATCCTGACTCCGGTTATAACATTGAGGGTTCAGACTCCGGTCATTTTCGTTGAGTATCTAGACTCCTGTCATTACGTTGATCGTTCAGGCTATGATCATTTTCGTTGAGTATCCATACGCCAGTCAATACGTTGTGCGGTCAGGCTCCGGTCATTTTTGTTGAGTATCTAGACTCCGGTCATTACATTGAGCGTTCAGGATCCAGTCATTTTCGTTGAGTATCATAACTCCATTTATTACATTGAGCATTCAGGATCCGGTCAGTTTCGTTGAGTATCCAGACTCCAAATATTACGTTGAGAGTTCAGGCTCCGGTCAGTTTCGTTGGGTATCCAGACTCCGGTGATTACGTTTATCGTTCAGGCTCCGGTCATTTTCGTTGACTATCCAGACTCGGGTTATTACGTTGAGCGTTCAGGCTCCGGTCAGTTTCGTTGAGTACCCAGATTCCGGTTATTACGTTGAGCGTTCAGGCTCAGGTCAGTTTCGTTGGGTATCCAGACTCCGGTTATTACGTTGAGCGTTCAGGCTCCGGTAAGTTTCGTTGGGTATCCAGACTCATGTTATTACGTTGAGCGTTCAGGCTCCGATCAGTTTCGTTGGGTATCCAGACTCTAGTTATTACGTTGAGCGTTCAGGCTCCGGTAATTTTCGTTGAGTATCCAGACTCCGGTTATTAAGTTGAGCGTCAGGCTCCGATCATTTTCGTTTAGTATCCAGACTCCGATTATTACGTTGAGCGTTCAGGCTCCGGTTATTTTTGTTGAGTATCCTGACTCCGGTTATTACGTTGAGGGTTCAGACTCCGGTCATTTTCGTTGAGTATCTAGACTCTTGTCATTACGTTGATCATTCAGGCTATGATCATTTTCGTTGAGTATCCATACTTCAGTCAATACGTTGAGCGGTCAGGCTCCGGTCATTTTCGTTGAGTATCCAGACTCCGGTCATTACATTGAGCGTTCAGGATCCGGTCATTTTCGTTGAGTATCATAACTCCATTTATTACGTTGAGCATTCAGGATCCGGTCAGTTTCGTTGAGTATCTTGACTCCAAATATTACGTTGAGCGTTCAGGCTCCGGTCAGTTTCGGTGGGTATCCAGACTCCGGTGATTACGTTTATCGTTCAGGCTCCGGTCATTTTTGTTGACTATCCAGACTTGGGTTATTACGTTGAGCGTTCAGGCTCCGGTCAGTTTCGTTGAGTACCCAGATTCCGGTTATTACGTTGAGCGTTCAGGCTCCAGTGAGTTTCGTTGGGTATCCAGACACCGGTTATTACGTTGAGCGTTCAGGCTCCGGTAAGTTTCGTTGGGTATCCAGACTCAGGTTATTACGTTGAGCGTTCAGGCTCAGGTCAGTTTCGTTGGGTATCCAGACTCCAGTTATTACGTTGTGCGTTCAGGCTCCGGTAATTTTCGTTGAGTATCCAGACTCCAGTTATTAAGTTGAGCGTCAGGTTCCGATCATTTTTGTTGAGTATCTAGACTCCGATTATTACGTTGAGCGTTCAGGCTCCGGTTATTTTCGTTGAGTATCCTGACTCCGATTATTACGTTGAGGGTTCAGACTCCGGTCATTTTCGTTGAGTATCTAGACTCCTGTCATTACGTTGATCGTTCAGGCTCCGATCATTTTCGTTGAGTATCCATACTCCGGTCAATACGTTGAGAGGTCAGGCTCCGGTCATTTTCGTTAAGTATCCAGACTCCGGTCATTACATTGAGGGTTCAAGATCCAGTCATTTTCGTTGAGTATCATAACTCCATTTATTACGTTGAGCGTTCAGGGTCCGGTCAGTTTCGTTGAGTATCCAGACTCCAAATATTACGTTGAGCATTCAGGCTCCGGTCAGTTTCGTTGGGTATCCAGACTCCGGTGATTACGTTGATCGTTCAGGCTCCGGTCATTTTCGTTGAGTATCCAGACTTGGGTTATTACGTTGAGCGTTCAGGCTCCGGTCAGTTTCGTTGAGTATCCAGATTCTTGTTATTACGTTGAGCGTTCAGGCTCCGGTTAGTTTCGTTGGGTATCCAGACTCCGGTTATTACGTTGAGCGTTCAGGCTCCGGTAAGTTTCGTTGGGTATCCAGACTCAGGTTATTACGTTGAGCGTTCAGGCTCCGGTTATTTTCGTTGGGTATCCAGACTCCAGTTATTAAGTTGTGCGTTCAGGCTCCGGTAATTTTCGTTGAGTATCCAGACTCCGGTTATTAAGTTGAGCGTCAGGCTCCGATCATTTTCGTTGAGTATCCAGACTCCGATTATTACGTTGAGCGTTCAGGCTCCGGTTATTTTCGTTGAGTATCCTGACTCCGGTTATTACGTTGAGGGTTCAGACTCCGGTCATTTTCGTTGAGTATCTAGACTCCGGTCATTATATTGAGCGTTCAGGATCGAGTCATTTTCGTTGAGTATCATAACTCCATTTATTACGTTGAGCGTTCAGGATCTGGTCAGTCTCGTTGAGTATCCAGACTCCAAATTTTACGTTGAGCGTTCAGGCTCCGGTCAGTTTCGTTGGGTATCCAGACTCCGGTGATTACGTTGATCATTCAGGCTCCGGTAAGTTTCGTTGGGTATCCAGACTCAGGTTATTACGTTGAGTGTTCAGGCTCCAGTCAGTTTCGTTGGGTATCCAGACTCCAGTTATTACGTTGATCGTTCAGGCTCCGGTCATTTTGGTTGAGTATCCAGACTCCGGTTATTAAGTTAAGCGTCAGGATCCGATCATTTTCGTTGAGTATCCAGACTTCGATTATTACGTTGAGCGTTCAGGCTCCGGTCATTTTCATTGAGTATCCAGACTCCGGTTATTACGTTGAGGGTTCAGACTCTGGTCATTTTCGTTGAGTATCTAGACTCCTGTCATTATGTTGAACGTTCAGGCTCTGATCATTTTCGTTGAGTATCCATACTCCGGTCAATACGTTGAGCGTTCCGGCTCTGGTCATTTTCGTTGAGTATCCAGACTCCGGTCATTATATGGAGCATTCAGGATCCAGTCATTTTCGTTGAGTATCATAACTCCATTTATTACGTTGAGCGTTCAGGCTCCGGTCAGTTTCATTGGGTATCCAGACTCCGGTGATTACGTTGATCGTTCAGGCTCCGGTCATTTTCGTTAACTATCCAGACTCCGGTTATTACGTTAAGCGTTCAGGCTCTGGTCAGTTTCGTTGAGTATCCAGATTCTGATTATTACGTTGAGCGTTCAGGCTCTGGTCAGTTTCGTTGGGTATCCAGACTCCGGTTTTTACGTTGAGCGTTCAGGCTACGGTCATTTTCGTTGAGTATCCAGACTCCGGTTATTAAGTTGAGCGTCAGGCTCCGATCATTTTGTTGAGTATCCAGACTGCGATTATTACGTTGAGCGTTCAGGCTCCGGTTATTTTCGTTGAGTATCCTGACTCCGGTTATTACGTTGAGGGTTCAGACTCCGGTCATTTTCGTTGAGTATCTAGACTCCTGTCATTACGTTGAACGTTCAGGCTCCGATCATTTTCGTTGAGTATCCATACTCCAGTCAATACATTGAGCGGTCAGGCTCCGGTCATTTTCGTTGAGTATCCAGACTCCGGTCATTACATTGAGCGTTCAGGATCCAGTCATTTTCGTTGAGTATCATAACTCCATTTATTACGTTGAGCATTCAGGATCCGGTCAGTTTCGTTGAGTATCCAGACTCCAAATATTACGTTGAGCGTTCAGGCTCCGGTCAGTTTCGTTGGGTATCCAGACTCCGGTGATTACGTTTATCGTTCAGGCTCCGGTCATTTTTGTTGACTATCCAGACTCTGGTTATTACGTTGAGCGTTCAGGCTCCGGTCAGTTTCGTTGAGTACCCAAATTCTGGTTATTACGTTGAGCGTTCAGGCTCCGGTCAGTTTCGTTGGGTATCCAGACTCCGGTTATTACGTTGAGCGTTCAGGCTCCGGTAAGTTTCATTGGGTATCCAGACTCAGGTCATTACGTTGAGCGTTCAGGCTCCGGTCAGTTTTGTTGGGTATCCAGACTCCAGTTATTAAGTTGTGCGTTCAGGCTCCGGTAATTTTCGTTGAGTATCCAGACTCCGGTTATTA
The DNA here is from genome assembly GCA_963859935.3 of Lathyrus sativus. Classification (NCBI taxonomy): domain Eukaryota; kingdom Viridiplantae; phylum Streptophyta; class Magnoliopsida; order Fabales; family Fabaceae; genus Lathyrus; species Lathyrus sativus. The sequence continues at coordinate 270,832,953 of OZ012736.1, forward strand.
AGTTGAAGTCAGGCTCCGATCATTTTCGTTGAGTATCCCGACTCCGATTATTACGTTGAGCGTTCAGGCTCTGGTTATTTTCGTTGAGTATCCTGACTCCGGTTATTACATTGAGGGTTCAGACTCCGGTCATTTTCGTTGAGTATCTAGACTCCTGTCATTACGTTGATCGTTCAGGCTATGATCATTTTCGTTGAGTATCCATACGCCAGTCAATACGTTGTGCGGTCAGGCTCCGGTCATTTTTGTTGAGTATCTAGACTCCGGTCATTACATTGAGCGTTCAGGATCCAGTCATTTTCGTTGAGTATCATAACTCCATTTATTACATTGAGCATTCAGGATCCGGTCAGTTTCGTTGAGTATCCAGACTCCAAATATTACGTTGAGAGTTCAGGCTCCGGTCAGTTTCGTTGGGTATCCAGACTCCGGTGATTACGTTTATCGTTCAGGCTCCGGTCATTTTCGTTGACTATCCAGACTCGGGTTATTACGTTGAGCGTTCAGGCTCCGGTCAGTTTCGTTGAGTACCCAGATTCCGGTTATTACGTTGAGCGTTCAGGCTCAGGTCAGTTTCGTTGGGTATCCAGACTCCGGTTATTACGTTGAGCGTTCAGGCTCCGGTAAGTTTCGTTGGGTATCCAGACTCATGTTATTACGTTGAGCGTTCAGGCTCCGATCAGTTTCGTTGGGTATCCAGACTCTAGTTATTACGTTGAGCGTTCAGGCTCCGGTAATTTTCGTTGAGTATCCAGACTCCGGTTATTAAGTTGAGCGTCAGGCTCCGATCATTTTCGTTTCGTATCCAGACTCCGATTATTACGTTGAGCGTTCAGGCTCCGGTTATTTTTGTTGAGTATCCTGACTCCGGTTATTACGTTGAGGGTTCAGACTCCGGTCATTTTCGTTGAGTATCTAGACTCTTGTCATTACGTTGATCATTCAGGCTATGATCATTTTCGTTGAGTATCCATACTTCAGTCAATACGTTGAGCGGTCAGGCTCCGGTCATTTTCGTTGAGTATCCAGACTCCGGTCATTACATTGAGCGTTCAGGATCCGGTCATTTTCGTTGAGTATCATAACTCCATTTATTACGTTGAGCATTCAGGATCCGGTCAGTTTCGTTGAGTATCTTGACTCCAAATATTACGTTGAGCGTTCAGGCTCCGGTCAGTTTCGGTGGGTATCCAGACTCCGGTGATTACGTTTATCGTTTAGGCTCCGGTCATTTTTGTTGACTATCCAGACTTGGGTTATTACGTTGAGCGTTCAGGCTCCGGTCAGTTTCGCTGAGTACCCAGATTCCGGTTATTACGTTGAGCGTTCAGGCTCCAGTGAGTTTCGTTGGGTATCCAGACACCGGTTATTACGTTGAGCGTTCAGGCTCCGGTAAGTTTCGTTGGGTATCCAGACTCAGGTTATTACGTTGAGCGTTCAGGCTCAGGTCAGTTTCGTTGGGTATCCAGACTCCAGTTATTACGTTGTGCGTTTAGGCTCCGGTAATTTTCGTTGAGTATCCAGACTCCAGTTATTAAGTTGAGCGTCAGGCTCCGATCATTTTTGTTGAGTATCTAGACTCCGATTATTACGTTGAGTGTTCAGGCTCCGGTTATTTTCGTTGAGTATCCTGACTCCGATTATTACGTTGAGGGTTCAGACTCCGGTCATTTTCGTTGAGTATCTAGACTCCTGTCATTACGTTGATCGTTCAGGCTCCGATCATTTTCGTTGAGTATCCATACTCCGGTCAATACGTTGAGCGGTCAGGCTCCGGTCATTTTCGTTAAGTATCCAGACTCCGGTCATTACATTGAGGGTTCAAGATCCAGTCATTTTCGTTGAGTATCATAACTCCATTTATTACGTTGAGCGTTCAGGGTCCGGTCAGTTTCGTTGAGTATCCAGACTCCAAATATTACGTTGAGCATTCAGGCTCCGGTCAGTTTCGTTGGGTATCCAGACTCCGGTGATTACGTTGATCGTTCAGGCTCCGGTCATTTTCGTTGACTATCCAGACTTGGGTTATTACGTTGAGCGTTCAGGCTCCGGTCAGTTTCGTTGAGTATCCAGATTCTTGTTATTACGTTGAGCGTTCAGGCTCCGGTTAGTTTCGTTGGGTATCCAGACTCCGGTTATTACGTTGAGCGTTCAGGCTCCGGTAAGTTTCGTTGGGTATCCAGACTCAGGTTATTACGTTGAGCGTTCAGGCTCCGGTTATTTTCGTTGAGTATCCTGACTCCGGTTATTTCGTTGAGGGTTCAGACTCCGGTCATTTTCGTTGAGTATCTAGACTCCGGTCATTATATTGAGCGTTCAGGATCGAGTCATTTTCGTTGAGTATCATAACTCCATTTATTACGTTGAGCGTTCAGGATCTGGTCAGTCTCGTTGAGTATCCAGACTCCAAATTTTACGTTGAGCGTTCAGGCTCCGGTCAGTTTCGTTGGGTATCCAGACTCCGGTGATTACTTTGATCGTTCAGGCTCCGGTAAGTTTCGTTGGGTATCCAGACTCAGGTTATTACGTTGAGTGTTCAGGCTCCGATCAGTTTCGTTGGGTATCCAGACTCCAGTTATTACGTTGAGCGTTCTGGCTCCGGTCATTTTGGTTGAGTATCCAGACTCCGGTTATTAAGTTAAGTGTCAGGCTCCGATCATTTTCGTTGAGTATCCAAACTTCGATTATTACGTTGAGCGTTCAGGCTCCGGTCATTTTCATTGAGTATCCAGACTCCGGTTATTACGTTGAGGGTTCAGACTCTGGTCATTTTCGTTGAGTATCTAGACTCCTGTCATTATGTTGAACGTTCAGGCTCTGATCATTTTCGTTGAGTATCCATACTCCGGTCAATACGTTCAGCGTTCAGGCTCTGGTCATTTTCGTTGAGTATCCAGACTCCGGTCATTATATAGAGCATTCAGGATCCAGTCATTTTCGTTGAGTATCATAACTCCATTTATTACGTTGAGCGTTCAGGCTCCGGTCAGTTTCATTCGGTATCCAGACTCCGGTGATTACGTTGATCGTTCAGGCTCCGGTCATTTTTGTTAACTATCCAGACTCCGGTTATTACGTTAAGCGTTCAGGCTCTGGTCAGTTTCGTTGAGTATCCAGATTCTGATTATTACGTTGAGCGTTCAGGCTCTGGTCAGTTTCGTTGGGTATCCAGACTCCGGTTTTTACGTTGAGCGTTCAGGCTCCGGTCATTTTCGTTGAGTATCCAGACTCCGGTTATTAAGTTGAGCGTCAGGCTCCGATCATTTTGTTGAGTATCCAGACTCCGATTATTACGTTGAGCGTTCAGGCTCCGGTCATTTTTGTTGAGTATCATAACTCCATTTATTACGTTGAGCGTTCAGGGTCCGGTAAGTTTCGTTGAGTATCCAGACTCCAAATATTACGTTGAGCGTTCAGGCTCCGGTCAGTTTCGTTGGGTATCCAGACTCCGGTGATTACGTTGATCGTTCAGGCTCCGGTGATTTTCGTTGACTATCCAGACTCGGATTATTACGTTGAGCGTTCAGGCTCCGGTCAGTTTCGTTGAGTACCCAGATTCCGGTTATTACGTTGAGCGTTCAGGCTCCGGTCAGTTTCGTTGGGTATCCAGACTCCGGTTATTAATTTGAGCGTTCAGGCTCCGGTAAGTTTCGTTGGGTATCCAGACTCAGGTTATTACGTTGAGCGTTCAGGCTCCGGTCAGTTTCGTTGGGTATCCAGACTCCAGTTATTACGTTGAGCGTTCAGGCTCCGGTAATTTTCGTTGAGTATCCAGACTCCGGTTATTAAGTTGAGCGTCAGGCTCCGATCATTTTCTTTGAGTATCCAGACTCCGATTATTACGTTGAGCGTTCAGGCTCCGGTTATTTTCGTTGAGTATCCTGACTCCGGTTATTACGTTGAGGGTTCAGACTCCGGTCATTTTCGTTGAGTATCTAGACTCCTGTCATTACGTTGAACATTCAGGCTCCGATCATTTTCGTTGAGTATCCATACTCCGGTCAATACGTTGAGCGGTCAGGCTCCGGTCATTTTCGTTGAGTATCCAGACTCCGGTCATTACATTGAGGGTTCAAGATCCAGTCATTTTCGTTGAGTATCATAACTCCATTTATTACGTTGAGTGTTCAGGGTCCAGTCAGTTTCGTTGAGTATCCAGACTCCAAATATTACGTTGAGCGTTCAGGCTCCGATCAGTTTCGTTGGGTATCCAGACTCCGGTGATTACGTTGATCGTTCAGGCTCCGGTCATTTTCGTTGACTATCCAGACTTGGGTTATTACGTTGAGCGTTCAGGCTCCGGTCAGTTTCGTTGAGTATCCAGATTCTGGTTTTCACGTTGAGCGTTCAGGCTCCGGTTAGTTTCGTTGGGTATCCAGACTCCGGTTATTACGTTGAGCGTTCAGGCTCCGGTAAGTTTCGTTGGGTATCCAGACTCAGGTTATTACGTTGAGCGTTCAGGCTCCGGTTATTTTCGTTGAGTATCCTGACTCCGGTTATTACGTTGAGGGTTCAGGCTCCGGTTATTTTCGTTGAGTATCCTGACTCCGGTTATTACGTTGAGGGTTCAGACTCCGGTCATTTTCGTTGAGTATCTAGACTCCGGTCATTATATTGAGCGTTCAGGATCGAGTCATTTTCGTTGAGTATCATAACTCCATTTATTACGTTGAGCGTTCAGGATCTGGTCAGTCTCGTTGAGTATCCAGACTCCAAATTTTACGTTGAGCGTTCAGGCTCCGGTCAGTTTCGTTGGGTATCCAGACTCCGGTGATTACGTTGATCGTTCAGGCTCCGGTAAGTTTCGTTGGTTATCCAGACTCAGGTTATTACGTTGAGTGTTCAGGCTCCGGTCAGTTTCGTTGGGTATCCAGACTCCAGTTATTATGTTGAGCGTTCAGGCTCCGGTCATTTTGGTTGAGTATCCAGACTCCGGTTATTAAGTTAAGCGTCAGGCTCCGATCATTTTCGTTGAGTATCCAGACTTCGATTATTACGTTGAGCGTTCAGGCTCCGGTCATTTTCATTGAGTATCCAGACTCCGGTTATTACGTTGAGGGTTCAGACTCTGGTCATTTTCGTTGATTATCTAGACTCCTGTCATTATGTTGAACGTTCAGGCTCTGGTCATTTTCGTTGAGTATCCATACTCCGGTCAATATGTTGAGCGTTCAGGCTCTGGTCATTTTCGTTGAGTATCCAGACTCCGGTCATTATATAGAGCGTTCAGGATCCAGTCATTTTCATTGAGTATCATAACTCCATTTATTACATTGAGCGTTCAGGCTCCGGTCAGTTTCATTGGGTATCCAGACTCCGGTGATTACGTTGATCGTTCAGGCTCCGGTCATTTTCGTTAACTATCCAGACTCCGGTTATTACGTTAAGCGTTCAGGCTCTGGTCAGTTTCGTTGAGTATCCAGATTCTGATTATTACATTGAGCGTTCAGGCTCTGGTCAGTTTCGTTGGGTATCCAGACTCCGGTTTTTATGTTGAACGTTCAGGCTCCGGTCATTTTTGTTGAGTATCTAGACTCCGGTTATTAAGTTGAGCGTCAGGCTCCGATCATTTTGTTGAGTATCCAGACTCCGATTATTACGTTGAGCGTTCAGGCTCCGGTTATTTTCGTTGAGTATCCTGACTCCGGTTATTACGTTGAGGGTTCAGACTCCGGTCATTTTCGTTGAGTATCTAGACTTCTGTCATTACGTTGAACGTTCAGGCTCCGATCATTTTCGTTGAGTATCCATACTCCAGTCAATACGTTGAGCGTTCAGGCTCCGGTCATTTTCGTTGAGTATCCAGACTCCGGTCATTATATAGAGCATTCAGGATCCAGTCATTTTCGTTCAGTATCATAACTCCATTTATTACGTTGAGCGTTCAGGCTCCGGTCAGTTTCATTCGGTATCCAGACTCCGGTGATTACGTTGATCGTTCAGGCTCCGGTCATTTTCGTTAACTATCCAGACTCCGGTTATTACGTTAAGCGTTCAGGCTCTGGTCAGTTTCGTTGAGTATCCAGATTCTGATTATTACGTTGAGCGTTCAGGCTCCGGTCAGTTTCGTTGAGTACCCAGATTCCGGTTATTACGTTGAGCGTTCAGGCTCCGGTCAGTTTCGTTCGGTATCCAGACTCCGGTTATTAATTTGAGCATTCAGGCTCCGGTAAGTTTCGTTGGGTATCCAGACTCTGGTTATTACGTTGAGCGTTCAGGCTCCGGTCAGTTTCGTTGGGTATCCAGACTCCAGTTATTACGTTGAGCGTTCAGGCTCCGGTAATTTTCGTTGAGTATCCAGACTCCGGTTATTAAGTTGAGCGTCAGGCTCCGATCATTTTCTTTGAGTATCCAGACTCCGATTATTACGTTGAGCATTCAGGCTCCGGTTATTTTCGTTGAGTATCCTGACTCCGGTTATTACGTTGAGGGTTCAGACTCCGGTCATTTTCGTTGAGTATCTAGACTCCTGTCATTACGTTGATCGTTCAGGCTCCGATCATTTTCGTTGAGTATCCATACTCCGGTCAATACGTTGAGTGGTCAGGCTCCGGTCATTTTCGTTGAGTATCCAGACTCCCGTCATTACATTGAGGGTTCAAGATCCAGTCATTTTCGTTGAGTATCATAACTCCATTTATTACGTTGAGCGTTTAGGGTCCGGTCAGTTTCGTTGAGTATCCAGACTACAAATATTACGTTGAGCGTTCAGGCTCCGGTCAATTTCGTTGGGTATCCATACTCCGGTGATTACGTTGATCGTTCAGGCTCCGGTCATTTTCGTTGACTATCCAGACTTGGGTTATTACGTTGAGCGTTCAGGCTCCGGTCAGTTTCGTTGAGTATCCAGATTCTGGTTATTACGTTGAGCGTTCAGGCTCCGGTCATTTTGGTTGACTATCCAGACTCCGGTTATTACGTTGAGCGTTCAGGCTCCGGTAAGTTTCGTTGGGTATCTAGACTCAGGTTATTACGTTGAGCATTCAGGCTCCGGTCAGTTTCGTTGGGTATCCAGACTCCAGTTATTACATTGAGCATTCAGGCTCCGGTAATTTTCGTTGAGTATCCAGACTCCGGTTATTAAGTTGAGCGTCAGGCTCCGATCATTTTCGGTGAGTATCCAGACTCCGATTATTACGTTGAGCGTTCAGGCTCTGGTTATTTTCGTTGAGTATCCTGACTCCGGCTATTACGTTGAGGGTTCAGACTCCGGTCATTTTCGTTGAGTATCTAGACTCCTGTCATTACGTTGAACGTTCCGGCTCCGATCATTTTTGTTGAGTATCCATACTCCGGTCAATACGTTGAGCGGTCAGGCTCCGGTCATTTTCGTTGAGTATCCAGACTCCGGTAATTACATTGAGCGTTCAGGATCCAGTCATTTTCGTTGAGTATCATAACTCCATTTATTACGTTGAGCATTCAGGATCCGGTCAGTTTCGTTGAGTATCCAGACTCCAAATATTATGTTGAGCGTTCAGGCTCCGGTCAGTTTCGTTGGGTATCCAGACTCCGGTGATTACGTTGATCGTTCAGGCTCCGGTCATTTTCGTTGACTATCCAGACTTGGGTTATTACGTTGAGCGTTCAGGCTCCGGTCAGTTTCGTTGAGTATCCAGATTCTGGTTATTACGTTGAGCGTTCAGGCTCCGGTCATTTTGGTTGACTATCCAGACTCCGGTTATTACGTTGAGCGTTCAGGCTCCGATAAAGTTTCTTTGGGTATCCAGACTCAGGTTATTACGTTGAGCATTCAGGCTCCGGTCAGTTTCGTTGGGTATCCAGACTCCAGTTATTACATTGAGCATTCAGGCTCCGGTAATTTTCGTTGAGTATCCAGACTCCGGTTATTAAGTTGAGCGTCAGGCTCCGATCATTTTCGATGAGTATCCAGACTCCGATTATTACGTTGAGCGTTCAGGCTCTGGTTATTTTCGTTGAGTATCCTGACTCCGGCTATTACGTTGAGGGTTCAGACTCCGGTCATTTTCGTTGAGTATCTAGACTCCTGTCATTACGTTGATCGTTCAGGCTCCGATCATTTTCGTTGAGTATCCATACTCGGGTCAATATGTTGAGCGGTCAGGCTCCGGTTATTTTCGTTGAGTATCCAGACTCCGGTCATTACATTGAGGGTTCAAGATCTAGTCATTTTCGTTGAGTATCATAACTCCATTTATTACGTTGAGCGTTCAGGGTCCGGTCAGTTTCGTTGGGTATCCAGACTCCGGTGATTACGTTGATCGTTCAGGCTCCGGTCATTTTCGTTGACTATCCAGACTTGGGTTATTATGTTGAGCGTTCAGGCTCCGGTCAGTTTCGTTGAGTATCCAGATTCCGGTTATTACGTTGAGCGTTCAGGCTCCGGTCAGTTTCGTTGGGTATCCAGACTCCGGTTATTACGTTGAGCGTTCAGGCTCCGGTCAGTTTCGTTGGGTATCCAGACTCAGGTTATTACGTTGAGCGTTCAGGCTCCGATCATTTTCGTTGAGTATCCAGACTCCGATTATTACGTTGAGCGTTCACGCTCCGGTTATTTTCGTTGAGTATCCTGACTCCGATTATTACGTTGAGGGTTCAGACTCCGGTCATTTTCGTTGAGTATCTAGACTCCTTTCATTACGTTGAACGTTCAGGCTCCGATAATTTTCGTTGAGTATCCATACTCCGGTCAATACGTTGAGCGGTCAGGCTCCGGTCATTTTCGTTGAGTATCCAGACTCCGGTCATTACATTGAGGGTTCAAGATCCATTCATTTTCGTTGAGTATCATAACTCCATTTATTACGTTGAGCGTTCAGGGTCCGGTAAGTTTCGTTGAGTATCCAGACTCCAAATATTACGTTGAGCGTTCAGGCTCCGTTCAGTTTCGTTGGGTATCCAGACTCCGGTGATTACGTTGATCGTTCAGGCTCCGGTGATTTTCGTTGACTATCAAGACTCGGATTATTACGTTGAGCGTTCAGGCTCCGGTCAGTTTCCTTGAGTACCCAGATTCTGGTTATTACGTTGAGCGTTCAGGCTCCGGTCAGTTTCGTTGGGTATCCAGACTCCGGTTATTAATTTGAGCGTTCAGGCTCCGGTAAGTTTTGTTGGGTATCCAGACTCAGGTTATTACGTTGAGCGTTCAGGCTCCGGTCAGTTTCGTTGGGTATCCAGACTCCAGTTATTACGTTGAGCGTTCAGGCTCCGGTAATTTTCGTTGAGTATCCAGACTCCGGTTATTAAGTTGAGCGTCAGGCTCCGATCATTTTCTTTGAGTATCCAGACTCCGATTATTACGTTGAGCGTTCAGGCTCCGGTTATTTTCGTTGAGTATCCTGACTCCGGTTATTACGTTGAAGGTTCAGACTCCGGTTATTTTCGTTGAGTATCTAGACTCCTGTCATTACGTTGATCGTTCAGGCTCCGATCATTTTCGTTGAGTATCCATACTCCGGTCAATACGTTGAACGGTCAGGCTCCGGTCATTTTCGTTGAGTATCCAGACTCCATTTATTACGTTGAGCGTTCAGGGTCCGATCAGTTTCGTTGAGTATCCAGACTCCAAATATTACGTTGAGCGTTCAGGCTCCGGTCAGTTTCGTTGGGTATCCATACTCCGGTGATTACGTTGATCGTTCAGGCTCCGGTCATTTTCGTTGACTATCCAGACTTGGGTTATTACGTTGAGCGTTCAGGCTCCGGTCAGTTTCGTTGAGTATCCTGATTCTGGTTATTACGTTGAGCGTTCGGGCTCCGGTTAGTTTCGTTGGGTATCCAGACTCCGGTTATTACGTTGAGCGTTCAGGCTCCGGTAAGTTTCGTTGGGTATCCAGACTCAGGTTATTAGGTTGAGCATTTAGGCTCCGGTCAGTTTCGTTGGGTATCCAGACTCAAGTTATTACATTGAGCATTCAGGCTCCGGTAATTTTCGTTGAGTATCCAGACTACGGTTATTAAGTTGAGCGTCAGGCTCCGATCATTTTCGGTGAGTATCCAGACTCCGATTATTACGTTGAGCGTTCAGGCTCCGGTTATTTTCGTTGAGTATCCTGACTCCGGTTATTACGTTGAGGGTTCAGACTCTGGTCATTTTCGTTGAGTATCTAGACTCCTGTCATTACGTTGAACGTTCAGGCTTTGATCATTTTCGTTGAGTATCCATACTCCGGTCAATACGTTGAGCGTTCATGCTCTGGTCATTTTCGTTGAGTATCCAGACTCCGGTCATTATATAGAGCGTTCAGGATCCAGTCATTTTCGTTGAGTATCATAACCCCATTTATTACGTTGATCGTTCAGGCTCCGGTCATTTTCGTTGACTATCCAGACTTAGGTTATTACGTTGAGCGTTCAGGCTCCGGTCAGTTTCGTTGAGTATCCAGATTCCGGTTATTACGTTGAGCGTTCAGGCTCCGGTCAGTTTCGTTGGGTATCCAGACTCAGGTTATTACGTTGAGCGTTCAGGCTCCGGTAAGTTTCGTTGGGTATCCAGACTCAGGTTATTACGTTGAGCATTCAGGCTCCGGTCAGTTTCGTTGGGTATCTAGACTCCAATTATTACATTGAGCATTCAGGCTCCGGTAATTTTCGTTGAGTATCCAGACTCCGGTTATTAAGTTGAGCGTCAGGCTCCGATCATTTTCGTTGAGTATCCAGACTCCGATTATTACGTTGAGCGTTCACGCTCCGGTTATTTTTGTTGAGTATCCTGACTCCGGTTATTACGTTGAGGGTTCAGACTCCAGTCATTTTCGTTGAGTATCTAGACTCCTGTCATTACGTTGATCGTTCAGGCTCCGATCATTTTCGTTGAGTATCCATACTCTGGTTAATACGTTTAGCGGTCAGGGTCCGGTCATTTTCGTTGAGTATCCAGACTCCGGTCATTACATTGAGGGTTCAAGATCCAGTCATTTTCGTTGAGTATCATAACTCCATTTATTACGTTGAGCGTTCAGGGTCCGGTCAGTTTCGTTGAGTATCCAGACTCCAAATATTACATTGAGCGTTCAGGCTCCGGTCGGTTTCGTTGGGTATCCAGACTCCGGTGATTACGTTGATCGTTCAGGCTCCGGTCATTTTCGTTGACTATCTAGACTTGGGTTATTATGTTGAGCGTTCAGGCTCCGGTCAGTTTCATTGAGTATCCAGATTCCGGTTATTACGTTGAGCGTTCAGGCTCTGGTCAGTTTCGTTGGGTATCCAGACTCCGGTTATTACGTTGAGCGTTCAGGCTCCGGTCAGTTTCGTTGGGTATCCAGACTCAGGTTATTACGTTGAGCGTTCAGGCTCCGGTCAGTTTCGTTGGGTATCCAGACTCAAGTTATTACGTTGTGCGTTCAGGCTCCGGTAATTTTCGTTGAGTATCCAGACTCCGGTTATTAAGTTGAGCGTCAGGCTCCGATCATTTTTGTTGAGTATCTAGACTCCGATTATTACGTTGAGCGTTCAGGCTCCGGTTATTTTCGTTGAGTATCCTAACTCCGGTTATTACGTTGAGGGTTCAGACTCTGGTCATTTTCGTTGAGTATCTAGACTCCTTTCATTACGTTGAACGTTCAGGCTCCGATCATTTTCGTTGAGTATCCATACTCCGGTCAATACGTTGAGCGGTCAGGCTCCGGTCATTTTCGTTGAGTATCCAGACTCCGGTCATTACATTGAGGGTTCAAGATCCAGTCATTTTCGTTGAGTATCATAACTCCATTTATTACGTTGAGCGTTCAGGGTCCGGTAAGTTTCGTTGAGTATCCAGACTCCAAATATTACGTTGAGCGTTCAGGCTCCGGTCAGTTTCGTTGGGTATCATGACTCCGGTGATTACGTTGATCGTTCAGGCTCCGGTGATTTTCGTTGACTATCCAGACTCGGATTATTACGTTGAGCGTTCAGGCTCCGGTCAGTTTCGTTGAGTACCCAGATTCCGGTTATTACGTTGAGCGTTCAGGCTCCGGTCAGTTTCGTTGGGTGTCCAGACTCCGGTTATTACGTTGAGCGTTCAGGCTTCGGTAAGTTTCGTTGGGTATCCAGACTCAGGTTATTACGTTGAGCGTTCAGGCTCCGGTCAGTTTCGTTGGGTATCCAGACTCCAGTTATTACGTTGAGCGTTCAGGCTCCGGTAATTTTCGTTGAGTATCCAGACTCCGGTTATTAAGTTGAGTGTCAGGCTCTGATCATTTTTGTTGAGTATCCAGACTCCGATTATTACGTTGAGCGTTCAGGCTCCGGTTATTTTCGTTGAGTATCCAGACTCCGGTTATTACGTTGAGGGTTCAGACTCCGGTCATTTTCGTTGAGTATCTAGACTCCTGTCATTACGTTGATCGTTCAGGCTCCGATCATTTTCGTTGAGTATCCATACTCAGGTCAATATGTTGAGCGGTCAGGCTCCGGTCATTTTCGTTGAGTATCCAGACTCCGGTCATTACATTGAGGGTTCAAGATCCAGTCATTTTCGTTGAGTATCATAACTCCATTTATTACGTTGAGCGTTCAGGGTCCGGTCAGTTTCGTTGAGTATCCAGACTCCAAATATTACGTTGAGCGTTCAGGCTCCGGTCAGTTTCGTTGGGTATCCAGACTCCGGTGATTACGTTGATCGTTCAGGCTCCGGTCATTTTTGTTGACTATCCAGACTTGGGTTATTATGTTGAGCGTTCAGGCTCCGGTCAGTTTCGTTGAGTATCCAGATTCCGGTTATTACGTTGAGCGTTCAGGCTCCGGTCAGTTTCGTTGGGTATCCAGACTCCGGTTATTACGTTGAGCGTTCAGGCTCCGGTCAGTTTCGTTGGGTATCCAGACTCAGGTTATTACGTTGAGCGTTCAGGCTCCGGTCAGTTTCGTTGGGTATCCAGACTCCAGTTATTACGTTGTGCGTTCAGGCTCCGGTAATTTTCGTTGAGTATCCAGACTCCGGTTATTAAGTTGAGCGTCAGGCTCCGATCATTTTTGTTGAGTATCTAGACTCCGATTATTACGTTGAGCGTTCAGGCTCCGGTTATTTTCGTTGAGTATCCTGACTCCGGTTATTACGTTGAGGGTTCAGACTCTGGTCATTTTCGTTGAGTATCTAGACTCCTTTCATTACGTTGAACGTTCAGGCTCCGATCATTTTCGTTGAGTATCCATACTCCGGTCAATACGTTGAGCGGTCAGGCTCCGGTCATTTTCGTTGAGTATCCAGACTCCGGTCATTACATTGAGGGTTCAAGATCCAGTCATTTTCGTTGAGTATCATAACTCCATTTATTACGTTGAGCGTTCAGGGTCCGGTAAGTTTCGTTGAGTATCCAGACTCCAAATATTACGTTGAGTGTTCAGGCTCCGGTCAGTTTCGTTGGGTATCATGATTCCGGTGATTACGTTGATCGTTCAGGCTCCGGTGATTTTCGTTGACTATCCAGACTCGGATTATTACGTTGAGCGTTCAGGCTCCGGTCAGTTTCGTTGAGTACCCAGATTCCGGTTATTACGTTGAGCGTTCAGGCTCCGGTCAGTTTCGTTTGGTGTCCAGACTTCGGTTATTACGTTGAGCGTTCAGGCTCCGGTAAGTTTCGTTGGGTATCCAGACTCAGGTTATTACGTTGAGCGTTCAGGCTCCGGTCAGTTTCGTTGGGTATCCAGACTCCAGTTATTACGTTGAGCGTTCAGGCTCCGGTAATTTTCGTTGAGTATCCAGACTCCGGTTATTAAGTTGAGTGTCAGGCTCTGATCATTTTCGTTGAGTATCCAGACTCCGATTATTACGTTGAGCGTTCAGGCTCCGGTTATTTTCGTTGAGTATCCAGACTCCGGTTATTACGTTGAGGGTTCAGACTCCGGTCATTTTCGTTGAGTATCTAGACTCCTGTCATTACGTTGATCGTTCAGGCTCCGATCATTTTCGTTGAGTATCCATACTCAGGTCAATATGTTGAGCGGTCAGGCTCCGGTCATTTTCGTTGAGTATCCAGACTTCGGTCATTAATTTTGAGGGTTCAAGATCCAGTCATTTTCGTTGAGTATCATAACTCCATTTATTACGTTGAGCGTTCAGGGTCCGGTCAGTTTCGTTGAGTATCCAGACTCCAAATATTACGTTGAGCGTTCAGGCTCCAGTCAGTTTCGTTGGGTATCCAGACTCCGGTGATTACGTTGATCGTTCAGGCTCCGGTCATTTTTGTTGACTATCCAGACTTGGGTTATTACGTTGAGCGTTCAGGCTCCGGTCAGTTTTGTTGAGTATCCAGATTCTGGTTATTATGTTGAGCGTTCAGGCTCCGGTTAGTTTCGTTGGGTATCCAGACTCCGGTTATTACGTTGAGCGTTCAGGCTCCGGTAAGTTTCGTTGGGTATCCAGACTCAGGTTATTACGTTGAGCGTTCAGGCTCCGGTCAGTTTCGTTGGGTATCCAGACTCCAGTTATAACATTGAGCATTCAGGCTCAGGTAATTTTCGTTGTGTATCCAGACTCCGGTTATTAAGTTGAGCGTCAGGCTCCGATCATTTTCGGTGAGTATCCAGACTCCGATTATTACGTTGAGCGTTCAGGCTCCTGTTATTTTCGTTGAGTATCCTGACTCCGGTTATTACGTTGAGGGTTCAAACTCTGGTCATTTTCGTTGAGTATCTAGACTCCTGTCATTACGTTGAACGTTCAGGCTTTGATCATTTTCATTGAGTATCCATACTCCGGTCAATACGTTGAGCGTTCAGGCTCTGGTCATTTTCGTTGAGTATCCAGACTCCGGTCATTATATAGAGCGTTCAGGATCCAGTCATTTTCGTTGAGTATCATAATTCCATTTATTACGTTGAGCGTTCAGGCTCCGGTCAGTTTCATTGGGTATCCAGACTCCGGTGATTACGTTGATCGTTCAGGCTCCGGTCATTTTCATTGGGTATCCAGACTCCGGTGATTACGTTGATCGTTCAGGCTCCGGTCATTTTTGTTGACTATCTAGACTCCGGTTATTACGTTAAGCGTTCAGGCTCCGGTCATTTTCGTTGAGTATCCAGATTCTTATTATTATGTTGAGCGTTCAGGCTCCGGTCAGTTTCGTTGGGTTTCCAGACTCCGGTTATTATGTTGAGCGTTCAGGCTCCGGTCATTTTCGTTGAGTATCCAGACTCCGGTTATTAAGTTGAGCGTCAGGCTCCGATCATTTTGTTGAGTATCCAGACTCCGATTATTACGTTGAGCGTTCAGGCTCTGGTTATTTTCGTTGAGTATCCTGACTCCGGCTATTACGTTGAGGGTTCAGACTCCGGTCATTTTCGTTATGTATCTAGACTCCTGTCATTACGTTGAACGTTCCGTCTCCAATCATTTTCGTTGAGTATCCATACTCCGGTCAATACGTTGAGCGGTCAGGCTCCGGTCATTTTCGTTGAGTATCCAGACTCCGGTCATTACATTGAGCGTTCAGGATCCAGTCATTTTCGTTGAGTATCATAACTCCATTTATTACGTTGAGCATTCAGGATCCGGTCAGTTTCGTTGAGTATCCAGACTCCAAATATTACGTTGAGAGTTCAGGCTCCGGTCAGTTTCGTTGGGTATCCAGACTCCGGTGATTACGTTTATCGTTCAGGCTCCGATCATTTTCGTTGACTATCCAGACTCGGGTTATTACGTTGAGCGTTCAGGCTCCGGTCAGTTTTATTGAGTACCCAGATTCCGGTTATTACGTTGAGCGTTCAGGCTCCGGTCAGTTTCATTGAGTACCCAGATTCCGGTTATTACGTTGAGCGTTCAGGCTCCGGTAAGTTTCGTTGGGTATCCAGACTCCAGTTATTATGTTGAGCGTTCAGGCTCCGGTAAGTTTCGTTGGGTATCCAGACTCAGGTTATTACGTTGAGCGTTCAGGCTCTGGTCAGTTTCGTTGGGTATCCAGACTCCAGTTATTACGTTGTGCGTTCAGGCTCCGGTAATTTTCGTTGAGTATCCAGACTCCGGGTATTAAGTTGAGCGTCAGGCTCCGATCATTTTTGTTGAGTATCTAGACTCCGATTATTACGTTGAGCGTTCAGGCTCCGGTTATTTTCGTTGAGTTTCCTGACTCCGATTATTACATTGAGGGTTCAGACTCTGGTCATTTTCGTTGAGTATCTAGACTCCTTTCATTACGTTGAACGTTCAGGCTCCGATAATTTTCGTTGAGTATCCATACTCCGATCAATACGTTGAGCGGTCAGGCTCCGGTCATTTTCGTTGAGTATCCAGACTCCGGTCATTACTTTGAGGGTTCAAGGTCCAGTCATTTTCGTTGAGTATCATAACTCCATTTATTACGTTGAGCGTTCAGGGTCCGGTAAGTTTCGTTGAGTATCCAGACTCCAAATATTACATTGAGCGTTCAGGCTCCGGTCAGTTTCGTTGGGTATCCAGACTCCGGTGATTACGTTGATCGTTCAGGCTACGGTGATTTTCGTTGACTATCTAGACTCGGATTATTACGTTGAGCGTTCAGGCTCCGGTCAGTTTCGTTGAATACCCAGATTCCGGTTATTACGTTGAGCGTTCAGGCTCCGGTCAGTTTCGTTGGGTGTCCAGACTCCGGTTATTACGTTGAGCGTTCAGGCTCCGGTAAGTTTCGTTGGGTATCCAGACTCAGGTTATTACGTTGAGCGTTCAGGCTCCGGTCAGTTTCGTTGGGTATCCAGACTCTAGTTATTACGTTGAGCGTTCAGGCTCCGATAATTTTCGTTGAGTATCCAGACTCCGGTTATTAAGTTGAGTGTCAGGCTCCGATCATTTTCGTTGAGTATCCAGACTCCGATTATTACGTTGAGCGTTCAGGCTCCGGTTATTTTCGTTGAGTATCCTGACTCCGGTTATTACGTTGAGGGTTCAGACTCCGGTCATTTTCGTTGAGTATCTAGACTCCTGTCATTACGTTGATCGTTCAGGCTCCGATCATTTTCGTTGAGTATCCATACTCGGGTCAATATGTTGAGCGGTCAGGCTCCGGTCATTTTCGTTGAGTATCCAGACTCCGGTCATTATATTGAGGGTTCAAGATCCAGTCATTTTCGTTGAGTACCATAACTCCATTTATTACGTTGAGCGTTCAGGGTCCGGTCAGTTTCGTTGAGTATCCAGACTCCAAATATTACGTTGAGCGTTCAGGCTCCGGTCAGTTTTGTTGGGTATCCAGACTCCAGTGATTACGTTGATCGTTCAGGCTCCGGTCATTTTCGTTGATTATCCAGACTTGGGTTATTACGTTGAGCGTTCAGGTTCCAGTCAGTTTCGTTGAGTATCCAGATTCCGGTTATTACGTTGAGCGTTCAGGCTCCGGTCAGTTTCGTTGGGTATCCAGACTCAGGTTATTACGTTGAGCGTTCAGGCTCCGGTAAGTTTTGTTGGGTATCCAGACTCAGGTTATTACGTTGAGCGTTCAGGCTCCGGTCAGTTTCGTTGGGTATCTAGACTCCAGTTATTACATTGAGCATTCAGGCTCCGGTAATTTTCGTTGAGTATCCAGACTCCGGTTATTAAGTTGAGCGTCAGGCTCCGATCATTTTCGTTGAGTATCCAGACTCCGATTATTACGTTGAGCGTTCACGCTCCGGTTATTTTTTTTGAGTATCCTGACTCCGGTTATTACGTTGAGGGTTCAGACTCCAGTCATTTTCGTTGAGTATCTAGACTCCTGTCATTACGTTGATCGTTCAGGCTCCGATCATTTTCGTTGAGTATCCATACTCCGGTCAATACGTTTAGCGGTCAGGCTCCAGTCATTTTTGTTGAGTATCCAGACTCCGGTCATTACATTGAGGGTTCAAGATCCAGTCATTTTCGTTGAGTATCATAACTCCATTTATTACGTTGAGCGTTCAGGGTCCGGTCAGTTTCGTTGAGTATCCAGACTCCAAATATTACGTTGAGCGTTCAGGCTCCGGTCAGTTTCGTTGGGTATCCAGACTCCGGTGATTACGTTGATCGTTCAGGCTCCGGTGATTTTCGTTGACTATCCAGACTCGGATTATTACGTTGAGCGTTTAGGCTCCGGCCAATTTCGTTGAGTATCCAGATTCCGGTTATTACGTTGAGCGTTCAGGCTCCGATCAGTTTCGTTGGGTATCCAGACTCCGGTTATTACGTTGAGCGTTCAGGCTCCGGTAAGTTTCGTTGGGTATCCAGACTCAGGTTATTACATTGAGCGTTCAGGCTCCGGTCAGTTTTGTTGGGTATCCAGTCTCCAGTTATTACGTTGAGCGTTCAGGCTCCGGTAATTTTCGTTGAGTATCCAGACTCCGGTTATTAAGTTGAGTGTCAGGCTCCGATCATTTTCGTTGAGTATCCAGACTCTGATTATTACGTTGAGCGTTCAGGCTCCGGTTATTTTCGTTGAGTATCCTGACTCCGGTTATTACGTTGAGGGTTCAGACTCCGGTCATTTTCGTTGAGTATCTAGACTCCTGTCATTACGTTGATCGTTCAGGCTCCGATCATTTTCGTTGAGTATCCATACTCGGGTCAATATGTTGAGCGGTCAGGCTCAGGTCATTTTCGTTGAGTATCCAGACTCCGGTCATTACATTGAGGGTTCAAGATCCAGTCATTTTCGTTGAGTATCATAACTCCATTTATTACGTTGAGCGTTCAGGGTCCGGTCAGTTTCGTTCAGTATCCAGACTCCAAATATTACGTTGAGCGTTCAGGCTCCGGTCAGTTTCGTTGGGTATCCAGACTCCGGTGATTACGTTGATCGTTCAGGCTCCGGTCATTTTCGTTGACTATCCAGACTCGGGTTATTACGTTGAGCGTTCAGGCTCCGGTCAGTTTCGTTGGGTATCCAGACTCCGGTTATTACGTTGAGCGTTCAGGCTCCGGTAAGTTTCGTTAGGTATCCAGACTCAGGTTATTACGTTGAGCGTTCAGGCTCCGGTCAGTTTCGTTGGGTATCCAGACTTCAGTTATTACGTTGAGCGTTCAGGCTCTGGTCATTTTCGTTGAGTATCTAGACTCCGGTTATTAAGTTGAGCGTCAGGCTCCGATCATTTTCATTGAGAATCCAGACTCCGATTATTATGTTGAGCGTTCAGGCTCCGGTCATTTTCGTTGAGTATCCAGACTCTAGTTATTACGTTGAGGGTTCAGACTACGGTCATTTTCGTTGAGTATCTAGACTCCTGTCATTATGTTGAACGTTCAGGCTCTGATAATTTTTCGTTGAGTATCCATACTCCGGTCAATACGTTGAGCGTTCCGGCTCCGGTCATTTTCGTTGAGTATCCGGACTCCGGTCATTATATTGAGCGTTCAGGATCCAGTCATTTTCGTTGAGTATCATAACACCATTTATTACGTTGAGCGTTTAGGATCTGGTCAGTTTCGTTGAGTATCCAGACTCCAAATTTTACGTTGAGCATTCAGGCTCCGGTCAGAATCGTTGGGTATCCAGACTCCGGTGATTACGTTGATCGTTCAGGCTCTGGTCATTTTCGTTGACTATCCAGACTCGGGTTATTACATTAAGCGTTCAGGCTCCGGTCAGTTTCGTTGAGTATCCAGATTCCGATTATTACATTGAGCGTTCAGGCTCCGGTCAGTTTCGTTGGGTATCCAGACTCCGGTGATTACGTTGATCGTTCAGGCTCCGGTCATTTTCGTTGACTATCCAGACTCGGGTTATTACGTTGAGCGTTCAGGCTCCGGTCAGTTTCGTTGAGTACCCAGATTCCGGTTATTACGTTGAGCGTTCAGGCTCCGATCAGTTTCGTTGAGCGTTCAGGCTCCAGTCAGTTTCGTTGAGTATCCATATTCCGATTATTATGTTGAGCGTTTCGGCTCCGGTCAGTTTCGTTGAGCGTTCAGGCTCCGGTCATTTTCGTTGAGTATCCAGACTCCGGTTATTAAGTTGAGTGTCAGGCTCCGATCATTTTCGTTGAGTATCCAGACTCCGATTATTACGTTGAGCATTCAGGCTCCGATTATTTTTGTTGAGTATCCAGACTCCGGTTATTACGTTGAGATTTCAGACTCTGGTCATTTTTGTTGAGTATTTAGACTCCTGTCATTAAGTTGAACGTTCAGGCTCCGATCATTTTCGTTGAGTATCCATACTCCGGTCAATACGTTGAGCACAGGCTCCGGTCAGTTTCGTTGGGTATCCAGACTCCGGTAATTACGTTGAGCATTCGGGCTCCAGTAAGTTTCGTTGGGTATCCAGACTCCGGTCATTACGTTGAGCGTTCAGGCTCCAGTCATTTTTGTTGAGTATCTAGAGTCCTGTTATTATGTTGAGCGTTTAGGCTCTGGTTATTACGTCTAGCGTTCAGGCTCCGATTAGTTTCGTTGAGTATCCAGACTCCGGTTATTACGTTGAGATTTCAGACTCTGGTCATTTTTGTTGAGTATCTAGACTCCTGTCATTACGTTGAATGTTCAGGCTCCGATCATTTTCGTTGAGTATCCATACTCCGGTCAATACGTTGAGCATTCAGGCTCCGGTCAGTTTCGTTGAGTATCCAGACTTCGGTTATTATATTGAGCGTTCAGGCTCCGGTTAGTTTCGTTGGGTATCCAGACTCGGGTTATTACGTTGAGCGTTCAGGCTCCAGTCAGTTTCGTTGAGTATCCAGATTCCGATTATTACGTTGAGCGTTCAGGCTCCGGTCAGTTTCGTTGGGTATCCAAACTCCAGTTATTACGTTGAGCGTTCAGGCTCCGGTCATTTTCGTTGAGTATCCAGACTCCGGTCATTACGTTGAGCGTTCAGGATCCAGTCATTTTCGTTGAGTATCATAACTCCGGTTATTACGTTGAACGTTCAGGCTCCGGTCAGTTTCGTTGAGTATCCAGACGCCAGTTATTACGTTGGGCGTTCAGGCAACGGTCAGTTTCGTTGGGTATCCAGACTCCGGTTATCACGTTGATCGTTCAGTCTCTGGTCAGTTTTGTTGAGTATCCAGACTCAGGTTATTACGTTGAGCATTCAGGCTCCATTCAGTTTCGTTGGGTATCCAGACACCGGTTATTACCTTGAGCGTTCAGGGTCGGGTAATTTTTGTTGAGTATCCAGACTCCGGTTATTACGTTGAGCATTTAGGCTCCGGTCAGTTTAGTTGAGTATCCAAACTTTGGTTATTAAGTTGAGCGTTCAGGCTCCAGCCATTTTCATTGAGTATCCAGAGTCTGGTTATTACGATGAGCGTTCAGGCTCCGGTCAGTTTCGTTGAGTATCCAGATTCCGGTTATTACGTTGAGCGTTAAGGCTCCGGTCAATTTCGTTGGGTATCAAGACACCGGTTATTACGTTGAGCGTTCAGGCTCCGGTCAGTTTCATTGGGTATCCAGACTCTGGTTATTACGTTGATCATTCAGTCTCCGGTCAGTTTCGTTGAGTATCCAGACTCCAATTATTACGTTGAACTTTCAGGCTCCAGTCAGTTTCGTTGGGTATCCAAACACCGGTTATTACATTGAGCGTTCAGGCTCCGGTCATTTTCGTTGAGTATCGAGACTCTAGTTATTACATTGAGCATTCAGGCTCTGGTCAGTTTCGTTGGGTATCCAGACTCCGGTTATTACGTTGATCGCTCAGTCTCTGGTCAGTTTTGTTGAGTATCCAGACTCCAGTTATTACATTAAGCGTTCAGGCTCCGGTTATTACGTTGAGCGTTCAGGGTCTGGTCATTTTTGTAGAGTATCCAGACTCCGGTTATTACGTTGAGCGTTCAGGCTCCGGTCAGTTTAGTTGAGTATCCAAACTCTGGTTATTGAGTTGAGCGTTCAGGATCCGACCATTTTCGTTGAGTATCGAGACTCTAGTTATTACGTTGAGCATTCAGGCTCCAGCCATTTTTGTTGAGTATCCAGACTCTGGTTATTACGTTGAGCGTTCAGGCTCCGGTCAGTTTCGTTGAGTATCCAGATTCCGGTTATTACGTTGAGCGTTCAGGCTCCGGTCAGTTTCGTTGGGTGTCAAAACACCGGTTATTACGTTGAGCGTTTAGGCTCCGGTCAGTTTCATTGGGTATCCAGACTCCGGTTATTACGTTGATCGTTCAGTCTCCGGTCAGTTTCGTTGAGTATCCAGACTCCAATTATTACGTTGAGCATTCAGGTTCCGGTCATTTTCGTTGAGTATCTAGACTCCGGTTATTAAGTTGAGCGTCAGGCTCCGATCATTTTCGTTGGGTATTCAGACTCCGGTCATTTTCGTTGAGTATCTAGACTCCTGTCATTACGTTGAACGTTCAGGCTCTGATCATTTTCGTTGAGTATTTATACTCCGGTCAATACGTTGAGCGTTCAAGCTCCGGTCATTTTCGTTGAGTATCCAGACTCCGGTCATTACATTGAGCGTTCAGGATCCAGTCATTTTCGTTGAGTATCATAACTCCATTTATTACGTTGAGTGTTCAGGATCTGGGCAGTTTCGTTGAGTATCCAGACTCTGGTGATTACGTTGATCGTTCAGGCTCCAGTCATTTTCGTTGAGTATCCAGACTCCTGTTATTACGTTGAGCGTTCAGGCTTCGGTCAGTTTCGTTAAGTATCCAGACTCCGGTTATTACGTTGAGCGTTCAGGCTTCGGTTAGTTTCGTTGGGTATCCAGACTCCGGTTATTATGTTGAGCGTTCAGGCTTCTGTCATTTTTGTTGAGTATCCAGACTCGGGTTATTACGTTGAGCATTCAGGCTCTGGTCAGTCTCGTTGAGTATCCAGATTTCGATAATTACGTTGAGCGTTCATGCTCCGGTTAGTTTCGTTGGGTATACAGACTCCGGTTATTACGTTGAGCGTTCAGGCTCCGGTCATTTTCGTTGAGTATCCTGACTCCGGTTATTAAGTTGAGCTTCAGGCTCCGATCATTTTCATTGAGTATCCATACTCCGGTCAATACGTTGAGCGATCAGGTAACGGTCATTTTCGTTGAGTATCCAGACTCCGGTCATTACATTGAGCATTCAGGATCCAGTCATTTTCGTTGAGTATCATAACTCCATTTATTACGTTGAGCTTTCAGGATCCGGTCAGTTTCGTTGAGTATCTAGACTCCAAATATTACGTTGAGCGTACAGGCTTCTGTCATTTTTTTTGACTATCCAGACTCGGGTTATTACGTTGAGCGTTCAGGCTCCGGTCAGTTTCGTTGAGTATCCAGATTCCGGTTATTATGTTGATCGTTCAGGATCCGATCAGTTTCGTTGAGTATCCAGACTCCAAATATTACGTTGAGCATTCAGGCTCCGGTCAGTTTCATTGGGTATCTAGACTCCGGTGGTTACGTTGATCGTTCAGGCTCCGGTCATTTTCGTTGAGTATCCAGACTCCGGTTATTAAGTTGAGCGTCAGGCTCCGATCATTTTCGTTGAGTATCCAGACACCGATTATTACGTTGAGCGTTCAGGCTTCGGTTATTTTTGTTGAGTATCCTGACTCCGGTTATTACATTGAGGGTTCAGACTCTGGTCATTTTCGTTGAGTATCTAGACTCCTGTCATTACGTTAAACGTTAAGGCTCCGATCATTTTCATTGAGTATCCATATTCCGGTCAATATGTTGAGTAATCAGGCTCCGGTTATTTTCGTTGACTATCCATACTCCAGTCATTACATTGAGCGTTCAGGATCCAGTCATTTTCGTTGAGTATCATAACTCCATTTATTACGTTGAGCATTCAGGATCCGGTAAGTTTCGTTGGGTATCCAGACTCCGGTGATAACGTTGATCGTTCAGGCTCCGGTCATTTTCGTTGACTATCCAGACTCGGGTTATTACGTTGAGCGTTCAGGTTCCGGTCAGTTTTGTTGAGTATCCAGATTCCGGTTATTATGTTGAGCGTTCAGGCTCCGGTCAGTTTCGTTGGGTATCCAGACTCCGGTTATTACGTTGAGCGTTCAGGCTCCGGTAAGTTTCGTTGGGTATCCAGACTCCGGTTATTACGTTGAGCGTTCAGGCTCCGGTCAGTTTCGTTGGGTATCTAGACTCTAGTTATTACATTGAGCGTTCATGCTCCGGTCATTTTCGTTGAGTATCCAGACTCCGGTTATTAAGTTGAGCGTCAAGCTCCGATCATTTTCGTTGAGTATCCAGACTCCGATTATTATGTTGAGCGTTCAGGCTCCGGTCATTTTCGTTGAGTATCCAGACTCCGGTTATTACGTTGAGGGTTCAGACTCCGATCATTTTCGTTGAGTATCTAGACTCCTGTCATTACGTTGAACGTTCAGCCTCTGATCATTTTCGTTGAGTATCCATACTCCGGTCAATACGTTGAGCGATCAGGCTCCGGTCATTTTCGTTGAGTATCCAGACTCTGGTCATTACATTGAGCGTTCAGGATCCAGTCATTTTCGTTGAGTATCATAACTCCATTTATTACGTTGAGCGTTCAGGATCCGGCCAGTTTCGTTGAGTATCCAGACTCCAAATATTACGTTGAGCGTTCAGGCTCCAGTCATTTTCATTGACTATCCAGACTCGGGTTATTACGTTGAGCGTTCAGGCTCCGATCATTTTCGTTGACTATCCAGACTCGGGTTATTACGTTGAGCGTTCAGGTTCCGGTCAGTTTTGTTGAGTATCCAGATTCCGGTTATTACGTTGAGCGTTCAGGCTCCGGTCAGTTTCGTTGGGTATCCAGACTCCGGTTATTACGTTGAGCGTTCAGACTCCGGTAAGTTTCGTTGGGTATCCAGACTCCGGTTATTACGTTGAGCGTTCAGGCTCCGGTCAGTTTCGTTGGGTATCTAGACTCTAGTTATTACATTGAGCGTTCATGCTCTGGTCATTTTCGTTGAGTATCCAGACTCCGGTTATTAAGTTGAGCGTCAGGCTTCGATCATTTTCGTTGAGTATCCAGACTCCGATTATTATGTTGAGCGTTCAGGCTCCGGTCATTTTCGTTGAGTATCCAGACTCCGGTTATTACGTTGAGGGTTCAGACTCCGATCATTTTCGTTGAGTATCTAGACTCCTGTCATTACGTTGAACGTTCAGCCTCTGATCATTTTCGTTGAGTATCCATACTCCGGTCAATACGTTGAGCGATCAGGCTCCGGTCATTTTCGTTGAGTATCCAGACTCTGGTCATTACATTGAGCGTTCAGGATCCAGTCATTTTCGTTGAGTATCATAACTCCATTTATTACGTTGAGCGTTCAGGATCCGGCCAGTTTCGTTGAGTATCCAGACTCCAAATATTACGTTGAGCGTTCAGGCTCCAGTCATTTTCATTGACTATCCAGACTCGGGTTATTACGTTGAGCGTTCAGGCTCCGGTTAGTTTCGTTGGGTATCCAGACTCGGGTTATTACGTTGAGCGTTCAGGCTCCAGTCAGTTTCGTTGAGTATCCTGATTCCGATTATTACGTTGAGCGTTCAGGCTCCGGTCAGTTTCGTTGGGTATCCAAACTCCAGTTATTACGTTGAGCGTTCAGGCTCCGGTCATTTTCGTTGAGTATCAAGACTCCGGTCATTACGTTGAGCGTTCAGGATCCAGTCATTTTCGTTGAGTATCATAACTCTGGTTATTACGTTGAACGTTCAGGCTCCGGTCAGTTTCGTTGAGTATCCAGACGCCAGTTATTACGTTGGGCGTTCAGGCAACGGTCAGTTTCGTTGGGTATCCAGACTCCGGTTATCACGTTGATCGTTCAGTCTCTGGTCAGTTTTGTTGAGTATCCAGACTCAGGTTATTACGTTGAGCATTCAGGCTCCAGTCAGTTTCGTTGGGTATCCAGACACCGGTTATTACCTTGAGTGTTCAGGGTCGGGTAATTTTTGTTGAGTATCCAGACTCCGGTTATTACGTTGAGCATTTAGGCTCCGGTCAGTTTAGTTGAGTATCCAAACTTTGGTTATTAAGTTGAGCGTTCAGGCTCCAGCCATTTTCATTGAGTATCCAGAGTCTGGTTATTACGATGAGCGTTCAGGCTCCGGTCATTTTCGTTGAGTATCCAGACTCCGGTTATTACGTTGAGGGTTCAGACTCCGATCATTTTCGTTGAGTATCTAGACTCCTGTCATTACGTTGAACGTTCAGCCTCTGATCATTTTCGTTGAGTATCCATACTCCGGTCAATACGTTGAGCGATCAGGCTCCGGTCATTTTCGTTGAGTATCCAGACTCTGGTCATTACATTGAGCGTTCAGGATCCAGTCATTTTCGTTGAGTATCATAACTCCATTTATTACGTTGACCGTTCAGGATCCGGCCAGTTTCGTTGAGTATCCAGACTCCAAATATTACATTGAGCGTTCAGGCTCCGGTCATTTTCGTTGACTATCCAGACTCGGGTTATTACGTTGAGCGTTCAGGCTCCGATCATTTTCGTTGACTATCCAGACTCGGGTTATTACGTTGAGCGTTCAGGTTCCGGTCAGTTTTGTTGAGTATCCAGATTCCGGTTATTACGTTGAGCGTTCAGGCTCCGGTCAGTTTCGTTGGGTATCCAGACTCCGGTTATTACGTTGAGCGTTCAGACTCCGGTAAGTTTCGTTGGGTATCCAGACTCCGGTTATTACGTTGAGCGTTCAGGCTCCGGTCAGTTTCGTTGGGTATCTAGACTCTAGTTATTACATTGAGCGTTCATGCTCTGGTCATTTTCGTTGAGTATCCAGACTCCGGTTATTAAGTTGAGCGTCAGGCTTCGATCATTTTCGTTGAGTATCCAGACTCCGATTATTATGTTGAGCGTTCAGGCTCCGGTCATTTTCGTTGAGTATCCAGACTCCGGTTATTACGTTGAGGGTTCAGACTCCGATCATTTTCGTTGAGTATCTAGACTCCTGTCATTACGTTGAACGTTCAGCCTCTGATCATTTTCGTTGAGTATCCATACTCCGGTCAATACGTTGAGCGATCAGGCTCCGGTCATTTTCGTTGAGTATCCAGACTCTGGTCATTACATTGAGCGTTCAGGATCCAGTCATTTTCGTTGAGTATCATAACTCCATTTATTACGTTGAGCGTTCAGGATCCGGCCAGTTTCGTTGAGTATCCAGACTCCAAATATTACGTTGAGCGTTCAGGCTCCGGTCATTTTCGTTGACTATCCAGACTCGGGTTATTACGTTGAGCGTTCAGGCTCCGATCATTTTCGTTGACTATCCAGACTCGGGTTATTACGTTGAGCGTTCAGGCTCCGGTCAGTTCCGTTGGGTATCCAGACTCCGGTCATTACGTTGAAAGTTCAGGCTCCGGTAAGTTTCGTTGGGTATCCAGACTCCGGTTATTACGTTTAGCGTTCAGGCTCCGGTCAGTTTCATTGGGTATCCAGACTCCAAATATTACGTTGAGTGTTCAGGCTCCGGTAATTTTCGTTGAGTATCCAGACTCCGGTTATTAAGTTGAGTGTCAGGCTCCGATCATTTTCGTTGAGTATCCAGACTCCGATTATTACGTTGACCGTTCAGGATCCGATCAGTTTCGTTGAGTATCCAGACTCCAAATATTACGTTGAGCATTCAGGCTCCGGTCAGTTTCATTGGGTATCTAGACTCCGGTGATTACGTTGATCGTTCAGGCTCCGGTCATTTTCGTTGACTATCCAGACTCGGGTTATTATGTTAAGCGTTCAGGCTCCGGTCAGTTTCGTTGAGTATCCAGATTCCGATTATTACGTTGAGCGTTCAGGTTCCGGTCAGTTTCATTGGGTATCCAGACTCAGGTTATTTTGTTGAGTATCCAGACTTCGGTTATTAAGTTGAGCGTCAGGCTCCGATCATTTTTGCTGAGTATCCAGACTCCGATTATTACATTGAGCGTTCAGGCTCCGGTTATTTTCGTTGAGTATCCTGACTCCGGTTATTACATTGAGGGTTCAGACTCTGGTCATTTTCGTTGAGTATCTAGACTCCTGTCATTACGTTGAACGTTAAGGCTCCGATCGTTTTCATTGAGTATCCATACTCCGGTCAATACGTTGAGTAATCAGGCTCCGGTTATTTTCGTTGACTATCCAGACTCCGGTCATTACATTGAGCGTTCAGGATCCAGTCATTTTCGTTGAGTATCATAACTCCATTTATTACGTTGAGCATTCAAGATCCGGTAAGTTTCGTTGGGTATCTAGACACTGGTAATTACGTTGATCGTTCAGGCTCTGGTCATTTTTGTTGACTATCCAGACTCGGGTTATTACGTTGAACGATCAGGCTCTGGTCAGTTTCGTTGGGTATCCAGACTCCGGCGATTACGTTGATCGTTCAGGCTCCGGTCATTTTCGTTGACTATCCAGACTCGGGTTATTACGTTGAGCGTTCAGGCTCCGGTCAGTTTCGTTGAGTATCCAGATTCCGATTATTACGTTGAGCGTTCAGGCTCCGGTCAGTTTCGTTGGGTATCTAGACTCCGGTTATTACGTTGAGCATTCAGGCTCCGGTTATTTTCGTTGAGTATTCAGACTCCGGTTATTAAGTTGAGCGTCAGGGTCCGATCATTTTCGTTGAGTATCCAGACTCTGATTATTACGTTGAGCGTTCAGGCTCCGGTTATTTTCGTTGAGTATCCTGACTCCGGTTATTACGTTGAGGGTTCAGACTCTGGTCATTTTCGTTGAGTATCTAGAGTCCTGTCATTACGTTGAACGTTCAGGCTCCGATCATTTTCGTTGAGTATCCATACTCCGGTCAATACGTTGAGCGATCAGGCTCCGGTCATTTTCGTTGAGTATCCAGACTCCGGTCATTACATTGAGCGTTCAGGATCCAGTCATTTTCGTTGAGTATCATAACTCCATTTATTACGTTGAGCGTTCAGGATCCGATCAGTTTCGTTGAGTATCCAGACTCCAAATATTACGTTGAGCGTTCAGGCTCCGGTCAGTTTCGTTGGGTATCGAGACTCCGGTGATTACGTTGATCGTTCAGGCTCCGATCATTTTCGTTGACTATCCAGACTCGGGTTATTACGTTGAGCGTTCAGGCTCCAGTCAGTTTTGTTGAGTATCCAGATTCTGGTTATTACGTTGAGCGTTCAGGCTCCGGTCAGTTTCGTTGGGTATCCAGACTCCGGTTATTACGTTGAGCGTTCAGGCTCTGGTAAGTGTCGTTGGGTATCCAGACTCCGGTTATTACGTTGAGCGTTTAGGCTCCGGTCAGTTTCGTTGGGTATCCAGACTCTAGTTATTACGTTGAGCGTTCAGGCTCCGGTCATTTTCGTTGAGTATCCAGATTCCGGTTATTAAGTTGAGTGTTAGGCTCCGATCATTTTCGTTGAGTATCCAGACTCCGATTATTACGTTGAGCGTTCAGGATCTGATCAGTTTCGTTGAGTATCCAGACTCCAAATATTACGTTGAGCGTTCAGGCTCCGGTCAGTTTCATTGAGTATCCAGACTCCGGTGATTACGTTGATCGTTCAGGCTCCGGTAATTTTCGTTGACTATCCAGACTCGGGTTATTACGTTAAGCGTTCAGGCTCCGGTCAGTTTCGTTGAGTATCCAGATTCCGATTATTACGTTGAGCGTTCAGGCTCCGGTTAGTTTCGTTGGGTATCCAGACTACGGTTATTATGTTGAGCGTTCAGGCTCCGGTCATTTTCGTTGAGTATCCAGACTTCAGTTATTAAGTTGAGCGTCAGGCTCCG
The DNA here is from genome assembly GCA_963859935.3 of Lathyrus sativus. Taxonomy (NCBI): domain Eukaryota; kingdom Viridiplantae; phylum Streptophyta; class Magnoliopsida; order Fabales; family Fabaceae; genus Lathyrus; species Lathyrus sativus. The sequence continues at coordinate 270,862,468 of OZ012736.1, forward strand.
ATCAATTTCGTTGAGTATCCAGACTCCGATTATTACGTTGAGCGTTCAGGCTTCGGTTATTTTCGTTGAGTATCCTGACTCCGGTTATTACGTTGAGGGTTCAGACTCCGGTCATTTTCGTTGAGTATCCAGACTCCGGTTATTACGTTGAACGTTCAGCCTCTGATCATTTTCGTTGAGTATCCATACTCCAGTCAATATGTTGAGCGTTCAGGCTCCAGTCATTTTCATTGAGTATCCAGACTCCGGTCATTACATTGAGCGTTCAGGATCCATTCATTTTCGTTGAGTATCATAACTCCATTTATTACGTTGAGCGTTCAGGATCTGGTCAGTTTCGTTGAGTATCCAGACTCCAAATATTACGTTGAGCATTCAGGCTCCGGTCAGTTTCGTTGGGTATCCAGACTCCGGCGATTACGTTGATCGTTCAGGCTCCGGTCATTTTCGTTGACTATCCAAACTCAGGTTATTACGTTAAGCGTTCAGGCTCCGGTCAGTTTCGTTGAGTATCCAGATTCCGATTATTACGTTGAGCGTTCATGCTCCGGTCAGTTTCTTTGGGTATCCAGACTCCGGTTATTACGTTGAGCGTTCAGGCTCCGGTCATTTTCGTTGATTATCCAGACTCCGGTTATTAAGTTGAGCGTCAGGCTCCGATCATTTTCGTTGAGTATCCAGACTCTGATTATTACGTTGAGAGTTCAGGCTCCGGTTATTTTCGTTGAGTATCCTAACTCCGGTTATTACGTTGAGGGTTCAGACTCCCATCATTTTCGTTGAGTATCTAGAGTCCTGTTATTACATTGAACGTTCAGGCTCCGATCATTTTCGTTGAGTATCCATACTCCGGTCAATACGTTGAGCGATCAGGCTCCGGTCATTTTCGTTGAGTATCCAGACTCCGGTCATTACATTGTGCGTTCAGGATCCAGTCATTTTCGTTGAGTATCATAACTCCATTTATTACGTTGAGCGTTCAGGATCCGGTCAGTTTCGTTGAGTATCCAGACTCCAAATATTACGTTGAGCGTTCAGGCTCCAGTCAGTTTCGTTGGGTATCCAGACTCCGGTGATTACGTTGATTGTTCAGGCTCCGATCATTTTCGTTGACTATCCAGACTCGGGTTTTTACGTTGAGCGTTCAGGCTCCGGTCAGTTTTGTTGAGTATCCAGATTCTGGTTATTACGTTGAGTGTTCAGGCTCCGGTCAGTTTCGTTGGGTATCCAGACTCCGGTTATTACGTTGAGCGTTCAGGCTCTGGTAAGTGTCGTTGGGTATCCAGACTCCGGTTATTACGTTGAGCGTTTAGGCTCCGGTCAGTTTCGTTGGGTATCCAGACTCTAGTTATTACGTTGAGCGTTCAGGCTCCGGTCATTTTCATTGAGTATCCAGATTCCGGTTATTAAGTTGAGTGTCAGGCTCCGATCATTTTCGTTGAGTATCCAGACTCCGATTATTACGTTGAGCGTTCAGGATCCGATTAGTTTCGTTGAGTATCCAGACTCCAAATATTACGTTGAGCGTTCAGGCTCCGGTCAGTTTCGTTGGGTATCGAGACTCCGGTGATTACGTTGATCGTTCAGGCTCCGGTCAGTTCCGTTGGGTATCCAGACTCCGGTCATTACGTTGAAAGTTCAGGCTCCGGTAAGTTTCGTTGGGTATCCAGACTCCGGTTATTACGTTTAGCGTTCAGGCTCCGGTCAGTTTCGTTGGGTATCCAGACTCCAAATATTACGTTGAGTGTTCAGGCTCCGGTAATTTTTGTTGAGTATCCAGACTCCGGTTATTAAGTTGAGTGTCAGGCTCCGATCATTTTCGTTGAGTATCCAGACTCCGATTATTACGTTGACCGTTCAGGATCCGATCAGTTTCGTTGAGTATCCAGACTCCAAATATTACGTTGAGCATTCAGGCTCCGGTCAGTTTCATTGGGTATCTAGACTCCGGTGATTACGTTGATCGTTCAGGCTCCGGTCATTTTCGTTGACTATCCAGACTCGGGTTATTACGTTAAGCGTTCAGGCTCCGGTCAGTTTCGTTGAGTATCCAGATTCCGATTATTACGTTGAGCGTTCAGGTTCCGGTCAGTTTCATTGGGTATCCAGACTCCGGTTATTTTGTTGAGTATCCAGACTTCGGTTATTAAGTTGAGCGTCAGGCTCCGATCATTTTTGCTGAGTATCCAGACTCCGATTATTACATTGAGCGTTCAGGCTCCGGTTATTTTCGTTGAGTATCCTGACTCCGGTTATTACATTGAGGGTTCAGACTCTGGTCATTTTCGTTGAGTATCTAGACTCCTGTCATTACGTTGAACGTTAAGGCTCCGATCGTTTTCATTGAGTATCCATACTCCGGTCAATACGTTGAGTAATCAGGCTCCGGTTATTTTCGTTGACTATCCAGACTCCGGTCATTACATTGAGCGTTCAGGATCCAGTCATTTTCGTTGAGTATCATAACTCCATTTATTACGTTGAGCATTCAAGATCCGGTAAGTTTCGTTGGGTATCTAGACACCGGTAATTACGTTGATCGTTCAGGCTCTGGTCATTTTTGTTGACTATCCAGACTCGGGTTATTACGTTGAACGATCAGGCTCTGGTCAGTTTCGTTGGGTATCCAGACTCCGGCGATTACGTTGATCGTTCAGGCTCCGGTCATTTTCGTTGACTATCCAGACTCGGGTTATTACGTTGAGCGTTCAGGCTCCGGTCAGTTTCGTTGAGTATCCAGATTCCGATTATTACGTTGAGCGTTCAGGCTCCAGTCAGTTTCGTTGGGTATCTAGACTCCGGTTATTACGTTGAGCGTTCAGGCTCCGGTTATTTTTGTTGAGTATTCAGACTCCGGTTATTAAGTTGAGCGTCAGGGTCCGATCATTTTCATTGAGTATCCAGACTCTGATTATTACGTTGAGCGTTCAGGCTCCGGTTATTTTCGTTGAGTATCCTGACTCCGGTTATTACGTTGAGGGTTCAGACTCTGGTCATTTTCGTTGAGTATCTAGAGTCCTGTCATTACGTTGAACGTTCAGGCTCCGATCATTTTCGTTGAGTATCCATACTCCGGTCAATACGTTGAGCGATCAGGCTCCGGTCATTTTCGTTGAGTATCCAGACTCCGGTCATTACATTGAGCGTTCAGGATCCAGTCATTTTCGTTGAGTATCATAACTCCATTTATTACGTTGAGCGTTCAGGATCCGGTCAGTTTCGTTGAGTATCCAGACTCCAAATATTACGTTGAGTGTTCAGGCTCCGGTCAGTTTCGTTGGGTATCGAGACTCCGGTGATTACGTTGATCGTTCAGGCTCCGATCATTTTCGTTGACTATCCAGACTCGGGTTATTACGTTGAGCGTTCAGGCTCCAGTCAGTTTTGTTGAGTATCCAGATTCTGGTTATTACGTTGAGCGTTCAGGCTCCGGTCAGTTTCGTTGGGTATCCAGACTCCGGTTATTACGTTGAGCGTTTAGGCTCCGGTCAGTTTCGTTGGGTATCCAGACTCTAGTTATTACGTTGAGCGTTCAGGCTCCGGTCATTTTCGTTGAGTATCCAGATTCCGGTTATTAAGTTGAGTGTTAGGCTCCGATCATTTTCGTTGAGTATCCAGACTCCGATTATTACGTTGAGCGTTCAGGATCCGATCAGTTTCGTTGAGTATCCAGACTCCAAATATTACGTTGAGCGTTCAGGCTCCGGTCAGTTTCATTGAGTATCCAGACTCCGGTGATTACGTTGATCGTTCAGGCTCCGGTAATTTTCGTTGACTATCCAGACTCGGGTTATTACGTTAAGCGTTCAGGCTCCGGTCAGTTTCGTTGAGTATCCAGATTCCGATTATTACGTTGAGCGTTCAGGCTCCGGTTAGTTTCGTTGGGTATCCAGACTACGGTTATTATGTTGAGCGTTCAGGCTCCGGTCATTTTCGTTGAGTATCCAGACTTCAGTTATTAAGTTGAGCGTCAGGCTCCGATCAATTTCGTTGAGTATCCAGACACCGATTATTACGTTGAGCGTTCAGGCTTCGGTTATTTTCGTTGAGTATCCTGACTCCGGTTATTACGTTGAGGGTTCAGACTCCGGTCATTTTCGTTGAGTATCCAGACTCCGGTTATTACGTTGAACGTTCAGCCTCTGATCATTTTCGTTGAGTATCCATACTCCAGTCAATATGTTGAGCGTTCAGGCTCCGGTCATTTTCATTGAGTATCCAGACTCCGGTCATTACATTGAGCGTTCAGGATCCATTCATTTTCGTTGAGTATCATAACTCCATTTATTACGTTGAGCGTTCAGGATCTGGTCAGTTTCGTTGAGTATCCAGACTCCAAATATTACGTTGAGCATTCAGGCTCCGGTCAGTTTCGTTGGGTATCCAGACTCCGGCGATTACGTTGATCGTTCAGGCTCCGGTCATTTTCGTTGACTATCCAAACTCAGGTTATTACGTTAAGCGTTCAGGCTCCGGTCAGTTTCGTTGAGTATCCAGATTCCGATTATTACGTTGAGCGTTCATGCTCCGGTCAGTTTCGTTGGGTATCCAGACTCCGGTTATTACGTTGAGCATTCAGGCTCCGGTCATTTTCGTTTATTATCCAGACTCCGGTTATTAAGTTGAGCGTCAGGCTCCGATCATTTTCGTTGAGTATCCAGACTCTGATTATTACGTTGAGAGTTCAGGCTCCGGTTATTTTCGTTGAGTATCCTAACTCCGGTTATTACGTTGAGGGTTCAGACTCCCATCATTTTCGTTGAGTATCTAGAGTCCTGTTATTACATTGAACGTTCAGGCTCCGATCATTTTCGTTGAGTATCCATACTCCGGTCAATACGTTGAGCGATCAGGCTCCGGTCATTTTCGTTGAGTATCCAGACTCCGGTCATTACATTGTGCGTTCAGGATCCAGTCATTTTCGTTGAGTATCATAACTCCATTTATTACGTTGAGCGTTCAGGATCCGGTCAGTTTCGTTGAGTATCCAGACTCCAAATATTACGTTGAGCGTTCAGGCTCCAGTCAGTTTCGTTGGGTATCCAGACTCCGGTGATTACGTTGATTGTTCAGGCTCCGATCATTTTCGTTGACTATCCAGACTCGGGTTTTTACGTTGGGCGTTCAGGCTCCGGTCAGTTTTGTTGAGTATCCAGATTCTGGTTATTACGTTGAGCGTTCAGGCTCCGGTCAGTTTCGTTGGGTATCCAGACTCCGGTTATTACGTTGAGCGTTCAGGCTCTGGTAAGTGTCATTGGGTATCCAGACTCCGGTTATTACGTTGAGCGTTTAGGCTCCGGTCAGTTTCGTTGGGTATCCAGACTCTAGTTATTACGTTGAGCGTTCAGGCTCCGGTCATTTTCATTGAGTATCCAGATTCCGGTTATTAAGTTGAGTGTCAGGCTCCGATCATTTTCGTTGAGTATCCAGACTCCGATTATTACGTTGAGCGTTCAGGATCCGATTAGTTTCGTTGAGTATCCAGACTCCAAATATTACGTTGAGCGTTCAGGCTCCGGTCAGTTTCATTGAGTATCCAGACTCCGGTGATTACGTTGATCGTTCAGGCTCCGGTCATTTTCGTTGACTATCCAGACTCGGGTTATTACGTTAAGCGTTCAGGCTCCGGTCAGTTTCGTTGAGTATCCAGATTCCGATTATTACGTTGAGCGTTCAGGCTCCGGTCAGTTTCGTTGGGTATCCAGACTACGGTTATTATGTTGAGCGTTCAGGCTCCGGTCATTTTCGTTGAGTATCCAGACTTCGGTTATTAAGTTGAGCGTCAGGCTCCGATCAATTTCTTTGAGTATCCAGACTCCGATTATTACGTTGAGCGTTCAGGCTTCGGTTATTTTCGTTGAGTATCCTGACTCCGGTTATTACATTGAGGTTTCAGACTCCGGTCATTTTCGTTTAGTATCCAGACTCCGGTTATTACGTTGAGGGTTCAGACTCCGATCATTTTCGTTGAGTATCTAGACTCCTGTCATTACGTTGAACGTTCAGCCTCTGATCATTTTCGTTGAGTATCCATACTCCGGTCAATATGTTGAGCGTTCAGGCTCCGGTCATTTTCATTGAGTATCCAGACTCCGGTCATTACATTGAGCGTTCCGGATCCATTCATTTTCGTTGAGTATCATAACTCCATTTATTACGTTGAGCGTTCAGGATCTGGTCAGTTTCGTTGAGTATCCAGACTCCAAATATCACGTTGAGCATTCAGGCTCCGGTCAGTTTCTTTGGGTATCCAGACTCCGGCGATTACGTTGATCGTTCAGGCTCCGGTCATTTTCGTTGACTATCCAGACTCAGGTTATTACATTAAGCGTTCAGGCTCCGGTCAGTTTCGTTGAGTATCCAGATTCCGATTATTACGTTGAGCGTTTAGGCTCCGGTCAGTTTCGTTGGGTATCCAGACTACGGTTATTATGTTGAGCGTTCAGGCTCCGGTCATTTTCGTTGAGTATCCAGACTTCGGTTATTAAGTTGAGCGTCAGGCTCCTATCAATTTCGTTGAGTATCCAGACTCCGATTATTACGTTGAGCGTTCAGGCTTCGGTTATTTTCGTTGAGTATCCTGACTCCGGTTATTACGTTGAGGGTTCAGACTCCGGTCATTTTCGTTGAGTATCCAGACTCCGGTTATTACGTTGAGGGTTCAGACTCCGATCATTTTCGTTTAGTATCTAGACTCCTGTCATTACGTTGAACGTTCAGCCTCTGATCATTTTCGTTGAGTATCCATACTCCGGTCAATATGTTGAGCGTTCAGGCTCCGGTCATTTTCATTGAGTATCCAGACTCCGATCATTACATTGAGCGTTCAGGATCCATTCATTTTCGTTGAGTATCATAACTCCATTTATTACGTTGAGCGTTCAGGATCTGGTCAGTTTCGTTGAGTATCCAGACTCCAAATATTACGTTGAGCATTCAGGCTCCGGTCAGTTTCGTTGGGTATCCAGACTCCGGCGATTACGTTGATCGTTCAGGCTTCGGTCATTTTTGTTGACTATCCAGACTCAGGTTATTACGTTAAGCGTTCAGGCTCCGGTCAGTTTCGTTGAGTATCCAGATTCCGATTATTACGTTGAGCGTTCAGGCTCCGGTCAGTTTCGTTGGGTATCCAGACTCCGGTCATTACATTGAGCGTTCAGGATCCAGTCATTTTTGTTGAGTATCATAACTCCATTTATTACGTTGAGCGTTCAGGATCCGGTCAGTTTCGTTGAGTATCCAGACTCCAAATATTACGTTGAGCGTTCAGGCTCCGGTCAGTTTCGTTGGGTATCCAGACTCCGGTGATTACGTTGATCGTTCGGGCTCCGGTCATTTTCGTTGACTATCCGGACTCGGGTTATTACGTTGAGCGTTCAGGCTCCGGTCAGTTTTGTTGAGTATCCAGATTCTGGTTATTACGTTGAGCGTTCAGGCTCCGGTCAGTTTCGTTGGGTATCCAGACTCCGGTTATTACGTTGAGCGTTCAGGCTCTGGTAAGTGTCGTTGGGTATCCAGACTCCGGTTATTACGTTGAGCGTTTAGGCTCCGGTCAGTTTCGTTGGGTATCCAGACTCTAGTTATTACGTTGAGCGTTTAGGCTCTGGTCATTTTTGTTGAGTATCCAGATTCCGGTTATTAAGTTGAGTGTCAGGCTCCGATCATTTTCGTTGAGTTTCCAGACTCCGATTATTACGTTGAGCGTTCAGGATCCGATCAGTTTCGTTGAGTATCCAGACTCCAAATATTACGTTGAGCGTTCAGGCTCCGGTCGGTTTCATTGAGTATCCAGACTCCGGTGATTACGTTGATCGTTCAGGCTCCGGTCATTTTCGTTGACTATCCAGACTCGGGTTATTACGTTAGGCGTTCAGGCTCCGGTCAGTTTCGTTGAGAATCCAGACTCCGATTATTACGTTGAGCGTTCAGGCTCCGGTCAGTTTCGTTGGGTATCCAGACTACGGTTATTATGTTGAGCGTTCAGGCTCCGGTCATTTTCGTTGAGTATCCAGACTTCGGTTATTAAGTTGAGGGTCAGGCTCCGATCAATTTCGTTGAGTATCCAGACTCCGATTATTACGTTGAGCGTTCAGGCTTCGGTTATTTTCGTTGAGTATCCTGACTCCGGTTATTACGTTGAGGGTTCAGACTCCGGTCATTTTTGTTGAGTATCCAGACTCCGGTTATTACGTTGAGGGTTCAGACTCCGATCATTTTCGTTGAGTATCTAGACTCCTGTCATTACGTTGAACGTTCAGCCTCTGATCATTTTCGTTGAGTATCCATACTCCGGTCAATATGTTGAGCGTTCAGGCTCCGGTCATTTTCATTGAGTATCCAGACTCCGGTCATTACATTGAGCGTTCAGGATCCATTCATTTTCGTTGAGTATCATAACTCCATTTATTACGTTGAGCATTCAGGATCTGGTCAGTTTCGTTGAGTATCCAGACTCCAAATATTACGTTGAGCGTTCAGGCTCCGGTCAGTTTCGTTGGGTATCCAGACTCCGGCGATTACGTTGATCGTTCAGGCTCCGGTCATTTTCGTTGACTATCCAGACTCAGGTTATTACGTTAAGCGTTCAGGCTCCGGTCAGTTTCGTTGAGTATCCAGATTCCGATTATTACGTTGAGCGTTCAGGCTCCGGTCAGTTTCGTTGGGTATCCAGACTCCGGTTATTACGTTGAGCGTTCAGGCTCCGGTCATTTTCGTTGATTATCCAGACTCCGGTTATCAAGTTGAGCGTCAGGCTCCGATCATTTTCGTTGAGTATCCAGACTCTGATTATTACGTTGAGCGTTCAGGCTCCGGTTATTTTTGTTGAGTATCTTGACTCCGGTTATTACGTTGAGGGTTCAGACTCCGGTCATTTTCGTTGAGTATCTAGAGTCCTGTCATTACGTTGAACGTTCAGGCTCCGATCATTTTCGTTGAGTATCCATACTCTGGTCAATATGTTGAGTGATCAGGCTCCGGTCATTTTCGTTGAGTATCCAGACTCCGGTCATTACATTGAGCGTTCAGGATCCAGTCATTTTCGTTGAGTATCATAACTCCATTTATTACGTTGAGCATTCAGGATCCGGTCAGTTTCGTTGAGTATCCAGACTCCAAATATTACATTGAGCGTTCAGGCTCCGGTCAGTTTCGTTGGGTATCCAGACTCCGGTGATTACGTTGATCGTTCAGGCTCCGGTGATTTTCGTTGACTATCCAGACTCGGGTTATTACGTAGAGCGTTCAGGCTCCGGTCAGTTTTGTTGAGTATCCAGATTCTGGTTATTACGTTGAGCATTCAGGCTCCGGTCAGTTTCGTTGGGTATCCAGACTCCGGTTATTACGTTGAGCATTCAGGCTCTGGTAAGTTTTGTTGGGTATCCAGACTCCGGTTATTACGTTGAGCGTTCAGGCTCCGGTCAGTTTCGTTGGGTATTGTCGCTACTGCGAAAATCGGCGCCGGCTGAACAGAAGAGTCGCCACCGTGCGTTATTTATCCCAACAGAGGGAAAGGAAACGCTCGAGGTAAACCTACCGCAAAACGGGGAAAGCAATGGTCGTCGCAACCAAATCCTGGATTCGGGAGTCGGTTACGCAAGGGGAAGGTATTAGCACCCCTCACGTCCGTCGTACACAACGGGATCCACGCTTGTTTTCTAGTACGGATTATTATTCTATCTACGCTAAAGGTCTGGGGTTAAAAGAAAATGAAATGACTCGAAAAAGTATCGCACTTTATGCCTACGTATTCCCGTCTGTAACGAGAAATCATAGTCAACGTAGTTCGCCTACCTACGGGAAAGGAGGGGAAGGTTGCTCGCTAGGATATCGCATCCTATGCCTACGTACTTTCATACAGCATGAAAGATCAGAGCAAACGTAGTTCGGGCCACGTACGACACAGGTCTGTCTTGATTGTTTTTATTCCTTCTGAAAAAGGGTTTTTCTGATTAATAGTCCAAGCGGACAAAAATGACGTTTTGATGAGTTCACATTCTTTTACGGAAGAAGTGTCTTTTATTGTGTTTGGAATATTATTGTGTTTTTCTGTTTGTTTTGAGAAAGAAGAGACAGAACTCTAACCTATGGTTGCAAAGGGAATCAAACTAACCTAATGTTATCATGCATGGGTTAAGACCTAAGGTCTATCATGTTCCTCTCTTGCGCAGAGAGAAACAGAGATCCTAAGGGATAAAGGGAAACAGAAACAATAGCATATATACAATAAAGCAGTAAAATGCATGAATGCAGCAATACAAGCGAGGCAAGGGAGTCCCACTCAACCTCGAACCTAGAAAACAACAGGCAAAAGCGAACAATATTCGCTTTCAACCTAACAGGTTAAACAGCAAGGAATACAGTCCGGGAAATTCAAACAATACATCAAAAATTATAAACAGCAAAAATGAACAGCCAACAGCAGCTCTGCACCAACATCTGTCTTCAAGTCATCATCAACTATCTACAAGCTTCAAGCAAGCATCAGTCTTCATCTTCAAGCCTTCAAGCAAGGTCTCTATCTTCAATCCTTCAATGACTTTTCTTCAAGTCTCGCTCTCCAAGATGATCAGCAATCAACAAGATGAATAAGATGTTAAGCAGTCAATTGCCTACCAAGGGTGGCTCACTAATTGTTAACATGATACAGACAATTTTCTCTCAAAATTTCTATCTTTTAAATACATTCACTAATCCTTCCAAAGGAAGGAGGTGGGTATTTAAAAGAGACTTTAAATCATAGAGAAAGAATGGAGGCAGACAAGACCTTCCATGTTTGTGAATCAAGTTTCCTACTCTAGAGCTCTGCCTAACTCATAGATCCTATAACCTTCAACAGCTGCCAGCAAGAGATACTCTTCATCAACTCTGGAAATTGGTCTTCATTCTCTTAATCTTCAATGGGCTTCATCAGCACAGTCTTCAGCTCAAACCCAAACCCCAAGCAGGCCCAATACCCCACACAGTCAAACAATAACCCTAGGGAGGGCACACCACACAGTCAATCAAATACAAGCAATATACTAAGAGTAATAGTAGAATAGGGGAAGTCTAATATTTTCTAAGGGATCTATTATTTACCCATAATACCCCTATAGTCCCATACCCCAAAATTCAAACTACAACTCCTAAAAGAAAAGATTTATCACACCTATGTCACACCTAAACCCTAATTTTGATTCTCCTAATCACACCTAAACAAACCATCTAAAATTTAGTCCTAAAATCATGAATTAAATCTCATATGAAGATTAAAGTCCTAAGTGGAGTACTCTAAAAAGAATGGGTCCAAAATATAAAAGGATCTAGCTAAACTAAAATCAACAAGATCAAGTATTAAACTAAACATCACTCAAAACCTATTTAAAAGAAAAATATACTAAAAATGCAAAAATAAAATAAAATGCTAATTTTATTATATGACAATTTTCTTAACAGAAATATAAAAAAGATGCAAAAACAACCACTCAAAAATATGGAATTTTCAATTTGTTATGATTTTTCAAAGAATTAACAAAAATAAAAGAAATTAAAATGAAAATAAAAGAGTTAGGGGTGCAGTTAGTGGTTATTTGCATTGAAAAATGGAGGATGGGCCCAGACTGGGGGTGCGCATAGCAAGGCGCGTCTGGGCCCAGCTGAGTCAGAAAACACAAAAGAAAATAAAAAAACAAAAACGGTGCAAATTGCAATTATGTTAGTTCATTTGAGATTGGGCCTTGAAAGTGGTGGTGTGATTAGCAATTGCACTTAAGCCCAGTCTGAAGACATAAGTGAAACGGTGCGTTTCACGTTTCAATCTTCCCTCTCTTTCTCAACTTCAAATCCTGGCCATTAGATGCGTTTTTCAGTCAACCAAGAAGACTTCATCCAACGATCATCACGTTTCTTCTCCAATGAGAAGCTAGGGTTTCAGAAATTTGCTTCCATGCACGAATCTTCACCATCATCGTGCTCTCTCATCTCTCAACTAAATGATCTCATCCAAAAACCAAAACTGCCCTACATCTTCTCCTCTACACAACCATGGTTTCAGTTTTCTCTAAAACTCAATCTAGAGCCAAACCCGATAGGTAGAAGACCTTGGTTCCAACACTTTACACTGAGATCAACCTTGATGATTCTTGCTAACTCTTACACTAATGTGTTCTACATGTTATGCTGATCATTCTAATCTATCTAGCTAAGATTAACATGCCCTAACCTAAGTGTTCTAAGGCTCAACAGAATTAATGCTCCAATGGTGAACTCCATGAAATGCTCTCAAATCCATCAGAATCATTCACCTAACTATTCCTAACAGTTCTAACCTAAGAATTCTACATCATGCTATCTATTTTAAGCTAATTCGAAGAAAACACTAACCTGGTGTAATCTTGAAAACAGATGCAGAAATCCTTGGATTCACAGCTTGCAATGCTTTGGACTTGATCAATAGACTTGGTTCTTGGTTCTGTATGCAACAACACTTGCTTAAACACCTTGGATTGCCATAACGACTTCCTTTTGCAATTTGGAGGATGAACTTGTGTAGCACGATTCTTGTGATTTCCTCTTCAAATCTTGCTTGCAATGAACTCAGGGATGATTCTTGAGTGGATTTAGATCATGAAATTGAATGATTGATGAAGAATTGAAGAGATTGGAATGAATTTGTAAAATTGAAGAATGAGATGCAACTATGAGTTTCCAACCAAATGAATCACCAACCAATGATTGGATCCACTCTACTCAATATATAGATGCTCATGGAACCATCTAGAACTTGGTAGAAACTTCTTGTGCACAAATCCCTTGTGTTTTGGCATGTGTAACTTCATACATAAGCAACCAATGATAACTTCCAAACTTTGAACTAAAATCAAAAATCTAATATTGCCAATCATCTCAAAACATTCTTTCCAATCAAAATGACCTATAATTTCATCCCATTTGGACATGGTATGAAAAATCTCATTTTTAGGTCACTTTTATTCATTAAATTCACCTTTTAATTGACTAAATTTGGAACCTTGAGCTATGAGCATTTCCAAACTTTCATGATCACTTTTCTAGACTCAAAATGTCATTTGGAGCAAGTTCGATGTTGTGAAGTTTTTCATTTGAAGCTTCCTTGTATGAGTTTTGGGCATAGGCTTGAAATGACCTGTAATTCTCAAATGACCAAAATACCCTTTTCTTGCCAAGGACATAAGTAGAGTTCCACAAATCAGATGAAGGCATACCATACCTTTCTAGAAAGCTAAGACAATGCGGAACAACTCTAATGTTGACCAGAAACCCATTTGAAATCTCCTTGAGGGGTAAAAGTTGCTTGGAAGACAAGTAACTTTCACAGACAAAATTTCAGATGCCCCAGATGACCTGTAACTTGCAAGGACCATAACTTGAGTTCTATAAATCTCCTTGATGTCTTCCACCACTAAAATTAAAGGTCTTGAGATCCTATAAAAGTTTCATGTTGGCCAAGGATCCATTTGAAGCTTGCATTCTGAATTATCTTGCTTGGAAGTTTGACCTAAATCAGGGGATTTTACACAGAAACCCTAATTTAGAAACTCCTCTTCTTCTTGATTTCTCTTGATTTCTCCTTGGCACAACACCACATCTTTATCTACATGTCAAATGATGAACCCCACATCTCTCAAATAGACCTTGATGCCTTTCAATCAATCATTTGACCTAGGGTTGACCCAAATGAAACCCTAGTTGACTGTCTTCAACTGCAGCTCTTGCAATCTCATCAATGACTTGCCTGTCTTTCAAAATGACTCTCTAGGTCTTCCATGATGTCTGTATACCCTCCATGACCTCAATTCACAGCTCACAACTTCTTTGATGATCTTCAAATACCCTCAAATAGGAGATAGATTCACTGCTTGATCCACTGACTTCTTAGATTTCAATTTCTTTCTGATGACTTGACTAAGATTGAATTTGAATAATAACCTCTTGATAGGCTCATAGAGATAAGAATAGTACTTGGTCCCTTGTTGAATGACTTGCTATGCTATGCTATGCAGATGATTAGACTATGTACATGACCTAATATGCAAGTGACAATGCAATTGAAACATAAACCAAGTGAAGTAGGTTGAGCAAATTTTAGGGTGCAACAGCTGCCCCTATTCAAGCGACTTGGACCTGATTGGGGAAGCGCGAACGGCCTTCAAACATTCGAGGTACGAGACGGTTGAATACTAAGAACCCGGAAATTTGCCAACCGCAGAAATAAACTGCACCACTATTTGGGGAACGACATCCACCAACTGAATCTGGTTGTTACGGCAACAACTGATTCGACGTCTGATGATTCTGATTTCAACTTCAACCACCTATGTAACGCCACAGGTACTGAACACTTTTCGCAAAACACACCTCTGTCCACAACTGGACTAACCTTATCAACACAAGAAGAGGGACAAGTTCGTCAACACCAATAGAGATTCTGTTGTCACAGTAGTAACCTCGTCCACATCTGGACCCAAATTTCGTCAACCACGAATACACAAATCTGTCCACGTCAGGACTCACATATCAACAACACAGGAATAGAACTTTGTCCATGTTAGGACGCCTGTTTCGTCAACACGAAGAAATCTCAACTAAAACTTGTCCACGTCAGGACTCCACCTGCCGTCAGCACGGAAAAATCTCGGCGACTTCGCTGGGGATGACTCGTCTGCATTTCATCAGCACGAGGGGATCCTATCAACATAGGAATGAATTGTCCACGTCAGGAATAAATCGTCCACGTTAGGAATAAACTTTCCACGTTAGGAATAACCTGTCCACGTTAGGAATAAACTTTCCACGTTAGGAATAACCTGTCCATGTTAGGAATAAACCGTCCACGTTAGGAATAAACTTTCCACGTCAGGAATACATCGTCCACGTTAGGACTAAACCTTTCCACGTTAGGAATAAACTTTTCCACGTCAGGAATAAACTTTCCACGTTAGGAATAAACTTTTCCACGTTAGGAATAACCTTTCCACGTCAGGAATACATCGTCCACGTTAGGACTAAACCTTTCCACGTTAGGAATAAACTTTCCACGTTAGGAATAAACTTTTCCACGTTAGGAATAACCTTTCCACGTCAGGAATACATCGTCCATGTTAGGACTAAACCTTTCCACGTTAGGAATAAACTTTTCCATGTCAGGAATAAACTTTCCACGTCAGGAATACATCGTCCACGTTAGGACTCACACCTCGTCTTGATTTGTCCACGTCAGGACTCACATCTTCGACCCGCTGAGGAAATCAAACTTGTCCACGTCAGGACTCACGTTCCATCAATACCGAGAAATCGAATCTGTCCACGTTAGGACTAGCACATCTCGTCAACCCGAGGAAATAAATCTATCCACGTTAGGACCCCCATTAGCACGAAGAAATCCCGTCAATATAGGAATAAATTGTCCACGTCAGGACTCATATTTCGTCAACGCGAGGAACTCCTATCAATATAGGCAATAAAATTTTGATGACTCCGGGGAAATACTCCTGTCAACCAGTAAGGAAATACATCCGTCTGTTCCTACGGGAAGATACTCTGAATACAATTTCTCTGCTTATCTCCACAGTAACTAACTCCATTGGTCCCAACCCACAAACCTTTTAACACTGACGCGACAGCGACATTGAGGCGGACTCTACTGGGGATATTTGGAAACCAAACTACCGGACGCCTGTTCTGATAACCGGCGGCAACCTCTAAAATTCTGATTCACGAAACCCGTTGATGCTGACGTAACAACAAATTTGAAGAAAATAATCCGCTGGCCGGACTAGAGAAACTTCAACAAGCAACTCTGGCGGGGAAAACAAAAGAAATTTACACAAATAACTCTGCTCGGGGACAAAGAGAAACTTAACCTAATAACTCTGTGGGGAAAATAGTAAGATGAACCGTATCATCACACGTCTCACGGTGAGACCTCGAATGTCTGGTCATAGATCTAAGCTAGAACTCCATACTCTTGCTAAGAAAACACACCTGAAAGCAAAAGGTTAACCAACCTGATTTATGTTTCAAAAATGCGTATGTTTGAAAATGGCGTAATGCTCCGTACGACATGGAAATGCTACGCGTTTTTTATTTATTTGGTGGATGCAAGTATGACACTATATGCCGATGCATATGCAGACTCGAACTGCTGGGATACAGAAACCGCTTCAGCAAAATAAATGCTGAAGATAATGCCAACTCCGCTGGGGGTAACCGGTGTCACAGAATTATTCCAGCAAAATAAATGCCGGAAGAGTGAAGCCAACTTCGCTGAGGGATAAATGAATGCACCAATCCTGATTGGACTTTCGCTGGGGAGTGAACGGGTATCACACGGTATTCCAACAAAATAAATGCCAGGACACACAACCAACTCTGCCGGGGAGAGTCTTAATCTTCGAGTTCCACTGGGAGGAAAGACAACACTTGCTGGAAAGAGAACTCCGCTGGGGACGAAACGATTCTCTTGGGGAAAATCAACTGACTCCGCTGGGGGAGAGTAAATGACCCTACTGGGAAGGCTAAACTGTCTAAGTACAGCTCACGAGTCGGAAATGTGAATCTTCTGAGGCTAAACTACTCTGCTTGAGATGGGGGAATCCTTCTGGGGGACACCACACTGTCTGAATACAGCCTACAATCTTGGAATCGCCAATCTCTGCTGAGGATAAACGGCTTTGCTGGAGAATGTCCTTCGGCTAAGCTGCGACTAGTTGGGAAATTCGATCCTTCTTCAGTGAGGAACAATGCTATCTTGGAAGCGCGACCTGCGTGGGGATCGAGTCTTTTGTTACGAGCTTCTGGTCCATACTGCAATCTTTTGATCGTCCACTTCATACGGCTACGAACCCTGCAACACCACAAACAAGACAAGACAAGTCTACGCAACCAAATCTATTCAGGTTAGCGTTAGTGACATTATTTTATGTTAACTCAAAGTTTTAGCAATTATTGGCAAGGGCCAGCGACGTTATACACTTGCTAGTTTCATTAAACCTAGGCGTTTATCATGTACAAAACAGTAAAGAACCAGCATCAGGTACTGAATAACATGTTTTATTGACTGAGTCCCTAAATGGGCAGAGTTTTGTACACGGGATGTAACTCTTGAAAAGAGGAAGCTACGCACAACAAATATACAAGAAGCATAAATATAATGACAAATCAAATTTGTACACATGTCGGCAACGGGATGCAGACGAACATCATGAACTGATCCTCCTATGACTCGCCCGACTCTAATGCCTTCCCGGTATTCACACTTCCGAAGAGATTGTATTTGATAATCGACCCTTCAGGTATATTCTCCCGCACCAATGCTCACTGCAATATCAAATTCGGACCGCAGTCATTTGCTTTTCAAATCCCTTACTTTTGCGTGAACCGCCCTTTACGGGTTTTCAGTTCACCGGGATACCCTTTTTTGCCGAAGCCGCCCAGTGTAGGTTTTCAACTTCGCGGGTGTACATTTTTTCCATTTTTATCCCTAACTTTTTCCCGAACCTTTCATTCTGTTTTTGGTTCGCCAGGATGCCCCATTTTTGCCTGGACTCTCTTTTTTTGTCCAGCGGGTCAATTTCAAGCAAAGTATTTTTTAACTGCGTCTGAATTCACAGGCGACGTAAAGTCTTCACCGTCCATGGTGGACAACAATAAAGCCCCTCCTGAAAAGACTTTTCTGACAACGTATGGCCCTTCGTAGTTGGGGGTCCACTTGCCCCTGTGATCTGCCTGCGGCGGGAGAATCCTTTTAAGCACAAGGTCGCCCGTCTGAAAGCTCCGAGGATGTATCTTTTTATCATATGCTTTCTTCATTCGACTCTGGTACAAACGACCGTATGCTAGAGAAGCTAGCCTCTTCTCATCCATTAAACTCAGCTGGTTCAACCTGTCTTTCACCCATTCTGCCTCGTCTAGTTGGACATCTCGTAATACTCTCAGCGAAGGAATCTCAACTTCCAGTGGTAGTATTGCTTCCATTCCATATACCAACGAGAACGGGGTTGCCCCGGTTGATGTGCGTACCGTCGTACGATAACCGTGCAAAGTAAAAGGTAGCATCTCATGCCAATCCTTATAGGTCACCACCATCTTCTGAACAATCTTCTTTATATTCTTATTGGCCGCTTCAACAGCGCCATTCATCTTGGGTCGGTAAGGGGAGGAGTTGTGATGCTCGATCTTAAAATTCTGACAGAGCTCCTTCATCATTTTGTTATTCAGGTTTGAACCGTTGTCAGTAATTATCCGCTCGGGGATTCCATATCTGCAAATGATATCCCTCTTGATGAACCTGGCTACCACCTGCTTAGTCACATTTGCGTAAGATGCCGCTTCCACCCACTTAGTGAAGTAATCGATTGCTACTAGAATGAACCGGTGTCCATTAGAAGTTGTCGGCTCGATCTTTCCAATCATATCAATTCCCCACATCGAGAATGGCCATGGCGAGGACATCACATTCAGAGGGTTCGGAGGCACATGGATCTTATCTGCATAGATTTGGCACTTGTGGCACTTCCTCGCAAACTTGAAACAATCAGTTTCCATAGTCAGCCAAAAATAACCTGCCCGCAGCAGCTTCCTCGTCATAGCATGCCCACCAGCATGCGTACCGAATGTACCCTCATGTATTTCCTCCATGAGCATCTTCGCCTCTTTCTCGTCCACACAACACAGTAGCACCAAGTCGTGATTTCTTTTGTACAAGACACCGTCCGGATTCAAGTAGAAATTACCCGCCAATCTCCTGAGAGTTTTCTGATCGTGACTGGATGCCCCAGCCGGATACTCTTTGTTCTTCAGGAAATTAAGGATATCAAAATACCACGGTTTATCATCGGACGCTTCGTCAATGGCAAATACGAAGGCAGGTCTGTCAAGCCGAGAGATAACAATTATGGGAGCCTCATTCCAGAAGTTGACTTTGTACATGGAAGACAAAGTGGCCAGGGCGTCAGCCATCTGATTCTCTGCTCGCGGTACATGATGCAACTCAACCTTGTCAAAGAAAGGCAACAATCTCCTTGCGTAATTCATGTACGGTATCAAATTAGGCTGACATGTCTCCCATTCTCCTTTTATTTGATTCACTACCAGAGCTGAGTCTCCGTATACATCCAGATTTTTGATTCACAAATCAATGGCCTCTTCAAGCCCCATGATACAAGCTTCATATTCGGCCTCATTATTGGTAACTGGAAAGGTTAATCGAGCAGTAAACGGGATGTGCGACCCGTGTGGCGTAGTGATGATTGCCCCTATTCCGCTACCGTAGGCGTTTACAGCTCCGTCGAATATCAACTTCCATTTGGAGCCCAATTCTGGTCCTTCGTCTGGCAACGGCTCTTCACAATCTTTCATCTTTAGGTACATGATATCCTCGTCAGGAAAATCAAACCTCATCGATTGGTAATCCTTAATAGGATGCTCTGCCAAGTACTCAGACAATACACTCCCCTTTATAGCCTTCTGCGAGACATACTGGATGTCGTATTCGGTCAAAACCATCTGCCATCGGGCGATTCTCCCCGATAATGCCTGCTTTTCGAATACATATTTGATAGGATCCATCTTCGAGATGAGGATGGTTGTATGATTCAGCATATATTGCCTCAAACGCTTGGCGGCCCAGGCTAGCGCGCAACAAGTTTTTTCGAGCATTGAATATCGAGATTCACATTCAGTAAACTTCTTACTCAAGTAATATATTGCATGCTCTTTTCTTCCTGTCTCGTCGTGTTGACCGAGAACACAACCCATGCTTCCCTCAAGAACTGTCAAATACATAATCAAGGGTCTCCCTGCCACTGGGGGTATCAAAATAGGCGGCTCCTGCAAATACTGCTTTATTTTATCGAACGCCTTTTGACAATTTTCGTTCCACGTTACAGCCTGGTCTTTTTTCAACAGCTTGAATAACGGCTCACACGTAGCTGTTAGGTGAGATATGAACCGAGCGATGTAGTTCAACCTCCCTAAAAACCCGCGCACCTCTTTCTCTGTTCTAGGCGTCGGCATCTCTTGTATTGCTTTTATTTTTGCGGGATCCACCTCTATTCCTTTTTCGCTCACGATAAACCCCAGCAGTTTACCCGATCTCACCCCGAAGGTGCACTTGTTAGGGTTCAGTCTCAGCCTGAACTTCCTAAGCCTTTTAAATAACTTCAGCAGATTCACCAAGTGTTCTTCCTCCGACTGGGATTTGGCAATCATATCATCGACATAAACCTCGATCTCCTTATGCATCATATCATGGAAAAGAGTCGTCATTGCACGCTGATACGTTGCCCCAGCATTCTTCAATCCGAAGGGCATCACTTTATAACAAAATGTTCCCCAAGGTGTAATGAAGGTAGTCTTCTCCATGTCTTCTGGCGCCATTTTAATCTGATTATAGCCCGAGAAGCCATCCATGAAGGAGAATACGGAGAATTGGGCAGTGTTGTCAACTAGCACATCGATGTGAGGAAGCGGAAAATCATCTTTCGGGCTCGCTTTGTTCAAATCATGGTAATCTACGCACATTCTCACTTTACCGTCTTTCTTTGGCACTGGTACAATGTTAGCAACCCATGGGGGATATTTTGTAACAGCTAGGAAACCAGCATCCCACTGTTTTTGAACCTCCTCCTTAATTTTCACTGCCATATCGGGTCTAGTTCTGCGAAGCTTCTGCTTGACCGGCGGGCATTCTTCTTTTAGCCGCAGGCGGTGCACAACCATATTTGTATCAAGCCCAGGCATGTCTTCATAATACCAAGCGAACACATCACTATACTCTCTGAGCATTTCAACCAGTCTTCGCTTGACGTCGCTCTGCAGCGCAGCTCCTATACAAATATTCTTTTCAACCCCTTCCGACCCCAGGTTAATAATTTCAATGACCTCCTCATGAGGCAGAATGACTCGTTCTTCTTGCTTTATCAACCAATACAATTCTTCGGGAACGTCGCCATCTTCAACAATCTCTTCTTCATCCTGAAATACCGGGTGTTCAAAGTCGAGACGAGTCATAGGCGGTTCAATGACGTCATCTGAAAATGTTATCCTGCAAAAGGAATGGTTAAATGCTTCAAAATGCGTATAAGGCGAATAACCACGTTGCCATTTTATTGTAAAATACAAAACAGGAAAAACAGAGATCGCAATATTTGTACATGAAAAAACGCCTTTTATTTAATGATTAAACAACGCAATGTTCATAACAACACAACCCTAAGCAAATCACGATGCCTCGAGTAAGACACCAGATTGTTCAACAATTAAGAAAACAAAGTATTACTGTTTGAGAGTCACAGGAACAATCTCCTGAATAGACCAATTGCATAATCCTTGTCCTAGCACGCTTGGCTGAATCCAGGCGTCCATGTCGCAATCACTGTCTCCTTCCTCGGAATCTGAAACCGCGTTGATGGCCTCGTGACACACTCCACTAGCGGTGATGGTTATCGGTCCTCTGAAACGGGGTGCCCCCACAGCGGGTGTTGATGACGACGATTGATATCCCAGCCCAAATCGGTCCA
Organism: Lathyrus sativus; assembly: GCA_963859935.3. Taxonomy (NCBI): domain Eukaryota; kingdom Viridiplantae; phylum Streptophyta; class Magnoliopsida; order Fabales; family Fabaceae; genus Lathyrus; species Lathyrus sativus. The sequence continues at coordinate 270,884,007 of OZ012736.1, forward strand.
TCTTCACGGGAATATCCAGCACCTTGCCCCAGCCTTTTGTCTCACCAGTCTCTACTAGAGCTTGAGCTTCCTTATATGACGAGACGGCTACCTCTGACGCTTTACTCGGCCCGGGACCTTTGTCTTTGATGTACAACCCTTCAAAGGCTTGACAGGGTGTTTCATGAATCTCGCCGTCGACCTCTACATACTTGAATGATGACAGATGGCTGACCAATATATCTTCTTCTCCACAGACTGTGACCACACTGTCCCCTACCATGTATTTCAACTTTTGATGCAAGGTAGATGTGACTGCCCCAGCACCATGGATCCAGGGTCGTCCGAGAAGGCAGCTGTATGCTGGCTGGATGTCCATAATGTAAAATTCAGTCGCAAAAACCTCCGGCCCCACCTGTAGAGGTAATGTTATGGATCCAAAGACTGTTCTTCGTGTACCATCAAATGCCCTGACCACCAAGTCACTAGGCGTACACATGATTCCCCTGACGTCCAGTTTCATCATCGCTTTCTTAGGCAGCACGTTTAAGGAAGATCCGGTATCTACCAGTACATGAGACATGACTGAGCCCCTACACTCAACTGAGACGTGCAACGCCATGTTATGCTCTCTCCCCTTCGGGGTCAAATCAAAGTCCGTAAACCCCAAGCTATGGCCTGCGTTCACATGTGCCAACACCCCCTCCAGCTGATTCACGAAAACATCTTGGGGTACGAAGGAAGTATCCAGAACTTTCAGCAAGGCATTTCTGTGAGCTTCAGAACACAATAGCAGCGACAGTATGGATATCTTTGATAGCGTCTGTTGAAGGTGCTCAACAATCTTATAATCGCTCTTACGAATCAAGCGCATGAACTCTTCCACATCTTTCGATGCCGCTTCTTTGTCGTTCCTCTACACAGGGACAGTCTCATTCATCTTTCCTTTTCCCTTCGCCAGTCGTTCAGCCTCTACCTCAGGCGATATGAAGATTCTCCCACTTCTTGTCATACCTCCAGTACCGGCGACGTTGTCTACAACCTCAGCTGGCTGCTTACTAACATCAATTTTCACCCCGTCACAGTATACTTCCAACCCATAAGTCCATGGGACTGCCTTAGTGCTCTCGTAAGGGATTGGTCCTGCCTTGGTGATAGTTATCGGCGGTCGCTTGGCCGGCGCCGTTATAGTTATCGTTTTTCGGGGAATTGTCACAGTAGCTACATCACTTTGCTTGTCTACTAATACCTCTGCAGGTTCTTCAACTGCCGTTCGGTCGAATTGTAATGTGCCTCCATCTATTAAGGTCTGAATACCCTTCTTCAATTCATCACAACCCCCAGCTTGGGTCCAACACTCTAAACAATACTCGTCGCAACCTGGATACACACCTCCTTGCAATAACCTGCTCTTTATCTCGCACAACAGTGTCTTTAGGTCGTCAACATTCATAATCAAGTTCAAACCCTCCTCGGTTAAAATGGCGTTTGCCCCATGGTTGGGCATGGGCTTTTGCACTATGTTCGGACCCGCCTGTCCAAAATTGATAGCCTTGCTATCCAATAGATCCTGCACCACATGCTTGAACGCGTGGCAACCCTCTACATCGTGGCCAGGAGCCCCGTAGTGGAATTCACAGTGCCTGCTTGCATCGTAACCGTATGGAGGAGTGCCTGTTATTGGCGCCAGAGTTCTCTTTTCCACCAAGTTCAAACCCAGTAATGTCTGTAGCAATTCTGCATACGTTGAATGAGGCGCTTCAAACACCCTCCTTGGTTTGCCCCCCTGGGCTCTGTGCTGGACAGGATGTGCCCCCTGTTGTGGCTGCTGTTGCTGTTGTTGTTGTATTGGTTATTGCTGAAATGGAATAGTAACACTTGCCACCTGCTGCGGCTGATTGTACTGGTTTCGACCTCTGCCCCGGCATCGGCCTCGGCCCCCAAACACTGCGCTTGCATCACCTTGACGGCGCCCACCGAAAGCCCTTCTGTTACTGCCAGCTGAGGTGGATTCCTCAGCTTGGAACCTTCCCTGCTTAATGTTGCTTTCAATCTTCTCTCCCATCAGGATTAAGTCTGAGAAACTGCCCAAAGAAGTATGAAACAACTTGTCATAAAACATGCCAGTAAATGTTCCTATGAACATATCATTCATTTCTTTGTCCTCTAAAGGAGGATGAACCCGAGCAGCCATGTCGCGCCATCTCTGCGCATACTCTTTGAAGCTCTCGCCCTTCTTCTGGGACAACCCCTGCAATTGGACCCGGTTGGGTGCCAAGTCACTGTTGTACTTATAGTGAGCCACAAATGCTTCAGCCAACTGCTTCCATGTCTTTATCTGAGTTGGTTCCAATCCCATATACCACTCAAGGGAAGGACTAGACAAGCTATCGTTAAAGAAATGCATTAGCATCCTCTCATCGTTTGAATACGCCGACATCCTTCTGTAGTATGACCGCACGTGAACTTTTGGACAGGTGTCCCCCTTATATTTGTCGAATGTGGGGGCTTTGAATTTGATTGGCACCCTCAGGCCAGGCACCAGACCCATTGTTGTCATATCTAAGCCGACAGCGCTTTGGTTCACGACCCCCTTCATCTGCTCCTCGAGCATCCTGATTCTCTGAGAGTCATCCATAGGACCTTCGAAACCTCCACCGGAGAAAGCATCCTCTTGCTGGTCTTCTTGCCAAATACCATTCCCAGTTCCGTATCCATCGTACCCGTTGGTACGGCCAACTCTGGTCTGATTCATTACCGGGCCTCGCCCCCTGTTACCATACCCCGGAGCGACTCCTGCAGGCCCAAAAGTCATTAACCCAGCGCCATTTCCATTTCCGAATCCGCCATAACCCTGATTAGTCATACCATATCCGTCCTGTCCAAAGCCTTGAACGTTGAAGCCGTACTTCCCAGCATGATCAAACCCCTGGTCATTGAAGCCAAATCCATTATTACCGAAGCCATTACCTCCCATATTATCACCCAGGTTGACATCTCCGAGCCCAACGTTGTTGACGACAGTTTCGTTACCGATTCCAACGTTACCGTTCCCGGTGGCAGCGCCGTTGTTCACATTGACAGCAGGTATGTTTACTACAGGTGGAGCCACCGGTGTGGGGGTACCATCCCCGTGAATAGTGTCGACTCGCACAGACTGATGGTCTTCATTTCCATGCCCAGCATTTCTTACTAACAAAGGCTGCACCAAAGCTTGCAAATTCTCCTGTCCTTTCGCAATGGTATCCATTGTCTGCATGAAGAGCGCCAGCTTCTCACGCATGTCCTGCATTTCATTCTGCATCTGATCCATAATTCTTCGGCAGTTGGTACGAGTGGAGTATCGGTGCGGGCGCTGACCTTCAATCCTGAAAAAGACCTGGTACAGTGCAAGAAATGAGATACCGTTCAATAATCACCTGTAATGCAATATGAATGGGAATGCAATGCAATATGTGTCTGTGCATTAGGGAATATCATTCCCCGATTCTAGTGCGAATGTGTCAGTGTGGTGACAGTGACAGCAATACGAAGATCGAAGCCGAACCATAGAAAACACCTCATATATTGCAGAGAAATCCATTAAGCCCAGAATACAATATTAATGCTTACAATAAGAAGGCATGACCTCAACCAACAATCCTGGCGATGGTCAGCGCTATGCAAATAAAGCATACACATTAATATATGAAATGGTCAAGTACTCCCATATGCCTGGTATTCCTCTAATAACTTCTTAGTCTCTGGATGACTTGGTCGAGTAAGCAGACCCTCAACAAATAGGTCTCTCCGCTTGAGAACACGTCACAAATCATCAGTGGATTCCTCCCATGCCCCTTCTCCGAAGCGATCCTCTAGCTTCCGCTTCTGAGACACAGCTTCTTTCTTGCCCTCGATGGCCTTGTTCAGGGCATTCTGGAGACTATATCTGGCCATTACCTCTTCTTCATACTTCTTAGTGCTAGCCTTCAACTGTTCTTCGAGTTCAGAAATTTGCTGCTTCAATTTGTCTTCCCTCTTTTTGTTGTTGGTTAGCGTAGCATTCCACGTCTTGTTACAAGAAGAGATTTCCCGGTGGGCGGCATCGAGTGCTTTCTTTTTGGACTCCAACATGTCATGAGAGCTTCTGAATTCTTTCCCCAGACGTTCACGCTTCTTCTTCTCTTCAGTCAATTCAACACCTAGCCTGTTTACTAACTCGCTCTGCTGTTGGAACGAATGCACAACCTTGTTCTTCTCACTACGCATCTGAGCCAGTTCCTGTTCTAACCCTTCATTGATCCTCATCAAAGCTTCTTTTTCTTTTACAACTCGCTCGTAGACCTCCATGGTAACAGTAGTTGGTTCTTCCACCGGAATATGAACAGGGACTGGTGCAGCTGGAAATGGCATCAGCAACTGACTTGCTCTCTCTTGGATCCAAACTTTGTATGGTGCATAAGCCTGACAATCGTTCTTCCCCAACAGTGGTTTCCCTCTTCTGTTGATACGCACCCATGCATGCTGAAGCTTGGCTAGCAGCTCTCCATTCAAATCACCAGTGAAGTACAGAGATTCCTGTACTTCCTCCTCCTGAGGTGGGTTCTTCAATGCGTATCCAAACTGGCGAACGAACAGAGATGGGTTGTAATTGATGCACCCTTTTCTTCCTATTAAAGGAACATTAGGATACCCAGAACAACTAAAAATAAGCTCAGACCCCAACAAGTCTCGGTCAAACCACTCAATGTCTTTGGAAGATAGTCTCATCAGGCGCTCTGGCCAATCAGCTGTAGTTGCACTATCTACGAAAGGTCCCTTCAGGGGAAGATGGCTCTTAAACCACATGTTCAACAGCGGCGCACAACAGTAAACAGTCTTTCCTCTTCTATTTTCATTTTTGTAGTGCAATGAATGATAGAGATCTCCGATCAAAGTGGGTACTGGGTTGCCAGCAGCAAACAGATGAAAAACGTCCAAGTCTACGAAATTGGGTAAGTTGGGAAACAACACTATTCCGTAGATGCATAGAGCCAAGATAGCATTAAAGACTATCCAGCACCCGCTCTTGGCATATTCTTGAGCTTTGCTAACCATAAAATCAAGGGAGAAACCTGGAACCCCAAGCCAAGAAGTCACTAATAGTTCAGCAGCGTTCATGTGCAAGGCCTTAGCTAAGTCCTCCAACTTGGGCTCAGCGGCGGAGTGAATAAAGGGAACCTTATTCTGTACTGGCAGCTCAGTGAACTCTACATACTCTTCAATGGTAGGCCCCAAAATAAAGTCAGCGAATGTGAAACATCTCAATGCAGGGTCATAGAATTGCCTCAAGGTGTACAGCCCATTCATTTCAACAACAGTTGGCTTGCAGACTAGTCTCAACAATCTTCCATGACTCATCCTGAAACTTCTCCTAACCTCCTCATCAGCAAGGGACATCAGACCAAGTAGGGGAGTAACGTTAGGTGTAGGTAATTTGTACGCAACTGTCTTTCTCAAACCAACCATGATCAATAAGCAGAAGTTCGGGCACTAGAATCAGGGAATATGCAAATGCACCTGCAGCACAGACACACGTTAATGGGATGCAATGATAATGGTTATGCAAGCAATGCAATGCAAATAAATGCAACAGGGACCAAAAGCCATGGCTGAGACGCCTGAACCATATCAAAAGTCTCAGATAGACCCTCCAGAATTCCTCAAACCCTGGTCTTGGACAGACCCAATACAAAGCTCCAACACTGGTCTCTGATAGACCTCATATCATAACTCTGGCTAGTCTCTGACAGACCCCATATCATAACTCCAATTGGTCTCTGATAGACCTCTCAACTGTCCATAAATACCCAGAATCTCAGATCAAGAAACAAACCGGTATCTGAAGGTCTAGTTACCTGCATAACCCCAAACCCCTCTCACAGGTAGGTGTCCTAGTAACTGACAATGGTATGGCATCCTATGCGGTCGTCGGCGTCACAGACTTTCAGGGTTGATGATACGATTCCCAGAAGGAGTGGCATCATCAAATCCTGAAGAGGCCTCACTTAGCCAACTTCCAAATGATCGGTTCCCGGAGTCGACAATCCAACTAACCAACAACCCCTTCGACCCAAAGGGTAGAAAAAGAAGTCAACCAGAAGAACCTCGTCCGAGTGTAGATTTTGTGGGACACTAATGCAAGCAAAGCCGGCACGCGCCCACTACTTTCTACTCTAATTCTAAGTGCACTCAAGCCCAGGTCCGGCTTATCTCTCAATCATAGAACACCCGTCACAACCCCAATACAGCAATAATAACAGTAATATAATGCTGAAAATAAATGACAGAAATATAAATCCATACAAAATCCTCGACGGGAAAACAAGCGCTAGGATTGACTCGCTTAAGGGACGTTGGATCCCAAATGCATAAGGAACTATCGCAGTCCTTAGCAGCCAGGGGACGTTGGATCCCCAGCAGAGTCGCCAGCTGTCGCTACTGCGATAATCGGCGCCGGCTGAACAGAAGAGTCGCCACCGTGCGTTATTTATCCCAACGGAGGGAAAGGAAACGCTCGAGGTAAACCTACCGCAAAACGGGGAAAGGAATGGTCGTCGCAACCAAATCCTGGATTCGGGAGTCGGTTACGCAAGGGGAAGGTATTAGCACCCCTCACGTCCGTCGTACTCGACGGGATCCACGCTTGTTTTCTAGTACGGATTGTTATTCTATCTACGCTAAAGGTCTAGGGTTAAAAGAAAATGAAATGACTCGGCAAAGTATCGCACTTTATGCCTACGTATTCCCGTCTGTAACGAGAAATCAGAGTCAACGTAGTTCGCCTACCTACGGGAAAGGAGGGGAAGGTTGCTCGCTAGGATATCGCATCCTATGCCTACGTACTTTCATACAGCATGAAAGATTAGAGCAAACGTAGTTCGGGCCACGTACGACACAGGTCTGTCTTGATTGTTTTTATTCCTTCTGAAAAAGGGTTTTTCTGATTAACAGTCCAAGCGGACAAAAATGACGTTTTGATGAGTTCACATTCTTTTACGGAAGAAGTGTCTTTTATTGTGTTTGGAATATTATTGTGTTTTTCTGTTTGTTTTGAGAAAGAAGAGACAGAACTCTAGCAAAGGGAATCAAACTAACCTAATGTTAAGCAGTCAATTGCCTACCAAGGGTGGCTCACTAACTGTTAACATGATACAGACAATTTTCTCTCAAAAGTTCTATCTTTTAAATACATTCACTAATCCTTCCAAAGGAAGTAGGTGGGTTTTTAAAAGAGACTTTGAATCATAGAGAAAGAATGGAGGCAGACAAGACCTTCCATGTTTGTGAATCAAGTTTCCTACTCTAGAGCTCTGCCTAACTCCTAGATCCTATAACCTTCAACAGCTGCCAGCAAGAGATACTCTTCATCAACTCTGGAAATTGGTCTTCATTCTCTTAATCTTCAATGGGCTTCATCAGCACATTCTTCAGCTCAAACCCAAACCCCAAACAGGCCCAATACCCCACACAGTCAAACAATAACCCTAGGGAGGGCACACCACACAGTCAATCAAATACAAGCAATATACTAATAGTAATAGTAGAATAGGGGAAGTCTAATATTTTCTAAGGGATCTATTATTTACCCATAATACCCCTATAGTCCCATACCCCAAAATTCAAACTACAACTCCTAAAAGAAAAGATTTATCACACCTATGTCACACCTAAACCCTAATTTTGATTCTCCTAATCACACCTAAACAAACCATCTAAAATTTAGTCCTAAAATCATGAATTAAATCTCATATGAAGATTAAAGTCCTAAGTGGAGTACTCTAAAAAGAATGGGTCCAAAATATAAAAGGATCTAGCTAAACTAAAATCAACAAGATCAAGTATTAAACTAAACATCACTCAAAACCTATTTAAAAGAAAAATATACTAAAAATGCAAAAATAAAATAAAATGCTAATTTTATTATATGACAATTTTCTTAATAGAAATATAAAAAAGATGCAAAAACAACCACTCAAAAATATGGAATTTTCAATTTGTTATGATTTTTCAAAGAATTAACAAAAATAAAAGAAATTAAAATGAAAATAAAAGAGTTAGGGGTGCAGTTAGTGGTTATTTGCATTGAAAAATGGAGGATGGGCCCAGACTGGGGGTGCGCATAGCAAGGCGCGTCTGGGCCCAGCTGAGTCAGAAAACACAAAAGAAAATAAAAAAACAAAAACGGTGCAAATAGCAATTATGTTAGTTCATTTGAGATTGGGCCTTGAAAGTGGTGGTGTGATTAGCAATTGCACTTAAGCCCAGTCTGAAGACATAAGTGAAACGGTGCGTTTCACGTTTCAATCTTCCCTCTCTTTCTCAACTTCAAATCCTGGCCATTAGATGCGTTTTTCAGTCAACCAAGAAGACTTCATCCAACGATCATCACGTTTCTTCTCCAATGAGAAGCTAGGGTTTCAGAAATTTGCTTCCATGCACGAATCTTCACCATCATCGTGCTCTCTCATCTCTCAACTAAATGCTCTCATCCAAAAACCAAAACTGCCCTACATCTTCTCCTCTACACAACCATGGTTTCAGTTTTCTCTAAAACTCAATCTAGAGCCAAACCCGATAGGTAGAAGACCTTGGTTCCAACACTTTACACTGAGATCAAACTTGATGATTCTTGCTAACTCTTACACTAATGTGTTCTACATGTTATGCTGATCATTCTAATCTATCTAGATAAGATTAACATGCCCTAACCTAAGTGTTCTAAGGCTCAACAGAATTAATGCTCCAATGGTGAACTCCATGAAATGCTCTCAAATCCATCAGAATCATTCACCTAACTATTCCTAACAGTTCTAACCTAAGAATTCTACATCATGCTATCTATTTTAAGCTAATTCGAAGAAAACACTAACCTGGTGTAATCTTGAAAACAGATGCAGAAATCCTTGGATTCACAGCTTGCAATGCTTTGGACTTGATCAATAGACTTGGTTCTTGGTTCTGTATGCAACAACACTTGCTTAAACACCTTGGATTGCCATAACCACTTCCTTTTGCAATTTGGAGGATGAACTTGTGTAGCACGATTCTTGTGATTTCCTCTTCAAATCTTGCTTGCAATGAACTCAGGGATGATTCTTGAGTGGATTTAGATCATGAAATTGAATGATTGATGAAGAATTGAAGAGATTGGAATGAATTTGCAAAATTGAAGAATGAGATGCAACTATGAGTTTCCAACCAAATGAATCACCAACCAATGATTGGATCCACTCTACTCAATATATAGATGCTCATGGAACCATCTAGAACTTGGTAGAAACTTCTTGTGCACAAATCCCTTGTGTTTTGGCATGTGTAACTTCATACATAAGCAACCAATGATAACTTCCAAACTTTGAACTAAACTCAAAAATCTAATATTGCCAATCATCTCAAAACATTCTTTCCAATCAAAATGACCTATAATTTCATCCCATTTGGACATGGTATGAAAAATCTCATTTTTAGGTCACTTTTATTCATTAAATTCACCTTTTAATTGACTAAATTTGGAACCTTGAGCTATGAGCATTTCCAAACTTTCATGATCACTTTTCTAGACTCAAAATGTCATTTGGAGCAAGTTCTATGTTGTGAAGTTTTTCATTTGAAGCTTCCTTGTATGCGTTTTGGGCATAGGCTTGAAATGACCTGTAATTCTCAAATGACCAAAATACCCTTTGCTTGCCAAGGACATAAGTAGAGTTCCACAAATCAGATGAAGGAATACCATACCTTTCTAGAAAGCTAAGACAATGAGGAACAACTCTCATGTTGACCAGAAACCCATTTGAAATCTCCTTGAGGGGTAAAAGTTGCTTGGAAGACAAGTAACTTTCACAGACAAAATTTCAGATGCCCCAAATGACCTGTAACTTGCAAGGACCATAACTTGAGTTCTATAAATCTCCTTGATGTCTTCCACCACTCAAATTAAATGTCTTGAGATCCTCTACAAGTTTCATGTTGGCCAAGGATCCATTTGAAGCTTGAATTCTGAATTATCTTGCTTGGAAGTTTGACCTTAATCAGGGGATTTTACACAGAAACCCTAATTTAGAAACTCCTCTTCTTCTTGATTTCTCTTGATTTCTCCTTGGAACAACACCACATCCTTATCTACATGTCAAATGATGAACCCCACATCTCTCAAATAGAACTTGATGTCTTTCAATCAATCATTTGACCTAGGGTTGACCTAGGGTTGACCTAGATGAAACCCTAGTTGACTGTCTTCAACTGCAGCTCTTGCAATCTCATCAATGACTTACCTCTCTTTCAAAATGACTCTCTAGGTCTTCCATGATGTCTGTATACCCTCCATGACCTCAATTCACAGCTCACAACTTCTTTGATGATCTTCAAATACCCTCAGATAGGAGATAGATTCACTGCTTGATCCACTGACTTCTTAGATTTCAATTTCTTTCTGATGACTTGACTAAGACTGGATTTGAATAATAACCTCTTGATAGGCTCATAGAGATAAGAATAGTACTTGGTCCCTTGTTGAATGACTTGCTATGCTATGCTATGCAGATGATTAGACTATGTGCATGACCTAATATGCAAGTGACAATGCAATTGAAACATAAACCAAGTGAAGTAGGTTGAGCAAATTTTAGGGTGCAACAGGTATCCAGACTCTAGTTATTACATTGAGCGTTCAGGCTCCGGTCATTTTCGTTGAGTATCCAGACTTCGGTTATTAAGTTGAGTGTCAGGCTCCGATCATGTTCGTTGAGTATCCAGACTCTGATTATTACGTTGAGCGTTCAGGATCCGATCAGTTTCGTTGAGTATCCAGACTCCAAATATTACGTTGAGCGTTCAGGCTCCGGTCAGTTTCATTGGGTATCCAGACTCCGGTGATAACGTTAAGCGTTCAGGCTTCGGTTATTTTCGTTGAGTATCCTGAATCCGGTTATTACGTTGAGGGTTCAGACTCCGGTCATTTTCGTTGAGTATCTAGACTCCTTTCATTACGTTGAACGTTCAGGCTCCGATCATTTTCGTTGAGTATCCATACTCCGGTCAATACGTTGAGTGATCAGGCTCCGGTCATTTTCGTTGAGTATCCAGACTCCGGTTATTAAATTGAGCGTTCAGGATCCAGTCATTTTCGTTGAGTATCATAACTCCATTTATTACGTTGAGCGTTCAGGATCCGGTCAGTTTCGTTGAGTATCCAGACTCCAAATATCACGTTGAGCGTTCAGGCTCCGGTCAGTTTCGTTGGGTATCCATACTCCGGTGATTACGTTGATCGTTCAGGCTCCGGTCATTTTCGTTGACTATCCAGACTCGGGTTATTACGTTGAGCGTTCAGGCTCCGGTCAGTTTCGTTGGGTATCCAAACTCTGGCGATTACGTTGATCGTTCAGGCACCGGTCATTTTCATTGAGTATCCAGACTTCGGTCATTACATTGAGCGTTCAGGATCCATTCATTTTCGTTGAGTATCATAACTCCATTTATTACGTTGAGCGTTCAGGATCTGGTCAGTTTCGTTGAGTATCCAGACTCCAAATATTACGTTGAGCGTTCAGGCTCCGGTCAGTTTCGTTGGGTATCCAGACTCCGGCGATTACGTTGATCGTTCAGGCTTCGGTCATTTTCGTTGACTATCCAGACTCAGGTTATTACGTTAAGCGTTCAGGCTACGGTCAGTTTCGTTGAGTATCCAGATTCCGATTATTACGTTGAGCGTTCAGGCTCCGGTCAGTTTCGTTGGGTATCCAGACTCCGGTTATTACGTTGAGCGTTCAGGCTCCTGCCATTTTCGATGAGTATCCAGACTCCGGTTATTAAGTTGAGCGCCAGGCTCCGATCATTTTCGTTGAGTATCCAGACTCTGAATATTACGTTGAGCGTTCAGGCTCCGGTTATTTTCGTTGAGTATCCTGACTCCGGTTATTACGTTGAGGGTTCAGACTCCGGTCATTTTCGTTGAGTATCTAGAGTCCTGTCATTACGTTGAACGTTCAGGCTCCGATCATTTTCGTTGAGTATCCATACTCCGGTCAATACGTTGAGCGATCAGGCTCCGGTCATTTTCTTTGAGTATCCAGACTCCGGTCATTACATTGAGCGTTCAGGATCTAGTCATTTTCGTTGAGTATCATATCTCCATTTATTACGTTGAGCGTTCAGGATCCGATCAGTTTCGTTGAGTATCCAGACTCCAAATATTACGTTGAGCGTTCAGGCTCCGGTCAGTTTCGTTGGGTATCCAGACTCTGGTGATTACGTTGATCGTTCAGGCTCCAGTCATTTTCATTGACTATCCAGACTCGGGTTATTACGTTGAGCGTTCAGGCTCCGGTCAGTTTTGTTGAGTATCCAGATTCTGGTTATTACATTGAGCGTTCAGGCTCCGGTCAGTTTCGTTGGGTATCCAGACTCCGGTTATTACGTTGAGCATTCAGGCTCTGGTAAGTTTCGTTGGGTATCCAGACTCCGGTTATTACGTTGAGCGTTCAGGCTCCGGTCAGTTTCGTTGGGTATCCAGACTCTAGTTATTACGTTGAGCGTTCAGGCTCCGGTCATTTTCGTTGAGTATCCAGACTCCGGTTATTAAGTTGAGTGTCAGGCTCCGATCATTTTCGTTGAGTATCCAGACTCCGATTATTATGTTGAGCGTTCAGGATCCGATCTGTTTCGTTGAGTATCCAGACTCCAAATATTACGTTGAGCATTCAGGCTCCGGTCAGTTTCATTGGGTATCCAGACTCCGGTGATTACGTTGATCGTTCAGGCTCCGGTCATTTTCGTTGACTATCCAGACTCGGGTTATTACGTTAAGCGTTCAGGCTCCGGTCAGTTTCGTTGAGTATCCAGATTCCGATTATTACGTTGAGCGTTCAGGCTCCGGTCAGTTTCGTTGGGTATCCAGACTCCGGTTATTATGTTGAGCGTTCAGGCTTCGGTCATTTTCGTTGAGTATCCAGACTTTGGTTATTAAGTTGCGCGTCAGGCTCCGATCGATTTCGTTGAGTATCCAGACTCCGATTATTACGTTGAGCGTTCAGGCTTCGGTTATTTTCTTTGAGTATCCTGAATCCGGTTATTACCTTGAGGGTTCAGACTCCGGTCATTTTCGTTGAGTATCTAGACTCCTGTCATTACGTTGAACGTTCAGGCTCCGATCATTTTCGTTGAGTATCCATACTCCGGTCAATACGTTGAGCGATTAGGCTCCGGTCATTTTCGTTGAGTATCCAGACTCCGGTTATTAAATTGAGCGTTCAGGATCCAGTCATTTTCGTTGAGTATCATAACTCCATTTATTACGTTGAGCGTTCAGGATCCGGTCAGTTTCGTTGAGTATCCAGACTCCAAATATCACGTTGAGCGTTCAGGCTCCGGTCATTTTCGTTGGGTATCCCTACTCCGGTGATTACGTTGATCGTTCAGGCTCCGGTCATTTTCGTTGACTATCCAGACTCGGGTTATTACGTTGAGCGTTCAGGCTCCGGTCAGTTTCGTTGAGTATCTAAATTCGGATTATTACGTTGAGCTTTCAGGCTCCGGTCAGTTTCGTTGGGTATCCAGACTCCGGTTATTACGTTGAGCGTTCAGGCTCCGGTCATTTTCGTTGAGTATCCAGACTCCGTTTATTAAGTTGAGTGTCAGTCTCCGATCATTTTCGTTGAGTATCCAGACTCCGATTATTACGTTGAGCGTTCAGGATCCGATCAGTTTCGTTGAGTATCCAGACTCCGATTATTACGTTGAGCGTTCAGGATCCGATCAGTTTCGTTGAGTATCCAGACTCCAAATATTACGTTGAGCGTTCAGGCTCCAGTCAGTTTCATTGGGTATCCAGACTCCGGTGATTACGTTGATCATTCAGGCTCCGGTCATTTTTGTTGACTATCCAGACTCGGGTTATTACGTTAAGCATTCAGGCTCCGGTCAATTTCGTTAAGTATCCAGATTCCGATTATTACGTTGAGCGTTCAGGCTACGGTCAGTTTCGTTGGGTATCCAGACTCTGGTTATTACGTTGAGCGTTCAGGCTCCGGTCATTTTCGTTAGGTATCCAGACTCTGGTCATTACATTGAGCATTCAGGATCCAGTCATTTTCGCTAAGTATCCAGACTCCCATTATTACGTTGAGCGTTCAGGCTTCGGTTATTTTCGTTGAGTATCCTGACTCCGGTTATTACGTTGAGGGTTCAGACTTCGGTCATTTTCGTTGAGTATCTAGACTCCTGTCATTACGTTGTACATTCAGGCTCCGATCATTTTTGTTGAGTATCCATACTCCGGTCAATACGTTGAGCGATCAGGCTCCGGTCATTTTCGTTGAGTATCCAGACTCCGGTCATTACATTGAGCGTTCAGGATCCAGTCATTTTCGTTGAGTATCCAGACTCCGGTTATTATGTTGAGTGTCAGGCTCCGATCATTTTTGTTGAGTATCCAGACTCCGATTATTACGTTGAGCGTTCAGGATCCGATCAATTTCGTTGAGTATCTAGACTCCAAATATTACGTTGAGCGTTCAAGCTCTGGTCAGTTTCATTGGGTATCCAGACTCCGGTGATTACGTTGATCGTTCAGGCTCCGGTCATTTTCGTTGACTATCCAGACTCGGGTTATTACGTTAAGCGTCCAGGCTCCGGTCAGTTTCGTTGAGTATCCAGATTCTGATTATTACGTTGAGCGTTTAGGCTCCGGTCAGTTTTGTTGGGTATCCAGACTCCGGTTTTTACGTTGAGCGTTCAGGTTCCGTTCATTTTCGTTGAGTATCCAGATTCCGGTTATTAAGTTAAGCGTCAGGCTCCGATCATTTTCGTTGAGTATCCAGACTCCGATTATTATGTTGAGCGTTCAGGCTCCGGTCATTTTCGTTGAGTATCCAGACTCCGGTTATTACGTTGAGGGTTCAGACTCCGATCATTTTCGTTGAGTATCTAGACTCCTGCCATTACGTTGAACGTTCAGCCTCTGATCATTTTTGTTGAGTATCCTTACTCTGGTCAATACGTTGAGCGTTCAGGCTCCGGTCATTTTCATTGAGTATCCAGACTCTGGTCATTACATTGAGCGTTCAGGATCCATTCATTTTCGTTGAGTATCATAACTCCATTTATTACGTTGAGCGTTCAGGATCTGGTCTGTTTCGTTGAGTATCCAGATTCCAAATATTATGTTGAGCGTTCAGGCTCCGGTCAGTTTCGTTGGTTATCCAGACTCCGGTGATTACGTTGATCGTTCAGGCTCCGGTCATTTTCGTTGACTATCCAGACTCGGGTTATTACGTTGAGCGTTCAGGCTCCGGTCAGTTTCGTTGAGTATCTAAATTCCGGTTATTACGGTGAGCTTTCAGGCTCCGGTCAGTTTCGTTGGGTATCCAGACTCCGGTTATTACGTTGAGCGTTCAGGCTCTGGTCAGTTTCGTTGGGTATCCAGACTCTAGTTATTACGTTGAGCGTTCAGGCTCCGGTCATTTTCGTTGAGTATCCAGACTCCGGTTATTAAGTTGAGTGTCAGGCTTCGATCATTTTCGTTGAGTATCCAGACTCCGATTATTACGTTGAGCGTTCAGGATCCGATCAGTTTCGTTGAGTATCCAGACTCCAAATATTACGTTGAGCGTTCAGGCTCCAGTCAGTTTCATTGGGTGTCCAGACTCCGGTGATTACGTTGATCATTCAGGCTCCGGTCATTTTTGTTGACTATCCAGACTCGGGTTATTACGTTAAGCATTCAGGCTCCGGTCAATTTCGTTAAGTATCCAGATTCCGATTATTACGTTGAGCGTTCAGGCTACGGTCAGTTTCGTTGGGTATCCAGACTCCGGATATTACGTTGAGCGTTCAGGCTCCGGTCATTTTCGTTAGGTATCTAGACTCTGGTCATTACATTGAGCATTCACGATCCAGTCATTTTCGCTAAGTATCCAGACTCCGATTATTACGTTGAACGTTCAGGCTTCGGTTATTTTTGTTGAGTATCCTGACTCCGGTTATTACGTTGAGGGTTTAGACTTCGGTCATTTTCGTTGAGTATCTAGACTCCTGTCATTACGTTGAACGTTCAGGCTCCGATCATTTTCGTTGAGTATCCATACTCCGGTCAATACGTTGAGCGATCAGGCTCCGGTCATTTTCGTTGAGTATCCAGACTCCGGTCATTATATTGAGCGTTCAGGATCCAGTCATTTTCGTTGAGTATCCAGACTCCGATTATTATGTTGAGTGTCAGGCTCCGATCATTTTTGTTGAGTATCCAGACTCCGATTATTACATTGAGCGTTCAGGATCCGATCAGTTTCGTTGAGTATCTAGACTCCAAATATTACGTTGAGCGTTTAGGCTCTGGTCAGTTTCATTGGGTATCCAGACTCTGGTGATTACGTTGATCGTTCAGGCTCCGGTCATTTTCGTTGACTATCCAGACTCGGGTTATTACGTTAAGCGTCCAGCCTCCGGTCAGTTTCGTTGAGTATCCAGATTCCGATTATTACGTTGAGCGTTCAGGCTCCGGTCAGTTTCGTTGGGTATCCAGACTCTGGTTTTTACGTTGAGCGTTCAGGTTCCGTTCATTTTCGTTGAGTATCCAGATTCCGGTTATTAAGTTAAGCGTCAGGCTCCGATCATTTTCGTTGAGTATCCAGACTCCGATTATTATGTTGAGCGTTCAGGCTCCGGTCATTTTCGTTGAGTATCCAGACTCCGGTTATTACGTTGAGGGTTCAGACTCCGATCATTTTCGTTGAGTATCTAGACTCCTGCCATTACGTTGAACGTTCAGCCTCTGATCATTTTTGTTGAGTATCCATACTCCGGTCAATACGTTGAGCGTTCAGGCTCCGGTCATTTTCATTGAGTATCCAGACTCTGGTCATTACATTGAGCGTTCAGGATCCATTCATTTTCGTTGAGTATCATAACTCCATTTATTACGTTGAGCGTTCAGGATCTGGTCTGTTTCGTTGAGTATCCAGATTCCAAATATTATGTTGAGCGTTCAGGCTCCGGTCAGTTTCGTTGGTTATCCAGACTCCGGTGATTACGTTGATCGTTCAGGCTCCGGTCATTTTCGTTGACTATCCAGACTCGGGTTATTACGTTGAGCGTTCAGGCTCCGGTCAGTTTCGTTGAGTATCTAAATTCCTGTTATTACGGTGAGCTTTCAGGCTCCGGTCAGTTTCGTTGGGTATCCAGACTCCGGTTATTACGTTGAGCGTTCAGGCTCCGGTCAGTTTCGTTGGGTATCCAGACTCTAGTTATTACGTTGAGCGTTCAGGCTCCGGTCATTTTCGTTGAGTATCCAGACTCCGGTTATTAAGTTGAGTGTCAGGCTTCGATCATTTTCGTTGAGTATCCAGACTCCGATTATTACGTTGAGCGTTCAGGATCCGATCAGTTTCGTTGAGTATCCAGACTCCAAATATTACGTTGAGCGTTCAGGCTCCAGTCAGTTTCATTGGGTATCCAGACTCCGGTGATTACGTTGATCATTCAGGCTCCGGTCATTTTTGTTGACTATCCAGACTCAGGTTATTACGTTAAGCATTCAGGCTCCGGTCAATTTCGTTAAGTATCCAGACTCCGATTATTACGTTGAGCGTTCAGGCTACGGTCAGTTTCGTTGGGTATCCAGACTCCGGTTATTACGTTGAGCGTTCAGGCTCCGATCAGTTTCGTTGAGTATCTAGACTCCAAATATTACGTTGAGCGTTTAGGCTCTGGTCAGTTTCATTGGGTATCCAGACTCTGGTGATTACGTTGATCGTTCAGGCTCCGGTCATTTTCGTTGACTATCCAGACTCGGGTTATTACGTTAAGCGTCCAGCCTCCGGTCAGTTTCGTTGAGTATCCAGATTCCGATTATTACGTTGAGCGTTCAGGCTCCGGTCAGTTTCGTTGGGTATCCAGACTCTGGTTTTTACGTTGAGCGTTCAGGTTCCGTTCATTTTCGTTGAGTATCCAGATTCCGGTTATTAAGTTAAGCGTCAGGCTCCGATCATTTTCGTTGAGTATCCAGACTCCGATTATTATGTTGAGCGTTCAGGCTCCGGTCATTTTCGTTGAGTATCCAGACTCCGGTTATTACGTTGAGGGTTCAGACTCCGATCATTTTCGTTGAGTATCTAGACTCCTGCCATTACGTTGAACGTTCAGCCTCTGATCATTTTTGTTGAGTATCCATACTCCGGTCAATACGTTGAGCGTTCAGGCTCCGGTCATTTTCATTGAGTATCCAGACTCTGGTCATTACATTGAGCGTTCAGGATCCATTCATTTTCGTTGAGTATCATAACTCCATTTATTACGTTGAGCGTTCAGGATCTGGTCTGTTTCGTTGAGTATCCAGATTCCAAATATTATGTTGAGCGTTCAGGCTCCGGTCAGTTTCGTTGGTTATCCAGACTCCGGTGATTACGTTGATCGTTCAGGCTCCGGTCATTTTCGTTGACTATCCAGACTCGGGTTATTACGTTGAGCGTTCAGGCTCCGGTCAGTTTCGTTGAGTATCTAAATTCCTGTTATTACGGTGAGCTTTCAGGCTCCGGTCAGTTTCGTTGGGTATCCAGACTCCGGTTATTACGTTGAGCGTTCAGGCTCCGGTCAGTTTCGTTGGGTATCCAGACTCTAGTTATTACGTTGAGCGTTCAGGCTCCGGTCATTTTCGTTGAGTATCCAGACTCCGGTTATTAAGTTGAGTGTCAGGCTTCGATCATTTTCGTTGAGTATCCAGACTCCGATTATTACGTTGAGCGTTCAGGATCCGATCAGTTTCGTTGAGTATCCAGACTCCAAATATTACGTTGAGCGTTCAGGCTCCAGTCAGTTTCATTGGGTATCCAGACTCCGGTGATTACGTTGATCATTCAGGCTCCGGTCATTTTTGTTGACTATCCAGACTCAGGTTATTACGTTAAGCATTCAGGCTCCGGTCAATTTCGTTAAGTATCCAGATTCCGATTATTACGTTGAGCGTTCAGGCTACGGTCAGTTTCGTTGGGTATCCAGACTCCGGTTATTACGTTGAGCGTTCAGGCTCCGGTCATTTTCGGTAGGTATCCAGACTCTGGTCATTACATTGAGCATTCAGGATCCAGTCATTTTCGCTAAGTATCCAGACTCCGATTATTACGTTGAGCGTTCAGGTTTCGGTTATTTTCGTTGAGTATCCTGACTCCGGTTATTACGTTGAGGGTTCAGACTTCGGTCATTTTCGTTGAGTATCTAGACTCCTGTCATTACGTTGAACGTTCAGGCTCCGATCATTTTCGTTGAGTATCCATACTCCGGTCAATACGTTGAGCGATCAGGCTCCGGTCATTTTCGTTGAGTATCCAGACTCCGGTCATTACATTGAGCGTTTAGGATCCAGTCATTTTCGTTGAGTATCCAGACTCCGGTTATTATGTTGAGTGTCAGGCTCATATCATTTTTGTTGAGTATCCAGACTCCGATTATTACATTGAGCGTTCAGGATCCGATCAGTTTCGTTGAGTATCTAGACTCCAAATATTACGTTGAGCGTTTAGGCTGTGGTCAGTTTCATTGGGTATCCAGACTCCGGTGATTACGTTGGTCGTTCAGGCTCCGATCATTTTCGTTGACTATCCAGACTCGGATTATTACGTTGAGCGTCCAGGCTCCGGTCAGTTTCGTTGGGTATCCAGACTCCAGTTTTTACGTTGAGCGTTCAGGTTCCGGTCAGTTTCGTTGAGTATCCAGACTCCGGTTTTTACGTTGAGTGTCAGGCTCCGATCATTTTCGTTGAGTATCCAGACTCCGATTATTATGTTGAGCGTTCAGGCTCCGGTCATTTTCGTTGAGTATCCAGACTCCGGTTATTACGTTGAGGGTTCAGACTCCGATCATTTTCGTTGAGTATCTAGACTCCTGCCATTACGTTGAACGTTCAGCCTCTGATCATTTTTGTTGAGTATCCATACTCCGGTCAATACGTTGAGCGTTCAGGCTCCGGTCATTTTCATTGAGTATCCAGACTCTGGTCATTACATTGAGCGTTCAGGATCCATTCATTTTCGTTGAGTATCATAACTCCATTTATTACGTTGAGCGTTCAGGATCTGGTCTGTTTCGTTGAGTATCCAGATTCCAAATATTACGTTGAGCGTTCAGGCTCCGGTCAGTTTCGTTGGTTATCCAGACTCCGGTGATTACGTTGATCGTTCAGGCTCCGGTCATTTTCGTTGACTATCCAGACTCGGGTTATTACGTTGAGCGTTCAGGCTCCGGTCAGTTTCGTTTAGTATCTAAATTCCGGTTATTACGTTGAGCTTTCAGGCTCCGGTCAGTTTCGTTGGGTATCCAGACTCCGGTTATTACATTGAGCGTTCAGGCTCCGGTCAGTTTCGTTGGGTATCCAGACTCTAGTTATTACGTTGAGCGTTCAGGCTCCGGTCATTTTCGTTGAGTATCCAGACTCCGGTTATTAAGTTGAGTGTCAGGCTCCGATCATTTTCGTTGAGTATCCAGACTCCGATTATTACGTTGAGCGTTCAGGATCCGATCAGTTTCGTTGGGTATCCAAACTCCGGTTATTATGTTGAGCGTTCAGGCTCCGGTCATTTTCGTTGAGTATCCAGACTCCGGTTATTAAGTTAAGCGTTAGGCTCCGATCATTTTCGTTGAGTATCCAGACTCTGATTATTACGTTGAGCGTTCAGGCTCCGGTTATTTTCGTTGAGTATCCTGACTCCGATTATTACGTTGAGGGTTCAGACTCCGGTAATTTTCGTTGAATATCTAGAGTCCTCTCATTACATTGAACGTTCAGGCTCTGATCATTTTCGTTGAGTATCCATATTCCAGTCAATACGTTGAGCGATCAGGCTCCGGTCATTTTCGTTGAGTATCCAGACTCCGGTCATTACATTGAGCGCTCAGGATCCAGTCATTTTCGTTGAGTATCATAACTCCATTTATTACGTTGAGCGTTCAGGATCCGGTCAGTTTCGTTGAGTATCCAGACTCCAAATATTACGTTGAGCGTTCAGGCTCCGGTCAGTTTCGTTGGGTATCCAGACTCCGGTGATTACGTTGATCGTTCAGGCTCCGGTCATTTTCGTTGACTATCCAGACTCGGGTTATTACGTTGAGCGTTCAGGCTCCGGTCAGTTTTGTTGAGTATCCATATTCTGGTTATTACGTTGAGCGTTCAGGCTCCGGTCAGTTTCGTTGGGTATCCAGACTCCGGTTATTACGTTGAGCGTTCAAGCTCTGGTAAGTTTCGTTGGGTATCCAGACTCCGGTTATTACGTTGAGCGTTCAGGCTCCGGTCAGTTTCGTTGGGTATCCAGACTCTAGTTATTACGTTGAGCGTTCAGGCTCCGGTCATTTTCGTTGAGTATCCAGACTCCGGTTATTAAGTTGAGTGTCAGGCTACGATCATTTTCGTTGAGTATCCAGACTCCGATTATTACGTTGAGCGTTCAGGATCCGATCAGTTTCGTTGAGTATCCAGACTCCAAATATTACGTTGAGCGTTCAGGATCTGGTCAGTTTCATTGGGTATCCATACTCCGGTGATTACGTTGATCGTTCAGGCTCCGGTCATTTTCGTTGACTATCCAGATTCGGGTTATAACGTTAAGCGTTCAGGCTCCGGTCAGTTTCGTTGAGTATCCAGATTCCGATTATTACGTTGAGCGTTCAGGCTCCGGTCAGTTTCGTTAGGTATCCACACTCCGGTTATTATGTTGAGCGTTCAGGCTTCGATCATTTTCGTTGAGTATCCAGACTTCGGTTGTTAAGTTGAGCGTCAGGCTCCTATCATTTTCGTTGAGTATCCAGACTCCGATTATTACGTTGAGCGTTCAGGCTTCGGTTATTTTCGTTGAGTATCCTGACTCCGGTTATTACGTTGAGGGTTCAAACTCTGGTCATTCTCGTTGAGTATCTAGACTCCTGTCATTACGTTGAACGTTCAGGCTCCGATCATTTTCGTTGAGTATCCATACTCCGGTCAATACGTTGAGCGATCAGGCTCCGGTCATTTTCGTTGAGTATCCAGACTCCGGTCATTAAATTGAGCGTTCATGATCCAGTCATTTTCGTTGAGTATCATAACTCCGTTTATTACGTTGAGCGTTCAGGCTCCGGTCAGTTTCGTTGGTTATCCAGACTCCGGTGATTACGTTGATCGTTCAGGCTCCGGTCATTTTCGTTGACTATCCAGACTCGGGTTATTACGTTGAGCGTTCAGGCTCCGGTCAGTTTCGTTTAGTATCTAAATTCCGGTTATTACGTTGAGCTTTCAGGCTCCGGTCAGTTTCGTTGGGTATCCAGACTCCGGTTATTACATTGAGCGTTCAGGCTCCGGTCAGTTTCGTTGGGTATCCAGACTCTAGTTATTACGTTGAGCGTTCAGGCTCCGGTCATTTTCGTTGAGTATCCAGACTCCGGTTATTAAGTTGAGTGTCAGGCTCCGATCATTTTCGTTGAGTATCCAGACTCCGATTATTACGTTGAGCGTTCAGGATCCGATCAGTTTCGTTGGGTATCCAAACTCCGGTTATTATGTTGAGCGTTCAGGCTCCGGTCATTTTCGTTGAGTATCCAGACTCCGGTTATTAAGTTAAGCGTTAGGCTCCGATCATTTTCGTTGAGTATCCAGACTCTGATTATTACGTTGAGCGTTCAGGCTCCGGTTATTTTCGTTGAGTATCCTGACTCCGATTATTACGTTGAGGGTTCAGACTCCGGTAATTTTCGTTGAATATCTAGAGTCCTCTCATTACATTGAACGTTCAGGCTCTGATCATTTTCGTTGAGTATCCATATTCCAGTCAATACGTTGAGCGATCAGGCTCCGGTCATTTTCGTTGAGTATCCAGACTCCGGTCATTACATTGAGCGCTCAGGATCCAGTCATTTTCGTTGAGTATCATAACTCCATTTATTACGTTGAGCGTTCAGGATCCGGTCAGTTTCGTTGAGTATCCAGACTCCAAATATTACGTTGAGCGTTCAGGCTCCGGTCAGTTTCGTTGGGTATCCAGACTCCGGTGATTACGTTGATCGTTCAGGCTCCGGTCATTTTCGTTGACTATCCAGACTCGGGTTATTACGTTGAGCGTTCAGGCTCCGGTCAGTTTTGTTGAGTATCCATATTCTGGTTATTACGTTGAGCGTTCAGGCTCCGGTCAGTTTCGTTGGGTATCCAGACTCCGGTTATTACGTTGAGCGTTCAAGCTCTGGTAAGTTTCGTTGGGTATCCAGACTCCGGTTATTACGTTGAGCGTTCAGGCTCCGGTCAGTTTCGTTGGGTATCCAGACTCTAGTTATTACGTTGAGCGTTCAGGCTCCGGTCATTTTCGTTGAGTATCCAGACTCCGGTTATTAAGTTGAGTGTCAGGCTACGATCATTTTCGTTGAGTATCCAGACTCCGATTATTACGTTGAGCGTTCAGGATCCGATCAGTTTCGTTGAGTATCCAGACTCCAAATATTACGTTGAGCGTTCAGGATCTGGTCAGTTTCATTGGGTATCCATACTCCGGTGATTACGTTGATCGTTCAGGCTCCGGTCATTTTCGTTGACTATCCAGATTCGGGTTATAACGTTAAGCGTTCAGGCTCCGGTCAGTTTCGTTGAGTATCCAGATTCCGATTATTACGTTGAGCGTTCAGGCTCCGGTCAGTTTCGTTAGGTATCCACACTCCGGTTATTATGTTGAGCGTTCAGGCTTCGATCATTTTCGTTGAGTATCCAGACTTCGGTTGTTAAGTTGAGCGTCAGGCTCCTATCATTTTCGTTGAGTATCCAGACTCCGATTATTACGTTGAGCGTTCAGGCTTCGGTTATTTTCGTTGAGTATCCTGACTCCGGTTATTACGTTGAGGGTTCAAACTCTGGTCATTCTCGTTGAGTATCTAGACTCCTGTCATTACGTTGAACGTTCAGGCTCCGATCATTTTCGTTGAGTATCCATACTCCGGTCAATACGTTGAGCGATCAGGCTCCGGTCATTTTCGTTGAGTATCCAGACTCCGGTCATTAAATTGAGCGTTCATGATCCAGTCATTTTCGTTGAGTATCATAACTCCGTTTATTACGTTGAGCGTTCAGGATCCGGTCAGTTTCGTTGAGTATCCAGACTCCAAATATTACGTTGAGCGTTCAGGCTCCGGTCAGTTTCGTTGGGTATCCATACTCCGGTAATTACGTTGATCGTTCAGGCTCCAACCATTTTCGTTGACTATCCAGACTCGGGTTATTACGTTGAGCGTTCAGGCTCCGGTCAGTTTCGTTGAGTATCCAAATTCCGGTTATTACGTTGAGCTTTCAGGCTCCGGTCAGTTTCGTTGGGTATCCAGACTCCGGTTATTAAGTTGAGCGTTCAGGCTCCGGTCAGTTTCGTTGGGTATCCAGACTCTAGTTATTACGTTGAGCGTTCAGGCTCCGGTCATTTTCGTTGAGTATCCAGACTCCAGTTATTAAGTTGAGTGTCAGGCTCCGATCATTTTTGTTGAGTATCCAGACTCCAATTATTACGTTGAGCGTTCACGATCCGATCAGTTTCGTTGAGTATCCAGACTCCAAATATTATGTTGAGCGTTCAGGCTCCGGTCAGTTTCATTGGGTATCCAGACTCCGGTGATTACGTTGATCGTTCAGGCTCCGGTCATTTTTGTTGACTATCCAGACTCGGGTTATTACGTTAAGCGTTCAGGCTCCGGTCAGTTTCGTTGAGTATCCAGATTCCGATTATTACATTGAGCGTTCAGGCTATGGTCAGTTTCGTTGGGTATCCAGACTCCGGTTATTACGTTGAGCATTCAGGCTCCGGTCATTTTCGTTAGGTATCCAGACTCCGGTCATTACATTGAGCATTCAGGATCAAGTCATTTTCGCTGAGTATCCAGACTCCGATTATTACGTTGAGCGTTCAGGCTTCGGTTATTTTCGTTGAGTATCCTGACTCCGGTTATTACGTTGTGGGTTCAGACTTCGGTCATTTTCGTTGAGTATCTAGACTCCTGTCATTACGTTGAACGTTCAGGCTCCGCTCATTTTCGTTGAGTATCCATACTCCGGTCAATATGTTGAGCGATCAGGCTCCGGTCAGTTTCGTTGGGTATCCAGACTCCGGTTATTACGTTGAGCGTTCAGGCTCCGGTCAGTTTCGTTGGGTATCCAGACTCTAGTTATTACGTTGAGCATTCAGGATCCGATCAGTTTCGTTGAGTATCTAGACTCCAAATATTACGTTGAGCGTTCAGGCTCCGGTCAGTTTCATTGGGTATCCAGACTCCGGTCATTAAATTGAGCGTTCAAGATCCAGTCATTTTCGTTGAGTATCATAACTCCATTTATTACGTTGAGCGTTGAGGATCCGGTCAGTTTCGTTGAGTATCCAGACTCCATATATTACGTTGAGCGTTCAGGCTCCGGTCAGTTTCGTTGGGTATCCATACTCTGGTAATTACGTTGATCGTTCAGGCTCCGGTCATTTTCGTTGACTATCCAGACTCGGGTTATTACGTTGAGCGTTCAGGCTCCGGTCAGTTTCGTTGAGTATCCAAATTCCGGTTATTACGTTGAGCTTTCAGGCTCCGGTCAGTTTCGTTGGGTATCCAGACTTTGGTTATTACGTTGAGCGTTCAGGCTCCGGTCAGTTTCGTTGGGTATCCAAACTCTAGTTATTACGTTGAGCGTTCAGGCTCCGGTCATTTTCGTTGAGTATCCAGACTCCGGTTATTAAGTTGAGTGTCAGGCTCCGATCATTTTCGTTGAGTATCCAGACTCCAATTATTACGTTGAGCGTTCAGGATCCGATCAGTTTCGTTGAGTATCCAGACTCCAAATATTACGTTGAGCGTTCAGGATCCAGTCAGTTTCATTGGGTATCCAGACTCCGGTGATTACATTGATCGTTCAGGCTCCGGTCATTTTTGTTGACTATCCAGACTCGGGTTATTACGTTAAGCGTTCAGGCTCCGGTCAGTTTCGTTTAGTATCCAGATTCCGATTATTATGTTGAGCGTTCAGGCTACGGTCAGTTTCGTTGGGTATCCAGACTCCGGTTATTACGTTGAGCATTCAGGCTCCGGTCATTTTCGTTAGGTATCCAGACTCCGGTCATTACATTGAGCATTCAGGATCCAGTCATTTTTGCTGAGTATCCAGACTCCGATTATTACGTTGAGCGTTCAGGCTTAGGTTATTTTCGTTGAGTATCCTGACTCCGGTTATTACGTTGAGGGTTCAGACTTCGGTCATTTTCGTTGAGTATCTAGACTCATGTCATTAAGTTGAACGTTCAGGCTCCGGTAATTTTTGTTGAGTATCCATACTCCAGTCAATATGTTGAGCGATCAGGCTCCGGTCATTTTAGTTGAGTATCCAGACTCCGGTCATTACATTGAGCGTTCAGGATCCAGTCATTTTCGCTGAGTATCCAGACTCCGATTATTACGTTGAGCGTTCAGGCTTCGGTTATTTTCGTTGAGTATCCTGACTCCGGTTATTACGTTGAGGGTTTAGACTTCGGTCATTTTCGTTGAGTATCTAGACTCCTGTCATTACGTTGAACGTTCAGGATTTAATCATTTCCGTTGAGTATACATACTCCGGTCAATATGTTGAGCGATCAGGCTCCGGTCATTTTCTTTGAGTATCCAGACTCCGGTCATTACATTGAGCGTTCAGGATCCAATCATTTTCGTTGAGTATCATAACTTCATTTATTACGTTGAGCGTTCAAGATTCGGTCAGTTTCGTTGAGTATCTAGACTTCAAATATTACGTTGAGCGTTCAGGCTCCGGTCAGTTTCGTTGGGTATCCATACTCTGGTGATTACGTTGATCGTTCAGGCTCCGGTCATTTTCGTTGACTATCCAGACTCGGGTTATTACGTTAAACGTTCAGGCTCCGGTCAGTTTCGTTGAGTATCCAAATTCCGGTTATTACGTTGAGCTTTCAGGCTCCGGTCAGTTTCGTTATGTATCCAGACTCCGGTTATTACGTTGAGCGTTCAGGCTCCGGCAAGTTTCGTTGGGTATCCAGACTCCGGTTATTATGTTGAGCGTTCAGGCTCCGGTCAGTTTCGTTGAGTATCCAGACTCCGGTTATTAAGTTGAGTGTCAGGCTCCGCTCATTTTCGTTGAGTATCCAGACTCCGATTATTACGTTGAGCGTTCAGGAACCGATCAGTTTCGTTGAGTATCTAGACTCCAAATATTACATTGAGCGTTCAGGCTCCGGTCAGTTTCATTGGGTATCCAGACTCTGGTGATTACGTTGATCGTTCAGGCTCCGGTCATTTTCGTTGACTATCCAGACTCGGGTTATTACGTTAAGCGTTCAGGCTCCGGTCAGTTTCGTTGAGTATCCAGATTCCGATTATTACGTTGAGCGTTCAGGCTCCGGTCAGTTTCGTTGGGTATCCAGACTCCGGTTTTTACGTTGAGCGTTCAGGCTCCGGTCATTTTCGTTGCGTATCCAGACTCCGGTTATTAAGTTGAGCGTCAGGCTTCGATCATTTTCGTTGAGTATCCAGACTCTGATTATTACGTTGAGCGTTCAGGCTCCGGTTATTTTCGTTGAGTATCCAGACTCCGGTCATTACATTGAGCGTTCAGGATCCGGTCATTTTCGTTGAGTATCATAACTCCATTTATTACGTTGAGCGTTCAGGATCCGGTCAGTTTCGTTGAGTATCCAGACTCCAAATATTACGTTGAGCATTCAGGCTCCGGTCATTTTCGTTAGGTATCCAGACTCCGGTCATTACATTGAGCATTCAGGATCCAGTCATTTTCGCTGAGTATCCAGACTCCGATTATTACGTTGAGCGTTCAGGCTTCGGTTATTTTCGTTGAGTATCCTGACTCCGGTTATTACGCTGAGGGTTCAGACGTCGGTCATTTTCGTTGAGTATCTAGACTCATGTCATTAAGTTGAACGTTCAGGCTCCGGTAATTTTTGTTGAGTATCCATACTCCAGTCAATATGTTGAGCGATCAGGCTCCGGTCATTTTCGTTGAGTATCCAGACTCCGGTCATTACATTGAGCGTTCAGGATCCAGTCATTTTCGCCGAGTATCCAGACTCCGATTATTACGTTGAGCGTTCAGGCTTCGGTTATTTTCGTTGAGTATCCTGACTCCGGTTATTACATTGAGGGTTCAGACTTCGGTCATTTTCGTTGAGTATCTAGTTTCCTGTCATTACGTTGAACGTTCAGGCTTTAATCATTTCCGTTGAGTATACATACTCCGGTCAATATGTTGAGCGATCAGGCTCCGGTCATTTTCTTTGAGTATCCAGACTCCGGTCATTACATTGAGCGTTCAGGATCCAATCATTTTCGTTGAGTATCATAACTTCATTTATTACGTTGAGCGTTCAGGATTCGGTCAGTTTCGTTGAGTATCCAGACTTCAAATATTACGTTGAGCGTTCAGGCTCCGGTCAGTTTCGTTGGGTATCCATACTCCGGTGATTACGTTGATCGGTCAGGCTCCGGTCATTTTCGTTGACTATCACGACTCGGGTTATTACGTTGAGTGTTCAGGCTCCGGTCAGTTTCGTTGAGTATCCAAATTCTGGTTATTACGTTGAGCTTTCAGGCTCCGGTCAGTTTCGTTATGTATCCAGACTCCGGTTATTACGTTCAGCGTTCAGGCTCCGGCAAGTTTCGTTGGGTATCCAGACTCCGGTTATTATGTTGAGCGTTCAGGCTCCGGTCAGTTTTGTTGAGTATCCAGACTCCGGTTATTAAGTTGAGTGTCAGGCTCCGCTCATTTTCGTTGAGTATCCAGACTCTGATTATTACGTTGAGCGTTCAGGATCCGATCAGTTTCATTGAGTATCTAGACTCCAAATATTACGTTGAGCGTTCAGGCTCCGGTCAGTTTCATTGGGTATCCAGACTCCGGTGATTACGTTGATCGTTCAGGCTCCGGTCATTTTCGTTGACTATCCAGACTCGGGTTATTACGTTAAGCGTTCAGGCTCCGGTCAGTTTCGTTGAGTATCCAGATTCCGATTATTACGTTGAGCGTTCAGGCTCCGGTCAGTTTCGTTGGGTATCCAGACTCCGGTTTTTACGTTGAGCGTTCAGGCTCCGGTCATTTTCGTTGCGTATCCAGACTCCGGTTATTAAGTTCAGCGTCAGGCTTCGATCATTTTCGTTGAGTATCCAGACTCTGATTATTACGTTGAGCGTTCAGGCTCCGGTTATTTTCGTTGAGTATCCAGACTCCGGTCATTACATTGAGCGTTCAGGATCCGGTCATTTTCGTTGAGTATCATAACTCCATTTATTACGTTGAGCGTTCAGGATCCGGTCAGTTTCGTTGAGTATCCAGACTCCAAATATTACGTTCAGCGTTCAGGCTCCGGTCAGTTTCGTTGGGTATCCAGACTCCGGTGATTACGTTGATCGTTCAGGCTCCGGTCATTTTCGTTAACTATCCAGACTCGGGTTATTACGTTAAGCGTTCAGGCCCCGGTCAGTTTCGTTGAGTATCCAGATTCCGATTATTACGTTGAGCGTTCAGGCTCCGGTCAGTTTCGTTGGGTATCCAGACTCCGGTTATTACGTTGAGCGTTCAGGCTCCGGTCATTTTCGTTGCGTATCCATACTCCGGTGATTAAGTTGAGCGTCAGGCTCCGATCATTTTCGTTGAGTATCCAGACTCTGATTATTACGTTGAGCGTTCAGGCTCCGGTTATTTTCGTTGAGTATCCTGACTCCGGTTATTACGTTGAGGGTTCAGACTCTGGTCATTTTCGTTGAGTATCTAGACTCATGTCATTAAGTTGAACGTTCAGGCTCCGGTCATTTTTGTTGAGTATCCATACTCCAGTCAATATGTTGAGCGATCAGGCTCCGGTCATTTTCGTTGAGTATCCAGACTCCGGTCATTACATTGAGCGTTCAGGATCCGGTCATTTTCGTTGAGTATCATAACTCCATTTATTACGTTGAGCGTTCAGGATCCGGTCAGTTTCGTTGAGTATCCAGACTCCAAATATTACGTTGAGCGTTCAGGCTCCGGTCAGTTTCGTTGGGTATCCAGACTCCGGTGATTACGTTGATCGTTCAGGCTCCGGTCATTTTCGTTAACTATCCAGACTCGGGTTATTACGTTAAGCGTTCAGGCCCCGGTCAGTTTCATTGAGTATCCAGATTCCGATTATTACGTTGAGCGTTCAGGCTCCGGTCAGTTTCGTTGGGTATCCAGACTCCGGTTATTACGTTGAGCGTTCAGGCTCCGGTCATTTTCGTTGCGTATCCAGACTCCGGTTATTAAGTTGAGCGTCAGGCTCCGATCATTTTCGTTGAGTATCCAGACTCTGATTATTACGTTGAGCGTTCAGGCTCCGGTTATTTTCGTTGAGTATCCTGACTCCAGTTATTACGTTGAGGGTTCAGACTCCGGTCATTTTCGTTGAGTATCTAGACTCATGTCATTAAGTTGAACGTTCAGGCTCCGGTCATTTTTGTTGAGTATCCATACTCCAGTCAATATGTTGAGCGATTAGGCTCCGGTCACTTTCGTTGAGTATCCAGACTCCGGTCATTACATTGAGCGTTCAGGATCCGGTCATTTTCGTTGAGTATCATAACTCCATTTATTACGTTGAGCGTTCAGGATCCGGTCAGTTTCGTTGAGTATCCAGACTCCAAATATTACATTGAGCGTTCAGGCTCCGGTGAGTTTCGTTGGGTATCCAGACTCCGGTGATTACGTTGATCGTTCAGGCTCCGGTCATTTTCGTTGACTATCCAGACCCGGGTTATTACGTTGAGCGTTATGGCTCCGGTCAGTTTTGTATAGTATCCAGATTCCGGTTATTACATTGAGCGTTCAGGCTCCGGTCAGTTTCGTTGGGTATCCAGACTCCAGTTATTACGTTGAGCGTTCAGGCTCCGGTAAGTTTCGTTGGGCATCCAGACTCTAGTTATTACGTTGAGCGTTCAGGCTCCGGTCATTTTCGTTGAGTATCCAGACTCCGGTTATTAAGTTGAGTGTCAGGCTCCGATCATTTTCGTTGAGTATCCAGACTCCGATTATTACGTTGAGCGTTCAGGATTCGATCAGTTTCGTTAGGTATCTTGACTCCTAATATTACGTTGAGCGTTCAGGCTCCTGTCAGTTTCATTGGGTATCCAGACTCCGGTGATTACGTTGATCGTTCAGGCTCCGGTCATTTTCGTTGACTATCCAGACTCGGGTTATTACGTTAAGCGTTCAGGCTCCGGTCAGTTTCGTTGAGTATCCAGATTCCGATTATTACATTGAGCGTTCAGGCTCCGGTCAGTTTCGTTGGGTATCCAGACTCCGGTGATTACGTTGAGCGTTCAGGCTCCGGTCATTGTCGTTGACTATCCAGACTCGGGTTATTACGTTAAGCGTCAGGCTCCGATCATTTTCGTTGAGTATCCAGACTCCGATTATTACGTTGAGCGTTCAGGCTCTGGTCAGTTTCGTTGGGTATCCAGACTCCGGTTTTTATGTTGAGCGTTCAGGCTCCGGTCATTTTCGTTAGGTATCCAGACTCCGGTTATTAAGTTGAGTGTCAGGCTCCGGTCATTTTCGTTGAGTATCCAGACTCCGGTCATTATATTGAGCGTTCAGGATCCAGTCATTTTTGTTGAGTATCATAACTCCATTTATTACGTTGAGCGTTCAGGATCCGGTCAGTTTCGTTGAGTATCCACACTCCAAATATTACGTTGAGCATTCAGGCTCCGGTCAGCTTCGTTGGGTATCCAGACTCCGGTGATTACGTTGATCGTTCAGGCTTCGGTCATTTTCGTTGACTATCCAGACTCGGGTTATTAAGTTAAGTGTTCAGGCTCCGGTCAGTTTCGTTGAGTATCCAAATTCCGATTATTACGTTGAGCGTTCAGACTCCGGTCAGTTTCGTTGGGTATCCAGACTCCGGTGATTACGTTGATCGTTCAGGCTCCGGTCATTTTCGTTAACTATCCAGACTCGGGTTATTACGTTAAGCGTTCAGGCCCCGGTCAGTTTCATTGAGTATCCAGATTCCGATTATTACGTTGAGCGTTCAGGCTCCGGTCAGTTTCGTTGGGTATCCAGACTCCGGTTATTACGTTGAGCGTTCAGGCTCCGGTCATTTTCGTTGCGTATCCAGACTCCGGTTATTAAGTTGAGCGTCAGGCTCCGATCATTTTCGTTGAGTATCCAGACTCTGATTATTACGTTGAGCGTTCAGGCTCCGGTTATTTTCGTTGAGTATCCTGACTCCAGTTATTACGTTGAGGGTTCAGACTCCGGTCATTTTCGTTGAGTATCTAGACTCATGTCATTAAGTTGAACGTTCAGGCTCCGGTCATTTTTGTTGAGTATCCATACTCCAGTCAATATGTTGAGCGATTAGGCTCCGGTCATTTTCGTTGAGTATCCAGACTCCGGTCATTACATTGAGCGTTCAGGATCCGGTCATTTTCGTTGAGTATCATAACTCCATTTATTACGTTGAGCGTTCAGGATCCGGTCAGTTTCGTTGAGTATCCAGACTCCAAATATTACATTGAGCGTTCAGGCTCCGGTGAGTTTCGTTGGGTATCCAGACTCCGGTGATTACGTTGATCGTTCAGGCTCCGGTCATTTTCGTTGACTATCCAGACCCGGGTTATTACGTTGAGCGTTATGGCTCCGGTCAGTTTTGTTGAGTATCCAGATTCCGGTTATTACATTGAGCGTTCAGGCTCCGGTCAGTTTCGTTGGGTATCCAGACTCCAGTTATTACGTTGAGCGTTCAGGCTCCGGTAAGTTTCGTTGGGCATCCAGACTCTAGTTATTACGTTGAGCGTTCAGGCTCCGGTCATTTTCGTTGAGTATCCAGACTCCGGTTATTAAGTTGAGTGTCAGGCTCCGATCATTTTCGTTGAGTATCCAGACTCCGATTATTACGTTGAGCGTTCAGGATTCGATCAGTTTCGTTAGGTATCTTGACTCCTAATATTACGTTGAGCGTTCAGGCTCCTGTCAGTTTCATTGGGTATCCAGACTCCGGTGATTACGTTGATCGTTCAGGCTCCGGTCATTTTCGTTGACTATCCAGACTCGGGTTATTACGTTAAGCGTTCAGGCTCCGGTCAGTTTCGTTGAGTATCCAGATTCCGATTATTACATTGAGCGTTCAGGCTCCGGTCAGTTTCGTTGGGTATCCAGACTCCGGTGATTACGTTGAGCGTTCAGGCTCCGGTCATTGTCGTTGACTATCCAGACTCGGGTTATTACGTTAAGCGTCAGGCTCCGATCATTTTCGTTGAGTATCCAGACTCCGATTATTACGTTGAGCGTTCAGGCTCTGGTCAGTTTCGTTGGGTATCCAGACTCCGGTTTTTATGTTGAGCGTTCAGGCTCCGGTCATTTTCGTTAGGTATCCAGACTCCGGTTATTAAGTTGAGTGTCAGGCTCCGGTCATTTTCGTTGAGTATCCAGACTCCGGTCATTATATTGAGCGTTCAGGATCCAGTCATTTTTGTTGAGTATCATAACTCCATTTATTACGTTGAGCGTTCAGGATCCGGTCAGTTTCGTTGAGTATCCACACTCCAAATATTACGTTGAGCATTCAGGCTCCGGTCAGCTTCGTTGGGTATCCAGACTCCGGTGATTACGTTGATCGTTCAGGCTTCGGTCATTTTCGTTGACTATCCAGACTCGGGTTATTAAGTTAAGTGTTCAGGCTCCGGTCAGTTTCGTTGAGTATCCAAATTCCGATTATTACGTTGAGCGTTCAGACTCCGGTCAGTTTCGTTGGGTATCCAGACTCCGGTTATTACGTTGAGCGTTCAGGCTCCGGTCATTTTCGTTGCGTATCCAGACTCCGGTTATTAAGTTGAGCGTCAGGCTCCGATCATTTTCGTTGAGTATCCAGACTCTGATTATTACGTTGAGCGTTCAGGCTCCGGTTATTTTCGTTGAGTATCCTGACTCTGGTTATTACGTTGAGGGTTCAGACTCCGGTCATTTTCGTTGAGTATCTAGACTTCTGTCATTAAGTTGAACGTTCAGGCTCCGGTCATTTTCGTTGAGTATCCATACTCCGGTCAATACGTTGAGCGATCAGGCTCCGGTCATTTTCGTTGAGTATCCAGACCCCGGTCATTACATTGAGCGTTCAGGATCCGGTCATTTTCGTTGAGTATCATAACTCCATTTATTACGTTGAGCGTTCAGGATCCGGTCAGTTTCGTTGAGTATCCAGACTCCAAATATTACGTTGAGTGTTCAGGCTCCGGTCAGCTTCGTTGGGTATCCAGACTCCGGTGATTACGTTGATCGTTCAGGCTCCGGTCATTTTCGTTGACTATCCAGACTCGGGTTATTATGTTAAGTGTTCAGGCTCCGGTCAGTTTCGTTGAGTATCCAAATTCCGATTATTACGTTGAGCGTTCAGACTCCGGTCAGTTTCGTTGGGTATCCAGACTCCGGTTATTACGTTGAGCGTTCAGGCTCCGGTCATTTTCGTTGCGTATCCAGACTCCGGTTATTAAGTTGAGCGTCAGGCTCCGATCATTTTCGTTGAGTATCCAGACTCTAATTATTACGTTGAGCGTTCAGGCTCCGGTTATTTTCGTTGAGTATCCTGACTCCGGTTATTACGTTGAGGGTTCAGACTCCGGTCATTTTCGTTGAGTATCTAGATTCCTGTCATTAAGTCGAACGTTCAGGCTCCGGTCATTTTCGTTGAGTATCCATACTCCGGTCAATACGTTGAGTGATCAGGCTCCGGTCATTTTTGTTGAGTATCCAGACTCCGGTCATTACATTGAGCGTTCAGGATCCGGTCATTTTCGTTGAGTATCATAACTCCATTTATTACGTTGAGCGTTCAGGATCCGGTCAGTTTCGTTGAGTATCCAGACTCCAAATATTACGTTGAGCGTTCAGGCTCCGGTCAGTTTCGTTGGGTATCCAGACTCCGGTGATTACGTTGATCGTTCAGGCTCCGGTCATTTTTGTTGACTATCCAGACTCGGGTTATTACGTTAAGCGTTAAGGCTCCGGTCAGTTTCTTTGAGTATCCAGATTCCGATTATTAGGTTGAGCGTTCAGGCTCCGGTCAGTTTCGTTGGGTATCCAGACTCCAGTTATTACGTTGAGCGTTCAGGCTCCGGTAAGTTTCGTTGGGTATCCAGACTCTAGTTATTACGTTGAGCGTTTAGGCTCCGGTCATTTTCGTTGAGTATCCAGACTCCGGTTATTAAGTTGAGTGTCAGGCTCCGATCATTTTCGTTGAGTATCCAGACTCCGATTATTACGTTGAGCGTTCAGGATTCGATCAGTTTCGTTAGGTATCTTGACTCCAAATATTACGTTGAGCGTTCAGGCTCCTGTCAGTTTCATTGGGTATCCAGACTCCGGTGATTACGTTGATCGTTCAGGCTCCGGTCATTTTCGTTGACTATCCAGACTCGGGTTATTACGTTAAGCGTTCAGGCTCCGGTCAGTTTCGTTGAGTATCCAGATTCCGATAATTACATTGAGCGTTCAGGCTCCGGTTAGTTTCGTTGGGTATCCAGACTCCGGTGATTACGTTGAGCGTTCAGGCTCCGGTCATTTTCATTGACTATCCAGACTCGGGTTATTACGTTAAGCGTCAGGCTCCGATCATTTTCGTTGAGTATCCAGACTCTGATTATTACGTTGAACGTTCAGGCTCCGGTCAGTTTCGTTGGGTATCCAGACTCCGGTTTTTATGTTGAGCGTTCAGGCTTCCGTCATTTTCGTTTAGTATCCAGACTCCGGTTATTAAGTTGAGCGTCAGGCTCCGATTATTTTCGTTAGGTATCCAGACTCCGATTATTACATTGAGCGTTCAGGCTCCGGTTATTTTTGTTGAGTATCCTTACTCCGGTTATTACGTTGAGGGTTCAGACTCCGGTCATTTTCGTTGAGTATCTAGACTCCTGTCATTACGTTGAACGTTCAGGCTCCGATCATTTTCTTTGAATATCCATACTCCGGTCAATACCTTGAGCAATCAGGCTTCGGTCATTTTCGTTTAGTATCCAGACTCCGGTCACTACATTGAGCGTTCAGGATCCAGTCATTTTTGTTGTGTATCATACTCCATTTATTACGTTGAGCGTTCAGGATCCGGTCAGTTTCGTTGAGTATCCACACTCCAAATATTACGTTGAGCATTCAGGCTCCGGTCAGCTTCGTTGGGTATCCAGACTCCGGTGATTACGTTGATCGTTCAGGCTCCGGTCATTTTCGTTGACTATCCAGACTCGGGTTATTACGTTAAGTGTTCAGGCTCCGGTCAGTTTCGTTGAGTATCCAAATTCCGATTATTACGTTGAGCATTCAGACTCCGGTCAGTTTCGTTGGGTATCCAGACTCCGGTTATTACGTTGAGCGTTCAGGCTCCGGTCATTTTCGTTGCGTATCCAGACTCCGGTTATTAGGTTGAGCGTTAGGCTCCGATCATTTTCGTTGAGTATCCAGACTCTGATTATTACGTTGAGCGTTCAGGCTCCGGTTATTTTCGTTGAGTATCCTGACTCCGGTTATTACGTTGAGGGTTCAGACTCCGATCATTTTCGTTGAGTATCTAGACTCCTGTCATTAAGTTGAACGTTCAGGCTCCGGTCATTTTCGTTGAGTATCCATACTCCGGTCAATACGTTGAGCGATCAGGCTCCGGTCATTTTCGTTGAGTATCCAAACCCCGGTCATTACATTTAGCGTTCAGGATACGGTCATTTTCGTTGAGTATCATAACTCCATTTATTACGTTGAGCGTTCAGGATCCGGTCAGTTTCGTTGAGTATCCAGACTCCAAATATTACGTTGAGCGTTCAGGCTCCGGTCAGCTTCGTTGGGTATCCAGACTCCGGTGATTACGTTGATCGTTCAGGCTCCGGTCATTTTCGTTGACTATCCAGACTCGGGTTATTACGTTAAGTGTTCAGGCTCCGGTCAGTTTTGTTGAGTATCCAAATTCCGATTATTACGTTGAGCATTCAGACTCCGGTCAGTTTCGTTGGGTATCCAGACTCCGGTTATTACGTTGAGCGTTCAGGCTCCGGTCATTTTCGTTGCGTATCCAGACTCCGGTTAT
This sequence comes from Lathyrus sativus, assembly GCA_963859935.3. NCBI lineage: Eukaryota > Viridiplantae > Streptophyta > Magnoliopsida > Fabales > Fabaceae > Lathyrus > Lathyrus sativus. The sequence goes on from OZ012736.1 coordinate 270,921,071, forward strand.
TAAGTTGAGCGTCAGGCTCCGATCATTTTCGTTGAGTATCCAGACTCTGATTATTACGTTGAGCGTTCAGGCTCCGGTTATTTTCGTTGAGTATCCTGACTCCGGTTATTACGTTGAGGGTTCAGACTCCGGTCATTTTCGTTGAGTATCTAGACTCCTGTCATTAAGTTGAACGTTCAGGCTCCGGTCATTTTCGTTGAGTATCCATACTCCGGTCAATACGTTGAGCGATCAGGCTCCGGTCATTTTCGTTGAGTATCCAGACTCCGGTCATTACATTGAGCGTTCAGGATCCAGTCATTTTCGTTGAGTATCATAACTCCATTTATTACGTTGAGCGTTCAGGATCCGGTCAGTTTCGTTGAGTATCCAGACTCCAAATATTACGTTGAGCGTTCAGGCTCCGATCAGTTTCATTGGGTATCCAGACTCCGGTGATTTCGTTGATCGTTCAGGCTCCGGTCATTTTTGTTAACTATCCAGACTCGGGTTATTACGTTAAGCGTTCAGGCTCCGGTCAGTTTCGTTGAGTATCCAGATTCCGATTATTACGTTGAGCGTTCAGGCTCCGGTCAGTTTCGTTGGGTATCCAGACTCCGGTTATTACGTTGAGCGTTCAGGCTCCGGTCATTTTCGTTGCGTATCCAGACTCCGGTTATTAAGTTGAGCGTCAGGCTCTGATCATTTTTGTTGAGTATCCATACTCTGATTATTATGTTGAGCGTTCAGGCTCCGGTTATTTTCGTTGAGTATCCTGACTCCGGTTATTACGTTGAGGGTTCAGACTCCAATCATTTTCGTTGAGTATCTAGACTCCTGTCATTAAGTTGAACGTTCAGGCTCCGGTCATTTTCGTTGAGTATCCATACTCCAGTCAATACGTTGAGCGATCAGGCTCCGGTCATTTTCGTTGAGTATCCAGACTCCGGTCATTACATTGAGCGTTCAGGATCCGGTCATTTTCGTTGAGTATCATAACTCCATTTATTACGTTGAGCGTTCAGGATCCGGTCAGTTTCGTTGAGTATCCAGACTCCAAATATTACATTGAGCGTTCAGGCTCCGGTCAGCTTCGTTGGGTATCCAGACTCCGGTGATTACGTTGATCGTTCAGGCTCCGGTCATTTTCGTTGACTATCCAGACTCGAGTTATTACGTTAAGTGTTCAGGCTCCGGTCAGTTTAGTTGAGTATCCAAATTCCGATTATTACGTTGAGCATTCAGACTCCGGTCAGTTTCGTTGGGTATCCAGACTCCGGTTATTACGTTGAGCGTTCAGGCTCCGGTCATTTTCGTTGCGTATCCAGACTCCGGTTATTAAGTTGAGCGTCAGGCTCCGATCATTTTCGTTGAGTATCCAGACTCTGATTATTACGTTGAGCGTTCAGGCTCCGGTTATTTTCGTTGAGTATCCTGACTCCGGTTATTACCTTGAGGGTTCAGACTCCGGTCATTTTCGTTGAGTATCTAGACTCCTGTCATTAAGTTGAACGTTCAGGCTCCGGTCATTTTTGTTGAGTATCCATACTCCGGTCAATACGTTGAGCGATCAGGCTCCGGTCATTTTCATTGAGTATCCAGACTCCGGTCATTACATTGAGCGTTCAGGATCCGGTCATTTTCGTTGAGTATCATAACTCCATTTATTACGTTCAGCGTTCAGGATCCGGTCAGTTTCGTTGAGTATCCAGACTCCAAATATTACGTTGAGCGTTCAGGCTCCGATCAGTTTCATTGGGTATCCAGACTCCGGTGATTACGTTGATCGTTCAGGCTCCGGTCATTTTTGTTAACTATCCAGACTCGGGTTATTACGTTAAGCGTTCAGGCTCCGGTCAGTTTCGTTGAGTATCCAGATTCCGATTATTACGTTGAGCGTTCAGGCTCCGGTCAGTTTCGTTGGGTATCCAGACTCCGGTTATTACGTTGAGCGTTCAGGCTCCGGTCATTTTCGTTGCGTATCCAGACTCCGGTTATTAAGTTGAGCGTCAGGCTCCGATCATTTTTGTTGAGTATCCATACTCTGATTATTATGTTGAGCGTTCAGGCTCCGGTTATTTTCGTTGAGTATCCTGACTCCAGTTATTACGTTGAGGGTTCAGACTCCGGTCATTTTCGTTGAGTATCTAGACTCATGTCATTAAGTTGAACGTTCAGGCTCCGGTCATTTTCGTTGAGTATCCATACTCCAGTCAATACGTTGAGCGATCAGGCTCCGGTCATTTTCGTTGAGTATCCAGACTCCGGTCATTACATTGAGCGTTCAGGATCCGGTCATTTTCGTTGAGTATCATAACTCCATTTATTACGTTGAGCGTTCAGGATCCGGTCAGTTTCGTTGAGTATCCAGACTCCAAATATTACATTGAGCGTTCAGGCTCCGGTTAGTTTCGTTGGGTATCCAGACTCCGGTGATTACGTTGATCGTTCAGGCTCCGGTCATTTTCGTTGACTATCCAGACTCAGGTTATTACGTTGAGCGTTCAGGCTCCGGTCAGTTTTTTGAATATCCAGATTCCGGTTATGACGTTGAGCGTTCAGGCTCCGGTCAGTTTCGTTGGGTATCCAGACTCCGGTTATTACGTTGAGCGTTCAGGCTCCGATAAGTTTCGTTGGGTATCCAGACTCCGGTTATTACGTTGAGCGTTCAGGCTCCGGTCAGTTTCGTTGGGTATCCAGACTCTAGTTATTACGTTGAGCGTTCAGGCTCAGGTCATTTTCGTTGAGTATCCAGACTCCGGTTATTAAGTTGAGTGTCAGGCTCCGATCATTTTCGTTGAGTATCCAGACTCCGATTATTATGTTGAGCGTTCAGGATTCGACCAGTTTCGTTGAGTATCTTGACTCCAAATATTACGTTGAGCGTTCAGGCTCCGGTCAGTTTCATTGGGTATCCAGACTCCGGTGATTACGTTGATCGTTCAGGCTCTGGTCATTTTCGTTGACTATCCAAACTCGAGTTATTACGTTAAGCGTTCAGGCTCCGGTCAGTTTCTTTGAGTATCCAGATTCCGATTATTACGTTGAGCATTCAGGCTCCGGTCAGTTTCGTTGGGTATCCAGACTCCGGTGATTACGTTGAGCGTTCAGGCTCCGGTCACTTTCATTGACTATCCAGACTCGGGTTATTACGTTAAGCGTCAGGCTCCGATCATTTTCGTTGAGTATCCAGACTCTGATTATTACGTTGTTCGTTCAGGCTCCGGTTATTTTCGTTGAGTATCCTGACTCCGGTTATTACGTTGAGGGTTCAGACTCCGGTCATTTTCGTTGAGTATCTAGACTCCTGTCATTAAGTTGAACGTTCAGGCTCCGGTCACTTTCGTTGAGTATCCATACTCCGGTCAATACGTTGAGCGATCAGGCTCCGGTCATTTTCGTTGAGTATCCAGACTCCGATCATTACATTGAGCGTTCAGGATCCGTTCATTTTCGTTGAGTATCATAACTCCATTTATTACGTTGAGCGTTCAGGATCCGGTCAGTTTCGTTGAGTATCCAGACTCCAAATATTACGTTGAGCGTTCAGGCTCCGGTCAGTTTCGCTGGGTATCCAGACTCCGGTGATTACGTTGATCGTTCAGGCTCCGGTCATTTTCGTTGACTATCCAGACTCGGGTTATTACGTTAAGCGTTCAGGCTCCGGTCAGTTTCGTTGAGTATCCAGATTCCGATTATTACGTTGAGCGCTCAGGCTCCGGTCAGTTTCGTTGGGTATCCAGACTCCGGTTATTACGTTGAGCGTTCAGGCTCCGGTCATTTTCGTTGCGTATCCAGACTCCGGTTATTAAGTTGAGCGTCAGGCTCCGATCATTTTCGTTGAGTATCCAGACTCTGATTATTACGTTGAGCGTTCAGGCTCCGGTTATTTTCGTTGAGTATCCTGACTCCGGTTATTACGTTGAGGGTTCAGACTCCGGTCATTTTCGTTGAGTATCTAGACTCATGTCATTAAGTTGAACGTTCAGGCTCCGGTCATTTTCGTTGAGTATCCATACTCCAGTCAATACGTTGAGCGATCAGGCTCCGGTCATTTTCGTTGAGTATCCAGACTCCGGTCATTACATTGAGCGTTCAGGATCCGGTCATTTTCGTTGAGTATCATAACTCCATTTATTACGTTGAGCGTTCAGGATCCGGTCAGTTTCGTTGAGTATCCAGACTCCAAATATTACATTGAGCGTTCAGGCTCCGGTTAGTTTCGTTGGGTATCCAGACTCCGGTGATTACGTTGATCATTCAGGCTCCGGTCATTTTCGTTGACTATCCAGACTCAGGTTATTACGTTGAGCGTTCAGGCTCCGGTCAGTTTTTTGAATATCCAGATTCCGGTTATTACGTTGAGCGTTCAGGCTCCGGTCAGTTTCGTTGGGTATCCAGACTCCGGTTATTACGTTGAGCGTTCAGGCTCCGATAAGTTTCGTTGGGTATCCAGACTCCGGTTATTACGTTGAGCGTTCAGGCTCCGGTCAGTTTCGTTGGGTATCCAGACTCTAGTTATTACGTTGAGCGTTCAGGCTCAGGTCATTTTCATTGAGTATCCAGACTCCGGTTATTAAGTTGAGTGTCAGGCTCCGATCATTTTCGTTGAGTATCCAGACTCCGATTATTACGTTGAGCGTTCAGGATTCGACCAGTTTCGTTGAGTATCTTGACTCCAAATATTACGTTGAGCGTTCAGGCTCCGGTCAGTTTCATTGGGTATCCAGACTCCGGTGATTACGTTGATCGTTCAGGCTCTGGTCATTTTCGTTGACTATCCAAACTCGAGTTATTACGTTAAGCGTTCAGGCTCCGGTCAGTTTCTTTGAGTATCCAGATTCCGATTATTACGTTGAGCATTCAGGCTCCGGTCAGTTTCGTTGGGTATCCAGACTCCGGTGATTACGTTGAGCGTTCAGGCTCCGGTCACTTTCATTGACTATCCAGACTCGGGTTATTACGTTAAGCGTCAGGCTCCGATCATTTTCGTTGAGTATCCAGACTCTGATTATTACGTTGTTCGTTCAGGCTCCGGTTATTTTCGTTGAGTATCCTGACTCCGGTTATTACGTTGAGGGTTCAGACTCCGGTCATTTTCGTTGAGTATCTAGACTCCTGTCATTAAGTTGAACGTTCAGGCTCCGGTCATTTTCGTTGAGTATCCATACTCCGGTCAATACGTTGAGCGATCAGGCTCCGGTCATTTTCGTTGAGTATCCAGACTCCGGTCATTACATTGAGCGTTCAGGATCCAGTCATTTTCGTTGAGTATCATAACTCCATTTATTACGTTGAGCGTTCAGGATCCGGTCAGTTTCGTTGAGTATCCAGACTCCAAATATTACGTTGAGCGTTCAGGCTCCGGTCAGTTTCGTTGGGTATCCAGACTCCGGTGATTACGTTGATCGTTCAGGCTCCGGTCATTTTCGTTGACTATCCAGACTCGGGTTATTACGTTAAGCGTTCAGGCTCCGGTCAGTTTCGTTGAGTATCCAGATTCCGATTATTACGTTGAGCGCTCAAGCTCCGGTCAGTTTCGTTGGGTATCCAGACTCCGGTTATTACGTTGAGCGTTCAGGCTCCGGTCATTTTCGTTGCGTATCCAGACTCCGGTTATTAAGTTGAGCGTCAGGCTCCGATCATTTTCGTTGAGTATCCAGACTCTGATTATTACGTTGAGCGTTCAGGCTCCGGTTATTTTCGTTGAGTATCCTGACTCCGGTTATTACGTTGAGGGTTCAGACTCCGGTCATTTTCGTTGAGTATCTAGACTCCTGTCATTAAGTTGAACGTTCAGGCTCCGGTCATTTTCGTTTAGTATCCATACTCCGGTCAATACGTTGAGCGATCAGGCTCCGGTCATTTTCATTGAGTATCCAGACTCCGGTCATTACATTGAGCGTTCAGGATCCGGTCATTTTCGTTGAGTATCATAACTCCATTTATTACGTTCAGCGTTCAGGATCCGGTCAGTTTCGTTGAGTATCCAGACTCCAAATATTACGTTGAGCGTTCAGGCTCCGATCAGTTTCATTGGGTATCCAGACTCCGGTGATTACGTTGATCGTTCAGGCTCCGGTCATTTTTGTTAACTATCCAGATTCGGGTTATTACGTTAAGCGTTCAGGCTCCGGTCAGTTTCGTTGAGTATCCAGATTCCGATTATTACGTTGAGCGTTCAGGCTCCGGTCAGTTTCGTTGGGTATCCAGACTCCGGTTATTACGTTGAGCGTTCAGGCTCCGGTCATTTTCGTTGCGTATCCAGACTCCGGTTATTAAGTTGAGCGTCAGGCTCCGATCATTTTTGTTGAGTATCCATACTCTGATTATTATGTTGAGCGTTCAGGCTCCGGTTATTTTCGTTGAGTATCCTGACTCCGGTTATTACGTTGAGGGTTCAGACTCCGGTCATTTTCGTTGAGTATCTAGACTCATGTCATTAAGTTGAACGTTCAGGCTCCGGTCATTTTCGTTGAGTATCCATACTCCAGTCAATACGTTGAGCGATCAGGCTCCGGTCATTTTCGTTGAGTATCCAGACTCCGGTCACTACATTGAGCGTTCAGGATCCGGTCATTTTCGTTGAGTATCATAACTCCATTTATTACGTTGAGCGTTCAGGATCCGGTCAGTTTCGTTGAGTATCCAGACTCCAAATATTACATTGAGCGTTCAGGCTCCGGTCAGCTTCGTTGGGTATCCAGACTCCGGTGATTACGTTGATCGTTCAGGCTCCGGTCATTTTCGTTGACTATCCAGACTCGGGTTATTACGTTAAGTGTTCAGGCTCCGGTCAGTTTCGTTGAGTATCCAAATTCCGATTATTACGTTGAGCATTCAGACTCCGGTCAGTTTCGTTGGGTATCCAGACTCCGGTTATTACGTTGAGCGTTCAGGCTCCGGTCATTTTCGTTGCGTATCCAGACTCCGGTTATTAGGTTGAGCGTTAGGCTCCGATCATTTTCGTTGAGTATCCAGACTCTGATTATTACGTTGAGCGTTCAGGCTCCGGTTATTTTCGTTGAGTATCCTGACTCCGGTTATTACGTTGAGGGTTCAGACTCCGATCATTTTCGTTGAGTATCTAGACTCCTGTCATTAAGTTGAACGTTCAGGCTCCGGTCATTTTCGTTGAGTATCCATACTCCGGTCAATACGTTGAGCGATCAGGCTCCGGTCATTTTCGTTGAGTATCCAGACCCCGGTCATTACATTTAGCGTTCAGGATACGGTCATTTTCGTTGAGTATCATAACTCCATTTATTACGTTGAGCGTTCAGGATCCGGTCAGTTTCGTTGAGTATCCAGACTCCAAATATTACGTTGAGCGTTCAGGCTCCGGTCAGCTTCGTTGGGTATCCAGACTCCGGTGATTACGTTGATCGTTCAGGCTCCGGTCATTTTCGTTGACTATCCAGACTCGGGTTATTACGTTAAGTGTTCAGGCTCCGGTCAGTTTTGTTGAGTATCCAAATTCCGATTATTACGTTGAGCATTCAGACTCCGGTCAGTTTCGTTGGGTATCCAGACTCCGGTTATTACGTTGAGCGTTCAGGCTCCGGTCATTTTCGTTGCGTATCCAGACTCCGGTTATTAAGTTGAGCGTCAGGCTCCGATCATTTTCGTTGAGTATCCAGACTCTGATTATTACGTTGAGCGTTCAGGCTCCGGTTATTTTCGTTGAGTATCCTGACTCCGGTTATTACGTTGAGGGTTCAGACTCCGGTCATTTTCGTTGAGTATCTAGACTCCTGTCATTAAGTTGAACGTTCAGGCTCCGGTCATTTTCGTTGAGTATCCATACTCCGGTCAATACGTTGAGCGATCAGGCTCCGGTCATTTTCGTTGAGTATCCAGACTCCGGTCATTACATTGAGCGTTCAGGATCCAGTCATTTTCGTTGAGTATCATAACTCCATTTATTACGTTGAGCGTTCAGGATCCGGTCAGTTTCGTTGAGTATCCAGACTCCAAATATTACGTTGAGCGTTCAGGCTCCGATCAGTTTCATTGGGTATCCAGACTCCGGTGATTTCGTTGATCGTTCAGGCTCCGGTCATTTTTGTTAACTATCCAGACTCGGGTTATTACGTTAAGCGTTCAGGCTCCGGTCAGTTTCGTTGAGTATCCAGATTCCGATTATTACGTTGAGCGTTCAGGCTCCGGTCAGTTTCGTTGGGTATCCAGACTCCGGTTATTACGTTGAGCGTTCAGGCTCCGGTCATTTTCGTTGCGTATCCAGACTCCGGTTATTAAGTTGAGCGTCAGGCTCTGATCATTTTTGTTGAGTATCCATACTCTGATTATTATGTTGAGCGTTCAGGCTCCGGTTATTTTCGTTGAGTATCCTGACTCCGGTTATTACGTTGAGGGTTCAGACTCCAATCATTTTCGTTGAGTATCTAGACTCCTGTCATTAAGTTGAACGTTCAGGCTCCGGTCATTTTCGTTGAGTATCCATACTCCAGTCAATACGTTGAGCGATCAGGCTCCGGTCATTTTCGTTGAGTATCCAGACTCCGGTCATTACATTGAGCGTTCAGGATCCGGTCATTTTCGTTGAGTATCATAACTCCATTTATTACGTTGAGCGTTCAGGATCCGGTCAGTTTCGTTGAGTATCCAGACTCCAAATATTACATTGAGCGTTCAGGCTCCGGTCAGCTTCGTTGGGTATCCAGACTCCGGTGATTACGTTGATCGTTCAGGCTCCGGTCATTTTCGTTGACTATCCAGACTCGAGTTATTACGTTAAGTGTTCAGGCTCCGGTCAGTTTAGTTGAGTATCCAAATTCCGATTATTACGTTGAGCATTCAGACTCCGGTCAGTTTCGTTGGGTATCCAGACTCCGGTTATTACGTTGAGCGTTCAGGCTCCGGTCATTTTCGTTGCGTATCCAGACTCCGGTTATTAAGTTGAGCGTCAGGCTCCGATCATTTTCGTTGAGTATCCAGACTCTGATTATTACGTTGAGCGTTCAGGCTCCGGTTATTTTCGTTGAGTATCCTGACTCCGGTTATTACCTTGAGGGTTCAGACTCCGGTCATTTTCGTTGAGTATCTAGACTCCTGTCATTAAGTTGAACGTTCAGGCTCCGGTCATTTTTGTTGAGTATCCATACTCCGGTCAATACGTTGAGCGATCAGGCTCCGGTCATTTTCATTGAGTATCCAGACTCCGGTCATTACATTGAGCGTTCAGGATCCGGTCATTTTCGTTGAGTATCATAACTCCATTTATTACGTTCAGCGTTCAGGATCCGGTCAGTTTCGTTGAGTATCCAGACTCCAAATATTACGTTGAGCGTTCAGGCTCCGATCAGTTTCATTGGGTATCCAGACTCCGGTGATTACGTTGATCGTTCAGGCTCCGGTCATTTTTGTTAACTATCCAGACTCGGGTTATTACGTTAAGCGTTCAGGCTCCGGTCAGTTTCGTTGAGTATCCAGATTCCGATTATTACGTTGAGCGTTCAGGCTCCGGTCAGTTTCGTTGGGTATCCAGACTCCGGTTATTACGTTGAGCGTTCAGGCTCCGGTCATTTTCGTTGCGTATCCAGACTCCGGTTATTAAGTTGAGCGTCAGGCTCTGATCATTTTTGTTGAGTATCCATACTCTGATTATTATGTTGAGCGTTCAGGCTCCGGTTATTTTCGTTGAGTATCCTGACTCCAGTTATTACGTTGAGGGTTCAGACTCCGGTCATTTTCGTTGAGTATCTAGACTCATGTCATTAAGTTGAACGTTCAGGCTCCGGTCATTTTCGTTGAGTATCCATACTCCAGTCAATACGTTGAGCGATCAGGCTCCGGTCATTTTCGTTGAGTATCCAGACTCCGGTCATTACATTGAGCGTTCAGGATCCGGTCATTTTCGTTGAGTATCATAACTCCATTTATTACGTTGAGCGTTCAGGATCCGGTCAGTTTCGTTGAGTATCCAGACTCCAAATATTACATTGAGCGTTCAGGCTCCGGTTAGTTTCGTTGGGTATCCAGACTCCGGTGATTACGTTGATCGTTCAGGCTCCGGTCATTTTCGTTGACTATCCAGACTCAGGTTATTACGTTGAGCGTTCAGGCTCCGGTCAGTTTTTTGAATATCCAGATTCCGGTTATGACGTTGAGCGTTCAGGCTCCGGTCAGTTTCGTTGGGTATCCAGACTCCGGTTATTACGTTGAGCGTTCAGGCTCCGATAAGTTTCGTTGGGTATCCAGACTCCGGTTATTACGTTGAGCGTTCAGGCTCCGGTCAGTTTCGTTGGGTATCCAGACTCTAGTTATTACGTTGAGCGTTCAGGCTCAGGTCATTTTCGTTGAGTATCCAGACTCCGGTTATTAAGTTGAGTGTCAGGCTCCGATCATTTTCGTTGAGTATCCAGACTCCGATTATTATGTTGAGCGTTCAGGATTCGACCAGTTTCGTTGAGTATCTTGACTCCAAATATTACGTTGAGCGTTCAGGCTCCGGTCAGTTTCATTGGGTATCCAGACTCCGGTGATTACGTTGATCGTTCAGGCTCTGGTCATTTTCGTTGACTATCCAAACTCGAGTTATTACGTTAAGCGTTCAGGCTCCGGTCAGTTTCTTTGAGTATCCAGATTCCGATTATTACGTTGAGCATTCAGGCTCCGGTCAGTTTCGTTGGGTATCCAGACTCCGGTGATTACGTTGAGCGTTCAGGCTCCGGTCACTTTCATTGACTATCCAGACTCGGGTTATTACGTTAAGCGTCAGGCTCCGATCATTTTCGTTGAGTATCCAGACTCTGATTATTACGTTGTTCGTTCAGGCTCCGGTTATTTTCGTTGAGTATCCTGACTCCGGTTATTACGTTGAGGGTTCAGACTCCGGTCATTTTCGTTGAGTATCTAGACTCCTGTCATTAAGTTGAACGTTCAGGCTCCGGTCACTTTCGTTGAGTATCCATACTCCGGTCAATACGTTGAGCGATCAGGCTCCGGTCATTTTCGTTGAGTATCCAGACTCCGATCATTACATTGAGCGTTCAGGATCCGTTCATTTTCGTTGAGTATCATAACTCCATTTATTACGTTGAGCGTTCAGGATCCGGTCAGTTTCGTTGAGTATCCAGACTCCAAATATTACGTTGAGCGTTCAGGCTCCGGTCAGTTTCGCTGGGTATCCAGACTCCGGTGATTACGTTGATCGTTCAGGCTCCGGTCATTTTCGTTGACTATCCAGACTCGGGTTATTACGTTAAGCGTTCAGGCTCCGGTCAGTTTCGTTGAGTATCCAGATTCCGATTATTACGTTGAGCGCTCAGGCTCCGGTCAGTTTCGTTGGGTATCCAGACTCCGGTTATTACGTTGAGCGTTCAGGCTCCGGTCATTTTCGTTGCGTATCCAGACTCCGGTTATTAAGTTGAGCGTCAGGCTCCGATCATTTTCGTTGAGTATCCAGACTCTGATTATTACGTTGAGCGTTCAGGCTCCGGTTATTTTCGTTGAGTATCCTGACTCCGGTTATTACGTTGAGGGTTCAGACTCCGGTCATTTTCGTTGAGTATCTAGACTCATGTCATTAAGTTGAACGTTCAGGCTCCGGTCATTTTCGTTGAGTATCCATACTCCAGTCAATACGTTGAGCGATCAGGCTCCGGTCATTTTCGTTGAGTATCCAGACTCCGGTCATTACATTGAGCGTTCAGGATCCGGTCATTTTCGTTGAGTATCATAACTCCATTTATTACGTTGAGCGTTCAGGATCCGGTCAGTTTCGTTGAGTATCCAGACTCCAAATATTACATTGAGCGTTCAGGCTCCGGTTAGTTTCGTTGGGTATCCAGACTCCGGTGATTACGTTGATCATTCAGGCTCCGGTCATTTTCGTTGACTATCCAGACTCAGGTTATTACGTTGAGCGTTCAGGCTCCGGTCAGTTTTTTGAATATCCAGATTCCGGTTATTACGTTGAGCGTTCAGGCTCCGGTCAGTTTCGTTGGGTATCCAGACTCCGGTTATTACGTTGAGCGTTCAGGCTCCGATAAGTTTCGTTGGGTATCCAGACTCCGGTTATTACGTTGAGCGTTCAGGCTCCGGTCAGTTTCGTTGGGTATCCAGACTCTAGTTATTACGTTGAGCGTTCAGGCTCAGGTCATTTTCATTGAGTATCCAGACTCCGGTTATTAAGTTGAGTGTCAGGCTCCGATCATTTTCGTTGAGTATCCAGACTCCGATTATTACGTTGAGCGTTCAGGATTCGACCAGTTTCGTTGAGTATCTTGACTCCAAATATTACGTTGAGCGTTCAGGCTCCGGTCAGTTTCATTGGGTATCCAGACTCCGGTGATTACGTTGATCGTTCAGGCTCTGGTCATTTTCGTTGACTATCCAAACTCGAGTTATTACGTTAAGCGTTCAGGCTCCGGTCAGTTTCTTTGAGTATCCAGATTCCGATTATTACGTTGAGCATTCAGGCTCCGGTCAGTTTCGTTGGGTATCCAGACTCCGGTGATTACGTTGAGCGTTCAGGCTCCGGTCACTTTCATTGACTATCCAGACTCGGGTTATTACGTTAAGCGTCAGGCTCCGATCATTTTCGTTGAGTATCCAGACTCTGATTATTACGTTGTTCGTTCAGGCTCCGGTTATTTTCGTTGAGTATCCTGACTCCGGTTATTACGTTGAGGGTTCAGACTCCGGTCATTTTCGTTGAGTATCTAGACTCCTGTCATTAAGTTGAACGTTCAGGCTCCGGTCATTTTCGTTGAGTATCCATACTCCGGTCAATACGTTGAGCGATCAGGCTCCGGTCATTTTCGTTGAGTATCCAGACTCCGGTCATTACATTGAGCGTTCAGGATCCAGTCATTTTCGTTGAGTATCATAACTCCATTTATTACGTTGAGCGTTCAGGATCCGGTCAGTTTCGTTGAGTATCCAGACTCCAAATATTACGTTAAGCGTTCAGGCTCCGGTCAGTTTCGTTGGGTATCCAGACTCCGGTGATTACGTTGATCGTTCAGGCTCCGGTCATTTTCGTTGACTATCCAGACTCGGGTTATTACGTTAAGCGTTCAGGCTCCGGTCAGTTTCGTTGAGTATCCAGATTCCGATTATTACGTTGAGCGCTCAAGCTCCGGTCAGTTTCGTTGGGTATCCAGACTCCGGTTATTACGTTGAGCGTTCAGGCTCCGGTCATTTTCGTTGCGTATCCAGACTCCGGTTATTAAGTTGAGCGTCAGGCTCCGATCATTTTCGTTGAGTATCCAGACTCTGATTATTACGTTGAGCGTTCAGGCTCCGGTTATTTTCGTTGAGTATCCTGACTCCGGTTATTACGTTGAGGGTTCAGACTCCGGTCATTTTCGTTGAGTATCTAGACTCCTGTCATTAAGTTGAACGTTCAGGCTCCGGTCATTTTCGTTTAGTATCCATACTCCGGTCAATACGTTGAGCGATCAGGCTCCGGTCATTTTCATTGAGTATCCAGACTCCGGTCATTACATTGAGCGTTCAGGATCCGGTCATTTTCGTTGAGTATCATAACTCCATTTATTACGTTCAGCGTTCAGGATCCGGTCAGTTTCGTTGAGTATCCAGACTCCAAATATTACGTTGAGCGTTCAGGCTCCGATCAGTTTCATTGGGTATCCAGACTCCGGTGATTACGTTGATCGTTCAGGCTCCGGTCATTTTTGTTAACTATCCAGATTCGGGTTATTACGTTAAGCGTTCAGGCTCCGGTCAGTTTCGTTGAGTATCCAGATTCCGATTATTACGTTGAGCGTTCAGGCTCCGGTCAGTTTCGTTGGGTATCCAGACTCCGGTTATTACGTTGAGCGTTCAGGCTCCGGTCATTTTCGTTGCGTATCCAGACTCCGGTTATTAAGTTGAGCGTCAGGCTCCGATCATTTTTGTTGAGTATCCATACTCTGATTATTATGTTGAGCGTTCAGGCTCCGGTTATTTTCGTTGAGTATCCTGACTCCGGTTATTACGTTGAGGGTTCAGACTCCGGTCATTTTCGTTGAGTATCTAGACTCATGTCATTAAGTTGAACGTTCAGGCTCCGGTCATTTTCGTTGAGTATCCATACTCCAGTCAATACGTTGAGCGATCAGGCTCCGGTCATTTTCGTTGAGTATCCAGACTCCGGTCATTACATTGAGCGTTCAGGATCCGGTCATTTTCGTTGAGTATCATAACTCCATTTATTACGTTGAGCGTTCAGGATCCGGTCAGTTTCGTTGAGTATCCAGACTCCAAATATTACATTGAGCGTTCAGGCTCCGGTTAGTTTCGTTGGGTATCCAGACTCCGGTGATTACGTTGATCGTTCAGGCTCCGGTCATTTTCGTTGACTATCCAGACTCAGGTTATTACGTTGAGCGTTCAGGCTCCGGTCAGTTTTTTGAATATCCAGATTCCTGTTATTACGTTGAGCGTTCAGGCTCCGGTCAGTTTCGTTGGGTATCCAGACTCCGGTTATTACGTTGAGCGTTCAGGCTCCGATAAGTTTCGTTGGGTATCCAGACTCCGGTTATTACGTTGAGCGTTCAGGCTCCGGTCAGTTTCGTTGGGTATCCAGACTCTAGTTATTACGTTGAGCGTTCAGGCTCAGGTCATTTTCGTTGAGTATCCAGACTCCGGTTATTAAGTTGAGTGTCAGGCTCCGATCATTTTCGTTGAGTATCCAGACTCCGATTATTACGTTGAGCGTTCAGGATTCGACCAGTTTCGTTGAGTATCTTGACTCCAAATATTACGTTGAGCGTTCAGGCTCCGGTCAGTTTCATTGGGTATCCAGACTCCGGTGATTACGTTGATCGTTCAGGCTCTGGTCATTTTCGTTGACTATCGAAACTCGAGTTATTACGTTAAGCGTTCAGGCTCCGGTCAGTTTCTTTGAGTATCCAGATTCCGATTATTACGTTGAGCATTCAGGCTCCGGTCAGTTTCGTTGGGTATCCAGACTCCGGTGATTACGTTGAGCGTTCAGGCTCCGGTCACTTTCATTGACTATCCTGACTCGGGTTATTACGTTAAGCGTCAGGCTCCGATCATTTTCGTTGAGTATCCAGACTCTGATTATTACGTTGTTCGTTCAGGCTCCGGTTATTTTCGTTGAGTATCCTGACTCCGGTTATTACGTTGAGGGT
Source organism: Lathyrus sativus (assembly GCA_963859935.3). Taxonomy (NCBI): domain Eukaryota; kingdom Viridiplantae; phylum Streptophyta; class Magnoliopsida; order Fabales; family Fabaceae; genus Lathyrus; species Lathyrus sativus. The sequence continues at coordinate 270,936,178 of OZ012736.1, forward strand.
TCAGACTCCGGTCATTTTCGTTGAGTATCTAGACTCCTGTCATTAAGTTGAACGTTTAGGCTCCGGTCACTTTCGTTGAGTATCCATACTCCGGTCAATACGTTGAGCGATCAGGCTCCGGTCATTTTCGTTGAGTATCCAGACTCCGATCATTACATTGAGCGTTCAGGATCCGGTCATTTTCGTTGAGTATCATAACTCCATTTATTACGTTGAGCGTTCAGGATCCGGTCAGTTTCGTTGAGTATCCAGACTCCAAATATTACGTTGAGCGTTCAGGCTCCGGTCAGTTTCGTTGGGTATCCAGACTCTGGTGATTACGTTGATCGTTCAGGCTCCGGTCATTTTCGTTGACTATCCAGACTCGGGTTATTACGTTAAGCGTTCAGGCTCCGGTCAGTTTCGTTGAGTATCCAGATTCCGATTATTACGTTGAGCGCTCAGGCTCCGGTCAGTTTCGTTGGGTATCCAGACTCCGGTTATTACGTTGAGCGTTCAGGCTCCGGTCATTTTCGTTGCGTATCCAGACTCCGGTTATTAAGTTGAGCGTCAGGCTCCGATCATTTTCGTTGAGTATCCAGACTCTGATTATTACGTTGAGCGTTCAAGCTCCGGTTATTTTCGTTGAGTATCCTGACTCCGGTTATTACGTTGAGGGTTCAGACTCCGGTCATTTTCGTTGAGTATCTAGACTCCTGTCATTAAGTTGAACGTTCAGGCTCCGGTCATTTTCGTTTAGTATCCATACTCCGGTCAATACGTTGAGCGATCAGGCTCCGGTCATTTTCATTGAGTATCCAGACTCCGGTCATTACATTGAGCGTTCAGGATCCGGTCATTTTCGTTGAGTATCATAACTCCATTTATTAAGTTGAGCGTTCAGGATCCGGTCAGTTTCGTTGAGTATCCAGACTCCAAATATTACATTCAGCGTTCAGGCTCCGGTCAGTTTCGTTGGGTATCCAGACTCCGGTGATTACGTTGATCGTTCAAGCTCCGGTCATTTTCGTTGACTATCCAGACTCGGGTTATTACGTTGAGCGTTCAGGCTCCGGTCAGTTTTGTTGAATATCCAGATTCCGGTTATTACGTTGAGCATTCAGGCTCCGGTCAGTTTCGTTCGGTATCCAGACTCCGGTTATTACGTTGAGCGTTCAGGCTCCGGTAAGTTTCGTTGGGTATCCAGACTCCGGTTATTACGTTGAGCGTTCAGGCTCCGGTCAGTTTCGTTGGGTATCCAGACTCTAGTTATTACGTTGAGCGTTCAGGCTCAGGTCATTTTCGTTGAGTATCCAGACTCCGGTTATTAAGTTGAGTGTCAGGCTCCGATCATTTTCGTTGAGTATCCAGACTCCAATTATTACGTTGAGCGTTCAGGATTCGATCAGTTTCGTTGAGTATCTTGACTCCAAATATTACGTTGAGCGTTCAGGCTCCGGTCAGTTTCATTGGGTATCCAGACTCCGGTGATTACGTTGATCGTTCAGGCTCCGGTCATTTTCGTTGACTATCCAGACTCGGGTTATTACGTTAAGCGTTCAGGCTCCGGTCAGTTTCGTTGAGTATCCAGATTCTGATTATTACGTTGAGCATTCAGGCTCCGGTCAGTTTCGTTGCGTATCCAGAATCCGGTGATTACGTTGAGCGTTCAGGCTCCGGTCACTTACATTGACTATCCAGACTCGGGTTATTACGTTAAGCGTCAGGCTCCGATCATTTTCGTTGAGTATCCAGGCTCCGATTATTATGTTGAGCGTTCAGGCTCCGGTTATTTTCGTTGAGTATCCTGACTCCGGTTATTACGTTGAGGGTTCAGACTCCGGTCATTTTCGTTGAGTATCTAGACTCCTGTCATTAAGTTGAACGTTCAGGCTCCGGTCATTTTCGTTGAGTATCCATACTCCGGTCAATATGTTGAGCGATCAGGCTCCGGTCATTTTCGTTGAGTATCCAGACTCCGGTCATTACATTGAGCGTTCAGGATCCGGTCATTTTCGTTGAGTATCATAACTCCATTTATTACGTTGAGCGTTCAGGATCTGGTCAGTTTCGTTGAGTATCCAGACTCCAAATATTACGTTGAGCGTTCAGGCTCCGGTCAGTTTCGTTGGGTATCCAGACTCCAGTAATTACGTTGATCGTTCAGGCTCCGGTCATTTTCGTTGACTATCCAGACTCAGGTTATTACGTTAAGCGTTCAGGCTCCGGTCAGTTTCGTTGAGTATCCAGATTCCGATTATTACGTTGAGCGTTCAGGCTCCGGTCATTTTCGTTGACTATCCAGACTCGGGTTATTACGTTAAGCGTTCAGGCTCCGGTCAGTTTCGTTGAGTATCCAGATTCCGATTATTACGTTGAGCATTCAGGCTCCGGTCAGTTTCGTTGGGTATCCAGACTCCGGTGATTACGTTGAGCGTTCAGGCTCCGGTCACTTTCATTGACTATCCAGACTCGGGTTATTACGTTAAGCGTCAGGCTCCGATCATTTTCGTTGAGTATCCAGACTCCGATTATTACGTTGAGCGTTCAGGCTCCGGTTATTTTCGTTGAGTATACTGACTCCGGTTATTACGTTGAGGGTTCAGACTCCGGTCATTTTCGTTGAGTATCTAGACTCCTGTCATTAAGTTGAACGTTCAGGCTCCGGTCATTTTCGTTGAGTATCCATACTCTGGTCAATACGTGGAGCAATCAGGCTCCGGTCATTTTCGTTGAGTATCCAGACACCGATCATTACATTGAGCGTTCAGGATCCGGTCATTTTCGTTGAGTATCATAACTCCATTTATTACGTTGAGCGTTCAGGATCCGGTCAGTTTCGTTGAGTATCCAGACTCTAAATATTACGTTGAGCGTTCAGGCTCCGGTCAGTTTCGTTGGGTATCCAGACTCCGGTGATTACGTTGATCGTTCAGGCTCCGGTCATTTTCGTTGACTATCCAGACTCGGGTTATTACGTTAAGCGTTCAGGCTCCGGTCAGTTTCGTTGAGTATCCAGATTCCGATTATTACGTTGAGCGTTCAGGCTCCGGTCAGTTTCGTTGGGTATCCAGACTCCGGTTATTACGTTGAGCGTTCAGGCTCCGGTCATTTTCGTTGCGTATCCAGACTCCGGTTATTAAGTTGAGCGTTAGGCTCCGATCATTTTCGTTGAGTATCTAGACTCATGTCATTAAGTTGAACGTTCAGGCTCCGGTAATTTTCGTTGAGTATCCATACTCCAGTCAATACGTTTAGCGATCAGGCTCCGGTCATTTTCGTTGAGTATCCAGACTTCGGTCATTACATTGAGCGTTCAGGATCCGGTCATTTTCGTTGAGTATCATAACTCCATTTATTACGTTGAGCGTTCAGGATCCGGTCAGTTTCGTTGAGTATCCAGTCTCCAAATATTACATTGAGCGTTCAGGCTCCGGTCAGTTTCGTTGGGTATCCAGACTCCGGTGATTACGTTGATCGTTCAGGCTCCGGTCATTTTCGTTGACTATCCAGACTCGGGTTATTACGTTGAGCGTTCAGGCTCCGGTCAGTTTTGTTGAATATCCAGATTCCGGTTATTACGTTGAGCGTTCAGGCTCCGGTCAGTTTCGTTGGGTATCCAGACTCCGGTTATTACGTTGAGCGTTCAGGCTCCGGTAAGTTTCGTTGGGTATCCAGACTCCGGTTATTACGTTGATTGTTCAGGCTCCGGTCAGTTTCGTTGGGTATCCAGACTCTAGTTATTACGTTGAGCGTTCAGGCTCAGGTCATTTTCGTTGAGTATCCAGACTCCGGTTATTAAGTTGAGTGTCAGGCTCCGATCATTTTCGTTGAGTATCCAGACTCCGATTATTACGTTGAGCGTTCAGGATTCGATCAGTTTCGTTGAGTATCTTGACTCCAAATATTACGTTGAGCGTTCAGGCTCCGGTCAGTTTCATTGGGTATCCAGACTCCGGTGATTACGTTGATCGTTCAGGCTCCGGTCATTTTCGTTGACTATCCAGACTCGGGTTATTACGTTAAGCGCTCAGGCTCCAGTCAGTTTCGTTGAGTATCCAGATTCCGATTATTACGTTGAGCATTCAGGCTCCGGTCAGTTTCGTTGGGTATCCAGACTCCGGTGATTACGTTGAGCGTTCAGGCTCCAGTCACTTTCATTGACTATCCAGACTCGGGTTATTACGTTAAGCGTCAGGCTCCGATCATTTTCGTTGAGTATCCAGACTCCGATTATTACGTTGAGCGTTCAGGCTCCGGTTATTTTCGTTGAGTATCCTGACTCCGGTTATTACGTTGAGGGTTCAGACTCCGGTCATTTTCGTTGAGTATCTAGACTCCTGTCATTAAGTTGAACGTTCAGGCTCCGGTCATTTTTGTTGAGTATCCATACTCCGGTCAATACGTTGAGCAATCAGGCTCCGGTCATTTTTGTTGAGTATCCAGACACTGGTCATTACATTGAGCGTTCAGGATCCGGTCATTTTCGTTGAGTATCATAACTCCATTTATTACGTTGAGCGTTCAGGATCCGGTCAGTTTCGTTGAGTATCCAGACTCTAAATATTACGTTGAGCGTTCAGGCTCCGGTCAGTTTCGTTGGGTATCCAGACTCCGGTGATTACGTTGATCGTTCAGGCTCCGGTCATTTTCGTTGACTATCCAGACTCGGGTTATTACGTTAAGCGTTCAGGCTCCGGTCAGTTTCGTTGAGTATCCAGATTCCGATTATTACGTTGAGCGTTCAGGCTCCGGTCAGTTTCGTTGGGTATCCAGACTCAGGTTATTACGTTGAGCGTTCAGGCTCCGGTCATTTTCGTTGCGTATCCAGACTCCGGTTATTAAGTTGAGCGTTAGGCTCCGATCATTTTCGTTGAGTATCCAGACTCTGATTATTACGTTGAGCGTTCAGGCTCCGGTTATTTTCGTTGAGTATCCTGACTCCGGTTATTACGTTGAGGGTTCAGACTCCGGTCATTTTCGTTGAGTATCTAGACTCATGTTATTAAGTTGAACGTTCAAGCTCCGGTCATTTTCGTTGAGTATCCATACTCCAGTCAATACGTTGAGCGATCAGGCTCCGGTCATTTTCGTTGAGTATCCAGACTCCGGTCATTACATTGAGCGTTCAGGATCCGGTCATTTTCGTTGAGTATCATAACTCCATTTATTACGTTGAGCGTTCAGGATCCGGTCAGTTTCGTTGAGTATCCAGACTCCAAATATTACATTGAGCGTTCAGGCTCCGGTCAGTTTCGTTGGGTATCCAGACTCCGGTGATTACGTTGACCGTTCAGCCTCCGGTCATTTTCGTTGACTATCCAGACTCGGGTTATTACGTTGAGCGTTCAGGCTCCGGTCAGTTTTGTTGAATATCCAGATTCCGGTTATTACGTTGAGCGTTCAGGCTCCGGTCAGTTTCGTTGGGTATCCAGACTCCGGTTATTACGTTGAGCGTTCAGGCTCCGGTAAGTTTCGTTGGGTATCCAGACTCCGGTTATTACGTTGAGCGTTCAGGCTCCGGTCAGTTTCGTTGGGTATCCAGACTCTAGTTATTACGTTGAGCGTTCAGGCTCAGGTCATTTTCGTTGAGTATCCAGACTCCGATTATTACGTTGAGCGTTCAGGATTCGATCAGTTTCGTTGGGTATCTTGACTCCAAATATTACGTTGAGCGTTCAGGCTCCGGTAAGTTTCATTGGGTATCCAGACTCCGGTGATTACGTTGATCGTTCAGGCTCCGGTCATTTTCGTTGACTATCTAGACTCGGGTTATTACGTTAAGCGTTCAGGCTCCGGTCAGTTTCGTTGAGTATCCAGATTCCGATTATTACGTTGAGCATTCAGGCTCCGTTCAGTTTCGTTGGGTATCCAGACTCCGGTGATTACGTTGAGCGTTCAGGCTCCGGTCACTTTCATTGACTATCCAGACTCGGGTTATTACGTTAAGCGTCAGACTCCGATCATTTTCGTTGGGTATCCAGACTCCGATTATTACGTTGAGCGTTCAGGCTCCGGTTATTTTCGTTGAGTATCCTGACTTCGGTTATTATGTTGAGGGTTCAGACTCCGGTCATTTTCGTTGAGTATCTAGACTCCTATCATTAAGTTGAACGTTCAGGCTCCGGTCATTTTCGTTGAGTATCCATACTCCGGTGAACACGTTGAGCAATCAGGCTCCGGTCATTTTCGTTGAGTATCCAGACTCCGGTCATTACATTGAGCGTTCAGGATCCGGTCATTTTCCTTGAGTATCATAACTCCATTTATTACGTTGAGCGTTCAGGATCCGGTCAGTTTCGTTGAGTATCCAGACTCCAAATATTACGTTGAGCGTTCAGGCTCCGGTCAGTTTCGTTGGGTATCCAGACTCCGGTGATTACGTTGATCGTTCAGGCTCCGGTCATTTTCGTTGACTATCCAGACTCGGGTTATTACGTTAAGCGTTCAGGCTCCGGTCAGTTTCGTTGAGTATCCAGATTCCGATTATTACGTTGAGCGTTCAGGCTCCGGTCAGTTTCGTTGGGTATCCAGACTCCGGTTATTATGTTGAGCGTTCAGGCTCCGGTCATTTTCGTTGCGTATCCAGACTCCGGTTATTAAGTTGAGCGTTAGGCTCCGATCATTTTCGTTGAGTATCTAGACTCATGTCACTAAGTTGAATGTTCAGGCTCCGGTCATTTTCGTTGAGTATCCATACTTCAGTCAATACGTTTAGCGATCAGGCTCCGGTCATTTTCGTTGAGTATCCAGACTCCGGTCATTACATTGAGCGTTCAGGATCCAGTCATTTTCGTTGAGTATCATAACTCCATTTATTACGTTGAGCGTTCAGGATCCGGTGAGTTTCGTTGAGTATCCAGACTCCAGATATTACATTGAGCGTTCAGGCTCCGGTCAGTTTCGTTGGGTATCCAGACTCCGGTGATTACGTTGATCGTTCAGGCTCCGGTCATTTTCGTTGACTATCCAGACTCGGGTTATTACGTTGAGCGTTCAGGCTCCGGTCAGTTTTGTTGAATATCCAGATTCCGGTTATTACGTTGAGCGTTCAAGCTCCGGTCAGTTTCGTTGGGTATCCAGACTCCGGTTATTACGTTGAGCATTCAGGCTCCGGTCAGGTTCGTTGGGTATCCAGACTCTAGTTATTACGTTGAGCGTTCAGGCTCAGGTCATTTTCGTTGAGTATCCAGACTCCGGTTATTACGTTGAGCGTTCAAGCTCCGGTAAGTTTCGTTGGGTATCCAGACTCCGGTTATTACGTTGAACGTTCAGGCTCCGGTCAGTTTCGTTGGGTATCCAGACTCTAGTTATTATGTTGAGCGTTCAGGCTCAGGTCATTTTCGTTGACTATCCAGACTCCCGTTATTAAGTTGAATGTCAGGCTCCGATCATTTTCGTTGAGTATCTAGACTCCGATTATTACGTTGAGCGTTCAGGATTCGATCAGTTTCGTTGAGTATCTTGACTCCAAATATTACGTTGAGCGTTCAGGCTCCGGTCAGTTTCATTGGGTATCCAGACTCCGGTGATTACGTTGATCGTTCAGGCTCCGGTCATTTTTGTTGACTATCCAGACTCGGGTTATTACGTTAAGCGTTCAGGCTCCGGTCAGTTTCAATGAGTATCCAGATTCCGATTATTACGTTGAGCATTCAGGCTCCGGTCAGTTTCGTTGGGTATCCAGACTCCGGTGATTACGTTGAGCGTTCAGGCTCCGGTCACTTTCATTGACTATCCAGACTCGGGTTATTACATTAAGCGTCAGGCTCCGATCATTTTCGTTGAGTATCCAGACTCCGATTATTACGTTGTGCGTTCAGGCTCCGGTCAGTTTCGTTGGGTATCCAGACTCCGGTTTTTATGTTGAGCGTTCAGGCTTCGGTCATTTTCGTTGAGTATCCAGACTCCGGTTATTAAGTTGAACGTTCAGGCTCCGGTCATTTTCGTTGAGTATCCATACTCCGGTCAATACGTTGAGCGATCAGGCTCCGGTCATTTTCGTTGAGTATCCAGACTCCGGTCATTACATTGAGCGTTCAGGATCCGGTCATTTTCGTTGAGTATCATAACTCCATTTATTACGTTGAGCGTTCAGGATCCGGTCAGTTTCGTAGAGTATCCAGACTCCAAATATTACATTGAGGGTTCAGGCTCCGGTCAGTTTCGTTGGGTATCCAGACTCCGGTGATTACGTTGATCGTTCAGGCTCCGGTCATTTTCGTTGACTATCCAGACTCGGGTTATTACGTTAAGCGTTCAGGCTCCGGTCAGTTTCATTGAGTATCCAAATTCCGATTATTACGTTGAGCGTTCAGGCTCCGGTCAGTTTCGTTGGGTATCCAGACTCAGGTTATTACGTTGAGCGTTCAGGCTCCGGTCATTTTCGTTGCGTATCCAGACTCCGGTTATTAAGTTGAGCGTTAGGCTCCGATCATTTTCGTTGAGTATCCAGACTCTGATTATTACGTTGAGCGTTCAGGCTCCGGTTATTTTCGTTGAGTATCCTGACTCCGGTTATTACGTTGAGGGTTCAGACTCCGGTCATTTTCGTTGAGTATCTAGACTCATGTTATTAAGTTGAACGTTCAAGCTCCGGTCATTTTCGTTGAGTATCCATACTCCAGTCAATACGTTGAGCGATCAGGCTCCGGTCATTTTCGTTGAGTATCCAGACTCCGGTCATTACATTGAGCGTTCAGGATCCGGTCATTTTCGTTGAGTATCATAACTCCATTTATTACGTTGAGCGTTCAGGATCCGGTCAGTTTCGTTGAGTATCCAGACTCCAAATATTACATTGAGCGTTCAGGCTCCGGTCAGTTTCGTTGGGTATCCAGACTCCGGTGATTACGTTGACCGTTCAGCCTCCGGTCATTTTCGTTGACTATCCAGACTCGGGTTATTACGTTGAGCGTTCAGGCTCCGGTCAGTTTTGTTGAATATCCAGATTCCGGTTATTACGTTGAGCGTTCAGGCTCCGGTCAGTTTCGTTGGGTATCCAGACTCCGGTTATTACGTTGAGCGTTCAGGCTCCGGTAAGTTTCGTTGGGTATCCAGACTCCGGTTATTACGTTGAGCGTTCAGGCTCCGGTCAGTTTCGTTGGGTATCCAGACTCTAGTTATTACGTTGAGCGTTCAGGCTCAGGTCATTTTCGTTGAGTATCCAGACTCCGATTATTACGTTGAGCGTTCAGGATTCGATCAGTTTCGTTGGGTATCTTGACTCCAAATATTACGTTGAGCGTTCAGGCTCCGGTAAGTTTCATTGGGTATCCAGACTCCGGTGATTACGTTGATCGTTCAGGCTCCGGTCATTTTCGTTGACTATCTAGACTCGGGTTATTACGTTAAGCGTTCAGGCTCCGGTCAGTTTCGTTGAGTATCCAGATTCCGATTATTACGTTGAGCATTCAGGCTCCGTTCAGTTTCGTTGGGTATCCAGACTCCGGTGATTACGTTGAGCGTTCAGGCTCCGGTCACTTTCATTGACTATCCAGACTCGGGTTATTACGTTAAGCGTCAGACTCCGATCATTTTCGTTGGGTATCCAGACTCCGATTATTACGTTGAGCGTTCAGGCTCCGGTTATTTTCGTTGAGTATCCTGACTTCGGTTATTATGTTGAGGGTTCAGACTCCGGTCATTTTCGTTGAGTATCTAGACTCCTATCATTAAGTTGAACGTTCAGGCTCCGGTCATTTTCGTTGAGTATCCATACTCCGGTGAACACGTTGAGCAATCAGGCTCCGGTCATTTTCGTTGAGTATCCAGACTCCGGTCATTACATTGAGCGTTCAGGATCCGGTCATTTTCCTTGAGTATCATAACTCCATTTATTACGTTGAGCGTTCAGGATCCGGTCAGTTTCGTTGAGTATCCAGACTCCAAATATTACGTTGAGCGTTCAGGCTCCGGTCAGTTTCGTTGGGTATCCAGACTCCGGTGATTACGTTGATCGTTCAGGCTCCGGTGATTTTCGTTGACTATCCAGACTCGGGTTATTACGTTAAGCGTTCAGGCTCCGGTCAGTTTCGTTGAGTATCCAGATTCCGATTATTACGTTGAGCGTTCAGGCTCCGGTCAGTTTCGTTGGGTATCCAGACTCCGGTTATTATGTTGAGCGTTCAGGCTCCGGTCATTTTCGTTGCGTATCCAGACTCCGGTTATTAAGTTGAGCGTTAGGCTCCGATCATTTTCGTTGAGTATCTAGACTCATGTCACTAAGTTGAATGTTCAGGCTCCGGTCATTTTCGTTGAGTATCCATACTTCAGTCAATACGTTTAGCGATCAGGCTCCGGTCATTTTCGTTGAGTATCCAGACTCCGGTCATTACATTGAGCGTTCAGGATCCAGTCATTTTCGTTGAGTATCATAACTCCATTTATTACGTTGAGCGTTCAGGATCCGGTGAGTTTCGTTGAGTATCCAGACTCCAGATATTACATTGAGCGTTCAGGCTCCGGTCAGTTTCGTTGGGTATCCAGACTCCGGTGATTACGTTGATCGTTCAGGCTCCGGTCATTTTCGTTGACTATCCAGACTCGGGTTATTACGTTGAGCGTTCAGGCTCCGGTCAGTTTTGTTGAATATCCAGATTCCGGTTATTACGTTGAGCGTTCAAGCTCCGGTCAGTTTCGTTGGGTATCCAGACTCCGGTTATTACGTTGAGCATTCAGGCTCCGGTCAGGTTCGTTGGGTATCCAGACTCTAGTTATTACGTTGAGCGTTCAGGCTCAGGTCATTTTCGTTGAGTATCCAGACTCCGGTTATTACGTTGAGCGTTCAAGCTCCGGTAAGTTTCGTTGGGTATCCAGACTCCGGTTATTACGTTGAACGTTCAGGCTCCGGTCAGTTTCGTTGGGTATCCAGACTCTAGTTATTATGTTGAGCGTTCAGGCTCAGGTCATTTTCGTTGACTATCCAGACTCCCGTTATTAAGTTGAATGTCAGGCTCCGATCATTTTCGTTGAGTATCTAGACTCCGATTATTACGTTGAGCGTTCAGGATTCGATCAGTTTCGTTGAGTATCTTGACTCCAAATATTACGTTGAGCGTTCAGGCTCCGGTCAGTTTCATTGGGTATCCAGACTCCGGTGATTACGTTGATCGTTCAGGCTCCGGTCATTTTTGTTGACTATCCAGACTCGGGTTATTACGTTAAGCGTTCAGGCTCCGGTCAGTTTCAATGAGTATCCAGATTCCGATTATTACGTTGAGCATTCAGGCTCCGGTCAGTTTCGTTGGGTATCCAGACTCCGGTGATTACGTTGAGCGTTCAGGCTCCGGTCACTTTCATTGACTATCCAGACTCGGGTTATTACATTAAGCGTCAGGCTCCGATCATTTTCGTTGAGTATCCAGACTCCGATTATTACGTTGTGCGTTCAGGCTCCGGTCAGTTTCGTTGGGTATCCAGACTCCGGTTTTTATGTTGAGCGTTCAGGCTTCGGTCATTTTCGTTGAGTATCCAGACTCCGGTTATTAAGTTGAACGTTCAGGCTCCGGTCATTTTCGTTGAGTATCCATACTCCGGTCAATACGTTGAGCGATCAGGCTCCGGTCATTTTCGTTGAGTATCCAGACTCCGGTCATTACATTGAGCGTTCAGGATCCGGTCATTTTCGTTGAGTATCATAACTCCATTTATTACGTTGAGCGTTCAGGATCCGGTCAGTTTCGTAGAGTATCCAGACTCCAAATATTACATTGAGCGTTCAGGCTCCGGTCAGTTTCGTTGGGTATCCAGACTCCGGTGATTACGTTGATCGTTCAGGCTCCGGTCATTTTCGTTGACTATCCAGACTCGGGTTATTACGTTAAGCGTTCAGGCTCCGGTCAGTTTCATTGAGTATCCAAATTCCGATTATTACGTTGAGCGTTCAGGCTCCGGTCATTTTCGTTGCGTATCCAGACTCCGGTTATTAAGTTGAGCGTTAGGCTCCGATCATTTTCGTTGAGTATCCAGACTCTGATTATTACGTTGAGCGTTCAGGCTCCGGTTATTTTCGTTGAGTATCCTGACTCCGGTTATTACGTTGAGGGTTCAGACTCCGGTCATTTTCGTTGAGTATCTAGACTCATGTTATTAAGTTGAACGTTCAAGCTCCGGTCATTTTCGTTGAGTATCCATACTCCAGTCAATACGTTGAGCGATCAGGCTCCGGTCATTTTCGTTGAGTATCCAGACTCCGGTCATTACATTGAGCGTTCAGGATCCGGTCATTTTCGTTGAGTATCATAACTCCATTTATTACGTTGAGCGTTCAGGATCCGGTCAGTTTCGTTGAGTATCCAGACTCCAAATATTACATTGAGCGTTCAGGCTCCGGTCAGTTTCGTTGGGTATCCAGACTCCGGTGATTACGTTGATCGTTCAGGCTCCGGTCATTTTCGTTGACTATCCAGACTCGGGTTATTACGTTGAGCGTTCAGGCTCCGGTCAGTTTTGTTGAATATCCAGATTCCGGTTATTACGTTGAGCGTTCAGGCTCCGGTCAGTTTCGTTGGGTATCTATACTCCGGTTATTACGTTGAGCGTTTAGGCTCCGGTAAGTTTCGTTGGGTATCCAGACTCCGGTTATTACGTTGAGCGTTCAGGCTCCGGTCAGTTTCATTGGGTATCCAGACTCTAGTTATTACGTTGAGCGTTCAGGCTCAGGTCATTTTCGTTGAGTATCCAGACTCCGGTTATTAAGTTGAGTGTCAGGCTCCGATCATTTTTGTTAAGTACCCATACTCCGATTATTACGTTTAGCGTTCAGGATTCGATCAGTTTCGTTGAGTATCTTGACTCCAAATATTACGTTGAGCGTTCAGGCTCCGGTCAGTTTCATTGGGTATCCAGACTCCGGTGATTACGTTGATCGTTCAGGCTCCGGTCATTTTCGTTGACTATCCAGACTCGGGTTATTACGTTAAGCGTTCAGGCTCCGGTCAGTTTCGTTGAGTATCCAGATTCCGATTATTACGTTGAGCATTCAGGCTCCGGTCAGTTTCGTTGGGTATCCAGACTCCGGTGATTACGTTGAGCGTTCAGGCTCCGGTCACTTTCATTGACTATCCAGACTCGGGTTATTACATTAAGCGTCAGGCTCCAATCATTTTCGTTCAGTATCCAGAATCCGATTATTACGTTGAGCGTTCAGACTCTGGTCAGTTTCGTTGGGTATCCAGACTCCGGTTTTTATGTTAAGCGTTCAGGCTTCGGTCATTTTCGTTGAGTATCCAGACTCCGGTTATTAAGTTGAGCGTCAGGCTCCGATCATTTTCGTTGAGTATCCAGACTCCGATTATTACGTTGAGCGTTCAGGCTCCGGTTATTTTCGTTGAGTATCCTGACTCCGGTTATTACGTTAAGGGTTCAGACTCCGGTCATTTTCGTTGAGTATCTAGACTCCTGTCATTACGTTGAGCGATCAGGCTCCGGTCATTTTCGTTGAGTATCCAGACTCCGGTCATTACATTGAGCGTTCAGGATCCAGTCATTTTTGTTGAGTATCATAACTCCATTTATTACGTTAAGCGTTCAGGCTCCGGTCAGTTTCGTTAAGTATCCAAATTCCGATTATTACGTTGAGCGTTCAGGCTCCGGTCAGTTTCGTTGGGTATCCAGACTTCGGTTATTACATTGAGCGTTCAAGCTCCGGTTATTTTCGTTGACTATCCAGACTCCAGTTATTAAGTTGAGCGTCAGGCTCCGATCATTTTCGTTGAGTATCCAGACTCCGATTATTACGTTGAGCGTTCAGGCTCCGATTATTTTCGTCGAGTATCCTGCCTCCGGTTATTACATTGAGGGTTCAGACTCCGGTCATTTTTGTTGAGTATCTAGACTCCTGTCATTACGTTGAACGTTTAGGCTCCGATCATTTTCGTTGAGTATCCATACTCCGGTCAATACGTTGACCGATCAGGCTCCGGTCATTTTCGTTGTGTATCCAGACTCCGGTCGTTACATTGAGCGTTCAGGATCCAGTCATTTTCGTTGAGTATCATAACTCCATTTATTACGTTGAGCATTCCGGATCCGGTCAGTTTTGTTGAGTATCCAGACTCCAAATATTACGTTGAGCGTTCAGGCTCTGGTCAGTTTCCTTGGGTATCCATACTCCGGTGATTACGTTGATCGTTCAGGCTCCGGTCGTTTTCGTTGACTATCCAGACTCGGGTTATTACGTTGAGCGTTCAGGCTCCGGTCAGTTTCGTTGGGTATCCAGACTCCGGTGATTACGTTGATCGTTCAGGCTCCGGTCATTTTTGTTGACTATCCAGACTCGGGTTATTACGTTGAGCGTTCAGGCTCCAGTCAGTTTTGTTGAGTATCCAGATTCCGGTTATTACGTTGAGCGTTCAGGCTCCGGTCAGTTTTGTTGGGTATCCAGACTCCGGTAATTACGTTGAGCGTTCAGGCTCCGGTAAAATTCGTTGGGTATCCAGACTCCGGTTATTACGTTGAGCGTTCAGGCTCTGGTCATTTTTGTTGGGTATCCAGACTCTAGTTATTACGTTGAGCGTTCAGGCTCCGGTCATTTCATTGAGTATCCAGACTCTGGTTATTAAGGTGAGTGTCAGGCTCCGATCATTTTCGTTGAGTATCCAGACTCCGATTATTACGTTGATCGTTCAGGATCCGATCAGTTTCGTTGAGTATCCAGACTCCAAATATTACGTTGAGCGTTCAGGCTCCGGTCACTTTCATTGGGTATCCAGACTCCGGTGATTACCTTGATCATTCAGGCTCCGGTCATTTTCGATGACTATCCAGACTCGGGTTATTACATTAACCGTTCAGGCTCCGGTCAGTTTCGTTGAGTATCCAGATTCCGATTATTACGTTGAACGTTCAGGCTCCGGTCAGTTTCGTTGGGTACCCAGACTCCGGTTATTAAGTTGAGCGTCAGGCTCCGATCATTTTCGTTGAGTATCCAGACTCCGATTACTACGTTGAGCGTTCAGGCTCCGGTTATTTTCGTTGAGTATCCTGACTCCAGTTATTACGTTGAGGGTTCAGACTCCGGTCATTTTCGTTGAGTATCTAGACTCCTGTCATTACGTTGAACGTTCAGGCTCCGATCATTTTCGTTGAGTATCCATACTCCGGTCAATACGTTGAGCGATCAGGCTCCGGTCATTTTCGTTGAGTATCCAGACTCCGGTCATTACATTGAGCGTTCAGGATCCAGTCATTTTCGTTGAGTATCATAACTCCATTTATTACGTTGAGCGTTCAGGATCCGGTCAGTTTCATTGAGTATCTAGACTCCAAATATTACGTTGAGCGTTCAGGCTCCGGTCAGTTTCGTTGGGTATCCATACTCCGGTGATTACGTTGATCGTTCAGGCTCCTGTCAGTTTCGTTGACTATCCAGATTCCGATTATTACGTTGAGCGTTCAGGCTCCGGTCAGTTTCGTTGGGTATCCAGACTCCGGTTATTACGTTGAGCGTTCAGGCTCCGGTCATTTTCGTTGAGTATTCAGACTCCGATTATTACGTTGAGCGTTCAAGATCCGATCAGTTTCGTTGAGTATCCAGACTCCAAATATTACGTTGAGTGTTCAGGCTCCGGTCAGTTTCGTTGGGTATCCTGACTCCGGTGATTACGTTGATCGTTCAGGCTCCGGTCATTTTCGTTGACTATCCAGACTCGGGTTATTACGTTGAGCGTTCAGGCTCCGGTCAGTTTTGTTGAGTATCCAGATTCCGGTTATTACGTTTAGCATTCAGGCTCCGGTCAGTTTCGTTGGGTATCCAGACTCCGGTTATTACGTTGAGCGTTCAGGCTCTGGTAAGTTTCGTTGGGTATCCAGACTCCGGTTATTACGTTGAGCGTTCAGGCTCCGGTCAGTTTCGTTGGGTATCCAGACTCTAGTTATTACGTTGCGCGTTCAGGCTCCGGTCATTTTCGTTGAGTATCCAGACTCCGGTTATTAAGTTGAGTGTCAGGCTCCGATCATTTTCGTTGAGTATCCAGACTCCAATTATTACGTTGAGCGTTCAAGATTCGATCAGTTTCGTTGAGTATCTTGACTCCAAATATTACGTCGAGCGTTCAGGCTCCGGTCAGTTTCATTGTGTATCCAGACTCCGGTGATTACGTTGATCGTTCAGGCTCCGGTCCTTTTCGTTGACTATCCAGACTCGGGTTATTACGTTAAGCGTTCAGGCTCCGGTCAGTTTCGTTGAGTATCCAGATTCCGATTATTACGTTGAGCGTTCAGGCTCCGATCAGTTTCGTTGGGTATCCAGACTCCGGTGATTACGTTGAGCGTTCAGGCTCCGGTCATTTTCGTTGACTATCCAGACTCGGGTTATTACGTTAAGCGTCAGACTCCGATCATTTTCGTTGAGTATCCAGACTCTGATTATTACGTTGAGCGTTCAGGCTCCGGTCAATTTCGTTGGGTATTCAGACTCCGGTTTTTATGTTGAGCGTTCAGGCTCCGGTCATTTTCGTTGAGTATCCAGACTCCGGTTATTAAGTTGAGCGTTCAGGCCCTGGTCAGTTTCGTTGGGTATCCAGACTCTAGTTATTACGTTGAGCATTCAGGCTCCGGTCATTTTCGTTGAGTATCCAGACTCCGGTTATTAAGTTGAGGGTTCAGACTCCGGTCATTTTCGTTGAGTATCTAGACTCCTGTCATTACGTTGAACGTTCAGGCTCCGACCATTTTCGTTGAATATCCATACTCCGGTCAATACCTTGAGCGATCAGGCTCCGGTCATTTTAGTTGAATATCCAGACTCCAGTCATTACATTGAGCGTTCAGGATCCAGTCATTTTTGTTGAGTATCATAACTCCATTTATTACGTTTAGCATTCAGGATCCGGTCAGTTTCGTTGAGTATCCAGACTCCAAATATTACGTTGAGCATTCAGGCTCCAGTCAACTTCGTTGGCTATCCAGACTCCGGTGATTACGTTGATCGTTCAGGCTCCGGTCATTTTCGTTGACTATCCAGACTTGGGTTATTACGTAAAGCGTTCATGCTCCGGTCAATTTCGTTGAGTATCCAAATTCCGATTATTACGTTGAGCGTTCAGGCTGCGGTCAGTTTCGTTGGGTATCCAGACTCCGGTTATTAAATTGAGCGTTCAGGCGCCAGTCATTTTTGTTGAGTATCCAGACTCCGGTTATTAAGTTGAGCGTCATGCTCCAATCATTTTCGTTGAGTATCCAGACTCCGATTATTACGTTGAGCGTTCAGGCTCCGGTTATTTTCGTCGAGTATCCTGACTCCGGTTATTACGTTGAGGGTTCAGACTCCCGTCATTTTCGTTGAGTATCTAGACTCCTGTCATTACGTTGAGCGTCAGGCTCCGATCATTTTCGTTGAGTATCCTGACTCCGGTTATTACGTTGAGGGTTCAGACTCCCGTCATTTTCGTTGAGTATCTAGACTCCTGACATTACGTTGAGCGTCAGGCTCCGATCATTTTTGTTGAGTATCCAGACTCTGATTATTACGTTGAGCGTTCAGGCTCCGATCAGTTTCGTTGAGTATCCAGACTCCGGTGATTACGTTGATCGTTCAGGCTCCGGTCATTTTCGTTGACTATCCAGACTCGGGTTATTACGTTGAGCGTTCAGGCTCCGGTCAGTTTTGTTAAGTATCCAGATTCCAGTTATTACGTTGAGCGTTCAGGCTCCGGTCAGTTTCGTTGGGTATCCAGACTCCGGTTATTACGTTGAGCGTTCAGGCTCCGGTAAGTTTCGTTGGGTATCCAGACTCCGGTTATTACGTTGAGCGTTCAGGCTCCGGTCAGTTTCGTTGGGTATCCAGACTCTAGTTATTACGTTGAGCGTTCAGGCTCCGGTCATTTTCGTTGAGTATCCAGACTCCGGTTATTAAGTTGAGTGTCAGGCTCCGATCATTTTCGTTGAGTATCCAGACTCTGATTATTACGTTGAGCGTTCAGGATTCGATCAGTTTCGTTGAGTATCTTGACTCAAAATATTACATTGAGCGTTCAGGCTCCGGTCAGTTTCATTGGGTATCCAGACTCCGGTGATTACGTTGATCGTTCAGGCCCCGGTCATTTTCGTTGTCTATCCATACTCGGGTTATTACGTTAAGCGTTCAGGATCCGGTCAGTTTCGTTGAGTATCCAGATTCTGATTATTACTTTGAGCGTTCAGGCTCCGGTCAGTTTTGTTGGGTATCCTGACTCCGGTGATTACGTTGAGCGTTCAGGCTCCGGTCATTTTCGTTGACTATCCAGACTCGGGTTATTACGTTAAGCGTCAGGCTCCGATCATTTTCGTTGAGTATCCAGACTCCGATTATTACGTTGAGCGTTCAGGCTCCGGTCAGTTTCGTTGGGTATCCAGACTCCGATTATTACGTTGAGCGTTCAGGCTCCGGTAAGTTTCGTTGGGTATCCAAACTCGGGTTATTACGTTGAGCGTTCAGGCTCCGGTCAGTTTCGTTGGGTATCCAGACTCCGGTTATTAAGTTGAGTGTCAGGCTCCGATCATTTTCGTTGAGTATCCAGACTCCGATTATTACGTTGAGCGTTCAGGATTCGATCAGTTTCGTTGAGTATTTTGACTCCAAATACTACGTTGAGCGTTCAGGCTCCGGTCTGTTTCATTGGGTATCCAGACTCCGGTGATTACGTTGATCGTTCAGGCTCCGGTCATTTTCGTTGACTATCCAGACTCGGGTTATTACGTTAAGCGTTCAGGCTCCGGTCAGTTTCGTTGAGTATCCAGATTCCGATTATTACGTTGAGCGTTCAGTCTCCGGTCAGTTTCCTTGGGTATCCAGACTCCGATGATTACGTTGAGCGTTCAGGCTCCGGTCATTTTCGTTGACTATCCAGACTCGGGTTATTACGTTAAGCGTCAGGCCCCTATCATTTTCGTTGAGTATCCAGACTCTGATTATTACGTTGAGCGTTCAGGCTCCGGTCAGTTTCGTTGGGTATCCAGACTCTAGTTATTACGTTGAGCGTTCAGGCCCTGGTCATTTTCGTTGAGAATCCAGACTCCGGTTATTAAGTTGAGTGTCAGGCTCCGATCATTTTCGTTGAGTATCCAGACTCCGATTATTACGTTGAGCGTTCAGGATTCGATCAGTTTCGTTGAGTATCTTGACTCCAAATATTACGTTGAGCGTTCAGGCTCCGGTCAGTTTCATTGGGTATCCAGACTCCGGTGATTACGTTGATCGTTCAGGCTCAGGTCATTTTCGTTGACTATCCAGACTCGGGTTATTACGTTAAGCGTTCAGGCTCCGGTCAGTTTCGTTGAGTATCCAGATTCTGATTATTACTTTGAGCGTTCAGGCTCTGGTCAGTTTCGTTGGGTATCCAGACTCCGGTGATTACGTTGAGCGTTCAGGCTCCGGTCATTTTTGTTGACTATCCAGACTCGGGTTATTACGTTGAGCGTTCAGGCTCCGGTCAGTTTTGTTAAGTATCCAGATTCCAGTTATTACGTTGAGCGTTCAGGCTCCGGTCAGTTTCGTTGGGTATCCAGACTCCGGTTATTACGTTGAGCGTTCAGGCTCCGGTAAGTTTCGTTGGGTATCCAGACTCCGGTTATTACGTTGAGCGTTCAGGCTCCGGTCAGTTTCGTTGGGTATCCAGACTCTAGTTATTACGTTGAGCGTTCAGGCTCCGGTCATTTTCGTTGAGTATCCAGACTCCGGTTATTAAGTTGAGTGTCAGGCTCCGATCATTTTCGTTGAGTATCCAGACTCTGATTATTACGTTGAGCGTTCAGGATTCGATCAGTTTCGTTGAGTATCTTGACTCAAAATATTACATTGAGCGTTCAGGCTCCGGTCAGTTTCATTGGGTATCCAGACTCCGGTGATTACGTTGATCGTTCAGGCCCCGGTCATTTTCGTTGTCTATCCATACTCGGGTTATTACGTTAAGCGTTCAGGCTCCGGTCAGTTTCGTTGAGTATCTAGATTCTGATTATTACTTTGAGCGTTCAGGCTCCGGTCAGTTTCGTTGGGTATCCTGACTCCGGTGATTACGTTGAGCGTTTAGGCTCCGGTCATTTTCGTTGACTATCCAGACTCGGGTTATTACGTTAAGCGTCAGGCTCCGATCATTTTCGTTGAGTATCCAGACTCCGATTATTACGTTGAGCGTTCAGGCTCCGGTCAGTTTCGTTGGGTATCCAGACTCCGATTATTACGTTGAGCGTTCAGGCTCCGGTAAGTTTCGTTGGGTATCCAAATTCGGGTTATTACGTTGAGCGTTCAGGCTCCGGTCAGTTTCGTTGGGTATCCAGACTCCGGTTATTAAGTTGAGTGTCAGGCTCCGATCATTTTCGTTGAGTATCCAGACTCCGATTATTACGTTGAGCGTTCAGGATTCGATCAGTTTCGTTGAGTATTTTGACTCTAAATACTATGTTGAGCGTTCAGGCTCCGGTCTGTTTCATTGGGTATCCAGACTCCGGTGATTACGTTGATCGTTCAGGCTCCGGTCATTTTCGTTGACTATCCAGACTCGGGTTATTACGTTAAGCGTTCAGGCTCCGGTCAGTTTCGTTGAGTATCCAGATTCCGATTATTACGTTGAGCGTTCAGTCTCCGGTCAGTTTCCTTGGGTATCCAGACTCCGATGATTACGTTGAGCGTTCAGGCTCCGGTCATTTTCGTTGACTATCCAGACTCGGGTTATTACGTTAAGCGTCAGGCCCCTATCGTTTTCGTTGAGTATCCAGACTCTGATTATTACGTTGAGCGTTCAGGCTCCGGTCAGTTTCGTTGGGTATCCAGACTCTAGTTATTACATTGAGCGTTCAGGCCCTGGTCATTTTCGTTGAGTATCCAGACTCCGGTTATTAAGTTGAGTGTCAGGCTCCGATCATTTTCGTTGAGTATCCAGACTCCGATTATTACGTTGAGCGTTCAGGATTCGATCAGTTTCGTTGAGTATTTTGACTCCAAATATTACGTTGAGCGTTCAGGCTCCGGTCAGTTTCATTGGGTATCCAGACTCCGGTGATTACGTTGATCGTTCAGGCTCAGGTCATTTTCGTTGACTATCCAGACTCGGGTTATTACGTTAAGCGTTCAGGCTCCGGTCAGTTTCGTTGAGTATCCAGATTCTGATTATTACTTTGAGCGTTCAGGCTCTGGTCAGTTTCGTTGGGTATCCAGACTCCGGTGATTACGTTGAGCGTTCAGGCTCCGGTCATTTTTGTTGACTATCCAGACTCGGGTTATTACGTTAAGCGTCAGGCTCCGATCATTTTCGTTGAGTATCCAGATTCCGATTATTACGTTGAGCGTTCAGGCTCCAGTCAGTTTCGTTGGGGATCCAGACTCCGATTATTACGTTGAGTGTTCAGGCTCCGGTAAGTTTCGTTGGGTATCTAGACTCGGGTCATTACGTTGAGCGTTCAGGCTCCGGTCAGTTTCGTTGGGTATCCAGACTCTAGTTATTACGTTGAGCATTCAGGCTCCGGTCATTTTCGTTGAGTATCCAGACTCCGGTTATTAAGTTGAGTGTCAGGCTCCGATCATTTTCGTTGAGTATCCAGACTCCAGTCATTACATTGAGCGTTCAGGATCCAGTCATTTTTGTTGAGTATCATAACTCCATTTATTACGTTTAGCATTCAGGATCCGGTCAGTTTCGTTGAGTATCCTGACTCCAAATATTACGTTGAGCATTCAGGCTCCAGTCAGCTTCGTTGGGTATCCAGACTCCGGTGATTACGTTGATCGTTCAGGCTCCGATCATTTTCGTTGACTATCCAGACTCGGGTTATTACGTTAAGCGTTCAGGCTCCGGTCAATTTCGTTGAGTATCCAAATTCCGATTATTACGTTGAGCGTTCAGGCTCCGGTCAGTTTCGTTGGGTACCCAGACTCCGGTTATTACATTGAGCGTTCAGGCTCCGGTCATTTTTGTTGAGTATCCAGACTCCGGTTATTAAGTTGAGCGTCAGGCTCCGATCATTTTCGTTGAGTATCCAGACTCCGATTATTACGTTGAGCGTTTAGGCTCCGGTTATTTTCGTCGAGTATCCTGACTCCGGTTATTACGTTGAGGGTTCAGACTCCCATCATTTTCGTTGAGTATCTAGACTCCTGTCATTACGTTGAGCGTCAGGCTCCGATCATTTTCTTTGAGTATCCAGACTCTGATTATTACGTTGAGCGTTCAGGCTCCGGTCAGTTTCGTTGGGTATCCAGACTCTAGTTATTATGTTGAGCGTTCAGGCTCCGGTCATTTTCGTTGAGTATCCAGACTCCGGTTATTAAGTTGAGTGTCAGGCTCCGATCATTTTTGTTGAGTATCCAGACTCCGATTATTACATTGAGCGTTCAGGCTCCGATCAGTTTCGTTGAGTATCCAGACTCCGGTGATTACGTTGATCGTTCAGGCTCCGGTCATTTTCGTTTACTATCCAGACTCGGGTTATTACGTTGAGCATTCAGGCTCTGGTCAGTTTTGTTAAGTATCCAGATTCCGGTTATTACGTTGAGCGTTCAGGCTCCGGTCAGTTTCGTTGGGTATCCAGACTCCGGTTATTACGTTGGGCGTTCAGGCTCCGGTAAGTTTCGTTGGGTATCCAGACTCCGGTTATTACGTTGAGCGTTCAGGCTCCGGTCAGTTTCGTTGGGTATCCAGACTCTAGTTATTACGTTGAGCGTTCAGGCTCCGGTCATTTTCGTTGAGTATCCAGACTCCGGTTATTAAGTTGAGTGTCAGGCTCCGATCATTTTCGTTGAGTATCCAGACTCCGATTATTACGTTGAGCGTTCAGGATTCGATCAGTTTCGTTGAGTATCTTGACTCCAAATATTACATTGAGCATTCAGGCTCCGGTCAGTTTCATTGGGTATCCAGACTCCGGTGATTACATTGATCGTTCAGGCCCCGGTCATTTTCGTTGTCTATCCAGACTCGGGTTATTACGTTAAGCGTTCAGGCTCCGGTCAGTTTCGTTGAGTATCCAGATTCTGATTATTACTTTGAGCGTTCAGGCTCTGGTCAGTTTCGTTGGGTATCCAGACTCCGGTGATTACGTTGAGCGTTCAGGCTCCGGTCATTTTCGTTGACTATCTAGACTCGGGTTATTACGTTAAGCGTCAGGCTCCGATCATTTTCGTTGAGTATCCAGACTCCGATTATTACGTTAAGCGTTTAGGCTCCGGTCAGTTTCGTTGGGTATCCAGACTCCGATTATTACGTTGAGCGTTCAGGCTCCGGTAAGTTTCGTTGGGTATCCAGACTCGGGTTATTACGTTGAGTGTTCAGGCTCCGGTCAGTTTCGTTGGGTATCCAGACTCTAGTTATTACGTTGAGCGTTCAGGCTCCGGTCATTTTCGTTGAGTATCCAGACTCCGGTTATTAAGTTGAGTGTCAGGCTCCGATCATTTTCGTTGAGTATCCAGACTCCGATTATTACGTTGAGCGTTCAGGATTCGATCAGTTTCGTTGAGTATCTTGACTCCAAATATTACATTGAGCGTTCAGGCTCCGGTCAGTTTCATTGGGTATCCAGACTCCGGTGATTACGTTGATCGTTCAGGCCCTGGTCATTTTCGTTGTCTATCCAAACTCGGGTTATTACGTTAAGCGTTCAGGCTCCGGTCAGTTTCGTTGAGTATCCAGATTCTGATTATTACTTTGAGTGTTCAGGCTCCGGTAAGTTTCGTTGGGTATCCAGACTCCGGTGATTATGTTGAGCGTTCAGGCTCCAGTCATTTTCGTTGACTATCCAGACTCGGGTTATTACGTTAAGCGTCAGGCTCCGATTATTTTCGTTGAGTATCCAGACTCCGATTATTACGTTGACCGTTTAGGCTCCGGTCAGTTTCGTTGGGTATCCAGACTCCGATTATTACGTTGAGCGTTCAGGCTCCGATAAGTTTCGTTGGGTATCCAGACTCGGGTTATTACGTTGAGCGTTCAGGCTCCGGTCAGTTTCGTTGGGTATCCAGACTCTAGTTATTATGTTGAGCGTTCAGGCTCCACTCATTTTCGTTGAGTATCCAGACTCCGGTTATTAAGTTGAGTGTCAGGTTCCGATCATTTTCGTTGAGTATCCAGACTCCCAATAGTACGTTGAGCGTTCAGGATTCGATCAGTTTCGTTGAGTATCTTGACTCCAAATATTACGTTGAGCGTTCAGGCTCCGGTCAGTTTCATTGGGTATCCAGACTCCGGTGATTACGTTGATCGTTCAGGCTCCGGTCATTTTCATTGACTATCCAGACTCGGGTTATTACGTTAAGCGTTCAGGCTCCGGTCAGTTTCGTTGAGTATCCAGATTCCGATTATTACGTTGAGCGTTCAGTCTCCGGTCAGTTTCGTTGGGTATCCAGACTCCGGTGATTACGTTAAGCGTTCAGGCTCCGGTCATTTTCGTTGACTATCCAGACTCGGGTTATTACGTTAAGCGTCAAGCTCCTATCATTTTCGTTGAGTATCCAGACTCTGATTATTACGTTGAGCGTTCAGGCTCCGGTCAGTTTCGTTGGGTATCCAGACTCTGGTTATTACGTTGAGCGTTCAGGCTCCGGTCAGTTTCGTTGGGTATCCAGACTCTCGTTATTACGTTGAGCGTTCAGGCTCTGGTCATTTTCGTTGAGTATCCAGACTCCGGTTATTAAGTTGAGTGTCAGGCTCCGATCATTTTCGTTGAGTATCCAGACTCCGATTATCACGCTGAGCGTTCAGGATTCGATCAATTTCGTTGAGTATCTTGACTCCAAATATTACGTTGAGCGTTCAGGCTCCGGTCAGTTTCATTGGGTATCCAGACTCCGGTGATTACGTTGATCGTTCAGGCTCAGGTCATTTTCGTTGACTATCCAGACTCGGGTTATTACGTTAAGCGTTCAGGCTCCGGTCAGTTTTGTTGAGTATCCAGATTCTGATTATTACTTTGAGCGTTCAGGCTCCGGTCAGTCTCGTTGGGTATCCAGACTCCGGTGATTACGTTGAGCGTTCAGGCTCCGGTCATTTTCGTTGACTATCCAGACTCGGGTTATTACGTTAAGCGTCAGGCTCCGATTATTTTTGTTGAGTATCCAGACTCCGATTATTATGTTGAGCGTTTAGGCTCCGGTCAGTTTCGTTGGGTATCCAGACTCCGATTATTACGTTGAGCGTTCAGGCTCCGATAAGTTTCGTTGGGTATCCAGACTCGGGTTATTACGTTGAGCGTTCAGGCTCCGGTCAGTTTCGTTGGGTATCCAGACTCTAGTTATTATGTTGAGCGTTCAGGCTCCGGTCATTTTCGTTGAGTATCCAGACTCCGGTTATTAAGTTGAGTGTCAGGTTCCGATCATTTTCGTTGAGTATCCAGACTCCCATTATTACGTTGAGCGTTCAGGATTCGATCAGTTTCGTTGAGTATCTTGACTCCAAATATTACGTTGAGCGTTTAGGCTCCGGTCAGTTTCATTGGGTATCCAGACTCCGGTGATTACGTTGATCGTTCAGGCTCCGGTCATTTTCGTTGACTATCCAGACTCGGGTTATTACGTTAAGCGTTCAGGCTCCGATCAGTTTCGTTGAGTATCCAGATTCCGATTATTACGTTGAGCGTTCAGTCTCCGGTCAGTTTTGTTGGGTATCCAGACTCCGGTGATTACGTTGAGCGTTCAGGCTTCGGTCATTTTCGTTGACTATCCAGACTCGGGTTATTACGTTAAGCGTCAAGCTCCTATCATTTTCGTTGAGTATCCAGACTCTGATTATTACGTTGAGCGTTTAGGCTCCGGTCAGTTTCGTTGGGTATCCAGACTCTAGTTATTACGTTGAGCGTTCAGGCTCTGGTCATTTTCGTTGAGTATCCAGACTCCGGTTATTAAGTTGAGTGTCAGGCTCCGATCATTTTCATTGAGTATCCAGACTCCGATTATCACGTTGAGCGTTCAGGATTCGATCAATTTCGTTGAGTATCTTGACTCCAAATATTACGTTGAGCGTTCAGGCTCCGGTCAGTTTCACTGGGTATCCAGACTCTGGTGATTACGTTGATCGTTCAGGCTCAGGTCATTTTCGTTGACTATCCAGACTCGGGTTATTACGTTAAGCGTTCAGGCTCCGGTCAGTTTTGTTGAGTATCCAGATTCTGATTATTACTTTGAGCGTTCAGGCTCCGGTCAGTTTCGTTGGGTATCCAGACTCCGGTGATTACGTTGAGCGTTCAGGCTCCGGTCATTTTCGTTGACTATCCAGACTCGGGTTATTACGTTAAGCGTCAGGCTCCGATCATTTTCGTTGGGTATCCAGACTCCGATTATTACGTTGAGCGTTCAGGCTCCGGTCAGTTTCGTTGGGGATCCAGACTCTGATTATTACGTTGAGTGTTCAGGCTCCGGTAAGTTTCGTTGGGTATCCAGACTCGGGTTATTACGTTGAGCGTTCAGGCTCCGGTCAGTTTCGTTGGGTATCCAGACTCTAGTTATTACGTTGAGCGTTCAGGCTCCGGTCATTTTCGTTGAGTATCCAGACTCCGATTATTAAGTTGAGTGTCAGGCTCCGATCATTTTCGTTGAGTATCCAGACTCCGATTATTACGTTGAGCGTTCAGGATTCGATCAGTTTCGTTGAGTATCTTGACTAAAAATATTACGTTGAGCGTTCAGGCTCCGGTCAGTTTCATTGGGTATCCAGACTCCGGTGATTACGTTGATCGTTCAGGCTCAGGTCATTTTCGTTGACTATCCAGACTCGGGTTATTACGTTGAGCGTTCAGGCTCCGGTCAGTTTTGTTGAGTATCTAGATTCCGATTATTACGTTGAGCGTTCAGTCTCCGGTCAGTTTCGTTGGGTATCCAGACTCCGGTGATTACGTTGAGCGTTCAGGCTCCGGTCATTTTCGTTGACTATCCAGACTCCGGTGATTACGTTGAGCGTTCAGGCTCCGGTCATTTTCGTTGACTATCCAGACTCGGATTATTACGTTGAGCGTTCAGGCTTCGGTCAGTTTCGTTGGGTATCCAGACTCCGATTATTACATTGAGCGTTCAGCCTCCGGTCAGTTTTGTTGGGTATCCAGACTCGGGTTATTACGTTGAGCGTTCAGGCTCCGGTCATTTTCGTTGAGTATCCAGACTCCGGTTATTAAGTTGAGTGTTAGGCTCCGATCATTTTCGTTGAGTATCCAGACTCCGATTATTACGTTGAGCGTCCAGGATTCGATCAGTTTCGTTGAGTATCTTAACTCCAAATATTACGTTGAGCGTTCAGGCTCCGGTCAGTTTCATTGGGTATCCATACTCCGGTGATTACGTTGATATTTCAGGCTCAGGTCATTTTCGTTGACTATCCATACTCGGGTTATTACGTTAAGCGTTTAGGCTCCGGTCAGTTTCGTTGAGTATCCAGATTCTGATTATCACTTTGAGCGTTCAGGCTCCGGTCAGTTTCGTTGGGTATCCAGACTCCAGTGATTACGTTGAGCGTTCAGGCTCCGGTCATTTTCGTTGACTATCCAGACTCGGGTTATTACGTTAAGCGTCAGGCTCCGATCATTTTCGTTGAGTATCCAGACTCCGATTATTACATTGAGCGTTCAGGCTCCGGTCAGTTTCGTTGGGTATCCAGACTCCGATTATTATGTTGAGTGTTCAGGCTCCGGTTAGTTTCGTTGGGTATCCAGACTCGGGTTATTACGTTGAGCGTTCAGGCTCCGGTCAATTTCGTTGGGTATCCAGACTCTAGTTATTACGTTGAGCGTTTAGGCTCCGGTCATTTTCGTTGAGTATCCAGACTCCGGTTATTAAGTTGAGTGTCAGGCTCCGATCATTTTCGTTGAGTATCCAGACCCTGATTTTTACGTTGAGCGTTCAGGATTCGATCAGTTTCGTTGAGTATCTTGACTTCAAATATTACGTTGAGCGTTCAGGCTCCGGTCAGTTTCATTGGGTATCCAGACTCCGGTGATTACGTTGATCGTTCAGGCTCAGGTCATTTTCGTTGACTATCCAGACTCGGGTTATTACGTTAAGCGTTCAGGCTCCGGTCAGTTTCGTTGGGTATCCAGACTCCGGTGATTACGTTGAGCGTTCAGGCTCCGGTCATTTTCGTTGAGTATCCAGACTCTGATTATTACGTTGAGCGTTCAGGATTCGATCAGTTTCGTTGAGTATTTTGACTCCAAATATTACGTTGAGCGTTCAGGCTCCGGTCAGTTTCATTGGGTATCCAGACTCCGGTGATTACGTTGATCGTTCAGGCTCAGGTCATTTTCGTTGACTATCCAGACTCGGGTTATTACGTTAAGCGTCAGGCTCCGATCATTTTCGTTGAGTATCCAGACTCCGATTATTACGTTGAGCGTTCAGGCTCCGGTCAGTTTCGTTGGGGATCCAGACTCTGATTATTACGTTGAGTGTTCAGGCTCCGGTAAGTTTCGTTGGGTATCCAGACTCGGGTTATTACGTTGAGCGTTCAGGCTCCGGTCAGTTTCGTTGGGTATCCAGACTCTAGTTATTACGTTGAGCGTTCAGGCTCCGGTCATTTTCGTTGAGTATCCAGACTCCGGTTATTAAGTTGAGTGTCAGGCTCCGATCATTTTCGTTGAGTATCCAGACCCTGATTCTTACGTTGAGCGTTCAGGATTCGATCAGTTTCGTTGAGTATCTTGACTTCAAATATTACGTTGAGCGTTCAGGCTCCGGTCAGTTTCATTGGGTATCCAGACTCCGGTGATTACGTTGATCGTTCAGGCTCAGGTCATTTTCGTTGACTATCCAGACTCGGGTTATTACGTTGAGCGTTCAGGCTCCGGTCAGTTTCGTTGAGTATCTAGATTCCGATTATTACGTTGAGCGTTCAGTCTCCGGTCAGTTTCGTTGGGTATCCAGACTCCGGTGATTACGTTGAGCGTTCAGGCTCCGGTCATTTTCGTTGACTATCCAGACTCCGGTGATTACGTTGAGCGTTCAGGCTCCGGTCATTTTCGTTGACTATCTAGACTCGGATTATTACGTTGAGCGTTCAGGCTCCGGTCAGTTTCGTTGGGTATCCAGACTCCGATTATTACATTGAGCGTTCAGCCTCCGGTCAGTTTCGTTGGGTATCCAGACTCGGGTTATTACGTTGAGCGTTCAGGCTCCGGTCATTTTCGTTGAGTATCCAGACTCCGGTTATTAAGTTGAGTGTTAGGCTCCGATCATTTTCGTTGAGTATCCAGACTCCGATTATTACGTTGAGCGTCCAGGATTCGATCAGTTTCGTTGAGTATCTTAACTCCAAATATTACGTTGAGCGTTCAGGCTCCGGTCAGTTTCATTGGGTATCCATACTCCGGTGATTACGTTGATCGTTCAGGCTCAGGTCATTTTCGTTGACTATCCATACTCGGGTTATTACGTTAAGCGTTTAGGCTCCGGTCAGTTTCGTTGAGTATCCAGACTCCGGTTATTAAGTTGAGTGTCAGGCTCCGATCATTTTCGTTGAGTATCCAGACCCTGATTTTTACGTTGAGCGTTCAGGATTCGATCAGTTTTGTTGAGTATCTTGACTTCAAATATTACGTTGAGCGTTCAGGCTCCGGTCAGTTTCATTGGGTATCCAGACTCCGGTGATTACGTTGATCGTTCAGGCTCAGGTCATTTTCGTTGACTATCCAGACTCGGGTTATTACGTTAAGCGTTCAGGCTCCAGTCAGTTTCGTTGGGTATCCAGACTCCGGTGATTACGTTGAGCGTTCAGGCTCCGATCATTTTCGTTGAGTATCCAGACACCGATTATTACGTTGAGCGTTCAGGATTCGATCAGTTTCGTTGAGTATTTTGACTCCAAATATTACGTTGAACGTTCAGGCTCCGGTCAGTTTCATTGGGTATCCAGACTCCGGTGATTACGTTGATCGTTCAGGCTCAGGTCATTTTCGTTGACTATCCAGACTCGGGTTATTACGTTAAGCGTTCAGGCTCCGGTCAGTTTCGTTGGGTATCCAGACTCCGGTGATTACGTTGAGCGTTCAGGCTCCGGTCATTTTCGTTGACTATTCATACTCGGGTTATTACGTTAAGCGTCAGGCTCCGATCATTTTCGTTGAGTATCCAGACTCCGATTATTACGTTGAGCGTTCAGGCTCCGGTCAGTTTCGTTGGGTATCCAGACTCCGATTATTACGTTGAGCGTTCAGGCTCCGGTAAGTTTCGTTGGGTATCTAGACTCGGGTTATTACGTTGAGCGTTCAGGCTCCGGTCAGTTTCGTTGGGTATCCAGACTCCGGTTATTAAGTTGAGTGTCAGGCTCCGATCATTTTCGTTGAGTATCCAGACTCCGATTATTACGTTGAGCGTTTAGGATTCGATCAGTTTCGTTGAGTATTTTGACTCCAAATATTACGTTGAGCGTTCAGGCACCGGTCAGTTTCATTGGGTATCCAGAGTCCGGTGATTACGTTGATCGTTCAGGCTCCTGTCATTTTCGTTGACTATCCAGACTCGGGTTATTACGTTAAGCGTTCAGGCTCCGATCATTTTCGTTGAGTATCCAGACTCCGATTATTACGTTGAGCGTTCAGTCTTCGGTCAGTTTCGTTGGGTATCCAGACTTCGGTTTTTACGTTGAGCGTTCAGGCTCCGGTCAATTTTGTTGAGTATCCAGACTCCGGTTGTTACGTTAAGCGTTCAGGCTCCGGTCAGTTTCGTTGGGTATCCAAACTCCGATTATTACGTTGAGCGTTCAGGCTCCGGTCAGTTTCGTTGGGTATCCAAACACCGGTTATTACGTTGAGCGTTCAGGCTCCGGTCAGTTTCGTTGCGTATCCAGACTCCGGTGATTACGTTGATCGTTCAGGCTCTGGTCATTTTCGTTGACTATCCAGACTCGGGTTATTACGTTGAGCGTTCAGGCTCCGGTCAGTTTCTTTGAGTATCCAGATTCTGATTATTACTTTGAGCGTTCAGGCTCCGGTCAGTTTCGTTGGGTATCTAGACTCCGGTTATTACGTTGAGTGTTCAGGCTCCGGTCATTTTCGTTGAGTATCCAGACTCCGGTTATTAAGTTGAGTGTCAGGCTCCGATTATTACGTTGAGCGTTCCGGATTCGATCAGTTTCGTTGAGTATCTTGACTCCAAATATTACGTTGAGCGTTCAGGCTCCGGTCAGTTTCATTGGGTATCCAGACTCCGGTGATTACGTTGATCGTTCAGGCTCAGGTCATTTTCGTTGACTATCCAGCCTCGGGTTATTACGTTAAGCGTTCAGGCTCCGGTCAGTTTCGTTGAGTATCCAGATTCTGATTATTACTTTGAGCGTTCAGGCTCCGGTCAGTTTCGTTGGGTATCCAGACTCCGGTGATTACATTGAGCGTTCAGGCTCCGGTCATTTTCGTTGACTATCCAGACTCGGGTTATTACGTTAAGCGTCAGGCTCCGATCATTTTCGTTGAGTATCCAGACTCCGATTATTACGTTGAGCGTTCAGGCTCCGGTCAGTTTCATTGGGTATCCAGACTCCGATTATTACGTTGAGCGTTCAGGCTCCGGTAAGTTTCGTTGGGTATCCAGACTCGGGTTATTACGTTGAGCGTTCAGGCTCCGGTCATTTTCGTTGAGTATCCAGACTCCGGTTATTAAGTTGAGTGTCAGGCTCCTATCATTTTCATTGAGTTTCCAGACTCCGATTATTACGTTGAGCGTTCAGGATTCGATCAGTTTCGTTGAGTATCTTGACTCCAAATATTACGTTGAGCGTTCAGGCTCCGGTCAGTTTCATTGGGTATCCAGACTCCGGTGATTACGTTGATCGTTCAGGCTCAGGTCATTTTCGTTGACTATCCAGACTCGGGTTATTACGTTAAGCGTTCAGGCTCCGGTCAGTTTCGTTGAGTATCCAGATTCTGATTATTACTTTGAGCATTCAGGCTCCAGTCAGTTTCGTTGGGTATCCAGACTCTGGTGATTACGTTGAGCGTTCAGGCTCCGGTCATTTTCGTTGACTATCCAGACTCGGGTTATTACGTTAAGCGTCAGGCTTCGATCATTTTCGTTGAGTATCCAGACTCCGATTATTACGTTGAGCGTTCAGGCTCCTGTCAGTTTCATTGGGTATCCAGACTCCGATTATTACGTTGAGCGTTCAGGCTCCGGTAAGTTTCGTTGGGTATCCAGACTCGGGTTATTACGTTGAGCGTTCAGGCTCCGGTCCGTTTCGTTGGGTATCCAGACTCCGGTTATTAAGTTGAGTGTCAGGCTCCGATCATTTTCGTTGACTATCCAGACTCGGGTTATTACGTTAAGCGTTCAGGCTCCGGTCAGTTTCGTTGAGTATCCAGATTCCGATTATTACGTTGAGCGTTCAGTCTCCGGTCAGTTTCGTTGGGTATCCAGACTTCGGTTTTTACGTTGAGCGTTCAGGCTCCGGTCAATTTTGTTGAGTATCCAGACTCTGGTTATTACGTTAAGCGTTCAGGCTCCGGTCAGTTTCGTTGGGTATCCAAACACCGGTTATTACGTTGAGCGTTCAGGCTCCGGTCAGTTTCGTTGGGTATCCAGACTCCGGTGATTACGTTGATCGTTCAGGCTCTGGTCATTTTCGTTGACTATCCAGACTCGGGTTATTACGTTGAGCGTTCAGGCTCCGGTCAGTTTCGTTGAGTATCCAGATTCCGATTATTACGTTGAGCGTTCAGTCTTCGGTCAGTTTCGTTGGGTATCCAGACTCCGGTGATTACGTTGAGCGTTCAGGCTCCGGTCATTTTCGTTGACTATCCAGACTCGGGTTATTACGTTAAGCGTCAAGCTCCTATCATTTTCGTTGAGTATCCAGACTCTGATTATTACGTTGAGCGTCAGGCTCCGGTCAGTTTCGTTGGGTATCCAGACTCCGGTTATTACGTTGAGCGTTCAGGCTCCGGTCAGTTTCGTTGGGTATCCAGACTCTAGTTATTACGTTGAGCGTTCAGGCTCTGGTCATTTTCGTTGAGTATCCAGACTCCAGTTATTAAGTTGAGTGTCAGGCTCCGATCATTTTCGTTGAGTATCCAGACTCCGGTTATTAAGTTGAGTGTCAGGCTCTGATCATTTTCGTTGAGTATCCAGACTCCGATTATTACGTTGAGCGTTTAGGATTCGATCAGTTTCGTTGAGTATTTTGACTCCAAATATTACGTTGAGCGTTCAGGCTCCGGTCAGTTTCATTGGGTATCCAGACTCCAGTGATTATGTTGATCGTTCAGGCTCCGGTCATTTTTGTTGACTATCCAGACTCGGGTTATTACGTTAAGCGTTCAGGCTCCGGTCAGTTTCGTTGAGTATCCAGATTCCGATTATTACGTTGAACGTTCAGTCTCCGGTCAGTTTCGTTGGGTATCCAGACTCCGGTGATTACGTTGTGCGTTCAGGCTCCGGTCATTTTCGTTGACTATCCAGACTCGGGTTATTATGTTAAGCGTCAGGCTCCTATCATTTTCGTTGAGTATCCAGACTCCGATTATTACGTTGAGCGTTTAGGCTCCGGTCAGTTTCGTTGGGTATCCAGACTCCGGTTATTACGTTGAGCGTTCAGGCTCCGGTCAGTTTCGTTGGGTATCCAGACTCCAGTTTTTATGTTGAGAGTTCAGGCTCCGGTCATTTTCGTTGAGTATCTAGACTCCGGTTATTAAGTTGAGCGTCAGGCTCCGATCATTTTCGTTGAGTATCTAGACTCCGATTATTACGTTGATCGTTCAGGCTCCGGTTATTTTCATTGAGTATCGTGACTCCGGTTATTACGTTGAGGGTTCAGACTCCGCTCATTTTCGTTGAGTATCTAGACTCCTGTCATTACGTTGAACGTTCAGGCTCCGATCATTTTCGTTGAATATCCATACTCCGGTCAATACCTTGAGCGATCAGGCTCCGGTCATTTTCGTTGAGTATCCAGACTCTGGTCATTACATTGAACATTCAGGATCCAATCATTTTTGTTGAGTATCATATCTCCATTTATTACGTTGAGCGTTCAGGATCCGGTCAGTTTCGTTGAGTATCCAAACTCCAAATATTACGTTGAGCATTCAGGCTCCGGTCAGCTTCGTTGGGTATCCAGACTCCAGTGATTACGTTGATCGTTTAGGCTCCAGTAATTTTCGTTGACTATCCAGACTCGGGTTATTACGTTAAGCGTTCAGGCTCCGGTCAGTTTCGTTGGGTATCCAGACTCCGGTTATTACATTGAGCGTTCAGGCACCGGTCATTTTCGTTGAGTATCCAGACTCCGGTTATTAAGTTGAGCGTCAGGCTCCGATCATTTTCGTTGAGTATCCAGACTCCGATTATTACGTTGAGCGTTCAGGCTCTGGTTATTTTCGTTGAGTATCCTGACTCTGGTTGTTACGTTGAGGGTTCAGACTCCGTTATTTTCGTTGAGTATCTAGACTCCTGTCATTATGTTGAACGTTTAGGCTCCGATCATTTTCGTTGAGTATTCATACTCGGGTCAATACGTTGACCGATCAGGCTCCGGTCATTTTCGTTGAGTATCCAGACTCCGGTCGTTACATTGAGCGTTCACGATCCGGACATTTTCGTTGAGTATCATAACTCCATTTATTACGTTGAGCGTTCAGGACCCAGTCAGTTTCGTTGAGTATCCAGACTCCAAATATTACGTTGACCGTTCAGGCTCCGGTCAGTTTTGTTGGGTATCCAGACTTCGGTGATTACGTTGATCGTTCAGGCTCCGGTCATTTTCGTTGACTATCCAGACTCGGGTTATTACGTTGAGCGTTCAGGCTCCGGTCAGTTTTGTTGAGTATCCAGATTCCGGTTATTACGTTGAGCGTTCAGGCTCCGGTCAGTTTCGTTGGGTATCCAGACTCCGGTTATTACGTTGAGCGTTCAGGCTCCGGTAAGTTTCGTTGGGTATCCAGACTCCGGTTATTACGTTGAGCGTTCAGGCTCCGGTAAGTTTCGTTGGGTATCCAGACTCCGGTTATTACGTTGAGCGTTCAGGCTCTGGTCAGTTTCGTTGGGTATCCAGACTCTAGTTATTACGTTGAGCGTTCAGGCTCCGGTCATTTTCGTTGAGTATCCAGACTCTGGTTATTAAGTTGAGTGTCAGGCTCCGATCATTTTCGTTGAGTATCCAGACTCCGATTATTATGTTGATCGTTCAGGATCCGATCAGTTTCGTTGAGTATCCAGACTCCAAATATTACGTTGAGTGTTCAGGCTCCGGTGATTTCATTGATCGTTTAGGCTCCGGTCATTTTCGATGACTATCCACACTCGGGTTATTACATTAACCGTTCAGGCTCCGGTCAATTTCGTTGAGAATCCAGATTCCGATTATTACGTTGAGCGTTCAGGCTCCGGTCAGTTTCGTTGGGTATCCAGACTCCAGTTTTTATGTTGAGCGTTCAGGCTCCGGTCCGTTTCGTTGGGTATCCAGACTCCGGTTATTAAGTTGAGTGTCAGGCTCCGATCATTTTCGTTGACTATCCAGACTCGGGTTATTACGTTAAGCGTTCAGGCTCCGGTCAGTTTCGTTGAGTATCCAGATTCCGATTATTACGTTGAGCGTTCAGTCTCCGGTCAGTTTCGTTGGGTATCCAGACTTCGGTTTTTACGTTGAGCGTTCAGGCTCCGGTCAATTTTGTTGAGTATCCAGACTCTGGTTATTACGTTAAGCGTTCAGGCTCCGGTCAGTTTCGTTGGGTATCCAAACACCGGTTATTACGTTGAGCGTTCAGGCTCCGGTCAGTTTCGTTGGGTATCCAGACTCCGGTGATTACGTTGATCGTTCAGGCTCTGGTCATTTTCGTTGACTATCCAGACTCGGGTTATTACGTTGAGCGTTCAGGCTCCGGTCAGTTTCGTTGAGTATCCAGATTCCGATTATTACGTTGAGCGTTCAGTCTTCGGTCAGTTTCGTTGGGTATCCAGACTCCGGTGATTACGTTGAGCGTTCAGGCTCCGGTCATTTTCGTTGACTATCCAGACTCGGGTTATTACGTTAAGCGTCAAGCTCCTATCATTTTCGTTGAGTATCCAGACTCTGATTATTACGTTGAGCGTCAGGCTCCGGTCAGTTTCGTTGGGTATCCAGACTCCGGTTATTACGTTGAGCGTTCAGGCTCCGGTCAGTTTCGTTGGGTATCCAGACTCTAGTTATTACGTTGAGCGTTCAGGCTCTGGTCATTTTCGTTGAGTATCCAGACTCCAGTTATTAAGTTGAGTGTCAGGCTCCGATCATTTTCGTTGAGTATCCAGACTCCGGTTATTAAGTTGAGTGTCAGGCTCTGATCATTTTCGTTGAGTATCCAGACTCCGATTATTACGTTGAGCGTTCAGGATTCGATCAGTTTCGTTGAGTATTTTGACTCCAAATATTACGTTGAGCGTTCAGGCTCCGGTCAGTTTCATTGGGTATCCAGACTCCAGTGATTATGTTGATCGTTCAGGCTCCGGTCATTTTTGTTGACTATCCAGACTCGGGTTATTACGTTAAGCGTTCAGGCTCCGGTCAGTTTCGTTGAGTATCCAGATTCCGATTATTACGTTGAACGTTCAGTCTCCGGTCAGTTTCGTTGGGTATCCAGACTCCGGTGATTACGTTGTGCGTTCAGGCTCCGGTCATTTTCGTTGACTATCCAGACTCGGGTTATTATGTTAAGCGTCAGGCTCCTATCATTTTCGTTGAGTATCCAGACTCCGATTATTACGTTGAGCGTTTAGGCTCCGGTCAGTTTCGTTGGGTATCCAGACTCCGGTTATTACGTTGAGCGTTCAGGCTCCGGTCAGTTTCGTTGGGTATCCAGACTCCAGTTTTTATGTTGAGAGTTCAGGCTCCGGTCATTTTCGTTGAGTATCTAGACTCCGGTTATTAAGTTGAGCGTCAGGCTCCGATCATTTTCGTTGAGTATCTAGACTCCGATTATTACGTTGATCGTTCAGGCTCCGGTTATTTTCATTGAGTATCGTGACTCCGGTTATTACGTTGAGGGTTCAGACTCCGCTCATTTTCGTTGAGTATCTAGACTCCTGTCATTACGTTGAACGTTCAGGCTCCGATCATTTTCGTTGAATATCCATACTCCGGTCAATACCTTGAGCGATCAGGCTCCGGTCATTTTCGTTGAGTATCCAGACTCTGGTCATTACATTGAACATTCAGGATCCAATCATTTTTGTTGAGTATCATATCTCCATTTATTACGTTGAGCGTTCAGGATCCGGTCAGTTTCGTTGAGTATCCAAACTCCAAATATTACGTTGAGCATTCAGGCTCCGGTCAGCTTCGTTGGGTATCCAGACTCCAGTGATTACGTTGATCGTTTAGGCTCCAGTAATTTTCGTTGACTATCCAGACTCGGGTTATTACGTTAAGCGTTCAGGCTCCGGTCAGTTTCGTTGGGTATCCAGACTCCGGTTATTACATTGAGCGTTCAGGCACCGGTCATTTTCGTTGAGTATCCAGACTCCGGTTATTAAGTTGAGCGTCAGGCTCCGATCATTTTCGTTGAGTATCCAGACTCCGATTATTACGTTGAGCGTTCAGGCTCTGGTTATTTTCGTTGAGTATCCTGACTCTGGTTGTTACGTTGAGGGTTCAGACTCCGGTCATTTTCGTTGAGTATCTAGACTCCTGTCATTATGTTGAACGTTTAGGCTCCGATCATTTTCGTTGAGTATTCATACTCGGGTCAATACGTTGACCGATCAGGCTCCGGTCATTTTCGTTGAGTATCCAGACTCCGGTCGTTACATTGAGCGTTCACGATCCGGACATTTTCGTTGAGTATCATAACTCCATTTATTACGTTGAGCGTTCAGGACCCAGTCAGTTTCGTTGAGTATCCAGACTCCAAATATTACGTTGACCGTTCAGGCTCCGGTCAGTTTTGTTGGGTATCCAGACTTCGGTGATTACGTTGATCGTTCAGGCTCCGGTCATTTTCGTTGACTATCCAGACTCGGGTTATTACGTTGAGCGTTCAGGCTCCGGTCAGTTTTGTTGAGTATCCAGATTCCGGTTATTACGTTGAGCGTTCAGGCTCCGGTCAGTTTCGTTGGGTATCCAGACTCCGGTTATTACGTTGAGCGTTCAGGCTCCGGTAAGTTTCGTTGGGTATCCAGACTCCGGTTATTACGTTGAGCGTTCAGGCTCCGGTAAGTTTCGTTGGGTATCCAGACTCCGGTTATTACGTTGAGCGTTCAGGCTCTGGTCAGTTTCGTTGGGTATCCAGACTCTAGTTATTACGTTGAGCGTTCAGGCTCCGGTCATTTTCGTTGAGTATCCAGACTCTGGTTATTAAGTTGAGTGTCAGGCTCCGATCATTTTCGTTGAGTATCCAGACTCCGATTATTATGTTGATCGTTCAGGATCCGATCAGTTTCGTTGAGTATCCAGACTCCAAATATTACGTTGAGTGTTCAGGCTCCGGTGATTTCATTGATCGTTTAGGCTCCGGTCATTTTCGATGACTATCCACACTCGGGTTATTACATTAACCGTTCAGGCTCCGGTCAATTTCGTTGAGAATCCAGATTCCGATTATTACGTTGAGCGTTCAGGCTCCGGTCAGTTTCTTTGGGTATCCAGACTCCGGTTATTACGTTGAGCGTTCAGGCTTCGGTCATTTTCG
The DNA here is from genome assembly GCA_963859935.3 of Lathyrus sativus. Lineage (NCBI taxonomy): Eukaryota > Viridiplantae > Streptophyta > Magnoliopsida > Fabales > Fabaceae > Lathyrus > Lathyrus sativus. The sequence continues at coordinate 270,974,689 of OZ012736.1, forward strand.
TTGAGTATCCAGACTCCGGTTATTAAGTTGAGCGTCAGGCTCCGATCATTTTCGTTGAGTATCCAGACTCCGATTATTACGTTGAGCGTTCAGGTTCTGGTTATTTTCGTTGAGTATCCTGACTCCGGTTATTACGTTGAGGGTTGAGACTCCGGTCATTTTCGTTGAGTATCTAGACTCCTGTCATTACTTTGAACGTTCAGGCTCAGATCATTTTCGTTGAGTATCCATACTCCGATCAATACATTGAGCGTTCAGGATCCAGTCATTTTCGCTGAGTATCATAACTCCATTTATTACGTTGAGCGTTCAGGATCCTGTCAGTTTCGTTCAGTATCCAGACTCCAAATATTACGTTGAGCGTTTAGGCTCCGGTCAGTTTCGTTGGGTATCCATACTCCGGTGATTACGTTGATCGTTCAGGCTCCGGTCATTTTCGTTGACTATCCAGACTCGGGTTATTACGTTGAGCATTCACGCTCTGGTCAGTTTCGTTGGGTATCCAGACTCCGGTTATTACGTTGAGCGTTCAGGCTCCGGTCATTTTCGTTGAGTATCCAGACTCCGGTTATTAAGTTGAGCGTTAGGCTCCGATCATTTTCGTTGAGTATCCAGACTCTGATTATTACGTTGAGCGTCCAGGCTCCGGTCAGTTTTGTTGGGTATCCAGACTCTAGTTATTACATTGAGCGTTCAAGCTCGGTCATTTTCGTTGAGTATCCAGACTCCGGTTATTAAGTTGAGGGTCAGGCTCCGATCATTTTCATTGAGTATCCAGACTCCGATTATTACGTTGAGCGTTCAGGATCCGATCAGTTTCGTTGAGTATCCAGACTCCAAATATTATGTTGAGCGTTCAGGCTCCGGTCAGTTTCGTAGGGTATCCAGACTCCGGTGATTACGTTGATCGTTCAGGCTCCGGTCATTTTCGTTGACTATCCAGACTCGGGTTATTACGTTGAGCATTCAGGCTCCGGTCAGTTTTGTTGAGTATCCAGATTCCGGTTATTACGTTGAGCGTTCAGGCTCCGGGCAGTTTCGTTGGGTATCCAGACTCCGGTTATTACGTTGAGCGTTCAGGCTCCGGTCAGTTTCGTTGGGTATCCAGACTCTAGTTATTACGTTGAGCGTTCAGGCTTCGGTCATTTTCGTTGAGTATCCAGACTCCGGTTATTAAGTTGAGTGTCAGGCTCCGATCATTTTCGTTGAGTATCCAGACTCCGATTATTATGTTGATCGTTCAGGATCCGATCAGTTTCGTTGAGTATCCAGACTCCAAATATTACGTTGAGCGTTCAGGCTCCGGTCTGTTTCATTGGGTATCCAGACTCCGGTGATTACGTTGATCGTTCAGGCTCCCGTCATTTTCGATGACTATCCAGACTCGGGTTATTACATTAACCGTTCAGGCTCCGGTCAGTTTCGTTGAGTATCCAGATTCCGATTATTACCTTGAGTGTTCAGGCTCTGGTCAGTTTCATTGGGTATCCAGACTCCGGTTATTACGTTGAGCGTTCAGGCTCCGGTCATTTTCGTTGAGTATCCAGACTCCGGTTATTAAGTTGACCATCAGGCTCCGATCATTTTCGTTGAGTATCCAGACTCCGATTATTACGTTGAGCGTTCAGGCTCCGGTTATTTTCGTTGAGTATCCTGACTCCGGTTATTACGTTGAGGGTTGAGACTCCGGTCATTTTCGTTGAGTATCTCGACTCCTGTCATTACTTTGAACGTTCAGGCTCCGATCATTTTCGTTGGGTATCCGTACTCCGGTCAATACGTTGAGCGATCAGGCTCTGGTCATTTTCGTTGAGTATCCAGACTCCGGTCATTACATTGAGCGTTCAGGATCCAGTCATTTTCGTTGAGTATCATAACTCCATTTATTACGTTGAGCGTTCAGGATCCGGTCAGTTTCGTTGAGTATCCAGACTCTAAATATTACGTTGAGCGTTCAGGCTCCGGTCAGTTTCGTTGGGTATCCATACTCCGGTGATTACGTTGATTGTTCAGGCTCCGGTCATTTTCGTTGACTATCCAGACTCGGGTTATTACGTTGAGCGTTCAGGCTCCGGTCAGTTTCGTTGGGTATCCAGACACCGGTTATTACGTTGAGCGTTCAGGCTCCGGTCATTTTTGTTGAGCATCCAACTCCGGTTATTAAGTTGAGCGTCAGGCTCCGATCATTTTCGTTGAGTATCCAGACTCTGATTATTACGTTGAGCGTTCAGGCTGCGGTCAGTTTCGTTGGGTATCCAGACTCTAGTTATTACGTTGAGCGTTCGGGCTCGGTCATTTTCGTTGAGTATCCAGACTCCGGTTATTAAGTTGAGTGTCAGGCTCCGATCATTTTCGTTGAGTATCCAGACTCCGATTATTATGTTGAGCGTTCAGGATCCGATCAGTTTCGTTGAGTATCCAGACTCCAAATATTACGTTGAGCGTTCAGGCTCCGGTCAGTTTAGTTGGTTATCCAGACTCCGGTGATTATGTTGATCGTTCAAGCTCCGGTCATTTTCGTTGACTATCCAGACTCGGGTTATTACGTTGAGCGTTCAGGCTCCGGTCAGTTTTGTTGAGTATCCAGATCCCGGTTATTACGTTGAGCGTTCAGGCTCCGGTCAGTTTCGTTGGGTATCCAGACTCCGGTTATTACATTGAGCGTTCAGGCTCTGGTAAGTTTCGTTGGGTATCCAGACTCCGGTTATTACGTTGAGCGTTCAGGCTCCGATCAGTTTCGTTGGGTATCCAGACTCTAGTTATTACGTTGAGCGTTCAGGCTCCGGTCATTTTCGTTGAGTATCCAGACTCCGGTTATTAAGTTGAGTGTCAGGCTCCGATCATTTTCGTTGAGTATCCAGACTCTGATTATTACGTTGAGCGTTCAAGATTCGATCAGTTTCGTTGAGTATCCAGACTCCGGTTATTACATTGAGCGTTCAGGCTCCCGTCAGTTTCATTGGGTATCCAGACTCCGGTGATTACATTGATCGTTCAGGCTCCGGTCATTTTCGTTGACTATCCAGACTCGGGTTATTACATTAAGCGTTCAGGATCCGGTCAGTTTCGTTGAGTATCCAGATTCTGATTATTACGTTGAGCGTTCAGGCTCCGGTCAGTTTCGTTGGGTATCCAGACTCCGGTGATTACGTTGAGCGTTCAGGCTCCGGTCATTTTCGTTGACTATCCAGACTCGGGTTATTACGTTAAGCGTCAGGCTCCGATCATTTTTGTTGAGTATCCAGACTCCGATTATTACGTTGAGCGTTCAGGCTCCGGTCAGTTTCGTTGGGTATCCAGACTCCGGTTTTTATGTTGAGCGTTCAGGCTCCGGTCATTTTCGTTGAGTATCCAGACTTCGGTTATTAAGTTGAGTGTCAGGCTCTGATCATTTTCATTGAGTATCCAGACTCCGATTATTACGTTGAGCGTTCAGGCTCCGGTTATTTTCGTTGAGTATCCTGACTCCGGTTATTACGTTGAGGGTTCAGACTCCGGTCATTTTCGTTGAGTATCTAGACTCCTGTTTTTACGTTGAATGTTCAGGCTCCGATCATTTTCGTTGAATATCCATACTCTGGCCAATACCTTGAGCGATCAGGCTCCGGTCATTTTCGTTGAGTATCCAGACTCCGGTCATTACATTGAGCGTTCAGGATCCAGTCATTTTTGTTGAGTATCATAACTCCATTTATTACGTTGAGCGTTCAAGATCCGGTCAGTTTCGTTGAGTATCCAGACTCCAAATATTACGTTGAGCATTCAGGCTCCGGTCAGCTTCGTTGGGTATCCAGACTCCGGTGATTACGTTGATCGTTCAGGCTCCGGTCATTTTCGTTGACTATCCAGACTCGGGTTATTACGTTAAGCGTTCAGGCTCCGGTCAGTTTTGTTGAGTATCCAAATTCCGATTATTACGTTGAGCATTCAGGCTCCTGTCAGTTTCGTTGGGTATCCAGACTCCGGTTATTACATTGATCGTTCAGGCTTCGGTCATTTTCGTTGAGTATCCAGACTCCGGTTATTACGTTGAGCGTTCAGGCTCCAGTCAGTTTCGTTGGGTATCCAGACTCTAGTTATTACGTTGAGCGTTCGGGCTCGGTCATTTTCGTTGAGTATCCAGACTCCGGTTATTAAGTTGAGTGTCAGGCTCCGATCATTTTCGTTGAGTATCCAGACTCCGATTATTATGTTGAGCGTTCAGGATCCGATCAGTTTCGTTGAGTATCCAGACTCCAATTATTACGTTGAGCGTTCAGGCTCCGGTCAGTTTCGTTGAGTATCCAGACTCCAAATATTACGTTGAGCGTTCAGGCTCCGGTCAGTTTCGTTGGGTATCCATACTCCGGTGATTACGTTGATCGTTCAGGCTCCGGTCATTTTCGTTGACTATCCAGACTCGGGTTATTACGTTGAGCGTTCAGGCTCCGGTCAGTTTCGTTGGGTATCCAGACTCCGGTTATTACGTTGAGCGTTCAGGCTCCGGTCATTTTTGTTGAGTATCCAGACTCCGGTTATTAAGTTGAGCGTCAGGCTCCGATCATTTTCGTTGAGTATCCAGACTCTGATTATTACGTTGAGCGTTCAGGCTCCGGTCAGTTTCGTTGGGTATCCAGACTCTAGTTATTAGGTTGAGCGTTCAGTCTCCGGTCATTTTTGTTGAGTATCCAGACTCGGGTTATTAAGTTGAGTGTCAGGCTCCGATCATTTTCGTTGAGTATCCAGACTCTGATTATTACGTTGAGCGTTCAGGATCCGATCAGTTTCGTTGAGTATCCAGACTCCAAATATTACGTTGAGCGTTCAGGCTCCGGTCAGTTTCGTTGGGTATCCAGACTCCGGTGATTACGTTGATCGTTCAGGCTCCGGTCATTTTCGTTGACTATCCAGACTCGCGTTATTACGTTGAGCGTTCAGGCTCCGGTCAGTTTTGTTGAGTATCCAGATTCCGATTATTACGTTGAGCGTTCAGGCTCCGGTCAGTTTCGTTGGGTATCCAGACTCCGGTTATTATGTTGAGCGTTCAGGCTCCGGTCATTTTCGTTGAGTATCCAGACTCCGGTTATTAAGTTGAGCATCAGGCTTCGATCATTTTCGTTGAGTATCCAGACTCCGATTATTACGTTGAGCGTTCAGGCTCCGGTTATTTTCGTTGAGTATCCTGACTCCGGTTATTACGTTGAGGGTTGAGACTCCGGTCATTTTCGTTGAGTTTCTAGACTCCTGTCATTACTTTGAACGTTCAGGCTCCGATCATTTTCGTTGGGTATCCATACTCCGGTCAATATGTTGAGCGATCAGGCTCTGGTCATTTTCGTTGAGTATCCAGACTCCGGTCATTACATTGAGCGTTCAGGATCCAGTCATTTTCGTTGAGTATCATAACTCCATTTATTACGTTGAGCGTTCAGGATCCGGTCAGTTTCGTTGAGTATCCAGACTCCAAATATTACGTTGAGCGTTCAGGCTCCGGTCAGTTTCGTTGGGTATCCATACTCCGGTGATTACGTTGATCGTTCTGGCTCCGGTCATTTTCGTTGACTATCCAGACTCTGGTTATTACGTTGAGCGTTCAGGCTCCGGTCAGTTTCGTTGGGTATCCAGACTCCGGTTATTACGTTGAGCGTTCAGGCTCCGGTCATTTTCTTTGTGTATCCAGACTCCGGTTATTAAGTTGAGCGTCAGGCTCCGATCATTTTCGTTGAGTATCCAGACTCCGATTATTGCGTTGAGCGTTCAGGCTCCGGTCAGTTTCGTTGGGTATCCAGACTCTAGTTATTACGTTGAGCGTTCGGGCTCGCTCATTTTCGTTGAGTATCCAGACTCCGGTTATTAAGTTGAGTGTCAGGCTCCGATCATTTTCGTTGAGTATCCAGACTCCGATTATTATGTTGAGCGTTCAGGATCCGATCAGTTTCGTTGAGTATCCAGACTCCAAATATTACGTTGAGCGTTCAGGCTCCGGTCAGTTTCGTTGAGTATCCAGACTCCAAATATTACGTTGAGCGTTCAGGCTCCGGTCAGTTTCGTTGGGTATCCAGACTCCGGTTATTACGTTGAGCGTTCAGGCTCCGGTCATTTTCGTTGAGTATCCAGACTCCGGTTATTAAGTTGAGCGTCAGGCTCCGATCATTTTCGTTGAGTATCCAGACTCTGATTATTACGTTGAGCGTTCAGGCTCCGGTCAGTTTCGTTGGGTATCCAGACTCTAGTTATTAGGTTGAGCGTTCAGTCTCCGGTCATTTTTGTTGAGTATCCAGACTCCGGTTATTAAGTTGAGTGTCAAGCTCCGATCATTTTCGTTGAGTATCCAGACTCTGATTATTACGTTGAGCGTTCAGGATCCGATCAGTTTCGTTGAGTATCCAGACTCCAAATATTACGTTGAGCATTCAGGCTCCGGTCAGTTTCGTTGGGTATCCAGACTCCGGTGATTACGTTGATCGTTCAGGCTCCAGTCATTTTTGTTGACTATCCAGACTCGAGTTATTATTTTGAGCGTTCAGGCTCTGGTCAGTTTTGTTGAGTATCCAGATTCCGATTATTACGTTGAGCGTTCAGGCTCCGGTCAGTTTCGTTGGGTATCCAGACTCCGGTTATTACGTTGAGCGTTCAGGCTCCGGTCATTTTCGTTGAGTATCCAGACTCCGGTTATTAAGTTGAGCATCAGGCTCCGATCATTTTCGTTGAGTATCCAGACTCCGATTATTACGTTGAGCGTTCAGGCTCCGGTTATTTTCATTGAGTATCCTGACTCCGGTTATTACGTTGAGGGTTGAGACTCCGGTCATTTTCGTTGAGTATCTAGACTCCTGTCATTACTTTGAACGTTCAGGCTCCGATCTTTTTCGTTGGGTATCCATACTCCGGTCAATACGTTGAGCGATCAGGCTCTGGTCATTTTCGTTGAGTATCCAGACTCCGGTCATTACATTGAGTGTTCAGGATCCAGTCATTTTCGTTGAGTATCATAACTCCATTTATTACGTTGAGCGTTCAGGATCCGGTCAGTTTCTTTGAGTATCCAGACTCCAAATATTACGTTGAGCGTTCAGGCTCCGGTCAGTTTCGTTGGGTATCCATACTTCGGTGATTACGTTGATCGTTCAGGCTCCGGTCATTTTCGTTGACTATCCAGACTCGGGTTATTACGTTGAGCGTTCAGGCTCCGGTCAGTTTCGTTGGGTATCCAGACACCGGTTATTACGTTGAGCGTTCAGGCTCCGGTCATTTTTGTTGAGTATCCAACTCCGGTTATTAAGTTGAGCGTCAGGCTCCGATCATTTTCGTTGAGTATCCAGACTCTAATTATTATGTTGAGCGTTCAGGCTCCGGTAAGTTTCGTTGGGTATCCAGACTCTAGTTATTACGTTGAGCGTTCGGGCTCGGTCATTTTTGTTGAGTATCCAGACTCCGGTTATTAAGTTGAGTGTCAGGCTCCGATCATTTTCGTTGAGTATCCAGACTTCGTTTATTATGTTGAGCGTTCAGGATCCGATCAGTTTCGTTGAGTATCCAGACTCCAAATATTACGTTGAGCGTTCAGGCTCCGGTCAGTTTCGTTGAGTATCCAGACTCCAAATATTACGTTGAGCGTTCAGGCTCCGGTCAGTTTCGTTGGGTATCCATACTCCGGTGATTACGTTGATCGTTCAGGCTTCGGTCATTTTCATTGACTATCCAGACTCGGGTTATTACGTTGAGCGTTCAGGCTCCGATCAGTTTCGTTGGGTATCCATACTCCGGTCAATACGTTGAGCGATCAGGCTCTGGTCATTTTCGTTGAGTATCCAGACTCCGGTCATTACATTGAGCGTTCAGGATCCAGTCATTTTCGTTGAGTATCATAACTCCATTTATTACGTTGAGCGTTCAGGATCCGGTCAGTTTCGTTGAGTATCCAGACTCCAAATATTATGTTGAGCGTTCAGGCTCCGGTCAGTTTCGTTGGGTATCCATACTCCGGTGATTACGTTGATAGTTCTGGCTCCGGTCATTTTCGTTGACTATCCAGACTCGGGTTATTACGTTGAGCGTTCAGGCTCCGGTCAGTTTCGTTGGGTATCCAGACTCCGGTTATTACGTTGAGCGTTCAGGCTCCGGTCATTTTCGTTGTGTATCTAGACTCTGGTTATTCAGTTGAGCGTCAGGCTCCGATCATTTTCGTTGAGTATCCAGACTCCGATTATTACGTTGAGCGTTCAGGCTCCGGTCAGTTTCGTTGGGTATTCAGACTCTAGTTATTACGTTGAGCGTTCAGTCTCCGGTCATTTTCGTTGAGTATCCAGACTCCTGTCATTACTTTGAACGTTCAGGCTCCGATCATTTTCGTTGGGTATCCATACTCCGGTCAATACGTTGAGCGATCAGGCTCTGGTCATTTTCGTTGAGTATCCAGAATCCGGTCATTACATTGAGTGTTCAGGATCCAGTCATTTTCGTTGAGTATCATAACTCCATTTATTACGTTGAGCGTTCAGGATCCGGTCAGTTTCTTTGAGTATCCAGACTCCAAATATTACGTTGAGCGTTCAGGCTCCGGTCAGTTTCGTTGGGTATCCATACTCCGGTGATTACGTTGATCGTTCAGGCTCCGGTCATTTTCGTTGACTATCCAGACTCGGGTTATTACGTTGAGCGTTCAGGCTCCGGTCATTTTTGTTGAGTATCCAACTCCGGTTATTAAGTTGAGCGTCAGGCTCCGATCATTTTCGTTGAGTATCCAGACTCTAATTATTACGTTGAGCGTTTAGGCTCCGGTAAGTTTCGTTGGGTATCCAGACTCTAGTTATTACGTTGAGCGTTCGGGCTCGGTCATTTTTGTTGAGTATCCAGACTCCGGTTATTAAGTTGAGTGTCAGGCTCCGATCATTTTCGTTGAGTATCCAGACACCGTTTATTATGTTGAGCGTTCAGGATCCGATCAGTTTCGTTGAGTATCCAGACTCCAAATATTACGTTGAGCGTTCAGGCTCCGGTCAGTTTCGTTGAGTATCCAGACTCCAAATATTACGTTGAGCGTTCAGGCTCCGGTCAGTTTCGTTGGGTATCTATACTCCGGTGATTACATTGATAGTTCAGGCTCCGGTCATTTTCGTTGACTATCCAGACTCGGGTTATTACGTTGAGCGTTCAGGCTCCGATCAGTTTCGTTGGGTATCCATACTCCGGTGATTACATTGATCGTTCAGGCTCCGGTCAGTTTCGTTGGGTATCCAGACTCCGGTTATTACGTTGAGCGTTCAGGCTCCGGTCATTTTCGTTGTGTATCCAGACTCCGGTTATTAAGTTGAGCTTCAGGCTCCGATCATTTTCGTTGAGTATCCAGACTCTGATTATTACGTTGAGCGTTCAGGCTCCGGTCCGTTTTGTTGGGTATCCAGACTCTAGTTATTACGTTGAGCGTTCAGTCTCCGGTCATTTTCGTTGAATATCCAGACTCCGGTTATTAAGTTGAGTGTCAGGCTCCGATCATTTTTGTTGAGTATCCAGACTCCGATTATTACGTTGAGCGTTCAGGATCCGATCAGTTTCGTTGAGTATCCAGACTCCAAATATTACGTTGAGCGTTCAGGCTCCGGTCAGTTTCGTTGGGTATCCAGACTCCGGTGATTACGTTGATCGTTCAGGCTCCGGTCATTTTCGTTGACTATCCAGACTCGAGTTATTACGTTGAGCGTTCAGGCTCCGGTCAGTTTTGTTGAGTATCCAGATTCCGATTATTACATTGAGCGTTCAGGCTCCGGTCAGTTTCGTTGGGTATCCAGACTCCGGTTATTACGTTGAGCGTTCAGGCTCCGGTCATTTTCGTTGAGTATCCAGACTCCGATTATTACGTTGAGCGTTCAGGCTCCGGTTATTTTCGTTGAGTTTCCTGACTCCGGTTATTACGTTGAGGGTTGAGACTCCGGTCATTTTCGTTGAGTATCTAGACTCCTGTCATTACTTTGAACGTTCAGGCTCCGATCATTTTCGTTGGGTATCCATACTCCGGTCAATACGTTGAGCGATCAGGCTCTGGTCATTTTCGTTGAGTATCCAGACTCCGGTCATTACATTGAGTGTTCAGGATCCAGTCATTTTCGTTGAGTATCATAACTCCATTTATTACGTTGAGCGTTCAGGATCCGGTCAGTTTCTTTGAGTATCCAGACTCCAAATATTACGTTGAGCGTTCAGGCTCCGGTCAGTTTCGTTGGGTATCCATACTCCGGTGATTACGTTGATCGTTCAGGCTCCGGTCATTTTCGTTTACTATCCAGACTCGGGTTATTACGTTGAGCGTTCAGGCTCCGGTCAGTTTCGTTGGGTATCCAGACACCGGTTATTACGTTGAGCGTTCAGGCTCCGGTCATTTTTGTTGAGTATCCAACTCCGGTTATTAAGTTGAGGGTCAGGCTCCGATCATTTTCGTTGAGTATCCAGACTCTGATTATTACGTTGAGCGTTCAGGCTCCGGTCAGTTTCGTTGGGTATCCAGACTCTAGTTATTACGTTGAGCGTTCGGGCTCGGTCATTTTCGTTGAGTATCCAGACTCCGGTTATTAAGTTGAGTGTCAGGCTCCGATCATTTTCGTTGAGTACCCAGACTCCGATTATTATGTTGAGCGTTCAGGATCCGATCAGTTTCGTTGTGTATCCAGACTCCAAATATTACGTTGAGCGTTCAGGCTCCGGTCAGTTTCGTTGAGTATCCAGACTCCAAATATTACGTTGAGCGTTCAGGCTCCGGTCAGTTTCGTTGGGTATCCATACTCCGGTGATTACGTTGATCGTTCAGGCTCCGGTCATTTTCGTTGACTATCCAGACTCGGGTTATTACGTTGAGCGTTCAGGCTCCGGTCATTTTTGTTGAGTATCCAACTCCGGTTATTAAGTTGAGCGTCAGGCTCCGATCATTTTCGTTGAGTATCCAGACTCTAATTATTACGTTGAGCGTTTAGGCTCCGGTAAGTTTCGTTGGGTATCCAGACTCTAGTTATTACGTTGAGCGTTCGGGCTCGGTCATTTTTGTTGAGTATCCAGACTCCGGTTATTAAGTTGAGTGTCAGGCTCCGATCATTTTCGTTGAGTATCCAGACACCGTTTATTATGTTGAGCGTTCAGGATCCGATCAGTTTCGTTGAGTATCCAGACTCCAAATATTACGTTGAGCGTTCAGGCTCCGGTCAGTTTCGTTGAGTATCCAGACTCCAAATATTACGTTGAGCGTTCAGGCTCCGGTCAGTTTCGTTGGGTATCTATACTCCGGTGATTACATTGATAGTTCAGGCTCCGGTCATTTTCGTTGACTATCCAGACTCGGGTTATTACGTTGAGCGTTCAGGCTCCGATCAGTTTCGTTGGGTATCCATACTCCGGTGATTACATTGATCGTTCAGGCTCCGGTCAGTTTCGTTGGGTATCCAGACTCCGGTTATTACGTTGAGCGTTCAGGCTCCGGTCATTTTCGTTGTGTATCCAGACTCCGGTTATTAAGTTGAGCTTCAGGCTCCGATCATTTTCGTTGAGTATCCAGACTCTGATTATTACGTTGAGCGTTCAGGCTCCGGTCCGTTTTGTTGGGTATCCAGACTCTAGTTATTACGTTGAGCGTTCAGTCTCCGGTCATTTTCGTTGAATATCCAGACTCCGGTTATTAAGTTGAGTGTCAGGCTCCGATCATTTTTGTTGAGTATCCAGACTCCGATTATTACGTTGAGCGTTCAGGATCCGATCAGTTTCGTTGAGTATCCAGACTCCAAATATTACGTTGAGCGTTCAGGCTCCGGTCAGTTTCGTTGGGTATCCAGACTCCGGTGATTACGTTGATCGTTCAGGCTCCGGTCATTTTCGTTGACTATCCAGACTCGAGTTATTACGTTGAGCGTTCAGGCTCCGGTCAGTTTTGTTGAGTATCCAGATTCCGATTATTACATTGAGCGTTCAGGCTCCGGTCAGTTTCGTTGGGTATCCAGACTCCGGTTATTACGTTGAGCGTTCAGGCTCCGGTCATTTTCGTTGAGTATCCAGACTCCGATTATTACGTTGAGCGTTCAGGCTCCGGTTATTTTCGTTGAGTTTCCTGACTCCGGTTATTACGTTGAGGGTTGAGACTCCGGTCATTTTCGTTGAGTATCTAGACTCCTGTCATTACTTTGAACGTTCAGGCTCCGATCATTTTCGTTGGGTATCCATACTCCGGTCAATACGTTGAGCGATCAGGCTCTGGTCATTTTCGTTGAGTATCCAGACTCCGGTCATTACATTGAGTGTTCAGGATCCAGTCATTTTCGTTGAGTATCATAACTCCATTTATTACGTTGAGCGTTCAGGATCCGGTCAGTTTCTTTGAGTATCCAGACTCCAAATATTACGTTGAGCGTTCAGGCTCCGGTCAGTTTCGTTGGGTATCCATACTCCGGTGATTACGTTGATCGTTCAGGCTCCGGTCATTTTCGTTTACTATCCAGACTCGGGTTATTACGTTGAGCGTTCAGGCTCCGGTCAGTTTCGTTGGGTATCCAGACACCGGTTATTACGTTGAGCGTTCAGGCTCCGGTCATTTTTGTTGAGTATCCAACTCCGGTTATTAAGTTGAGGGTCAGGCTCCGATCATTTTCGTTGAGTATCCAGACTCTGATTATTACGTTGAGCGTTCAGGCTCCGGTCAGTTTCGTTGGGTATCCAGACTCTAGTTATTACGTTGAGCGTTCGGGCTCGGTCATTTTCGTTGAGTATCCAGACTCCGGTTATTAAGTTGAGTGTCAGGCTCCGATCATTTTCGTTGAGTACCCAGACTCCGATTATTATGTTGAGCGTTCAGGATCCGATCAGTTTCGTTGTGTATCCAGACTCCAAATATTACGTTGAGCGTTCAGGCTCCGGTCAGTTTCGTTGAGTATCCAGACTCCAAATATTACGTTGAGCGTTCAGGCTCCGGTCAGTTTCGTTGGGTATCCATACTCCGGTGATTACATTGATCGTTCAGGCTCCGGTCATTTTCGTTGACTATCCAGACTCGGGTTATTACGTTGAGCGTTCAGGCTCCGGTCAGTTTCGTTGGGTATCCAGACTCCGGTTATTACGTTGAGCGTTCAGGTTCCGGTCATTTTCGTTGAGTATCCAGACTCCGGTTATTAAGTTGAGCGTCAGGCTCCGATCATTTTCGTTGAGTATCCAGACTCTGATTATTACGTTGAGCGTTCAGGCTCCGGTCAGTTTCGTTGGGTATCCAGACTCTAGTTATTAGGTTGAGCGTTCAGTCTCCGGTCATTTTCGTTGAGTATCCAAACTCCGGTTATTAAGTTGAGTGTCAAGCTCCGATCATTTTCGTTGAGTATCCAGACTCCGATTATTACGTTGAGCGTTCAGGATCCGATCAGTTTCATTGAGTATCCAGACTCCAAATATTACGTTGAGCGTTTAGGCTCCGGTCAGTTTCGTTGGGTATCCAGACTCCGGTGATTACGTTGATCGTTCAGGCTCTGGTCATTTTCGTTGATTATCCAGACTCGGGTTATTACGTTGAGCGTTCAGGCTCCGGTCAGTTTTGTTGAGTATCCATATTCCGATTATTACGTTGAGCGTTCAGGCTCCGGTCAGTTTCGTTGGGTATCCAGACTCCGGTTATTACGTTGAGCGTTCAGGCTCCGGTCATTTTCGTTGAGTATCCAGAATCCGGTTATTAAGTTGAGCATCAGGCTCCGATCATTTTCGTTGAGTATCCAGACTCCGATTATTACGTTGAGCGTTCAGGATCCGATCAGTTTCGTTGAGTATTATGACTCCGGTTATTACGTTGAGGGTTGAGACTCTGCTCATTTTCGTTGAGTATCTAGACTCTTGTCATTACTTTGAACGTTCAGGCTCCGATCATTTTCGTTAGGTATCCATACTCCGGTCAATACGTTGAGCGATCAGGCTCTGGTCATTTTCGTTGAGTATCCAGACTCCGGTCATTACCATGAGCGTTCAGGATCCAGTCATTTTCGTTGAGTATCATAACTCCATTTATTACGTTGAGCGTTCAGGATCCGGTCAGTTTCGTTGAGTATCCAGACTCCAAATATCACGTTGAGCGTTCAGGCTCCGGTCAGTTTCGTTGGGTATCCATACTCCGATGATTACGTTGATCGTTCAGGCTCCGGTCATTTTCATTGACTATCCAGACTCGGGTTATTACGTTGAGCGTTCAGGCTCCGGTCAGTTTCGTTGGGTATCCAGACTCCGGTGATTACGTTGATCGTTCAGGCTCCGGTCATTTTCGTTGACTATCCAGACTCGAGTTATTACGTTGAGCGTTCAGGCTCCGGTCAGTTTTGTTGAGTATCCAGATTCCGATTATTACGTTGAGCGTTCAGGCTCTGGTCAGTTTCGTTGGGTATCCAGACTCCGGTTATTACGTTGATCGTTCAGGCTCCGGTCATTTTCTTTGAGTATCCAGACTCCGATTATTACGTTGAGCGTTCAGGCTCCGGTTATTTTCGTTGAGTATCCTGACTCCGGTTATTACGTTGAGGGTTGAGACTCCGGTCATTTTTGTTGAGTATCTAGACTCCTGTCATTACTTTGAACGTTCAGGCTCCGATCATTTTCGTTGGGTATCCATACTCCGGTCAATACGTTGAGCGATCAGGCTCTGGTCATTTTCGTTGAGTATCCAGACTCCGGTCATTACATTGAGTGTTCAGGATCCAGTCATTTTCGTTGAGTATCATAACTCCATTTATTACGTTGAGCGTTCAGGATCCGGTCAGTTTCTTTGAGTATCCAGACTCCAAATATTACGTTGAGCGTTCAGGCTCCGGTCAGTTTCGTTGGGTATCCATACTCCGGTGATTACGTTGATCGTTCAGGCTCCGGTCATTTTCGTTTACTATCCAGACTCGGGTTATTACGTTGAGCGTTCAGGCTCCGGTCAGTTTCGTTGGGTATCCAGACACCGGTTATTACGTTGAGCGTTCAGGCTCCGGTCATTTTTGTTGAGTATCCAACTCCGGTTATTAAGTTGAGGGTCAGGCTCCGATCATTTTCGTTGAGTATCCAGACTCTGATTATTACGTTGAGCGTTCAGGCTCCGGTCAGTTTCGTTGGGTATCCAGACTCTAGTTATTACGTTGAGCGTTCGGGCTCGGTCATTTTCGTTGAGTATCCAGACTCCGGTTATTAAGTTGAGTGTCAGGCTCCGATCATTTTCGTTGAGTACCCAGACTCCGATTATTATGTTGAGCGTTCAGGATCCGATCAGTTTCGTTGTGTATCCAGACTCCAAATATTACGTTGAGCGTTCAGGCTCCGGTCAGTTTCGTTGAGTATCCAGACTCCAAATATTACGTTGAGCGTTCAGGCTCTGGTCAGTTTCGTTGGGTATCCATACTCCGGTGATTACATTGATCGTTCAGGCTCCGGTCATTTTTGTTGACTATCCAGACTCGGGTTATTACGTTGAGCGTTCAGGCTCCGGTCAGTTTCGTTGGCTATCCAGACTCCGGTTATTACGTTGAGCGTTCAGGCTCCGGTCATTTTCGTTGAGTATCCAGACTCCGGTTATTAAGTTGAGCGTCAGGCTCCGATCATTTTCGTTGAGTATCTAGACTCTGATTATTACGTTGAGCGTTCAGGCTCCGGTCAGTTTCGTTGGGTATCCAGACTCTAGTTATTAGGTTGAGCGTTCAGTCTCCGGTCATTTTCGTTGAGTATCCAAACTCCGGTTATTAAGTTGAGTGTCAGGCTCCGATCATTTTCGTTGAGTATCCAGACTCCGATTATTACGTTGAGCGTTCAGGATCCGATCAGTTTCGTTGAGTATCCAGACTCCAAATATTACGTTGAGCGTTCAGGCTCCGGTCAGTTTCGTTGGGTATCCAGACTCCGGTGATTACGTTGATCGTTCAGGCTCTGGTCATTTTCGTTGATTATCCAGACTCGGGTTATTACGTTGAGCGTTCAGGCTCCAGTCAGTTTTGTTGAGTATCCATATTCCGATTATTACGTTGAGCGTTCAGGCTCCGGTCAGTTTCGTTGGGTATCCAGACTCCGGTTATTACGTTGAGCGTTCAGGCTCCGGTCATTTTCGTTGAGTATCCAGACTCCGGTTATTAAGTTGAGCATCAGGCTCCGATCATTTTCGTTGAGTATCCAGACTCCGATTATTACGTTGAGCGTTCAGGATCCGATCAGTTTCGTTGAGTATCCTGACTCCGGTTATTACGTTGAGGGTTGAGACTCCGGTCATTTTCGTTGAGTATCTAGACTCTTGTCATTAGTTTGAACATTCAGGCTCCGATCATTTTCGTTAGGTATCCATACTCCGGTCAATACGTTGAGCGATCAGGCTCTGGTCATTTTCGTTGAGTATCCAGACTCCGGTCATTAGCATGAGCGTTCAGGATCCAGTCATTTTCGTTGAGTATCATAACTCCATTTATTACGTTGAGCGTTCAGGATCCGGTCAGTTTCGTTGAGTATCCAGACTCCAAATATCACGTTGAGCGTTCAGGCTCCGGTCAGTTTCGTTGGGTATCCATACTCCGATGATTACGTTGATCGTTCAGGCTCCGGTCATTTTCATTGACTATCCAGACTCGGGTTATTACGTTGAGCGTTCAGGCTCCGGTCAGTTTCGTTGGGTATCCAGACTCCGGTGATTACGTTGATCGTTCAGGCTCCGGTCATTTTCGTTGACTATCCAGACTCGAGTTATTACGTTGAGCGTTCAGGCTCCGGTCAGTTTTGTTGAGTATCCAGATTCCGATTATTACGTTGAGGGTTCAGGCTCCGGTCAGTTTCGTTGGGTATCCAGACTCCGGTTATTACGTTGATCGTTCAGGCTCCGGTCATTTTCGTTGAGTATCCAGACTCCGATTATTACGTTGAGCGTTCAGGCTCCGGTTATTTTCGTTGAGTATCGTGACTCCGGTTATTACGTTGAGGGTTGAGACTCCGGTCATTTTTGTTGAGTATCTAGACTCCTGTCATTACTTTGAACGTTCAGGCTCCGATCATTTTCGTTGGGTATCCATACTCCGGTCAATACGTTGAGCGATCAGGCTCTGGTCATTTTCGTTGAGTATCCAGACTCCGGTCATTACATTGAGTGTTCAGGATCCAGTCATTTTCGTTGAGTATCATAACTCCATTTATTACGTTGAGCGTTCAGGATCCGGTCAGTTTCTTTGAGTATCCAGACTCCAAATATTACGTTGAGCGTTCAGGCTCCGGTCAGTTTCGTTGGGTATCCATACTCCGGTGATTACGTTGATCGTTCAGGCTCCGGTCATCTTCGTTTACTATCCAGACTCGGGTTATTACGTTGAGCGTTCAGGCTCCGGTCAGTTTCGTTGGGTATCCAGACACCGGTTATTACGTTGAGCGTTCAGGCTCCGGTCATTTTTGTTGAGTATCCAACTCCGGTTATTAAGTTGAGGGTCAGGCTCCGATCATTTTCGTTGAGTATCCAGACTCTGATTATTACGTTGAGCGTTCAGGCTCCGGTCAGTTTCGTTGGGTATCCAGACTCTAGTTATTACGTTGAGCGTTCGGGCTCGGTCATTTTCGTTGAGTATCCAGACTCCGGTTATTAAGTTGAGTGTCAGGCTCCGATCATTTTCGTTGAGTACCCAGACTCCGATTATTATGTTGAGCGTTCAGGATCCGATCAGTTTCGTTGTGTATCCAGACTCCAAATATTACGTTGAGCGTTCAGGCTCCGGTCAGTTTCGTTGAGTATCCAGACTCCAAATATTACGTTGAGCGTTCAGGCTCCGGTCAGTTTCGTTGGGTATCCATACTCCGGTGATTACATTGATCGTTCAGGCTCCGGTCATTTTCGTTGACTATCCAGACTCGGGTTATTACGTTGAGCGTTCAGGCTCCGGTCAGTTTCGTTGGGTATCCAGACTCCGGTTATTACGTTGAGCGTTCAGGCTCCGGTCATTTTCGTTGAGTATCCAGACTCCGGTTATTAAGTTGAGCGTCAGGCTCCGATCATTTTCGTTGAGTATCCAGACTCTGATTATTACGTTGAGCGTTCAGGTTCCGGTCAGTTTCGTTGGGTATTCAGACTCTAGTTATTAGGTTGAGCGTTCAGTCTCCGGTCATTTTCGTTGAGTATCCAAACTCCGGTTATTAAGTTGAGTGTCAGGCTCCGATCATTTTCGTTGAGTATCCAGACTCCGATTATTACGTTGAGCGTTCAGGATCCGATCAGTTTCGTTGAGTATCCAGACTCCAAATATTACGTTGAGCGTTCAGGCTCCGGTCAGTTTCGTTGGGTATCCAGACTCCGGTGATTACGTTGATCGTTCAGGCTCTGGTCATTTTCGTTGATTATCCAGACTCGGGTTATTACGTTGAGCGTTCAGGCTCCAGTCAGTTTTGTTGAGTATCCATATTCCGATTATTACGTTGAGCGTTCAGGCTCCGGTCAGTTTCGTTGGGTATCCAGACTCCGGTTATTACGTTGAGCGTTCAGGCTCCGGTCATTTTCGTTGAGTATCCAGACTCCGGTTATTAAGTTGAGCATCAGGCTCCGATCATTTTCGTTGAGTATCCAGACTCCGATTATTACGTTGAGCGTTCAGGATCCGATCAGTTTCGTTGAGTATCCTGACTCCGGTTATTACGTTGAGGGTTGAGACTCTGCTCATTTTCGTTGAGTATCTAGACTCTTGTCATTACTTTGAACGTTCAGGCTCCGATCATTTTCGTTAGGTATCCATACTCCGGTCAATACGTTGAGCGATCAGGCTCTGGTCATTTTCGTTGAGTATCCAGACTCCGGTCATTACCATGAGCGTTCAGGATCCAGTCATTTTCGTTGAGTATCATAACTCCATTTATTACGTTGAGCGTTCAGGATCCGGTCAGTTTCGTTGAGTATCCAGACTCCAAATATCACGTTGAGCGTTCAGGCTCCGGTCAGTTTCGTTGGGTATCCATACTCCGATGATTACGTTGATCGTTCAGGCTCCGGTCATTTTCATTGACTATCCAGACTCGGGTTATTACGTTGAGCGTTCAGGCTCCGGTCAGTTTCGTTGGGTATCCAGACTCCGGTGATTACGTTGATCGTTCAGGCTCCGGTCATTTTCGTTGACTATCCAGACTCGAGTTATTACGTTGAGCGTTCAGGCTCCGGTCAGTTTTGTTGAGTATCCAGATTCCGATTATTACGTTGAGCGTTCAGGCTCTGGTCAGTTTCGTTGGGTATCCAGACTCCGGTTATTACGTTGATCGTTCAGGCTCCGGTCATTTTCTTTGAGTATCCAGACTCCGATTATTACGTTGAGCGTTCAGGCTCCGGTTATTTTCGTTGAGTATCCTGACTCCGGTTATTACGTTGAGGGTTGAGACTCCGGTCATTTTTGTTGAGTATCTAGACTCCTGTCATTACTTTGAACGTTCAGGCTCCGATCATTTTCGTTGGGTATCCATACTCCGGTCAATACGTTGAGCGATCAGGCTCTGGTCATTTTCGTTGAGTATCCAGACTCCGGTCATTACATTGAGTGTTCAGGATCCAGTCATTTTCGTTGAGTATCATAACTCCATTTATTACGTTGAGCGTTCAGGATCCGGTCAGTTTCTTTGAGTATCCAGACTCCAAATATTACGTTGAGCGTTCAGGCTCCGGTCAGTTTCGTTGGGTATCCATACTCCGGTGATTACGTTGATCGTTCAGGCTCCGGTCATTTTCGTTTACTATCCAGACTCGGGTTATTACGTTGAGCGTTCAGGCTCCGGTCAGTTTCGTTGGGTATCCAGACACCGGTTATTACGTTGAGCGTTCAGGCTCCGGTCATTTTTGTTGAGTATCCAACTCCGGTTATTAAGTTGAGGGTCAGGCTCCGATCATTTTCGTTGAGTATCCAGACTCTGATTATTACGTTGAGCGTTCAGGCTCCGGTCAGTTTCGTTGGGTATCCAGACTCTAGTTATTACGTTGAGCGTTCGGGCTCGGTCATTTTCGTTGAGTATCCAGACTCCGGTTATTAAGTTGAGTGTCAGGCTCCGATCATTTTCGTTGAGTACCCAGACTCCGATTATTATGTTGAGCGTTCAGGATCCGATCAGTTTCGTTGTGTATCCAGACTCCAAATATTACGTTGAGCGTTCAGGCTCCGGTCAGTTTCGTTGAGTATCCAGACTCCAAATATTACGTTGAGCGTTCAGGCTCTAGTCAGTTTCGTTGGGTATCCATACTCCGGTGATTACATTGATCGTTCAGGCTCCGGTCATTTTTGTTGACTATCCAGACTCGGGTTATTACGTTGAGCGTTCAGGCTCCGGTCAGTTTCGTTGGGTATCCAGACTCCGGTTATTACGTTGAGCGTTCAGGCTCCGGTCATTTTCGTTGAGTATCCAGACTCCGGTTATTAAGTTGAGCGTCAGGCTCCGATCATTTTCGTTGAGTATCTAGACTCTGATTATTACGTTGAGCGTTCAGGCTCCGGTCAGTTTCGTTGGGTATCCAGACTCTAGTTATTAGGTTGAGCGTTCAGTCTCCGGTCATTTTCGTTGAGTATCCAAACTCCGGTTATTAAGTTGAGTGTCAGGCTCCGATCATTTTCGTTGAGTATCCAGACTCCGATTATTACGTTGAGCGTTCAGGATCCGATCAGTTTCGTTGAGTATCCAGACTCCAAATATTACGTTGAGCGTTCAGGCTCCGGTCAGTTTCGTTGGGTATCCAGACTCCGGTGATTACGTTGATCGTTCAGGCTCTGGTCATTTTCGTTGATTATCCAGACTCGGGTTATTACGTTGAGCGTTCAGGCTCCAGTCAGTTTTGTTGAGTATCCATATTCCGATTATTACGTTGAGCGTTCAGGCTCCGGTCAGTTTCGTTGGGTATCCAGACTCCGGTTATTACGTTGAGCGTTCAGGCTCCGGTCATTTTCGTTGAGTATCCAGACTCCGGTTATTAAGTTGAGCATCAGGCTCCGATCATTTTCGTTGAGTATCCAGACTCCGATTATTACGTTGAGCGTTCAGGATCCGATCAGTTTCGTTGAGTATCCTGACTCCGGTTATTACGTTGAGGGTTGAGACTCCGGTCATTTTCGTTGAGTATCTAGACTCTTGTCATTAGTTTGAACATTCAGGCTCCGATCATTTTCGTTAGGTATCCATACTCCGGTCAATACGTTGAGCGATCAGGCTCTGGTCATTTTCGTTGAGTATCCAGACTCCGGTCATTACCATGAGCGTTCAGGATCCAGTCATTTTCGTTGAGTATCATAACTCCATTTATTACGTTGAGCGTTCAGGATCCGGTCAGTTTCGTTGAGTATCCAGACTCCAAATATCACGTTGAGCGTTCAGGCTCCGGTCAGTTTCGTTGGGTATCCATACTCCGATGATTACGTTGATCGTTCAGGCTCCGGTCATTTTCATTGACTATCCAGACTCGGGTTATTACGTTGAGCGTTCAGGCTCCGGTCAGTTTCGTTGGGTATCCAGACTCCGGTGATTACGTTGATCGTTCAGGCTCCGGTCATTTTCGTTGACTATCCAGACTCGAGTTATTACGTTGAGCGTTCAGGCTCCGGTCAGTTTTGTTGAGTATCCAGATTCCGATTATTACGTTGAGGGTTCAGGCTCCGGTCAGTTTCGTTGGGTATCCAGACTCCGGTTATTACGTTGATCGTTCAGGCTCCGGTCATTTTCGTTGAGTATCCAGACTCCGATTATTACGTTGAGCGTTCAGGCTCCGGTTATTTTCGTTGAGTATCGTGACTCCAGTTATTACGTTGAGGGTTGAGACTCCGGTCATTTTTGTTGAGTATCTAGACTCCTGTCATTACTTTGAACGTTCAGGCTCCGATCATTTTCGTTGGGTATCCATACTCCGGTCAATACGTTGAGCGATCAGGCTCTGGTCATTTTCGTTGAGTATCCAGACTCCGGTCATTACATTGAGTGTTCAGGATCCAGTCATTTTCGTTGAGTATCATAACTCCATTTATTACGTTGAGCGTTCAGGATCCGGTCAGTTTCTTTGAGTATCCAGACTCCAAATATTACGTTGAGCGTTCAGGCTCCGGTCAGTTTCGTTGGGTATCCATACTCCGGTGATTACGTTGATCGTTCAGGCTCCGGTCATCTTCGTTTACTATCCAGACTCGGGTTATTACGTTGAGCGTTCAGGCTCCGGTCAGTTTCGTTGGGTATCCAGACACCGGTTATTACGTTGAGCGTTCAGGCTCCGGTCATTTTTGTTGAGTATCCAACTCCGGTTATTAAGTTGAGGGTCAGGCTCCGATCATTTTCGTTGAGTATCCAGACTCTGATTATTACGTTGAGCGTTCAGGCTCCGGTCAGTTTCGTTGGGTATCCAGACTCTAGTTATTACGTTGAGCGTTCGGGCTCGGTCATTTTCGTTGAGTATCCAGACTCCGGTTATTAAGTTGAGTGTCAGGCTCCGATCATTTTCGTTGAGTACCCAGACTCCGATTATTATGTTGAGCGTTCAGGATCCGATCAGTTTCGTTGTGTATCCAGACTCCAAATATTACGTTGAGCGTTCAGGCTCCGGTCAGTTTCGTTGAGTATCCAGACTCCAAATATTACGTTGAGCGTTCAGGCTCCGGTCAGTTTCGTTGGGTATCCATACTCCGGTGATTACATTGATCGTTCAGGCTCCGGTCATTTTCGTTGACTATCCAGACTCGGGTTATTACGTTGAGCGTTCAGGCTCCGGTCAGTTTCGTTGGGTATCCAGACTCCGGTTATTACGTTGAGCGTTCAGGCTCCGGTCATTTTCGTTGAGTATCCAGACTCCGGTTATTAAGTTGAGCGTCAGGCTCCGATCATTTTCGTTGAGTATCCAGACTCTGATTATTACGTTGAGCGTTCAGGCTCCGGTCAGTTTCGTTGGGTATTCAGACTCTAGTTATTAGGTTGAGCGTTCAGTCTCCGGTCATTTTCGTTGAGTATCCAAACTCCGGTTATTAAGTTGAGTGTCAGGCTCCGATCATTTTCGTTGAGTATCCAGACTCCGATTATTACGTTGAGCGTTCAGGATCCGATCAGTTTCGTTGAGTATCCAGACTCCAAATATTACGTTGAGCGTTCAGGCTCCGGTCAGTTTCGTTGGGTATCCAGACTCCGGTGATTACGTTGATCGTTCAGGCTCTGGTCATTTTCGTTGATTATCCAGACTCGGGTTATTACGTTGAGCGTTCAGGCTCCAGTCAGTTTTGTTGAGTATCCATATTCCGATTATTACGTTGAGCGTTCAGGCTCCGGTCAGTTTCGTTGGGTATCCAGACTCCGGTTATTACGTTGAGCGTTCAGGCTCCGGTCATTTTCGTTGAGTATCCAGACTCCGGTTATTAAGTTGAGCATCAGGCTCCGATCATTTTCGTTGAGTATCCAGACTCCGATTATTACGTTGAGCGTTCAGGATCCGATCAGTTTCGTTGAGTATCCTGACTCCGGTTATTACGTTGAGGGTTGAGACTCCGGTCATTTTCGTTGAGTATCTAGACTCTTGTCATTAGTTTGAACGTTCAGGCTCCGATCATTTTCGTTAGGTATCCATACTCCGGTCAATATGTTGAGCGATCAGGCTCTGGTCATTTTCGTTGAGTATCCAGACTCCGGTCATTACCATGAGCGTTCAGGATCCAGTCATTTTCGTTGAGTATCATAACTCCATTTATTACGTTGAGCGTTCAGGATCCGGTCAGTTTCGTTGAGTATCCAGACTCCAAATATCACGTTGAGCGTTCAGGCTCCGGTCAGTTTCGTTGGGTATCCATACTCCGATGATTACGTTGATCGTTCAGGCTCCGGTCATTTTCATTGACTATCCAGACTCGGGTTATTACGTTGAGCGTTCAGGCTCTGGTCAGTTTCGTTGGGTATCCAGACTCCGGTGATTACGTTGATCGTTCAGGCTCCGGTCATTTTCGTTGACTATCCAGACTCGAGTTATTACGTTGAGCGTTCAGGCTCCGGTCAGTTTTGTTGAGTATCCAGATTCCGATTATTACGTTGAGCGTTCAGGCTCCGGTCAGTTTCGTTGGGTATCCAGACTCCGGTTATTACGTTGATCGTTCAGGCTCCGGTCATTTTCGTTGAGTATCCAGACTCCGATTATTACGTTGAGCGTTCAGGCTCCGGTTATTTTCGTTGAGTATCGTGACTCCGGTTATTACGTTGAGGGTTGAGACTCCGGTCATTTTTGTTGAGTATCTAGACTCCTGTCATTACTTTGAACGTTCAGGCTCCGATCATTTTCGTTGGGTATCCATACTCCGGTCAATACGTTGAGCGATCAGGCTCTGGTCATTTTCGTTGAGTATCCAGACTCCGGTCATTACATTGAGTGTTCAGGATCCAGTCATTTTCGTTGAGTATCATAACTCCATTTATTACGTTGAGCGTTCAGGATCCGGTCAGTTTCTTTGAGTATCCAGACTCCAAATATTACGTTGAGCGTTCAGGCTCCGGTCAGTTTCGTTGGGTATCCATACTCCGGTGATTACGTTGATCGTTCAGGCTCCGGTCATTTTCGTTTACTATCCAGACTCGGGTTATTACGTTGAGCGTTCAGGCTCCGGTCAGTTTCGTTGGGTATCCAGACACCGGTTATTACGTTGAGCGTTCAGGCTCCGGTCATTTTTGTTGAGTATCCAACTCCGGTTATTAAGTTGAGGGTCAGGCTCCGATCATTTTCGTTGAGTATCCAGACTCTGATTATTACGTTGAGCGTTCAGGCTCCGGTCAGTTTCGTTGGGTATCCAGACTCTAGTTATTACGTTGAGCGTTCGGGCTCGGTCATTTTCGTTGAGTATCCAGACTCCGGTTATTAAGTTGAGTGTCAGGCTCCGATCATTTTCGTTGAGTACCCAGACTCCGATTATTATGTTGAGCGTTCAGGATCCGATCAGTTTCGTTGTGTATCCAGACTCCAAATATTACGTTGAGCGTTCAGGCTCCGGTCAGTTTCGTTGAGTATCCAGACTCCAAATATTACGTTGAGCGTTCAGGCTCCGGTCAGTTTCGTTGGGTATCCATACTCCGGTGATTACATTGATCGTTCAGGCTCCGGTCATTTTCGTTGACTATCCAGACTCGGGTTATTACGTTGAGCGTTCAGGCTCCGGTCAGTTTCGTTGGGTATCCAGACTCCGGTTATTACGTTGAGCGTTCAGGCTCCGGTCATTTTCGTTGAGTATCCAGACTCCGGTTATTAAGTTGAGCGTCAGGCTCCGATCATTTTCGTTGAGTATCCAGACTCTGATTATTACGTTGAGCGTTCAGGCTCCGGTCAGTTTCGTTGGGTATTCAGACTCTAGTTATTAGGTTGAGCGTTCAGTCTCCGGTCATTTTCGTTGAGTATCCAAACTCCGGTTATTAAGTTGAGTGTCAGGCTCCGATCATTTTCGTTGAGTATCCAGACTCCGATTATTACGTTGAGCGTTCAGGATCCGATCAGTTTCGTTGAGTATCCAGACTCCAAATATTACGTTGAGCGTTCAGGCTCCGGTCAGTTTCGTTGGGTATCCAGACTCCGGTGATTACGTTGATCGTTCAGGCTCTGGTCATTTTCGTTGATTATCCAGACTCGGGTTATTACGTTGAGCGTTCAGGCTCCGGTCAGTTTTGTTGAGTATCCATATTCCGATTATTACGTTGAGCGTTCAGGCTCCGGTCAGTTTCGTTGGGTATCCAGACTCCGGTTATTACGTTGAGCGTTCAGGCTCCGGTCATTTTCGTTGAGTATCCAGACTCCGGTTATTAAGTTGAGCATCAGGCTCCGATCATTTTCGTTGAGTATCCAGACTCCGATTATTACGTTGAGCGTTCAGGATCCGATCAGTTTCGTTGAGTATCCTGACTCCGGTTATTACGTTGAGGGTTGAGACTCCGGTCATTTTCGTTGAGTATCTAGACTCTTGTCATTACTTTGAACGTTCAGGCTCCGATCATTTTCGTTAGGTATCCATACTCCGGTCAATACGTTGAGCGATCAGGCTCTGGTCATTTTCGTTGAGTATCCAGACTCCGGTCATTACCATGAGCGTTCAGGATCCAGTCATTTTCGTTGAGTATCATAACTCCATTTATTACGTTGAGCGTTCAGGATCCGGTCAGTTTCGTTGAGTATCCAGACTCCAAATATCACATTGAGCGTTCAGGCTCCGGTCAGTTTCGTTGGGTATCCATACTCCGATGATTACGTTGATCGTTCAGGCTCCGGTCATTTTCATTGACTATCCAGACTCGGGTTATTACGTTGAGCGTTCAGGCTCCGGTCAGTTTCGTTGGGTATCCAGACTCCGGTTATTACATTGAGCGTTCAGGCTCCGGTCATTTTCGTTGTGTATCCAGACTCCGGTTATTAAGTTGAGTGTCAGGCTCCGATCATTTTCGTTGAGTATCTAGACTCTGATTATTACGTTGAGCGTTCAAGCTCCGGTCAGTTTCGTTGGGTATCCAGACTCTAGTTACTACGTTGAGCGTTCAGTCTCCGGTCATTTTCGTTGAGTATCCAGACTCCGGTTATTAAGTTGAGTGTCAGGCTCCGATCATTTTCGTTGAGTATCCAGACTCCGATTATTACGTTGAGCGTTCAGGATCCGATCAGTTTCGTTGAGTATCCAGACTCCAAATATTACGTTGAGCGTTCAGGCTCCAGTCAGTTTCGTTGGGTATCCAGACTCCGGTGATTACGTTGATCGTTCAGGCTCCGGTCATTTTTGTTGACTATCCAGACTCGAGTTATTATGTTGAGCGTTCAGGCTCCGGTCAGTTTTGTTGAGTATCCAGATTCCGATTATTACATTGAGCGTTCAGGCTCCGGTCAGTTTCGTTGGGTATCCAGACTCCGGTTATTACGTTGAGCGTTCAGGCTCCGGTCATTTTCGTTGAGTATCCAGACTCCGGTTATTAAGTTGACCATCAGGCTCCGATCATTTTCGTTGAGTATCCAGACTCCGATTATTACGTTGAGCGTTCAGGCTCCGGTTATTTTGGTTGAGTATCCTGACTCCGGTTATTACGTTGAGGGTTGAGACTCCGGTCATTTTCGTTGAGTATCTAGACTCCTGTCATTACTTTGAACGTTCAGGCTCCGATCATTTTCGTTGGGTATCCATACTCCGGTCAATACATTGAGCGATCAGGTTCTGGTCATTTTCGTTGAGTATCCAGACTCCGGTCATTACATTGAGTGTTCAGGATCCAGTCATTTTCGTTGAGTATCATAACTCCATTTATTACGTTGAGCGTTCAGGATCCGGTAAGTTTCTTTGAGTATCCAGACTCCAAATATTACGTTGAGCATTCAGGCTCCGGTCAGTTTCGTTGGGTATCCATACTCCGGTGATTACGTTGATCGTTCAGGCTCCGGTCATTTTCGTTGACTATCCAGACTCGGGTTATTACGTTGAGCGTTCAGGCTCCGGTCAGTTTCGTTGGGTATCCAGACACAGGTTATTACGTTGAGCGTTCAGGCTCCGGTCATTTTTGTTGAGTATCCAACTCCGGTTATTAAGTTGAGCGTCAGGCTCCGATCATTTTCGTTGAGTATCAGGACTCTAATTATTACGTTGAGCGTTCAGGCTCCGGTCAGTTTCGTTGGGTATCCAGGCTCTAGTTATTACGTTGAGCGTTCGGGCTCGGTCATTTTTGTTGAGTATCCAGACTCCGGTTATTAAGTTGAGTGTCAGGCTCCGATCATTTTCGTTGAGTATCCAGACTCCGTTTATTATGTTGAGCGTTCAGGATCCGATCAGTTTCGTTGAGTATCCAGACTCCAAATATTACGTTGAGCGTTCAGGCTCCAGTCAGTTTCGTTGAGTATCCAGACTCCAAATATTACGTTGAGCGTTCAGGCTCCGGTCAGTTTCGTTGGGTATCCATACTCCGGTGATTACGTTGATCGTTCAGGCTCCGGTCATTTTCGTTGACTATCCAGACTCAGGTTATTACGTTGAGCGTTCAGGCTCCGATCAGTTTCGTTGGGTATCCAGACTCCGGTTATTACGTTGAGCGTTCAGGCTCCGGTCATTTTCGTTGAGTATCCAGACTCCGGTTATTAAGTGGAGCGTCAGGCTCCGATCATTTTCGTTGAGTATCCAGACTCTGATTATTACGTTGAGCGTTCAGGCTCCGGTCAGTTTCGTTGGGTATCCAGACTCTAGTTATTACGTTGAGCGTTCAGTCTCCGGTCATTTTCGTTGAGTATCCAGACTCGGGTTATTAAGTTGACTGTCAGGCTCCGATCATTTTCGTTGAGTATCCAGACTCCGATTATTACGTTGAGCGTTCAGGATCCGATCAGTTTCGTTGAGTATCCAGACTCCAAATATTACGTTGAGCGTTCAGGCTCCGGTCAGTTTCGTTGGGTATCCAGACTCCGGTGATTACGTTGATCGTTCAGGCTCCGGTCATTTTCGTTGACTATCCAGACTCGGGTTATTACGTTGAGCGTCAGGCTCCGGTCAGTTTTGTTGAGTATCCAGATTCCGATTATTACGTTGAGCGTTCAGGCTCCGGTCAGTTTCGTTGGGTATCCAGACTTCGGTTATTACGTTGAGCGTTCAGGCTCCGGTCATTTTCATTGAGTATCCAGACTCCGGTTATTAAGTTGAGCATCAGGCTCCGGTCATTTTCGTTGAGTATCCAGACTCCGATTATTACGTTGAGCGTTCAGGCTCCGGTTATTTTCGTTGAGTATCCTGACTCCGGTTATTATGTTTAGGGTTGAGACTCCGGTCATTTTCGTTGAGTATCTAGACTCCTGTCATTACTTTGAACGTTCAGGCTCCGATCATTTTCGTTGGGTATCCATACTCCGGTCAATATGTTGAGCGATCAGGCTCTGGTCATTTTCGTTGAGTATCCAGACTCCGGTCATTACATTGAGTGTTCAGGATCCAGTCATTTTCGTTGAGTATCATAACTCCATTTATTACGTTGAGCGTTCAGGATCCGGTAAGTTTCTTTGAGTATCCAGACTCCAAATATTACGTTGAGCGTTCAGGCTCCGGTCAGTTTCGTTGGGTATCCATACTCCGGTGATTACGTTGATCGTTCAGGCTCCGGTCATTTTCGTTGACTATCCAGACTCGGGTTATTACGTTGAGCGTTCAGGCTCCGGTCAGTTTTGTTGGGTATCCAGACACAGGTTATTACGTTGAGCGTTCAGGCTCCGGTCATTTTTGTTGAGTATCCAACTCCGGTTATTAAGTTGAGCGTCAGGCTCCGATCATTTTCGTTGAGTATCAGGACTCTAATTATTACGTTGAGCGTTCAGGCTCCGGTCAGTTTCGTTGGGTATCCAGACTCTAGTTATTACGTTGAGCGTTCGGGCTCGGTCATTTTTGTTGAGTATCCAGACTCCTGTTATTAAGTTGAGTGTCAGGCTCCGATCATTTTCGTTGAGTATCCAGACTCCGTTTATTATGTTGAGCGTTCAGGATCCGATCAGTTTCGTTGAGTATCCAGACTCCAAATATTACGTTGAGCGTTCAGGCTCCAGTCAGTTTCGTTGAGTATCCAGACTCCAAATATTACGTTGAGCGTTCAGGCTCCGGTCAGTTTCGTTGGGTATCCATACTCCGGTGATTACGTTGATCGTTCAGGCTCCGGTCATTTTCGTTGACTATCCAGACTCAGGTTATTACGTTGAGCGTTCAGGCTCCGATCAGTTTCGTTGGGTATCCAGACTCCGGTTATTACGTTGAGCGTTCTGGCTCCGGTCATTTTCGTTGAGTATCCAGACTCCGGTTATTAAGTTGAGCGTCAGGCTCCGATCATTTTCGTTGAGTATCCAGACTCTGATTATTACGTTGAGCGTTCAGGCTCCGGTCAGTTTCGTTGGGTATCCAGACTCTAGTTATTACGTTGAGCGTTCAGTCTCCGGTCATTTTCGTTGAGTATCCAGACTCGGGTTATTAAGTTGAGTGTCAGGCTCCGATCATTTTCGTTGAGTATCCAGACTCCGATTATTACGTTGAGCGTTCAGGATCCGATCAGTTTCGTTGAGTATCCAGACTCCAAATATTACGTTGAGCGTTCAGGCTCCGGTCAGTTTCGTTGGGTATCCAGACTCCGGTGATTACGTTGATCGTTCAGGCTCCGGTCATTTTCGTTGACTATCCAGACTCGGGTTATTACGTTGAGCGTCAGGCTCCGGTCAGTTTTGTTGAGTATCCAGATTCCGATTATTACGTTGAGCGTTCAGGCTCCGGTCAGTTTCGTTGGGTATCCAGACTTCGGTTATTACGTTGAGCGTTCAGGCTCCGGTCATTTTCATTGAGTATCCAGACTCCGGTTATTAAGTTCAGCATCAGGCTCCGGTCATTTTCGTTGAGTATCCAGACTCCGATTATTACGTTGAGCGTTCAGGCTCCGGTTATTTTCGTTGAGTATCCTGACTCCGGTTATTACGTTGAGGGTTGAGACTCCGGTCATTTTCGTTGAGTATCTAGACTCCTGTCATTACTTTGAACGTTCAGGCTCCGATCATTTTCGTTGGGTATCCATACTCCGGTCAATACGTTGAGCGATCAGGCTCTGGTCATTTTCGTTGAGTATCCAGACTCCGGTCATTACATTGAGCGTTCAGGATCCAGTCATTTTCGTTGAGTATCATAACTCCATTTATTACGTTGAGCGTTCAGGATCCGGTCAGTTTCTTTGAGTATCCAGACTCCAAATATTACGTTGAGCGTTCAGGCTCCGGTCAGTTTCGTTGGGTATCCATACTCCGGTGATTACGTTTATCGTTCAGGCTCCGGTCATTTTCGTTGACTATCCAGACTCGGGTTATTACGTTGAGCGTTCAGGCTCCGGTCAGTTTCGTTGGATATCCAGACACCGGTTATTACGTTGAGCGTTCAGGCTCCGATCATTTTCGTTGAGTATCCAGACTCTGATTATTACGTTGAGCGTTCAGGCTCCGGTCTGTTTCGTTGGGTATCCAGACTCTAGTTATTACATTGAGCGTTCGGGCTCGGTCATTTTCGTTGAGTATCCAGACTCCGGTTATTAAGTTGAGTGTCAGGCTCCGATCATTTTCGTTGAGTATCCAGACTCCGATTATTATGTTGAGCGTTCAGGATCCGATCAGTTTCGTTGAGTATCCAGACTCCAAATATTACGTTGAGCGTTCAGGCTCCGGTCAGTTTCGTTGGTTATCCAGACTCCTGTGATTACGTTGATCGTTCAGGCTCCGGTCATTTTCGTTGACTATCCGGACTCAGGTTATTACGTTGAGCGTTCAGGCTCCGGTCATTTTTGTTGAGTATCCAGATTCCGGTTATTACGTTGAGCGTTCAGGCTCCGGTCAGTTTCGTTGGGTATCCAGACTCCGGTTATTACATTGAGCGTTCAGGCTCCGGTAAGTTTCGTTGGGTATCCAGACTCCGGTTATTACGTTGAGCGTTCAGGCTCCGATCAGTTTCGTTAGGTATCCAGACTCTAGTTATTACGTTGAGCGTTCAGGCTCCGGTCATTTTCGTTGAGTATCCAGACTCCGGTTATTAAGTTGAGTGTCAGGCTCCGATCATTTTCGTTGAGTATCCAGACTCTGATTATTACGTTGAGCGTTCAGGATTCGATCAGTTTCGTTGAGTATCTTGACTCCAAATATTACGTTGAGCGTTCAGGCTCCCGTCAGTTTCATTGGGTATCCAGACTCCGGTGATTACATTGATCGTTCAGGCTCCGGTCATTTTCGTTGACTATCCAGACTCGGGTTATTACGTTAAGCGTTCAGGCTCCGGTCAGTTTCATTAAGTATCCAGATTCCGATTATTACGTTGAGCGTTCAGGCTCCGGTCAGTTTCGTTGGGTATCCAGACTCCGGTGATTACGTTGAATGTTCAGGCTCCGGTCATTTTTGTTGACTATCCAGACTCGGGTTATTACGTTAAGCGTCAGGCTCTGATCATTTTCGTTGAGTATCCAGACTCTGATTATTACGTTGAGCGTTCAGGCTCCGGTCAGTTTCGTTGGGTATCCAGACTCCGGTTTTTATGTTGAGCGTTCAGGCTCCGGTCATTTTCGTTGAGTATCCAGACTCCAGTTATTAAGTTGAGTGTCAGGCTCCGATCATTTTCGTTGAGTATCCAGACTCCGATTATTACATTGAGCATTCAGGCTCCGGTTATTTTTGTTGAGTATCCTGACTCCGGTTATTACGTTGAGGGTTCAGACTCCGGTCATTTTCGTTGAGTATCTAGACTCCTGTCATTACGTTGAATGTTCAGTCTCCGATCATTTTCGTTGAATATCCATACTCCGGTCAATACCTTGAGCGATCAGGCTCTGGTCATTTTCGTTGAGTATCCAGACTCCGGTCATTACATTGAGCGTTCAGGATCCAGTCATTTTTGTTGAGTATCATAACTCCATTTATTACGTTGAGCGTTTAAGATCCGGTCAGTTTCGTTGAGTATCCAAACTCCGGTTATTAAGTTGAGCATCAGGCTCCGATCACTTTCGTTGAGTATCCAGACTCCGATTATTATGTTGAGCGTTCAGGCTTCGGTCATTTTCGTTTAGAATCCAGACTCCGGTTATTAAGTTGAACGTTCAGGCTCCGGTCATTTTCGTTGAGTATCCATACTCCGGTCAATACGTTGAGCGATCAGGCTCTGGTCATTTTCGTTGAGTATCCAGACTCCGGTCATTACATTGAACGTTCAGGATCCAGTCATTTTCGTTGAGTATCATAACTCAATTTATTACGTTGAGCGTTCAGGATCCGCTCAGTTTCTTTGAGTATCCAGACTCCAAATATTACGTTGAGCGTTCAGGCTCCGGTCAGTTTCGTTGGGTATCCATACTCCGGTGATTACGTTGATCGTTCAGGCTCCGGTCATTTTCGTTGACTATCCAGACTCGGGTTATTACGTTGAGCGTTCAGGCTCCGGTCAGTTTTGTTGGGTATCCAGACACCGGTTATTACGTTGAGCGTTCAGGCTCCGGTCATTTTTGTTGAGTATCCAACTCCGGTTATTAAGTTGAGCGTCAGGCTCCGATCATTTTCGTTGAGTATCCAGACTCTGATTATTACGTTGAGCGTTCAGGCTCCGGTCAGTTTCGTTGGGTATCCAGACTCTAGTTATTACGTTGAGCATTCGGGCTCGGTCATTTTCGTTGAGTATCCAGACTCCGGTTATTAAGTTGAGTGTCAGGCTCCGATCATTTTCGTTGAGTATCCAGACTCCGATTATTATGTTGAGCGTTCAGGATCCGATCAGTTTCGTTGAGTATCCAGACTCCAAATATTACATTGAGCGTTCAGGCTCCGGTCAGTTTCGTTGGTTATCCAGACTCCGGTGATTACATTGATCGTTCAGGCTCCGGTCATTTTCGTTGACTATCCAGACTCGGGTTATTATGTTGAGCGTTCAGGCTCCGGTCAGTTTTGTTGAGTATCCAGATTCTGGTTATTACGTTGAGCGTTCAGGCTCCGGTCAGTTTCGTTGGGTATCCAGACTCCGGTTATTACATTGAGCGTTCAGGCTCCGGTAAGTTTCGTTGGGTATCCAGACTCCGGTTATTACGTTGAGCGTTCAGGCTCCGATCAGTTTCGTTGGGTATCCAAACTCTAGTTATTACGTTGAGCGTTCAAGCTCCGGTCATTTTCGTTGAGTATCCAGACTCCGGTTATTAAGTTGAGTGTCAGGCTCCGATCATTTTCGTTGAGTATCCAGACTCTAATTATTAGGTTGAGCGTTCAGGATTCGATCAGTTTCGTTGAGTATCTTGTTTCCAAATATTACGTTGAGCGTTCAGGCTCCCGTCAGTTTCATTGGGTATCCAGACTCCGGTGATTACATTGATCGTTCAGGCTCCGGTCATTTTCGTTGACTATCCAGACTCGGGTTATTACGTTAAGCGTTCAGGCTCCGGTCAGTTTCGTTGAGTATCCAGATTCCGATTATTACGTTGAGCGTTCAGGCTCCGGTCAGTTTCGTTGGGTATCCAGACTCCGGTGATTACGTTGAGCATTCAGGCTCCGGTCATTTTTGTTGACTATTCAGATTCGGGTTATTACGTTAAGCGTCAGGCTCCGATCATTTTCGTTTAGTATCCAGACTCCGATTATTACGTTGAGCGTTCAGGCTCCGGTTATTTTTGTTGAGTATCCTGACTCGGGTTATTACGTTGATGGTTCAGACTCCGGTCATTTTCGTTGAGTATCTAGACTCCTGTCATTACGTTGAATGTTCAGGCTCCGATCATTTTCGTTGAATATCCATACTCCGGTCAATACCTTGAGCGATCAGGCTCCGGTCATTTTCGTTGAGTATCCAGACTCTTGTCATTACATTGAGCGTTCAGGATACAGTCATTTTTGTTGAGTATCATAACTCCATTTATTACGTTGAGCGTTCAAGATCCGGTCAGTTTTGTTGAGTATCCAGACTCCAAATATTACGTTGAGCATTCAGGCTCCGGTCAGCTTCGTTAGGTATCCAGACTCCGGTGATTATGTTGATCGTTCAGGCTCCGGTCATTTTCGTTGACTATCCAGACTCGGGTTATTACGTTAAGCATTCAGGCTCCGGTCAGTTTCGTTGAGTATCCAAATTCTGATTATTACGTTGAGCGTTCAGGCTCCTGTCAGTTTCGTTGGGTATCCAGACTCTGGTTATTACATTGATCGTTCAGGCTCCTGTCATTTTCGTTGAGTATCCAGACTCCGGTTATTAAGTTGAGCGTCAGGCTCCGATCATTTTCGTTCAGTATCCAGACTCCGATTATTACGTTGAGCGTTCAGGATCCGATCAGTTTCGTTGAGTATCCAGACTCCAAATATTACGTTGAGCGTTCAGGCTCCGGTCAGTTTCGTTGGGTATCCATACTCCGGTGATTACGTTGATCGTTCAGGCTCCGGTCATTTTCGTTGACTATCCAGACTCGGGTTATTACGTTGAGCATTCAGGCTCCGGTCAGTTTCGTTGGGTATCCAGACACCGGTTATTACGTTGAGCGTTCAGGCTCCGGTCATTTTTGTTGAGTATCCAACTCCGGTTATTAAGTTGAGCGTCAGGCTCCGATCATTTTCGTTGAGTATCCAGACTCTGATTATTACGTTGAGCATTCAGGCTCCAGTCAGTTTCGTTGGGTATCCAGACTCTAGTTATTACGTTGAGCGTTTGGGCTCGGTCATTTTCGTTGAGTATCCAGACTCCGGTTATTAAGTTGGGTGTCAGGCTCCGATCATTTTCGTTGAATATCCAGACTCCGATTATTATGTTGAGCGTTCAGGATCCGATCAGTTTCGTTGAGTATCCAGACTCCAAATATTACGTTGAGCGTTCAGGCTCCGGTCAGTTTCGTTGGTTATCCAGACTCCGGTGATTACGTTGAGCGTTCAGGCTCCGGTCATTTTCGTTGACTATCCAGACTCGGGTTATTACGTTAAGCGTCAGGCTCCGATCATTTTCGTTGAGTATCCAGACTCCGATTATTACGTTGAGCGTTCAGGCTCCGGTCAGTTTCGTTGGGTATCCAGACTCCGGTTTTTATGTTGAGCGTTCAGGCTCCGGTCATTTTCGTTGAGTATCCAGACTCCGGTTATTAAGTTGAGTGTCAGGCTCCGATCATTTTCGTTGAGTATCCAGACTCCGATTATTACGTTGAGCGTTCAGGCTCCGGTTATTTTTCGTTGAGTATCCTGACTCCGGTTATTACGTTGAGGGTTCAGACTCCGGTCATTTTCGTTGAGTATCTAGACTCCTGTCATTACGTTGAATGTTCAGGCTCTGATCGTTTTCGTTGAATATCCATAGTCCGGTCAATACCTTGAGCGATCAGGCTCCGGTCATTTTCGTTGAGTATCCAGACTCCGGTCATTACATTGAGCGTTCAGGATCCAGTCATTTTTGTTGAGTATCATAACTCCATTTATTACGTTGAGCATTCAAGATCCGGTCAGTTTCGTTGAGTATCCAGACTCCAAATATTACGTTGAGCATTCAGGCTCCGGTCAGCTTCGTTGGGTATCCAGACTCCGGTGATTACGTTGATCGTTCAGGCTCCGGTCATTTTCATTGGCTATCCAGACTCGGGTTATTACGTTAAGCGTTCAGGCTCCGGTCAGTTTCGTTGAGTATCCAAATTCCGATTATTACGTTAAGCGTTCAGGCTCCGGTCAGTTTCGTTGGGTATCCAGACTCCGGTGATTACGTTGAGCGTTCAGGCTCCGGTCATTTTCGTTGACTATCCAGACTCGGGTTATTACGTTAAGCGTCAGGCTCCGATCATTTTCGTTGAGTATCCAGACTCCGATTATTACGTTGAGCGTTCAGGCTCCGGTCAGTTTCGTTGGGTATCCAGACTCCGGTTTTTATGTTGAGCGTTCAGGCTCCGGTCATTTTCGTTGAGTATCCAGACTCCGGTTATTAAGTTGAGTGTCAGGCTCCGATCATTTTCGTTGAGTATCCAGACTCCGATTATTACGTTGAGCATTCAGGCTCCGGTTATTTTTCGTTGAGTATCCTGACTCCGGTTATTACGTTGAGGGTTCAGACTCCGGTCATTTTCGTTGAGTATCTAGACTCCTGTCATTACGTTGAATGTTCAGGCTCCGATCATTTTCGTTGAATATCCATACTCCGGTCAATACCTTGAGCGATCAGGCTCCGGTCATTTTCGTTGAGTATCCAGACTCCGGTCATTACATTGAGCGTTCAGGATCCAGTCATTTTTGTTGAGTATCATAACTCCATTTATTACGTTGAGCATTCAAGATCCGGTCAGTTTCGTTGAGTATCCAGACTCCAAATATTACGTTGAGCATTCAGGCTCCAGTCAGCTTCGTTGGGTATCCAGACTCCGGTGATATTGTTGATCGTTCAAGCTCCGGTCATTTTCGTTGACTATCCAGACTCGGGTTATTACGTTAAGCGTTCAGGCTCCGGTCAGTTTCGTTGAGTATCCAAATTCCGATTATTACGTAGAGCGTTCAGGCTCCTGTCAGTTTCGTTAGGGTATCCAGACTCCGGTTATTACATTGATTGTTCAGGCTCCGGTCATTTTCGTTGAGTATCCAGACTCCGGTTATTAAGTTGAGCGTCAGGCTCCGATTATTTTCGTTGAGTATCCAGACTCCGATTATTACGTTGAGCGTTCAGGATCCGATCAGTTTCGTTGAGTATCCAGACTCCAAATATTACGTTGAGCGTTCAGGCTCTGGTCAGTTTCGTCTGGTATCCAGACTCCGGTGATTATGTTGATCGTTCAGGCTCCGGTCATTTTCGTTGACTATCCAGACTCGGGTTATTACGTTGAGTGTTCAGGCTCCGGTCAGTTTTGTTGAGTATCCAGATTCCGGTTATTACGTTGAGCGTTCAGGCTCCGGTCAGTTTCGTTGGGTATCCAGACTCCGGTTATTACATTGAGCGTTCAGGCTCCGGTAAGTTTCGTTGGGTATCCAGACTCCGGTTATTACGTTGAGCGTTCTGGCTCCGGTCAGTTTCGTTGGGTATCCAGACTCTAGTTATTACGTTGAGCGTTCAGGCTCCGGTCATTTTCGTTGAGTATCCAGACTCCGGTGATTAAGTTGAGTGTCAGGCTCCGATCATTTTCGTTGAGTATCCAGACTCCTATTATTACGTTGAGCGTTTAGGATTCAATCAGTTTCGTTGAGTATCTTGACTCCAAATATTACGTTAGGCGTTCAGGCTCCCGTCAGTTTCATTGGGTATCTAGACTCCGGTGATTACGTTGATCGTTCAGGCTCCGATCATTTTCGTTGACTATCCAGACTCGGGTTATTACGTTAAGCGTTCAGGTTCCGGTCAATTTCGTTGAGTATCCAGATTCCGATTATTACGTTGAGCGTTCAGGCTCCGGTCAGTTTCGTTGGGTATCCAGACTCCGGTGATTACGTTGAGCGTTCAGGCTCCGGTCATTTTCGTTGACTATCCAGATTCTAGTTATTACGTTGAGCATTCGGGCTCGGTCATTTTCGTTGAGTATCCAGACTCCGGTTATTACGTTGAGCGTTTAGGCTCCGATCATTTTCGTTGAGTATCCAGACTCCGATTATTATATTGAGCGTTCAGGATCCGGTCATTTTTGTTGAGTATCCAGACTCCGGTTATTAAGTTGAGCGTCAGGCTCCGGTTATTTTCGTTGGGTATCCTGACTCCGGTTATTACGTTGAGGGTTCAGACTCCGGTCATTTTCGTTGAGTATCTAGACTCCTGTCATTACGTTGAACGTTCAGGCTCCGATCATTTTCGTTGAATATCCATACTCCGGTCAATACCTTGAGCGATCAGGCTCCGGTCATTTTCGTTGAGTATCCAGACTCCGGTCATTACATGGAGCGTTCAGGATCTAGTCATTTTTGTTGAGTATCATAACTCCATTTATTATGTTGAGCGTTCAGGACCCGGTCAGTTTCGTTGAGTATCCAGACTCCAAATATTACGTTGAGCATTCAAGCTCCGGTCAGCTTCGTTGGGTATCCAGACTACGGTGATTACGTTGATCGTTCAGGCTCCGGTCATTTTCGTTGACTATCCAGACTCGGGTTATTACGTTAAGCGTTCAGGCTCCGGTCAGTTTCGTTGAGTAATCAAATTCCGATTATTACGTTGAGCGTTCAGGCTCCGGTCAGTTTCGTTGGGTATCCAGACTCCGGTTATTACATTGAGCGTTCAGGCTCGGGTCATTTTTGTTGAGTATCCAGACTCCGGTTATTAAGTTGAGCGTCAGGCTCCGATCATTTTCGTTGAGTATCCAGACTCCGATTATTACGTTGAGCGTTCAGGCTCCGGTTATTTTCGTCGAGTATCCTGACTCCAGTTATTACGTTGACGGTTCAGACTCCGGTCATTTTCGTTGAGTATCTAGACTCCTGTCATTACGTTGAACGTTTAGGCTCCGATCATTTTCGTTGAGTATCCATACTCCGATCAATACGTTGACCGATCAGGCTCTGGTCGTTTTCGTTGAGTATCCAGACTCCGGTCGTTACATTGAGCGTTCACGATCCGGTCATTTTCGTTGAGTATCATAACTCCATTTATTACGTTGAGCGTTCAGGACCCGGTCAGTTTCGTTGAGTATCCAGACTCCAAATATTACGTTGAGCGTTCAGGCTCCGGTCAGTTTCGTTGGGTATCCAGACTCCGGTGATTACGTTGATTGTTCAGGCTCCAGTCATTTTCGTTGACTATCCAGACTCGGGTTATTACGTTGAGCGTTCAGGCTCCGGTCAGTTTTGTTGAGTATCCAGATTCCGGTTATTACGTTGAGCGTTCAGGCTCCGGTCAGTTTCGTTGGGTATCCAGACTCCGGTTATTACGTTGAGCGTTCAAGCTCCGGTAAGTTTCGTTGGGTATCCAGACTCCGGTTATTACGTTGAGCGTTCAGGCTCTGGTCATTTTCGTTGGGTATCCAGACTCTAGTTATTACGTTGAGCGTTCAGGCTCCGGTCATTTTCGTTGAGTATCCAGACTCCGGTTATTAAGTTGAGTGTCAGGCTCCGATCATTTTCGTTGAATATCCAGACTCCGATTATTATGTTGATCGTTCAGGATCCGATCAGTGTCGTTGAGTATCCAGACTCCAAATATTACGTTGAGCGTTCAGGCTCCGGTCAGTTTCATTGGTTATCCAGACTCTGGTGATTACGTTGATCGTTCATGCTCCGGTCATTTTCGAGTACTATCCAGACTCGGGTTATTACATTAACCGTTCAGGCTCCGGTCAGTTTCGTTGAGTATCCAGATTCCGATTATTACGTTGAGCGTTCAGGCTCCGGTCAGTTTCGTTGGGTATTCAGACTCCGGTTATTACGTTGAGCGTTCAGGCTCCGGTCAGTTTCGTTGAGTATCCAGATTCCGATTATTACGTTGAGCGTTCAGGCTCCGGTCAGTTTCGTTGGGTTTTCAGACTCCGGTTATTACGTTGAGCGTTCAGGCTCCGATCATTTTCG
The DNA here is from genome assembly GCA_963859935.3 of Lathyrus sativus. Lineage (NCBI taxonomy): Eukaryota > Viridiplantae > Streptophyta > Magnoliopsida > Fabales > Fabaceae > Lathyrus > Lathyrus sativus. Next base: position 271,014,599 of record OZ012736.1, read on the forward strand.
TTGAGTATCCAGACTCCGATTATTACGTTGAGCGTTCAGGCTCCGGTTATTTTCGTTGAGTATCCTGACTCCGGTTATTACGTTGTGGGTTGAGACTCCGGTCATTTTTGTTGAGTATCTAGACTCCTGTCATTACTTTGAATGTTCAGGCTCCGATCATTTTCGTTGAGTATCCATACTCCGGTCAATTCGTTGAGCGATCAGGCTCCGGTCATTTTCGTTGAGTATCCAGACTCCGGTAATTACATTGAGCGTTCAGGATCCAGTCATTTTCGTTGGGTATCCAGACTCCGGTTATTACGTTGAGCGTTCAGGCTCCGGTCATTTTCGTTGAGTATCCAGACTCCGGTTATTAAGTTGAGCGTCAGGCTCCCATCATTTTCGTTGAGTATCCAGACTCCGATTATTACGTTGAGCGTTCAGGCTCCAGTTATTTTCGTTGAGTATCCTGACTCCGGTTATTACGTTGAGGGTTGAGACTCCTGTCATTTTCGTTGAGTATCTAGACTCATGTACTTTGAACATTCAGGCTCCGATCATTTTCGTTAAGTATCCATACTCCGGTCAATACGTTGAGCGATCAGGCTCCGGTCATTTTCGTTGAGTATCCAGACTCCGGTCATTACATTGAGCGTTTAGGATCCAGTCATTTTCGTTGAGTATCATAACTCCATTTATTACGTTGAGCGTTCAGGATCCGATCAGTTTCGTTGAGTATCCAGACTCGGGTTATTACGTTGAGTGTTCAGGCTCCGGTCAGTTTTGTTGAGTATCCAGATTCCGGTTATTACGTTGAGCGTTCAGGCTCCGGTCAGTTTCGTTGGGTATCCAGACTCCGGTTATTACATTGAGCGTTCAGGCTCCGGTAAGTTTCGTTGGGTATCCAGACTCCGGTTATTACGTTGAGCGTTCTGGCTCCGGTCAGTTTCGTTGGGTATCCAGACTCTAGTTATTACGTTGAGCGTTCAGGCTCCGGTCATTTTCGTTGAGTATCCAGACTCCGGTGATTAAGTTGAGTGTCAGGCTCCGATCATTTTCGTTGAGTATCCAGACTCCTATTATTACGTTGAGCGTTTAGGATTCGATCAGTTTCGTTGAGTATCTTGACTCCAAATATTACGTTAGGCGTTCAGGCTCCCGTCAGTTTCATTGGGTATCTAGACTCCGGTGATTACGTTGATCGTTCAGGCTCCGATCATTTTCGTTGACTATCCAGACTCGGGTTATTACGTTAAGCGTTCAGGTTCCGGTCAATTTCGTTGAGTATCCAGATTCCGATTATTACGTTGAGCGTTCAGGCTCCGGTCAGTTTCGTTGGGTATCCAGACTCCGGTGATTACGTTGAGCGTTCAGGCTCCGGTCATTTTCGTTGACTATCCAGATTCTAGTTATTACGTTGAGCATTCGGGCTCGGTCATTTTCGTTGAGTATCCAGACTCCGGTTATTACGTTGAGCGTTTAGGCTCCGATCATTTTCGTTGAGTATCCAGACTCCGATTATTATATTGAGCGTTCAGGATCCGGTCATTTTTGTTGAGTATCCAGACTCCGGTTATTAAGTTGAGCGTCAGGCTCCGGTTATTTTCGTTGGGTATCCTGACTCCGGTTATTACGTTGAGGGTTCAGACTCCGGTCATTTTCGTTGAGTATCTAGACTCCTGTCATTACGTTGAACGTTCAGGCTCCGATCATTTTCGTTGAATATCCATACTCCGGTCAATACCTTGAGCGATCAGGCTCCGGTCATTTTCGTTGAGTATCCAGACTCCGGTCATTACATGGAGCGTTCAGGATCTAGTCATTTTTGTTGAGTATCATAACTCCATTTATTATGTTGAGCGTTCAGGACCCGGTCAGTTTCGTTGAGTATCCAGACTCCAAATATTACGTTGAGCATTCAAGCTCCGGTCAGCTTCGTTGGGTATCCAGACTACGGTGATTACGTTGATCGTTCAGGCTCCGGTCATTTTCGTTGACTATCCAGACTCGGGTTATTACGTTAAGCGTTCAGGCTCCGGTCAGTTTCGTTGAGTAATCAAATTCCGATTATTACGTTGAGCGTTCAGGCTCCGGTCAGTTTCGTTGGGTATCCAGACTCCGGTTATTACATTGAGCGTTCAGGCTCGGGTCATTTTTGTTGAGTATCCAGACTCCGGTTATTAAGTTGAGCGTCAGGCTCCGATCATTTTCGTTGAGTATCCAGACTCCGATTATTACGTTGAGCGTTCAGGCTCCGGTTATTTTCGTCGAGTATCCTGACTCCAGTTATTACGTTGACGGTTCAGACTCCGGTCATTTTCGTTGAGTATCTAGACTCCTGTCATTACGTTGAACGTTTAGGCTCCGATCATTTTCGTTGAGTATCCATACTCCGATCAATACGTTGACCGATCAGGCTCTGGTCGTTTTCGTTGAGTATCCAGACTCCGGTCGTTACATTGAGCGTTCACGATCCGGTCATTTTCGTTGAGTATCATAACTCCATTTATTACGTTGAGCGTTCAGGACCCGGTCAGTTTCGTTGAGTATCCAGACTCCAAATATTACGTTGAGCGTTCAGGCTCCGGTCAGTTTCGTTGGGTATCCAGACTCCGGTGATTACGTTGATTGTTCAGGCTCCAGTCATTTTCGTTGACTATCCAGACTCGGGTTATTACGTTGAGCGTTCAGGCTCCGGTCAGTTTTGTTGAGTATCCAGATTCCGGTTATTACGTTGAGCGTTCAGGCTCCGGTCAGTTTCGTTGGGTATCCAGACTCCGGTTATTACGTTGAGCGTTCAAGCTCCGGTAAGTTTCGTTGGGTATCCAGACTCCGGTTATTACGTTGAGCGTTCAGGCTCTGGTCATTTTCGTTGGGTATCCAGACTCTAGTTATTACGTTGAGCGTTCAGGCTCCGGTCATTTTCGTTGAGTATCCAGACTCCGGTTATTAAGTTGAGTGTCAGGCTCCGATCATTTTCGTTGAATATCCAGACTCCGATTATTATGTTGATCGTTCAGGATCCGATCAGTGTCGTTGAGTATCCAGACTCCAAATATTACGTTGAGCGTTCAGGCTCCGGTCAGTTTCATTGGTTATCCAGACTCTGGTGATTACGTTGATCGTTCATGCTCCGGTCATTTTCGAGTACTATCCAGACTCGGGTTATTACATTAACCGTTCAGGCTCCGGTCAGTTTCGTTGAGTATCCAGATTCCGATTATTACGTTGAGCGTTCAGGCTCCGGTCAGTTTCGTTGGGTATTCAGACTCCGGTTATTACGTTGAGCGTTCAGGCTCCGGTCAGTTTCGTTGAGTATCCAGATTCCGATTATTACGTTGAGCGTTCAGGCTCCGGTCAGTTTCGTTGGGTTTTCAGACTCCGGTTATTACGTTGAGCGTTCAGGCTCCGATCATTTTCGTTGAGTATCCAGACTCCGATTATTACGTTGAGCGTTCAGGCTCCGGTTATTTTCGTTGAGTATCCTGACTCCGGTTATTACGTTGTGGGTTGAGACTCCGGTCATTTTTGTTGAGTATCTAGACTCCTGTCATTACTTTGAATGTTCAGGCTCCGATCATTTTCGTTGAGTATCCATACTCCGGTCAATTCGTTGAGCGATCAGGCTCCGGTCATTTTCGTTGAGTATCCAGACTCCGGTAATTACATTGAGCGTTCAGGATCCAGTCATTTTCGTTGGGTATCCAGACTCCGGTTATTACGTTGAGCGTTCAGGCTCCGGTCATTTTCGTTGAGTATCCAGACTCCGGTTATTAAGTTGAGCGTCAGGCTCCCATCATTTTCGTTGAGTATCCAGACTCCGATTATTACGTTGAGCGTTCAGGCTCCAGTTATTTTCGTTGAGTATCCTGACTCCGGTTATTACGTTGAGGGTTGAGACTCCTGTCATTTTCGTTGAGTATCTAGACTCATGTACTTTGAACATTCAGGCTCCGATCATTTTCGTTAAGTATCCATACTCCGGTCAATACGTTGAGCGATCAGGCTCCGGTCATTTTCGTTGAGTATCCAGACTCCGGTCATTACATTGAGCGTTTAGGATCCAGTCATTTTCGTTGAGTATCATAACTCCATTTATTACGTTGAGCGTTCAGGATCCGATCAGTTTCGTTGAGTATCCAGACTCCAAATATTAAGTTGAGCGTTCAGGCTCCGGTCAGTTTCGTTGGGTATCCATACTCCGGTGATTACGTTGATCGTTCAGGCTCCGGTCATTTTCGTTGACTATCCAGACTCGGGTTATTACGTTGAGCGTTCAGGCTCCGGTCATTTTTGTTGAGTATCCAACTCCGGTTATTAAGTTGAGCGTCAGGCTCCGATTATTTTCGTTGAGTATCCAGACTCTGATTATTACGTTGAGCGTTCAGGCTCCGGTCAGTTTCGTTGGGTATCCGGACTCTAGTTATTACGTTGAGCGTTCGGGCTCGGTCATTTTCGTTGAGTATCCAGACTCCGGTTATTAAGTTGAGTGTCAGGCTCCGATCATTTTCGTTGAGTATCCAGACTCCGATTATTATGTTGAGCGTTCAGGATCCGATCAGTTTTGTTGAGTATCCAGACTCCAAATATTACGTTGAGCGTTCAGGCTCCGGTCAGTTTCGTTGGTTATCCAGACTCCGGTGATTACGTTTATCGTTCAGGCTCCGGTCATTTTCGTTGACTATCTAGACTGGGGTTATTACGTTAAGCGTTCAGGCTCCGGTCAGTTTCGTTGAGTATCCAAATTCCGATTCTTGCGTTGAGCGTTCAGGCTCCGGTCAGTTTCGTTGGGTATCCAGACTCCGGTGATTACGTTGAGCGTTCAGGCTCCGGTCATTTTTGTTGACTATCCAGACTCGGGTTATTACGTTAAGCATCAGGCTCCGATCATTTTCGTTGAGTATCCAGACTCCGATTATTACGTTGAGCGTTCAGGCTCTGGTCAGTCTCGTTGGGTATCCAGACTCCGGTTTTTATGTTGAGCATTCAGGCTCCGGTCATTTTCGTTGAGTATCCAGACTCCGGTTATTAAGTTGAGTGTCAGGCTCCGATCATTTTCGTTGAGTATCCAGACTCCGATTATTAGGTTGAGCGTTCAGGCTCCGGTTATTTTCGTTGATTATCCTGACTCCGGTCATTTTCGTTGAGTATCTAGACTCCTGTCATTACGTTGAATGTTCAGGCTCCGATCATTTTCGTTGAATATCCATACTCCGGTCAATACCTTGAGCGATCAGGCTCCGGTCATTTTCGTTGAGTATCCAGACTCCGGTCATTACATTGAGCGTTCAGGATCCAGTCATTTTTTTTGAGTATCATAACTCCATTTATTACGTTGAGCGTTCAAGATCCGGTCAGTTTCGTTGAGTATCCAGACTCCAAATATTACGTTGAGCATTCAGGCTCCGGTCAGCTTCGTTGGGTATCCAGACTCCGGTGATTACGTTGATCGTTCAGGCTCCGGTCATTTTCGTTGACTATCCAGACTCGGGTTATTACGTTAAGCGTTCAGGCTCCGGTCAGTTTCGTTGAGTATCCAAATTCCGATTATTACGTTGAGCGTTCAGGCTCCTGTCAGTTTCGTTGGGTATCCAGACTCCGGTTATTACATTGATCGTTCAGGCTCCGGTCATTTTCGTTGAGTATCCAGACTCCGGTTATTAAGTTGAGCGTCAGGCTCCGATCATTTTCGTTGAGTATCCAGACTCCGATTATTACGTTGAGCGTTCAGGATCCGATCAGTTTCGTTGAGTATCCAGACTCCAAATATTACGTTGAGCGTTCAGGCTCTGGTCAGTTTCGTCGGGTATCCAGACTCCGGTGATTATGTTGATCGTTCAGGCTCCGGTCATTTTCGTTGACTATCCAGACTCGGGTTATTACGTTGAGCGTTCAGGCTCCGGTCAGTTTTGTTGAGTATCCAGATTCCGGTTATTACGTTGAGCGTTCAGGCTCCGGTCAGTTTCGTTGGGTATCCAGACTCTAGTTATTACGTTGAGCGTTCAGGCTCCGGTCATTTTCGTTGAGTATCCAGACTCCGGTGATTAAGTTGAGTGTCAGGCTCCGATCATTTTCGTTGAGTATCCAGACTCCGATTATTACGTTGAGCGTTCAGGATTCGATCAGTTTCGTTGAGTATCTTGACTCCAAATATTACGTTGAGCGTTCAGGCTCCCGTCAGTTTCATTAGGTATCCAGACTCCGGTGATTACGTTGATCGTTCAGGCTCCGGTCATTTTTGTTGACTATCCAGACTCGGGTTATTACGTTAAGCGTTCAGGTTCCGGTCAATTTCGTTGAGTATCCAGATTCCGATTATCACGTTGAGTGTTCAGGCTCCGGTCAGTTTCGTTGGGTATCCAGACTCCGGTGATTACGTTGAGCGTTCAGGCTCCGGTCATTTTCGTTGACTATCCAGACTCGGGTTATTATGTTAAGCGTTAGGCTCCGATCATTTTCGTTGAGTATCCAGACTCCGATTATTACGTTGAGCGTTCAGGCTCCGGTCAGTTTCGTTGGGTATCCAGACTCCGGTTTTTATGTTGAGCGTTCAGGGTTCGGTCATTTTTGTTGAGTATCCAGATTCCGGTTATTAAGTTGAGCGTCAGGCTCCGGTTATTTTCGTTGGGTATCCTGACTCTGGTTATTACGTTGAGGGTTCAGACTCCGGTCATTTTCGTTGAGTATTTAGACTCCTGTCATTACGTTGAACGTTCAGGCTCCGATCATTTTCGTTGAATATCCATACTCCGGTCAATACCTTGAGCGATCAGGCTCCGGTCATTTTCGTTGAGTATCCAGACTCCGGTCATTACATGGAGCGTTCAGGATCTAGTCATTTTTGTTGAGTATCATAACTCCATTTATTATGTTGAGCGTTCAGGATCCGGTCAGTTTCGTTGAGTATCCAGACTCCAAATATTACGTTGAGCATTCAGGCTCCGGTCAGCTTCGTTGGGTATCCAGACTACGGTGATTACGTTGATCGTTCATTCTCCGGTCATTTTCGTTGACTATCCAGACTCGGGTTATTACGTTAAGCGTTCAGGCTCCGGTCAGTTTCGTTGAGTAATCAAATTCCGATTATTACGTTGAGCGTTCAGGCTCCGGTCAGTTTCGTTGGGTATCCAGACTCCGGTTATTACATTGAGCGTTCAGGCTCGGGTCATTTTCGTTGAGTATCCAGACTCCGGTTATTAAGTTGAGCGTCAGGCTCCGATCATTTTCGTTGAGTATCCAGACTCCGATTATTACGTTGAGCGTTCAAGCTCCGGTTATTTTCGTCGAGTATCCTGACTCCAGTTATTACGTTGACGGTTCAGACTCCGGTCATTTTCGTTGAGTATCTAGACTCCTGTCATTACGTTGAACGTTTAGGCTCCGATCATTTTCGTTGAGTATCCATACTCCGATCAATACGTTGACCGATCAGGCTCCGGTCATTTTCGTTGAGTATCCAGACTCCGGTCGTTACATTGAGCGTTCACGATCCGGTCATTTTCGTTGAGTATCATAACTCCATTTATTACGTTGAGCGTTCAGGACCCGATTAGTTTCGTTGAGTATCCAGACTCCAAATATTACGTTGAGCGTTCAGGCTCCGGTCAGTTTCGTTGGGTATCCAGACTCCGGTGATTACGTTGATTGTTCAGGCTCCAGTCATTTTCGTTGACTATCCAGACTCGGGTTATTACGTTGAGCGTTCAGGCTCCGGTCAGTTTTGTTAAGTATCCTGATTCCGGTTATTACGTTGAGCGTTCAGGCTCCGGTCAGTTTCGTTGGGTATCCAGACTCCGGTTATTACGTTGAGCGTTCAAGCTCCGGTAAGTTTCGTTGGGTATCCAGACTCCGGTTATTACGTTGAGAGTTCAGGCTCTGGTCAGTTTCGTTGGGTATCCAGACTCTAGTTATTACGTTGAGCGTTCAGGCTCCGGTCATTTTCGTTGAGTATCCAGACTCTGGTTATTAAGTTGAGTGTCAGGCTCCGATCATTTTCGTTGAGTATCCAGACTCCGATTATTATGTTGATCGTTTAGGATCCGATCAGTGTCGTTGAGTATCCAGACTCTAAATATTACGTTGAGCGTTCAGGCTCCGGTCAGTTTCATTGGGTATCCAGACTCCGGTGATTACGTTGATCGTTCATGCTCCGGTCATTTTCGATGACTATCCAGACTCGGGTTATTACATTAACCGTTCAGGCTCCGGTCAGTTTCGTTGAGTATCCAGATTCCGATTATTACGTTGAGCGTTCAGGCTCCGGTCAGTTTCGTTGGGTATTCAGACTTCGGTTATTACGTTGAGCGTTCAGGCTCCGGTCATTTTCGTTGAGTATCCAGACTCCAGTTATTAAGTTGAGCGTCAGGCTCCGATCATTTTCGTTGAGTATCCAGACTCCGATTATTACGTTGAGCGTTCAGGCTCCGGTTATTTTCGTTGAGTATCCTGACTCCGGTTATTACGTTGTGGGTTGAGACTCCGGTCATTTTTGTTGAGTATCTAGACTCCTGTCATTACTTTGAATGTTCAGGCTCCGATCATTTTCGTTGAGTATCCATACTCCGGTCAATTCGTTGAGCGATCAGGCTCCGGTCATTTTTGTTGAGTATCCAGACTCCGGTCATTACATTGAGCGTTCAGGATCCAGTCATTTTCGTTGGGTATCCAGACTCCGGTTATTACGTTCAGCGTTCAGGCTCCGGTCATATTCGTTGAGTATCCAGACTCCGGTTATTAAGTTGAGCGTCAGGCTCCGATCATTTTCGTTGAGTATCCAGACTCTGATTATTACGTTGAGCGTTCAGGCTCCGGTCAGTTTCGTTAGGTATCCAGACTCTAGTTATTACGTTGAGCGTTCAGTCTCCGGTCATTTTCGTTGAGTATCCAGACTCTAGTTATTACGTTGAGCGTTCAGTCTCCGGTCATTTTCGTTGAGTTTCCAGACTCCGATTATTACGTTGAGCGTTCAGGATCCGATCAATTTCGTTGAGTATCCAGACTCCAAATATTACGTTGAGCGTTCAGGCTCCGGTCAGTTTCGTTGGGTATCCAGACTCCGGTGATTACGTTGATCGTTCAGGCTCCGGTCATTTTCGTTGACTATCCAGACTCGGGTTATTACGTTGAGCGTTCAGGCTCCGGTCAGTTTTGTTGAGTATCCAGATTCTGATTATTACGTTTAGCGTTCAGGCTCCGGTCAGTTTCGTTGGGTATCCAGAATCCGGTTATTACGTTGAGCGTTCAGGCTCCGGTAAGTTTCGTTGGGTATCCAGATTCCGGTTATTACGTTGAGCGTTCAGGCTCCGGTCAGTTTCGTTGGGTATCCAGACTCTAGTTATTACGTTGAGCGTTCAGGCTCCGGTCATTTTCGTTGAGTATCCAGACTCCAGTTATTAAGTTGAGTGTCAAGCTCCGATCATTTTCGTTGAGTATCCAGATTCCGATTATTACGTTGAGCGTTCAGGATTCGATCAGTTTCTTTGAGTATCTTGACTCCAAATATTACATTGAGCGTTCAGGCTCCGGTCAGTTTCATTGGGTATCCAGACTCCGGTGATTACGTTGATCGTTCAGGCTCCGGTCATTTTCGTTGATTATCCAGACTCGGGTTATTACGTTGAGCGTTCAGGCTCCGGTCAGTTTCGTTGGGTATCCACACTCCGGTTATTACGTTGAGCGTTCAGGCTCCGGTCATTTTCGTTGAGTATCCAAACTCCGGTTATTAAGTTGAGCGTCAGGCTCCGATCATTTTCGTTGAGTATCCAGACTCTGATTATTACGTTGAGAGTTCAGGCTCCGGTCAGTTTCGTTGGGTATCCAGACTCTAGTTATTACGTTGAGCGTTCAGTCTCCGGTCATTTTCGTTGAGTATCCAGACTCCGGTTATTAAGTTGAGTGTCAGGCTCCGATCATTTTCGTTGAGTATCCAGACTCCGATTATTACGTTGAGCGTTCAGGATCCGATCAGTTTTGTTGAGTATCCAGACTCCAAATATTACGTTGAGCGTTCAGGCTCCGGTCAGTTTCGTTGGGTATCCAGACTCCGGTGATTACGTTGATCGTTCAGGCTCCGGTCATTTTCGTTGACTATCCAGACTCGGGTTATTACGTTGAGCGTTCAGGCTCCTGTCAGTTTTGTTGAGTATCCAGATTCCGATTATTACGTTGAGCATTCAGGCTCCAGTCAGTTTCGTTGGGTATCCAGACTCCGGTTATTACGTTGAGCGTTCAGGCTACGGTAAGTTTCTTTGGGTATCCAGACTCCGGTTATTACGTTGAGCGTTCAGGCTCCGGTCAGTTTCGTTGGGTATCCAGACTCTTGTTATTACGTTGAGCGTTCAGGCTCCAGTCATTTTCGTTGAGTATCCAGACTCCAGTTATTAAGTTTAGTGTCAGGCTCCGATCATTTTCGTTGAGTATCCAGGCTCCGATTATTACGTTGAGCGTTCAGGATTCAATCAGTTTCATTGAGTATCTTGACTTCAAATATTACATTGAGCGTTCAGGCTCCGGTCAGTTTCATTGGGTATCCAGACTCCGGTGATTACGTTGATCGTTCAGGCTCCGGTCAATTTCGTTGACTATCCAGATTCCGATTATTACGTTGAGCGTTCAGGCTCCGGTCAGTTTCGTTGGGTATCCAGACTCCGGTGATTACGTTGAGCATTCAGGCTCCGGTCATTTTCGTTGACTATCCAGACTCGGGTTATTACGTTAAGCGTCAGGCTCCAATCATTTTCGTTGAGTATCCAGACTCCGATTATTACGTTGAGTGTTCAGGCTCCGGTCAGTTTCGTTGGGTATCCAGACTCCGGTTTTTATGTTGAGCGTTCAGGCTCCGGTCATTTTCGTTGAGTATCCAGACTCGGGTTATTACGTTAAGCGTTCAGGCTCCGGTCAGTTTCGTTGAGTATCCAAATTCCGATTATTACGTTGAGCGTTCATGCTCCTGTCAGTTTCCTTGGGTATCCAGACTCCGGTTATTACATTGATCGTTCAGGCTCCGGTCATTTTCGTTGAGTATCCAGACTCCGGTTATTAAGTTGAGCGTCAGGCTCCGATCATTTTCGTTGAGTATCCAGACTCCGATTATGACGTTGAGCGTTCAGGATCCGATCAGTTTCGTTGAGTATCCAGACTCCAAATATTACGTTGAGTGTTCAGGCTCCGGTCAGTTTCGTTGGGTATCCATACTCCGGTGATTACGTTGATCGTTCAGGCTCCGGTCATTTTCGTTGACTATTCAGACTCGGGTTATTACGTTGAGTGTTCAGGCTCCGGTCAGTTTCGTTGGGTATCCAGACACCGGTTATTACGTTGAGCGTTCAGGCTCCGGTCATTTTTGTTGAGTATCCAACTCCGGTTATTAAGTTGAGCGTCAGGCTCCGATCATTTTCGTTGAGTATCCAGACTCTGATTATTACGTTGAGCGTTCAGGCTCCGGTCAGTTTCGTTGGGTATCCAGACTCTAGTTATTACGTTGAGCGTTCGGGCTCGGTCATTTTCGTTTAGTATCCAGACTCCGGTTATTAAGTTGAGTGTCAGGCTCCGATCATTTTCGTTGAGTATCCAGACTCCGATTATTATATTGAGCGTTCAGGATCCGATCAATTTCGTTGAGTATCCAGACTCCAAATATTACGTTGAGCGTTCAGGCTCCGGTCAGTTTCGTTGGTTATCCAGACTCCGGTGATTACGTTGATCGTTCAGGCTCCAGTCATTTTCGTTGAGTATCCAGACTCCGATTATTACGTTGAGCGTTCAGGCTCCGGTCAGTTTCGTTGGGTATCCAGACTCCGGTTTTTATGTTGAGCGTTCAGGCTCCGGTCATTTTCGTTGAGTATCCAGACTCGAGTTATTACGTTAAGCGTTCAGGATCTCAGTTTCGTTGAGTATCCAAATTCCGATTATTACATTGAGCGTTCATGCTCCTGTCAGTTTCCTTGGGTATCCAGACTCCGGTTATTACATTGATCGTTCAGGCTCCGGTCATTTTCTTTGAGTATCCAGACTCCGGTTATTAAGTTAAGCGTCAGGCTCCGATCATTTTCGTTGAGTATCCAGACTCCGATTATGACGTTGAGCGTTCAGGATCCGATCAGTTTCGTTGAGTATCCAGACTCCAAATATTACGTTGAGCGTTTAGGCTCCGGTCAGTTTCGTTGGGTATCCATACTCCGGTGATTACGTTGATCGTTCAGGCTCCGGTCATTTTCGTTGACTATTCAGACTCGGGTTATTACGTTGAGTGTTCAGGCTCCGGTCAGTTTCGTTGGGTATCCAGACACCGGTTATTACGTTGAGCGTTCAGGCTCCGGTCATTTTTGTTGAGTATCCAACTCCGGTTATTAAGTTGAGCGTCAGGCTCCGATCATTTTCGTTGAGTATCCAGACTCTGATTATTACGTTGAGCGTTCAGGCTCCGGTCAGTTTCGTTGGGTATCCAGACTCTAGTTATTACATTGAGCGTTCGGGCTCGGTCATTTTCGTTGAGTATCCAGACTCCAGTTATTAAGTTGAGTGTCAGGCTCCGATCATTTTCGTTGAGTATCTAGACTCCGATTATTATATTGAGCGTTCAGGATCCGATCAGTTTCGTTGAGTATCCAGACTCCAAATATTACGTTGAGCGTTCAGGCTCCGGTCAGTTTCGTTGGGTATCCAGACTCCGGTGATTACGTTGATCGTTCAGGCTCCGGTCATTTTCGTTGACTATCCAGACTCGGGTTATTACGTTGAGCGTTCAGGCCCCGGTCAGTTTTGTTGAGTATCCAGATTCCGATTATTACGTTGAGCGTTCAGGCTCCAGTCAGTTTCGTTGGGTATCCAGACTCCGGTTATTACGTTGAGCGTTCAGGCTACGGTAAGTTTCTTTGGGTATCCAGACTCCGGTTATTACGTTGAGCGTTCAGGCTCCGGTCAGTTTCGTTGGGTATCCAGACTCTTGTTATTACGTTGAGCGTTCAGGCTCCAGTCATTTTCGTTGAGTATCCAGACTCCAGTTATTAAGTTTAGTGTCAGGCTCCGATCATTTTCGTTGAGTATCCAGGCTCCGATTATTACGTTGAGCGTTCAGGATTCAATCAGTTTCATTGAGTATCTTGACTTCAAATATTACATTGAGCGTTCAGGCTCTGGTCAGTTTCATTGGGTATCCAGACTCCGGTGATTACGTTGATCGTTCAGGCTCCGGTCATTTTCGTTGACTATCCAGACTCGGGTTATTACCTTAAGCATTCAGGCTCCGGTCAATTTCGTTGAGTATCCAGATTCCGATTATTACGTTGAGCGTTCAGGCTCCGGTCAGTTTCGTTGGGTATCCAGACTCCGGTGATTACGTTGAGCATTCAGTCTCCGGTCATTTTCGTTGACTATCCAGACTCGGGTTATTACGTTAAGCGTCAGGCTCCAATCATTTTCGTTGAGTATCCAGACTCCGATTATTACGTTGAGTGTTCAGGCTCCGGTCAGTTTCGTTGGGTATCCAGACTCCGGTTTTTATGTTGAGCGTTCAGGCTCCGGTCATTTTCGTTGAGTATCCAGACTCGGGTTATCACGTTAAGCGTTCAGGCTCCGGTCAGTTTCGTTGAGTATCCAAATTCCGATTATTACGTTGAGCGTTCAGGCTCCTGTCAGTTTCCTTGGGTATCCAGACTCCGGTTATTACATTGATCGTTCAGGCTCCGGTCATTTTCGTTGAGTATCCAGACTCCGGTTATTAAGTTGAGCGTCAGGCTCCGATCATTTTCGTTGAGTATCCAGACTCCGATTATGACGTTGAGCGTTCAGGATCCGATCAGTTTCGTTGAGTATCCAGACTCCAAATATTACGTTGAGTGTTCAGGCTCCGGTCAGTTTCGTTGGGTATCCATACTCCGGTGATTACGTTGATCGTTCAGGCTCCGGTCATTTTCGTTGACTATTCAGACTCGGGTTATTACGTTGAGTGTTCAGGCTCCGGTCAGTTTCGTTGGGTATCCAGACACCGGTTATTACGTTGAGCGTTCAGGCTCCGGTCATTTTTGTTGAGTATCCAACTCCGGTTATTAAGTTGAGCGTCAGGCTCCGATCATTTTCGTTGAGTATCCAGACTCTGATTATTACGTTGAGTGTTCAGGCTCCAGTCAGTTTCGTTGGGTATCCAGACTCTAGTTATTACGTTGAGCGTTCGGGCTCGGTCATTTTCGTTGAGTATCCAGACTCCGGTTATTAAGTTGAGTGTCAGGCTCCGATCATTTTCGTTGAGTATCCAGACTCCGATTATTATATTGAGCGTTCAGGATCCGATCAATTTCGTTGAGTATCCAGACTCCAAATATTACGTTGAGCGTTCAGGCTCCGGTCAGTTTCGTTGGTTATCCAGACTCCGGTGATTACGTTGATCGTTCAGGCTCCGGTCATTTTCGTTGAGTATCCAGACTCCGATTATTACGTTGAGCTTTCAGGCTCCGGTCAGTTTCGTTGGGTATCCAGACTCCGGTTTTTATGTTGAGCGTTCAGGCTCCGGTCATTTTCGTTGAGTATCCAGACTCGAGTTATTACGTTAAGCGTTCAGGCTCCGGTCAGTTTCGTTGAGTATCCAAATTCCGATTATTACATTGAGCGTTCAGGCTCCTGTCAGTTTCCTTGGGTATCCAGACTCCGGTTATTACATTGATCGTTCAGGCTCCGGTCATTTTCGTTGAGTATCCAGACTCCGGTTATTAAGTTGAGCGTCAGGCTCCGATCATTTTCGTTGAGTATCCAGACTCCGATTATGACGTTGAGCGTTCAGGATCCGATCAGTTTCGTTGAGTATCCAGACTCCAAATATTACGTTGAGCGTTCAGGCTCCGGTCAGTTTCGTTGGGTATCCATACTCCGGTGATTACGTTGATCGTTCAGGCTCCGGTCATTTTCGTTGACTATTCAGACTCGGGTTATTACGTTGAGTGTTCAGGCTCCGGTCAGTTTCGTTGGGTATCCAGACACCGGTTATTACGTTGAGCGTTCAGGCTCCGGTCATTTTTGTTGAGTATCCAACTCCGGTTATTAAGTTGAGTGTCAGGCTCCGATCATTTTCGTTGAGTATCCAGACTCTGATTATTACGTTGAGCGTTCAGGCTCCGGTCAGTTTCGTTGGGTATCCAGACTCTAGTTATTACGTTGAGCGTTCGGGCTCGGTCATTTTCGTTGAGTATCCAGACTCCGGTTATTAAGTTGAGTGTCAGGCTCCGATCATTTTAGTTGAGTATCCAGACTCCGATTATTATATTGAGCGTTCAGGATCCGATCAGTTTCGTTGAGTATCCAGACTCCAAATATTACGTTGAGCGTTCAGGCTCCGGTCAGTTTCGTTGGTTATCCAGACTCCGGTGATTACGTTGATCGTTCAGGCTCCGGTCATTTTCGTTGACTATCCAGACTCGGGTTATTACGTTGAGCGTTCAGGCTCCGGTCAGTTTTGTTGAGTATCCAGATTCTGGTTATTACGTTGAGCGTTCAGGCTCCGTTCTGTTTCGTTGGGTATCCAGACTCCGGTTATTACATTGAGCGTTCAGGCTCCGGTAAGTTTCATTGGGTATCCAGACTCTGGTTATTACGTTGAGCGTTCAGGCTCCGATAAGTTTCGTTGGGTATCCAGACTCTAGTTATTACGTTGAGCGTTCAGGCTCCGGTCATTTTCGTTGAGTATCCAGACTCCGGTTATTAAGTTGAGTGTCAGGCTCCGATCATTTTCGTTGAGTATCCAGACTCTGATTATTACGTTGAGCGTTCAGGATTCGATCAGTTTCGTTGAGTATCTTGACTCCAAATATTACGTTGAGCGTTCAGGCTCCCGTCAGTTTCATTGGGTATCCAGACTCCGGTGATTACATTGATCGTTCAGGCTCCGGTCATTTTCGTTGACTATCCAGACTCGGGTTATTACGTTAAGCGTTCAGGCTCTGGTCAGTTTCGTTGAGTATCCAGATTCCGATTATTACGTTGAGCGTTCAGGCTCCGGTCAGTTTCGTTGGGTATCCAGACTCCGGTGATTACGTTGAGCGTTCAGGCTCCGGTCATTTTCGTTGACTATCCAGACTCGGGTTATTACGTTAAGCGTCAGGCTCCGATCATTTTCGTTGAGTATCCAGACTCCGATTATTACGTTGAGTGTTCAGGCTCCGGTCAGTTTCGTTGGGTATCCAGACTCCGGTTTTTATGTTGAGCGTTCAGGCTCCGGTCATTTTCGTTGAGTATCCAGACTCCGGTTATTAAGTTGAGTGTCAGGCTCCGATCATTTTCGTTGAGTATCCAGACTCCGATTATTACGTTGAGCGTTCAAGCTCCGGTTATTTTCGTTGAGTATCCTGACTCCGGTTATTACGTTGAGGGTTCAGACTCCGGTCATTTTCGTTGAGTATCTAGACTCCTGTCATTACGTTGAATGTTCAGGCTCCGATCATTTTCGTTGAATATCCATACTCCGGTCAATACCTTGAGCGATCAGGCTCCGGTCATTTTCGTTGAGTATCCAGACTCTGGTCATTACATTGAGCGTTCAGGATCCTGTCATTTTTGTTGAGTATCATAACTCCATTTATTACGTTGAGCGTTCAAGATCCGGTCAGTTTCGTTGAGTATCCAGACTCCAAATATTACGTTGAGCATTCAGGCTCCGGTCAGCTTCGTTGATTATCCAGACTCCGGTTATTACGTTAAGCGTTCAGGCTCCGGTCAGTTTCGTTGAGTATCCAAATTCCGATTATTACGTTGAGCGTTCAGGCTCCTGTCAGTTTCGTTGGGTATCCAGACTCCGGTTATTTCATTGATCGTTCAGGCTCCGGTCATTTTCGTTGAGTATCCAGACTCCGGTTATTAAGTTGTGCGTTAGGCTCCGATCATTTTCGTTGAGTATCCAGACTCCAAATATTACGTTGAGCGTTCAGGCTCCGGTCAGTTTCGTTGGTTATCCAGACTCCGGTGATTACGTTGATCGATCAGGCTCCGGTCATTTTCGTTGACTATCCAGACTCGGGTTATTACGTTGAGCGTTCAGGCTCCGGTCAGTTTTGTTGAGTATCCAGATTCTGGTTATTACGTTGAGCGTTCAGGCTCCGTTCTGTTTCGTTGGGTATCCAGACTCCGGTTATTACATTGAGCGTTCAGGCTCCGGTAAGTTTCATTGGGTATCCAGACTCTGGTTATTACGTTGAGCGTTCAGGCTCCGATAAGTTTCGTTGGGTATCCAGACTCTAGTTATTACGTTGAGCGTTCAGGCTCCGGTCATTTTCGTTGAGTATCCAGACTCCGGTTATTAAGTTGAGTGTCAGGCTCCGATCATTTTCGTTGAGTATCCAGACTCTGATTATTACGTTGAGCGTTCAGGATTCGATCAGTTTCGTTGAGTATCTTGACTCCAAATATTACGTTGAGCGTTCAGGCTCCCGTCAGTTTCATTGGGTATCCAGACTCCGGTGATTACATTGATCGTTCAGGCTCCGGTCATTTTCGTTGACTATCCAGACTCGGGTTATTACGTTAAGCGTTCAGGCTCTGGTCAGTTTCGTTGAGTATCCAAATTCCGATTATTACGTTGAGCGTTCAGGCTCCGGTCAGTTTTGTTGGGTATCCAGACTCCGGTGATTACGTTGAGCGTTCAGGCTCCGGTCATTTTCGTTGACTATCCAGACTCGGGTTATTACGTTAAGCGTCAGGCTCCGATCATTTTCGTTGAGTATCCAGACTCCGATTATTACGTTGAGTGTTCAGGCTCCGGTCAGTTTCGTTGGGTATCCAGACTCCGGTTTTTATGTTGAGCGTTCAGGCTCCGGTCATTTTCGTTGAGTATCCAGACTCCGGTTATTAAGTTGAGTGTCAGGCTCCGATCATTTTCGTTGAGTATCCAGACTCCGATTATTACGTTGAGCGTTCAAGCTCCGGTTATTTTCGTTGAGTATCCTGACTCCGGTTATTACGTTGAGGGTTCAGACTCCGGTCATTTTCGTTGAGTATCTAGACTCCTGTCATTACGTTGAATGTTCAGGCTCCGATCATTTTCGTTGAATATCCATACTCCGGTCAATACCTTGAGCGATCAGGCTCCGGTCATTTTCGTTGAGTATCCAGACTCTGGTCATTACATTGAGCGTTCAGGATCCAGTCATTTTTGTTGAGTATCATAACTCCATTTATTACGTTGAGCGTTCAAGATCCGGTCAGTTTCGTTGAGTATCCAGACTCCAAATATTACGTTGAGCATTCAGGCTCCGGTCAGCTTCGTTGATTATCCAGACTCGGGTTATTACGTTAAGCGTTCAGGCTCCGGTCAGTTTCGTTGAGTATCCAAATTCCGATTATTACGTTGAGCGTTCAGGCTCCTGTCAGTTTCGTTGGGTATCCAGACTCCGGTTATTTCATTGATCGTTCAGGCTCCGGTCATTTTCGTTGAGTATCCAGACTCCGGTTATTAAGTTGAGCGTTAGGCTCCGATCATTTTCGTTGAGTATCCAGACTCCGATTATTACGTTGAGCGTTCAGGCTCCGGTCAGTTTCGTTGGGTATCCAGACTCCAAATATTACGTTGAGCGTTCAGGCTCTGGTCAGTTTCGTTGGGTATCCATACTCCGGTGATTATGTTGATCGTTCAGGCTCCGGTCATTTTCGTTGACTATCCAGACTCGGGTTATTACGTTGAGCGTTCAGGCTCCGGTCAGTTTTGTTGAGTATCCAGATTCCGGTTATTACGTTGAGCGTTCAGGCTCCGGTCAGTTTCGTTGGGTATCCAGACTCCGGTTATTACATTGAGCGTTCAGGCTCCGGTAAGTTTCGTTAGGTATCCAGACTCCGGTTATTACGTTGAGCGTTCAGGCTCCGGTCAGTTTCTTTGGGTATCCAGACTCTAGTCATTACATTGAGCGTTCAGGCTCCGGTCATTTTCGTTCAGTATCCAGACTCCGGTGATTAAGTTGAGTGTCAGGCTCCGATCATTTTCGTTGAGTATCCAGACTCCGATTATTACGTTCAGCGTTCAGGATTCGATCAGTTTTGTTGAGTATCTTGACTCCAAATATTACGTTGAGCATTCAGGCTCCCGTCAGTTTCATTGGGTATCCAGACTCCGGTGATTACGTTGATCGTTCAGGCTCCGGTCATTTTCGTTGACTATCCAGACTCGGGTTATTACGTTAAGCGTTCAGGCTCCGGTCAATTTCGTTGAGTATCCAGATTCCGATTATTACGTTGAGTGTTCAGGCTCCGGTCAGTTTCGTTGGGTATCCAGACTCCGGTGATTACGTTGAGCGTTCAGGCTCCGGTCATTTTCGTTGACTATCCAGACTCCGATTATTACGTTGAGCATTCAGGCTCCAGTCAGTTTCGTTGGGTATCTAGACTCCGGTTATTACGTTGAGCGTTCAGGCTCCGGTAAGTTTCTTTGGGTATCCAGACTCCGGTTATTACGTTGAGCGTTCAGGCTCCGGTCAGTTTCGTTGGGTATCCAGACTCTAGTTATTACGTTGAGCGTTCAGGCTCCAGTCATTTTCGTTGAGTATCCAGACTCCAGTTATTAAGTTTAGTGTCAGGCTCCGATCATTTTTGTTGAGTATCCAGACTCCGATTATTACGTTGAACGTTCAGGATTCAATCAGTTTCATTGAGTATCTTGACTTCAAATATTACATTGAGCGTTCAGGCTCTGGTCAGTTTCAATGGGTATCCAGACTCCGGTGATTACGTTGATCGTTCAGGCTCCGGTCATTTTTGTTGACTATCCAGACTCGGGTTATTACGTTAAGCATTCAGGCTCCGGTCAATTTCGTTGAGTATCCAGATTCCGATTATTACGTTGAGCGTTAAGGCTCCGGTCAGTTTCGTTGGGTATCCAGACTCCGGTGATTACGTTAAGCGTTTAGGCTCCGGTCATTTTCGTTGACTATCCAGACTCGGGTTATTACGTTAAGCGTCAGGCTCCAATCATTTTCGTTAAGTATCCAGACTCCGATTATTACGTTGAGCGTTCAGGCTCCGGTCAGTTTCGTTGGGTATCCAGACTCCGGTTTTTATGTTGAGCGTTCAGGCTCCGGTCATTTTCGTTGAGTATCCAGACTCGGGTTATTACGTTAAGCGTTCAGGCTCCGGTCAGTTTCGTTGAGTATCCAAATTCCGATTATTACATTGAGCGTTCAGGCTCCTGTCAGTTTCCTTGGGTATCCAGACTCCGGTTATTACATTGATCGTTCAGGCTCCGGTCATTTTCATTGAGTATCCAGACTCCGGTTATTAAGTTGAGCGTCAGGCTCCGATCATTTTCGTTGAGTATCCAGACTCTGATTATTACGTTGAGCGTTCAGGATCCGATCAGTTTCGTTGAGTATCCAGACTCCAAATTTTACGTTGAGCGTTCAGGCTCCGGTCAGTTTCGTTGGGTATCCATACTCCGGTGATTACGTTGATCGTTCTGGCTCCGGTCATTTTCGTTGACTATCCAGACTCGGGTTATTACGTTGAGCATTCAGGCTCCGGTCAGCTTCGTTGGGTATCCAGACTCCGGTGATTACGTTGATCGTTCAGGCTCCGGTCATTTTCGTTGACTATCCAGACTCGGGTTATTACGTTAAGCGTTCAGGCTCCGGTCAGTTTCGTTGAGTATCCAAATTCCGATTATTACGTTGAGCGTTCAGGCTCCTGTCAGTTTCGTTGGGTATCTAGACTCCGGTTATTACATTGATCGTTCAGGCTCCGGTCATTTTCGTTGAGTATCCAGACTCCGGTTATTAAGTTGAGCGTCAGGCTCCGATCATTTTTGTTGAGTATCCAGACTCCGATTATTACGTTGAGCGTTCAGGATCCGATCAGTTTCATTGAGTATCCAGACTCCAAATATTACGTTGAGCGTTCAGGCTCTGGTCAGTTTCGTTGGGTATCTAGACTCCGGTGATTATGTTGATCGTTCAGGCTCCGGTCATTTTCGTTGACTATCCAGACTCGGGTTATTACGTTGAGCGTTCAGGCTCCGGTCAGTTTTGTTGAGTATCCAGATTCCGGTTATTACGTTGAGCGTTCAGGCTCCGGTCAGTTTCGTTGGGTATCCAGACTCCGGTTATTACATTGAGCGTTCAGGCTCCGGTAAGTTTCGTTGGGTATCCAGACTCCGGTTATTACGTTGAGCGTTCAGGCTCCGGTCAGTTTCGTTGGGTATCCAGACTCTAGTCATTACGTTGAGCGTTCAGGCTCCGGTCATTTTCGTTGAGTATCCAGACTCCGGTGATTAAGTTGAGTGTCAGGCTCCGATCATTTTCGTTGAGTATCCAGACTCCGATTATTACGTTGAGCGTTCAGGATTCGATAAGTTTTGTTGAGTATCTTGACTCCAAATATTACGTTGAGCGTTCAGGCTCCCGTCAGTTTCATTGGGTATCCAGACTCCGGTGATTACGTTGATCGTTCAGGCTCCGGTCATTTTCGTTGACTATCCAGACTCGGGTTATTACGTTAAGCGTTCAGGCTCCGGTCAATTTCGTTGAGTATCCAGATTCCGATTATTACGTTGAGCGTTCAGGCTCCGGTCAGTTTCGTTGGGTATCCAGACTCCGGTGATTACGTTGAGCGTTCAGGCTCCGGTCATTTTCGTTGACTATCCAGACTCGGGTTATTATGTTAAGCGTCAGGCTCCGATCATTTTCGTTGAGTATCCAGACTCCAATTATTACGTTGAGCGTTCAGGCTCCGGTCAGTTTCGTTGGGTATCCAGACTCCGGTTTTTATGTTGAGCGTTCAGGCTCCGGTCATTTTTGTTGAGTATCCAGACTCCAGTTATTAAGTTGAGCGTCAGGCTCCGATCATTTTCGTTGAGTATCCAGACTCCGATTATTACGTTGAGCGTTCAGGCTCCGGTTATTTTCGTTGAGTATCTTGACTCCGGTTGTTACATTGAGGGTTCAGACTCCGGTCATTTTTGTTGAGTATCTAGACTCCTGTCATTACGTTGAACGTTCAGGCTCCGATCATTTTCGTTGAATATCCATACTCCGGTCAATACCTTGAGCGATCAGGCTCCGGTCATTTTCGTTGAGTATCCAGACTCCGGTCATTACATGGAGCGTTCAGGATATAGTCATTTTTGTTGAGTATCATAACTCCATTTATTATGTTGAGCGTTCAGGATCCGGTCAGTTTCGTTGAGTATCCAGACTCCAAATATTACGTTGAGCATTCAGGCTCCGGTCAGCTTCGTTGGGTATCCAGACTACGGTGATTATGTTGATCGTTCAGGCTCCGGTCATTTTCGTTGACTATCCAGACTCGGGTTATTACGTTAAGCGTTCAGGCTCCGGTCAGTTT
This sequence comes from Lathyrus sativus, assembly GCA_963859935.3. NCBI lineage: Eukaryota > Viridiplantae > Streptophyta > Magnoliopsida > Fabales > Fabaceae > Lathyrus > Lathyrus sativus. The sequence goes on from OZ012736.1 coordinate 271,036,880, forward strand.
CGTTGAGTATCCAAATTCCGAATATTACATTGAGCGTTCAGGCTCCGGTCAGTTTCGTTGGGTATCCAGACTCCGGTTATTACATTGAGCGTTCAGGCTCGGGTCATTTTCGTTGAGTATCCAGACTCCGGTTATTAAGTTGAGCGTCAGGCTCCGATCATTTTCGTTGAGTATCCAGACTCCGATTATTACGTTGAGCGTTCAGGCTCCGGTTATTTTCGTCGAGTATCCTGACTCCAGTTATTAAGTTGACGGTTCAGACTCCGGGCATTTTCGTTGAGTATCTAGACTCCTGTCATTACTTTGAACGTTTAGGCTCCGATCATTTTCGTTGAGTATCCATACTCCGATCAATACATTGACCGATCAGGCTCCGGTCATTTTCGTTGAGTATCCAGACTCTGGTCGTTACATTGAGCGTTCACGATCCGGTCATTTTCATTGAGTATCATAACTCCATTTATTACGTTGAGCGTTCAGGACCCGGTCAGTTTCGTTGAGTATCCAGACTCCAAATATTACGTTGAGCGTTCAGGCTCCGATCAGTTTCGTTGGGTATCCAGACTCCGGTGATTACGTTGATTGTTCAGGCTCCGGTCATTTTCGTTGACTATCCAGACTCGGGTTATTATGTTGAGCGTTCAGGCTCCGGTCAGTTTTGTTGAGTATCCAGATTCCGGTTATTACGTTGAGCGTTCAGGCTCCGGTCAGTTTCGTTGGGTATCCAGACTCCGGTTATTACGTTGAGCGTTCAAGCTCCGGTAAGTTTCGTTGGGTATCCAGACTCCGGTTATTACGTTGAGCGTTCAGGCTCTAGTCCGTTTCGTTGGGTATCCAGACTCTAGTTATTACGTTGAGCGTTCAGGCTCCGGTCATTTTCGTTGAGTATCCAGACTCTGGTTATTAAGTTGAGTGTCAGGCTCCGATCATTTTCGTTGAGTATCCAGACTCCGATTATTATGTTGATCGTTCAGGATCCGATCAGTGTCGTTGAGTATCCAGACTCCAAATATTACATTGAGCGTTCAGGCTCCGGTCAGTTTCATTGGGTATCCAGACTTCGGTGATTACGTTGATCGTTCATGCTCCGGTCATTTTCGATGACTATCCAGACTTGGGTTATTACATTAACCGTTCAGGCTCCGGACAGTTTCGTTGAGTATCCAGATTCCGATTATTACGTTGAGCGTTCAGGCTCCGGTCAGTTTCGTTGGGTATTCAGACTCCGGTTATTACGTTGAGCGTTCAGGCTCCGGTCATTTTCGTTGAGTATCCAGACTCCGGTTATTAAGTTGAGCGTCAGGCTCCGATCATTTTCGTTGAGTATCCAGACTCCGATTATTACGTTGTGGGTTGAGACTCCGATCATTTTTGTTGAGTATCTAGACTCCTGTCATTACTTTGAACGTTCAGGCTCCGATCATTTTCGTTGAGTATCCAGACTCCTGTCATTTTTGTTGAGTATCTAGACTCCTCTCATTACTTTGAACGTTCAGGCTCCGATCATTTTCGTTGAGTATCCATACTCCGGTCAATAGGTTGAGCGATCAGGCTCCGGTCATTTTCGTTGAGTATCCAGACTCCGGTCATTACATTGAGCGTTCAGGATCCAGTCATTTTCGTTGGGTATCCAGACTCCGGTTATTACTTTGAGCGTTCAGGCTCCGGTCATTTTCGTTGAGTATCCAGACTCCGATTATTACGTTGAGCGTTCAGGCTCCGGTTATTTTCGTTGAGTATCCTGACTCCGGTTATTACGTTGAGGGTTGAGACTCCGGTCATTTTCGTTGAGTATCTAGACTCATGTCATTACTTTGAACATTCAGGCTCCGATCATTTTCGTTAAGTATCCATACTCCGGTCAATACGTTGAGCGATCAGGCTCCGGTCATTTTGGTTGAGTATCCAGAATCCGGTCATTACGTTGAGCGTTCAGGATCCGGTCAGTTTCGTTGAGTATCCAGACTCCAAATATTACGTTGAGCGTTCAGGCTCCGGTCAGTTTCGTTGGGAATCCATACTCCGGTGATTACGTTGATCGTTCAGGCTCCAGTCATTTTCGTTGACTATCCAGACTCGGGTTATTACGTTGAGCGTTCAGGCTCCGGTCAGTTTCGTTGGGTATCCAGACTCCGGTTATTACGTTGAGCGTTCAGGCTCCGGTCATTTTTGTTGAGTATCCAGACTCCGGTTATTAAGTTGAGCGTCATGCTCCGATCATTTTCGTTGAGTATCCAGACTCTGATTATTACGTTGAGCGTTCAGGCTCCGGTCAGTTTCGTTGGGTATCCAGACTCTAGTTATTACGTTGAGCGTTCAGTCTCCGGTCATTTTCGTTGAGTATCTAGACTCCGGTTATTAAGTTGAGTGTTAGGCTCCGATCATTTTTGTTGAGTATCTAGACTACGATTATTACGTTGAGCGTTCAGGATCCGATCAGTTTCGTTGAGTATCCAGACTCCAAATATTACGTTGAGCGTTCAGGCTCCGGTCAGTTTCGTTGGGTATCCAGACTCCGGTGATTACGTTGATCATTCAGGCTCCGGTCATTTTCGTTGACTATCCAGACTCGGGTTATTACGTTGAGCGTTCAGGCTCCAGTCAGTTTTATTGAGTATCCAGATTCCGATTATTACGTTGAGCGTTCAGGCTAAGGTCAGTTTCGTTGGGTATCCAGACTCCGGTTATTACGTTGAGCGTTCAAGCTCCGGTAAGTTTCGTTGGGTATCCAGACTCCGGTTATTACGTTGAGCGTTGAAGCTCCGGTCAGTTTCGTTGGGTATCCAGACTCTAGTTATTACGTTGAGCGTTCAGGCTCCGGTCATTTTCGTTGAGTATCCAAACTCCAGTTATTAAGTTGAGTGTCAGGCTCCGATCATTTTCGTTGAGTATCCAGACTCCGATTATTACGTTGAGCGTTCAGGATTCGATCAGTTTCGTTGAGTATCTTGACTCCAAATATTACATTGAGCGTTCAGGCTCCGGTCAGTTTCATTGGGTATCCAGACTCCGGTGATTACGTTGATCGTTCAGGCTCCGGTCATTTTCGTTGACTATCCAGACTCGGGTTATTACGTTGAGCGTTCAAGCTCCGGTCAGTTTTGTTGGGTATCCAGACTCCGGTTATTACATTGAGCGTTCAGGCTCCGGTCATTTTCGTTGAGTATCCAGACTCCGGTTATTAAGTTGAGCGTCAGGCTCCGATCATTTTCGTTGAGTATCCAGACTCTGATTATTACGTTGAGCGTTCAGGCTCCGGTCAGTTTCGTTGGGTATCCAGACTCTAGTTATTACGTTGAGCGCTCAGTCTCCGGTCATTTTCGTTGAGTATCCAGACTCCGGTTATTAAGTTGAGTGTCAGGCTCCGATCATTTTCGTTGAGTATCCAGACTCCGATTATTACGTTGAGCGTTCAGGATCCGATCAGTTTCGTTGGGTATCCAGACTCCAAATATTACGTTGAGCGTTCAGGCTCCGGTCAGTTTCGTTGGGTATCCAGACTCCGGTGATTACGTTGATCGTTCAGGCTCCGGTCATTTTCGTTGACTATCCAGACTCGGGTTATTACATTGAGCGTTCAGGCTCCGGTCAGTTTTATTGAGTATCCAGATTCCGATTATTACGTTGAGCGTTCAGGCTAAGGTCAGTTTCGTTGGGTATCCAGACTCCGGTTATTACGTTGAGCGTTCAAGCTCCGGTAAGTTTCGTTGGGTATCCAGACTCCGGTTATTACGTTGAGCGTTCAAGCTCCGGTCAGTTTCGTTGGGTATCCAGACTCTAGTTATTACGTTGAGCGTTCAGTCTCCGGTCATTTTCGTTGAGTATCCAGACTCCGGTTATTAAGTTGAGTGTTAGGCTCCGATCATTTTTGTTGAGTATCTAGACTACGATTATTACGTTGAGCGTTCAGGATCCGATCAGTTTCGTTGAGTATCCAGACTCCAAATATTACGTTGAGCGTTCAGGCTCCGGTCAGTTTCGTTGGGTATCCAGACTCCGGTGATTACGTTGATCATTCAGGCTCCGGTCATTTTCGTTGACTATCCAGACTCGGGTTATTACGTTGAGCGTTCAGGCTCCAGTCAGTTTTATTGAGTATCCAGATTCCGATTATTACGTTGAGCGTTCAGGCTAAGGTCAGTTTCGTTGGGTATCCAGACTCCGGTTATTACGTTGAGCGTTCAAGCTCCGGTCATTTTCGTTGAGTATCCAGACTCTGATTATTACGTTGAGCGTTCAGGCTCCGGTCAGTTTCGTTGGGTATCCAGACTCTAGTTATTACGTTGAGCGTTCAGTCTCCGGTCATTTTCGTTGAGTATCCAGACTCCGGTTATTAAGTTGAGTGTTAGGCTCCGATCATTTTCGTTGAGTATCCAGACTCCGATTATTACGTTGAGCGTTCAGGATCCGATCAGTTTCGTTGAATATCCAGACTCCAAGTATTACTTTGAGCGTTCAGGCTCCGGTCAGTTTCGTTGGGTATCCAGAGTCCGGTGATTACGTTGATCGTTCAGGCTCCGGTCATTTTCGTTAACTATCCAGACTCGGGTTATTACGTTGAGCGTTCAGGCTCCGGTCAGTTTTATTGAGTATCCAGATTCCGATTATTACGTTGAGCGTTCAGGCTCCGGTCAGTTTCGTTGGGTATCCAGACTCCGGTTATTACGTTGAGCGTTCAGGCTCCGGTAAGTTTCGTTGGGTATACAGACTCCAAATATTACGTTGAGCGTTCGGGCTTCCGTCAGTTTCGTTGGGTATCCAGACTCCGGTGATTACGTTGATCATTCAGGCTCCGGTCATTTTCGTTGACTATCCAGACTCGGGTTATTACGTTGAGCGTTCAGGCTCCAGTCAGTTTTATTGAGTATCCAGATTCCGATTATTACGTTGAGCGTTCAGGCTAAGGTCAGTTTCGTTGGGTATCCAGACTCCAGTTATTACGTTGAGCGTTCAAGCTCCGGTAAGTTTCGTTGGGTATCCAGACTCCGGTTATTACGTTGAGCGTTGAAGCTCCGGTCAGTTTCGTTGGGTATCCAGACTCTAGTTATTACGTTGAGCGTTCAGGCTCCGGTCATTTTCGTTGAGTATCCAAACTCCAGTTATTAAGTTGAGTGTCAGGCTCCGATCATTTTCGTTGAGTATCCAGACTCCGATTATTACGTTGAGCATTCAGGATTCGATCAGTTTCGTTGAGTATCTTGACTCCAAATATTACATTGAGCGTTCAGGCTCCGGTCAGTTTCATTGGGTATCCAGACTCCGGTGATTACGTTGATCGTTCAGGCTCCGGTCATTTTCGTTGACTATCCAGACTCGGGTTATTACGTTGAGCGTTCAAGCTCCGGTCAGTTTTGTTGGGTATCCAGACTCCGGTTATTACATTGAGCGTTCAGGCTCCGGTCATTTTCGTTGAGTATCCAGACTCCGGTTATTAAGTTGAGCGTCAGGCTCCGATCATTTTCGTTGAGTATCCAGACTCTGATTATTACGTTGAGCGTTCAGGCTCCGGTCAGTTTCGTTGGGTATCCAGACTCTAGTTATTACGTTGAGCGCTCAGTCTCCGGTCATTTTCGTTGAGTATCCAGACTCCGGTTATTAAGTTGAGTGTCAGGCTCCGATCATTTTCGTTGAGTATCCAGACTCCGATTATTACGTTGAGCGTTCAGGATCCGATCAGTTTCGTTGAGTATCCAGACTCCAAATATTACGTTGAGCGTTCAGGCTCCGGTCAGTTTCGTTGGGTATCCAGACTACGGTGATTACGTTGATCGTTCAGGCTCCGGTCATTTTCGTTGACTATCCAGACTCGGGTTATTACGTTGAGCGTTCAGGCTCCGGTCAGTTTTATTGAGTATCCAGATTCCGATTATTACGTTGAGCGTTCAGGCTAAGGTCAGTTTCGTTGGGTATCCAGACTCCGGTTATTACGTTGAGCGTTCAAGCTCCGGTAAGTTTCGTTGGGTATCCAGACTCCGGTTATTACGTTGAGCGTTCAAGCTCCGGTCAGTTTCGTTGGGTATCCAGACTCTAGTTATTACGTTGAGCGTTCAGGCTCCGGTCATTTTCGTTGAGTATCCAGACTCCAGTTATTAAGTTGAGTGTCAGGCTCCGATCATTTTCGTTGAGTATCCAGACTCCGATTATTACGTTGAGCGTTCAGGATTCGATCAGTTTCGTTGGGTATCTTGACTCCAAATATTACATTGAGCGTTCAGGCTCCGGTCAATTTCATTGGGTATCCAGACTCCGGTGATTAGGTTGATCGTTCAGGCTCCGGTCATTTTCGTTGACTATCCAGACTCGGGTTATTACATTGAGCGTTCAGGCTGCGGTCAGTTTCGTTGGGTATCCAGACTCCGGTTATTACGTTGAGCGTTCAGGCTCCGGTCATTTTCGTTGAGTATCCAGACTCCGGTTATTAAGTTGAGCGTCAGGCTCCGATCATTTTCGTTGAGTATCCAGACTCTGATTATTACGTTGAGCGTTCAGGCTCCGGTCAGTTTCGTTGGGTATCCAGACTCTAGTTATTACGTTGAGCGCTCAGTCTCCGGTCATTTTCGTTGAGTATCCAGACTCCGGTTATTAAGTTGAGTGTCAGGCTCCGATCATTTTCGTTGAGTATCCAGACTCCGATTATTACGTTGAGCGTTCAGGATCCGATCAGTTTCGTTGAGTATCCAGACTCCAAATATTACGTTGAGCGTTCAGGCTCCGGTCAGTTTTGTTGGGTATCCAGACTACGGTGATTACGTTGATCGTTCAGGCTCTGGTCATTTTCGTTGACTATCCAGACTCGGGTTATTACGTTGAGCGTTCAGGCTCCGGTCAGTTTTATTGAGTATCCAGATTCCGATTATTACGTTGAGCGTTCAGGCTAAGGTCAGTTTCGTTGGGTATCCAGACTCCGGTTATTACGTTGAGCGTTCAAGCTCCGGTAAGTTTCGTTGGGTATCCAGACTCCGGTTATTACGTTGAGCGTTCAAGCTCCGGTCAGTTTCGTTGGGTATCCAGACTCTAGTTATTACGTTGAGCGTTCAGGCTCCGGTCATTTTCGTTGAGTATCCAGACTCCAGTTATTAAGTTGAGTGTCAGGCTCCGATCATTTTCGTTGAGTATCCAGACTCCGATTATTACGTTGAGCGTTCAGGATTCGATCAGTTTCGTTGGGTATCTTGACTCCAAATATTACATTGAGCGTTCAGGCTCCGGTCAATTTCATTGGGTATCCAGACTCCGGTGATTACGTTGATCGTTCAGGCTCCGGTCATTTTCGTTGACTATCCAGACTCGGGTTATTACATTGAGCGTTCAGGCTGCGGTCAGTTTCGTTGGGTATCCAGACTCCGGTTATTACGTTGAGCGTTCAGGCTCCGGTCATTTTCGTTGAGTATCCAGACTCCGGTTATTAAGTTGAGCGTCAGGCTCCGATCATTTTCGTTGAGTATCCAGACTCTGATTATTACGTTGAGCGTTCAGGCTCCGGTCAGTTTCGTTGGGTATCCAGACTCTAGTTATTACGTTGAGCGTTCAGTCTCCGGTCATTTTCGTTGAGTATCCAGACTCCGGTTATTAAGTTGAGTGTTAGGCTCCGATCATTTTCGTTGAGTATCCAGACTCCGATTATTACGTTGAGCGTTCAGGATCCGATCAGTTTCGTTGAATATCCAGACTCCAAGTATTACTTTGAGCGTTCAGTCTCCGGTCAGTTTCGTTGGGTATCCAGAGTCCGGTGATTACGTTGATCGTTCAGGCTCCGGTCATTTTCGTTAACTATCCAGACTCGGGTTATTACGTTGAGCGTTCAGGCTCCGGTCAGTTTTATTGAGTATCCAGATTCCGATTATTACGTTGAGCGTTCAGGCTCCGGTCAGTTTCGTTGGGTATCCAGACTCCGGTTATTACGTTGAGCGTTCAGGCTCCGGTAAGTTTCGTTGGGTATACAGACTCCAAATATTACGTTGAGCGTTCGGGCTCCGGTCAGTTTCGTTGGGTATCCAGACTCCGGTGATTACGTTGATCATTCAGGCTCCGGTCATTTTCGTTGACTATCCAGACTCGGGTTATTACGTTGAGCATTCAGGCTCCAGTCAGTTTTATTGAGTATCCAGATTCCGATTATTACGTTGAGCGTTCAGGCTAAGGTCAGTTTCGTTGGGTATCCAGACTCCAGTTATTACGTTGAGCGTTCAAGCTCCGGTAAGTTTCGTTGGGTATCCAGACTCCGGTTATTACGTTGAGCGTTGAAGCTCCGGTCAGTTTCGTTGGGTATCCAGACTCTAGTTATTACGTTGAGCGTTCAGTCTCCGGTCATTTTCGTTGAGTATCCAGACTCCGGTTAATAAGTTGAGTGTTAGGCTCCGATCATTTTCGTTGAGTATCCAGACTCCGATTATTACGTTGAGCGTTCAGGATCCGATCAGTTTCGTTGAATATCCAGACTCCAAGTATTACTTTGAGCGTTCAGGCTCCGGTCAGTTTCGTTGGGTATCCAGAGTCCGGTGATTACGTTGATCGTTCAGGCTCCGGTCATTTTCGTTAACTATCCAGACTCGGGTTATTACGTTGAGCGTTCAGGCTCCGGTCAGTTTTATTGAGTATCCAGATTCCGATTATTACGTTGAGCGTTCAGGCTCCGGTCAGTTTCGTTGGGTATCCAGACTCCGGTTATTACGTTGAGCGTTCAGGCTCCGGTAAGTTTCGTTGGGTATACAGACTCCGGTTATTACGTTGAGCGTTCAGGCTCCGGTCAGTTTCGTTGGGTATCCAGACTCTAGTTATTACGTTGAGCGTTCAGGCTCCGGTCATTTTCGTTGAGTATCCAGACTCCAGTTATTAAGTTGAGTGTCAGGCTCCGATCATTTTCGTTGAGTATCCAGACTCCGATTATTACGTTGAGCGTTCAGGATTCGATCAGTTTCGTTGAGTATCTTGACTCCAAATATTACATTCAGCGTTCAAGCTCCGGTCAGTTTCATTGGGTATCCAGACTCCGGTGATTACGTTGATCGTTCAGGCTCCGGTCATTTTCGTTGACTATCCAGACTCGGGTTATTACGTTGAGCGTTCAGGCTCCGGTCAGTTTCGTTGGGTATCCAGACTCCGGTTATTACGTTGAGCGTTCAGGCTCCGGTCATTTTCGTTGAGTATCCAGACTCCGGTTATTAAGTTGAGCGTCAGGCTCCGATCAGTTTCGTTGGGTATCCAGACTCCGGTGATTACGTTGAGCGTTCAGGCTCCGGTCATTTTCGTTGACTATCCAAACTCGGGTTATTACGTTAAGCGTCAGGCTCCAATCATTTTTGTTGAGTATCCAGACTCTAGTTATTTTCGTTGAGTATCCAGACTCCGATTATTACGTTGAGCGTTCAGGCTCCGGTCAGTTTCGTTGGGTATCCAGACTCCGGTTTTTATGTTGAGCGTTCAGGCTCCGGTCATTTTCGTTGAGTATACAGACTCCGGTTATTAAGTTGAGCGTCAGGCTCCGATCATTTTCGTTGAGTATCCAGACTCTGATTATTACGTTGAGCGTTCAGGCTCTGGTTATTTTCGTTGAGTATCCTGACTCCGGTTATTACGTTGAGGGTTCAGACTCCGATCATTCTCGTTGAGTATCTAGACTCCTGTCATTACGTTGAACGTTCAGGCTCCGATCATTTTCGTTGAATATCCATACTCCGGTCAATACCTTGAGCGATCAGGCTCCGGTTATTTTCGTTGAGTATCCACACTCCGATCATTACATTGAGCGTTCAGGATCCAGTCATTTTTGTTGAGTATCATAACTCCATTTATTACGTTGAGCGTTCAGGATCCGATCAGTTTCGTTGGGTATCCAGACTCCAAATATTACGTTGAGCATTCAGGCTCCGGTCAGCTTCGTTGGGTATCCAGACTCCGGTGATTACGTTGATCGTTCAGGCTCCGGTCATTTTCGTTGACTATCCAGACTCGGGTTATTACGTTAAGCGTTCAGGCTCCGGTCAGTTTCGTTGAGTATCCAAATTCCGATTATTATGTTGAGCATTCAGGCTCCGATCAGTTTCGTTGGGTATCCAGACTCCGGTTATTACATTGAGCGTTCAGGCTTCGGTCATTTTCGTTGAGTATCCAGACTCCGGTTATTAAGTTGAGCGTCAGGCTCCGATCATTTTCGTTGAGTATCCAGACTCCGATTATTACGTTGAGCGTTCAGGCCCCGGTTATTTTCGTCGAGTATCCTGACTCCGGTTATTCCGTTGACGGTTCAGGCTCCGGTCATTTTCGTTGAGTATCTAGACTCCTGTCATTACGTTGAACGTTTAGGCACCGATCATTTTCATTGTGTATCCATACTCCGGTCAATACGTTGACCGATCAGGCTCCGGTCATTTTCGTTGAGTATCCAGACTCCGGTCGTTACATTGAGCGTTCACGATCCGGTCATTTTCGTTGAGTATCATAACTCCATTTATTACATTGAGCGTTCAGGACCCGGTCAGTTTCGTTGAGTATCCAGACTCCAAATATTACGTTGAGCGTTCAGGCTCCGGTCAGTTTCGTTGGGTATCCAGACTCCGGTGATTACGTTGATCGTTCAGGCTCCGGTCATTTTCGTTGACTATCCAGACTCGGGTTATTACGTTGAGCGTTCAGGCTCCCGTCAGTTTTCGTTGAGTATCCAGATTCCGGTTATTACGTTGAGCGTTCAGGCTCCGGTCAGTTTTGTTGGGTATCCAGACTCCGGTTATTATGTTGAGCGTTCAGGCTCCGGTAAGTTTCGTTGGGTATCCAGACTCCGGTTATTACGTTGATCGTCCAGGCTCCGGTCAGTTTCGTTGGTTATCCAGACTCTAGTTATCACGTTGAGCGTTCAGGCTCCGGTCATTTTCGTTGAGTATCCAGACTCCGGTTTTTAAGTTGAGTGTCAGGCTCTGATCATTTTCGTTGAGTATCCAGACTCCGATTATTACGTTAAGCGTTCAGGATCCGATCAGTTTCGTTGAGTATCCAGACTCCAAATATTACGTTGAGCGTTCAGGCTCCGGTCAGTTTCATTGGGTATCCAGACTCTGGTGATTACGTTGATCGTTCAGGCTCCGGTCATTTTCGTTGACTATCCAGACTCGGGTTATTACGTTAAGCGTTCAGGCTCCGGTCAGTTTCGTTGAGTATCCAGATTCTGATTATTACGTTGAGCGTTCAGGCTCCGGTCAGTTTCGTTGGGTATCCAGACTCCGGTTTTTACGTTGAGCGTTCAGGCTCCGGTCAGTTTCGTTGATTATCCAGATTCCGGTTATTACGTTGAGCGTTTAGGCTCCGGTCAGTTTTGTTGGGTATCCAGACTCCGGTTATTACGTTGAGCGTTCAGGCTCCGGTAACTTTTGTTGGGTATCCAGACTCCGGTTATTACGTTGAGCGTTCAGGATCCGGTCAGTTTCGTTGGGTTTCCAGACTCTAGTTATTATGTTGAGCGTTCAGGCTCCGGTCATTTTCGTTAAGTATCCAGACTCCGGTTATTAAGTTGAGTGTCAGGCTCCGATCATTTTCGTTGAGTATCCAGACTTCGATTATTACGTTGAGCGTTCAAGATCCGATCAGTTTCGTTGAGTATCCAGACTCCAAATATTACGTTGAGCGTTCAGGCTCCGGTCAGTTTCATTGGGTATCCAGACTCCGGTGATTACGTTGATCGTTCATGCTCCGGTCATTTTCGATGACTATCCAGACTTGGGTTATTACATTAACCGTTCAGGCTCCGGTCAGTTTCGTTGAGTATCCAGATTCCGATTATTACGTTGAGCGTTCAGGCTACGGTCAGTTTCGTTGGGTATTCAGACTCCGGTTATTACGTTGAGCGTTCAGGCTTCGGTCATTTTCGTTGAGTATCCAGACTCCGGTTATTAAGTTGAGCGTCAGGCTCCGATCATTTTCGTTGAGTATCCAGACTCCGATTATTACGTTGAACGTTCAGGCTCCGGTTATTTTCGTTGAGTATCCTGACTCCGGTTAATATGTTGAGCGATCAGGCTCTGGTCATTTTCGTTGAGTATCCAGACTCCGGTCATTACATTGAGCGTTTAGGATCCAATCATTTTCGTTGAGTATCATAACTCCATTTATTACGTTGAGCGTTTAGGATCCGGTCAGTTTCGTTGAGTATCCAGACTCCAAATATTACGTTGAGCGTTCAGGCTCCGGTCAGTTTCGTTGGGTATCCATACTCCGGTGATTACGTTGATCGTTCAGGCTCCGGTCATTTTCGTTGACTATCAGGACTCGGGTTATTATGTTGAGCGTTCAGGCTCCGATCAGTTTCGTTGAGTATCCAGATGTCGGTCATTACGTTGAGCGTTCAGGCTCCGGTAAGTTTCGTTGGGTATCCAGACTCCGGTTATTACGTTGAGCGTTCAGGCTCTGGTCAGTTTCGTTGGGTATCCAGACTCTAGTTATTACGTTGAGCGTTCAGGCTCCGGTCATTTTCGTTGAGTATCCAGACTCCGGTTATTAAGTTGAGTGTCAGGCTCCGATCATTTTCGTTGAGTATCCAGACTTCGATTATTACGTTGAGCGTTCAGGATCCGATCAGTTTCGTTGAGTATCCAGACTCCAAATATTACGTTGAGCGTTCAGGCTCCGGTCAGTTTCATTGGGTATCCAGACTCCGGTGATTATGTTGATCGTTCTGGCTCCGGTCATTTTTGTTGACTATCCAGACTCGGGTTATTATGTTAAGCGTTCAGGCTCCGGTCAGTTTCGTTAAGTATCCAGATTCCAATTATTACGTTGAGCGTTCAGGCTCCGGTCAGTTTCGTTGGGTATCCAGACTCCGGTTTTTACTTTGAGCGTTCAGGCTCCGGTAATTTTCGTTTAGTATCCAGACTCCGGTTATTAAGTTGAGCGTCAGGCTCCGATCATTTTCGTTGAGTATCCAGACTCCGATTATTACGTTGAGCGTTCAGGCTCCGGTTATTTTCGTTGAGTATCCTGACTCCGGTTATTACGTTGAGGGTTCAGACTCTGGTCATTTTCGTTGAGTATCTAGACTCCTGTCATTACGTTGAACGTTCAGGCTCCGATCATTTTCGTTGAATATCCATACTCCGGTCAATACGTTGAGCGATCAGGCTCCAGTCATTTTTGTTGAGGATCCAGACTACGGTCATTACATTGAGCGTTCAGGATCCAGTCATTTTCGTTGAGTATCATAACTCCATTTATTACGTTGAGCGTTCAGGATCCGATCAGTTTCGTTGAGTATCCAGACTCCAAATATTACGTTGAGCGTTCAGGATCCGGTCAGTTTCGTTAGGTATCCATACTCCGGTGATTACGTTGATCGTTCAGGCTCCGGTCATTTTCGTTGACTATCAGGACTCGGGTTATTACGTTGAGCATTCAGGCTCCGGTCAGTTTCGTTGAGTGTCCAGATTCCGGTTAGTACGTTGAGCGTTCAGGCTCCGGTCAGTTTCGTTGGGTATCCAGACTCCGGTTATTACGTTGAGCGTTCAGGCTCCGGTAAGTTTCGTTAGGTATCCAGACTCCGGTTATTACGTTAAGCGTTCAGGCTCTGGTCAGTTTCGTTGGGTATCCAGACTCTAGTTATTACGTTGAGCGTTCAGGCTCCGGTCATTTTCGTTGAGTATCCAGACTCCGGTTATTAAGTTGAGTGTCAGGCTCCGATCATTTTCGTTGAGTATCCAGACTTCGATTATTACGTTAAGCGATCAGGATCCGATCAGTTCCGTTGAGTATCCAGACTCCAAATATTACATTGAGCGTTCAGGCTCCGGTCAGTTTCATTGGGTATCCAGACTCCGGTGATTACGTTGATCGTTCAGGCTCCGGTCATTTTCGTTGACTATCCAGACTCGGGTTATTACGTTAAGCGTTCAGGCTCTGGTCAGTTTCGTTGAGTATCCAGATTCTGGTTATTACGTTGAGCGTTCAGGCTCCGGTCAGTTTCGTTGGGTATCCAGACTCCGGTTTTTACGTTGAGCGTTCAGGCTCCGGTTATTTTCGTTGAGTATCCTGACTCCGGTTATTACGTTAAGGGTTCAGACTCCGGTCATTTTCGTTGAGTATCTAGACTCCTGTCATTACGTTGAACGTTCAGGCTCCGATCATTTTTGTTGAATATCCATACTCCGGTCAATATGTTGAGCGATCAGGCTCCGGTCATTTTCGTTGAGTATCCAGACTTCGGTCATTACATTGAGCGTTTAGGATCCAATCATTTCCGTTGAGTATTATAACTCCATTTATTACGTTGAGCGTTTAGGATCCGGTCAGTTTCGTTGAGTATCCAGACTCCAAATATTACGTTGAGCGTTCAGGCTCCGGTTAGTTTCGTTGGGTATCCATACTCCGATGATTATGTTGATCGTTCAGGCTCCGGTCATTTTCGTTGACTAACAGGACTCGGGTTATTACGTTGAGCATTCAGGCTCCGGTCAGTTTCGTTGAGTATCCAGATTCCGGTTATTACGTTGAGCGTTCAGGCTCCGGTAAGTTTTGTTGGGTATCCAGACTCCGGTTATTACATTGAGCGTTCAGGCTCTGGTCAGTTTCGTTGGGTATCCAGACTCTAGTTATTACGTTGAGCGTTCAGGCTCCGGTCATTTTCGTTGAGTATCCAGACTCCGGTTATTAAGTTGAGTGTCAGGCTCCGATCATTTTCGTTGAGTATCCAGACTTCGATTATTATGTGGAGCTTTTAGGATCCGATCAGTTTCGTTGAGTATCCAGACTCCAAATATTACGTTGAGCGTTCAGGCTCCGGTCAGTTTCATTGGGTATCCAGACTCCGGTGATTACGTTGATCGTTCTGGCTCCGGTCATTTTCGTTGACTATCCAGACTCGGGTTATTACGTTAAGCGTTCAGGCTCCGATCATTTTCGTTGAGTATCCAGACTACGATTATTACGTTGAGCGTTCAGGATCCGGTTATTTCCGTTGAATATCCTGACTCCGGTTATTACGTTGAGGGTTTAGACTCCGGTCATTTTCGTTGAGTATCTAGACTCCTGTCATTACGTTGAACGTTCTGGCTCCGATCATTTTCGTTGAATATCCATACTCCGGTCAATATGTTGAGCGATTAGGCTCCGGTCATTTTCGTTAGGTATCCAGACTCCGGTCATTACATTGAGCATTCAGGATCCAGTCATTTTCGTTGAGTATCATAACTCCATTTATTACGTTGAGCATTCAGGATCCGGTCAGTTTCGTTTAGTATCCAGATTCCGATTATTACGTTGAGCATTCAGGCTCCGGTTAGTTTCGTTGGGTATCCAGACTTCGGTTTTTACGTGGAGCGTTCAGGCTCCGGTCATTTTCGTTTAGTATCCAGACTCCGGTTATTAAGTTGAGCGTCAGGCTCCGATCATTTTCGTTGAGTATCCAGACTCCGATTATTACGTTGAGCGTTCAGGCTCCGGTTATTTTCGTTGAGTATCCTGACTCCGGTTATTACGTTGAGGGTTCAGACTCCGGTCATTTTCGTTGAGTATCTAGACTCCTGTCATTATGTTGAACGTTCAGGCTCCGATCATTTCCATTGAATATCCATACTCCGGTCAATATGTTGAGCGATCAGGCTCCGGTCATTTTCGTTGAGTATCCAGACTTCGGTCATTACATTGAGCATTCAGGATCCAGTCATTTTCGTTGAGTATCATAACTCCATTTATTACGTTGAGCGTTCAGGATCTGGTCAGTTTCGTTGAGTATCCAGACTCCAAATTTTACGTTGAGCGTTCAGGCTCCGGCCAGTTTCGTTGGGTATCCATACTCCGGTGATTACGTTGATCGTTCAGGCTCCGGTCATTTTCGTTGACTATCCAGATTTCGGTTATTACGTTGAGCGTTTAGGTTCCGGTCAGTTTCGTTGGGTATCCAGACTCCGGTTATTACATTGAGCGTTCAGGCTCCGGTAAGTTTCGTTGGGTATCCAGACACCGGTTATTACGTTGAGCGTTCAGGCTCCGGTCAGTTTCGTTGGGTATCCAGACTCCGGTTATTAAGTTGAGTGTCAGGCTCCGGTCATTTTCGTTGAGTATCCAGACTTCGATTATTACGTTGAGCGTTCAGGATCCGATCAGTTTCGTTGAGTATCCAGACTCGAAATATTATGTTGAGCGTTCAGGCTCCGGTCAGTTTCATTGGGTATCCAGACTCCGGTGATTACGTTGATCGTTCAGGCTCCGGTCATTTTCGTTGACAATCCAGACTCGGGTTATTACGTTAAGCGTTCAGGCTCCGGTCAGTTTCATTGAGTATCCAAATTCCGATTATTACGTTGAGCGTTCAGACTCCGGTCAACTATGTTGGGTATCAAGACTCCGGTTTTTATGTTGAGCGTTCAGGCTCCGGTCAGTTTCGTTGAGTATCCAGATTCCGGTTATTACGTTGAGCGTTCAGGCTCCGGTCAGTTTCATTGCATATCCAGACTCCGGTTATTACGTTGAGCGTTCAGGCTCCGGTAAGTTTCGTTGGGTATCCAGACTCCGGTTATTACGTTGAGCGTTCAGACTCCGGTCAGTTTCGTTGGGTATCCAGACTCTAGTTATTACGTTGAGCGTTCAGGCTCCGGTCATTTTCGTTGAGTATCCAGACTCCGGTTATTAAGTTGAGTGTCAAGCTCCGATCATTTTCGTTGAGTATCCAGACTTCGGTCATTACATTGAGCGTTCAGGATCCAGTCATTTTCGTTGAGTATCATAACTCCATTTATTACGTTGAGCGTTCAGGATCCGGTGAGTTTCGTTGAGTATCCAGACTCCAAATATTACGTTGAGCGTTCAGGCTCCCGTCAGTTTCGTTGGGTATCCAGACTCCAGTTATTATGTTGAGCGTTCAGGCTCCGGTAAGTTTCGTTGGGTATCCAGACTCCGGTTATTAAGTTGAGTGTCAGGCTCCGATCATTTTCGTTGAGTATCCAGACTTCGATTATGACGTTGAGCGTTCAGGATCCGATCAGTTTCGTTGAGTATCCAAACTCCAAATATTACGTTGAGCGTTAAGGCTCCGGTCAGTTTCGTTATGTATCCAGACTCCGGTGATTACGTTGAACGTTCAGGCTCCGGTCATTTTCGTTGACTATCCAGACTCGGGTTATTACGTTGAGCGTTCAGGCTCCGGTCAGTTTCGTTGAGTATCCAGATTCCGGTTATTACGTTGAGCGTTCAGGCTCCGGTCATTTTCGTTGGGTATCCAGACTTCGGTTATTACGTTGAGCATTCAGGCTCCGGTAAGTTTCGTTGGGTATCCAGACTCCGGTTATTACGTTGAGCGTTCAGGCTCCGGTCAGTTTCGTTGGGTATCCAGACTCTAGTTATTACATTGAGCGTTCGGGCTCCGGTCATTTTCGTTGAGTATCCAGACTCCGGTCATTTTCGTTGAGTATCCAGACTTCGATTATGACGTTGAGCGTTCAGGATCCGATCAGTTTCGTTGAGTATCCAGACTCCAAATATTACCTTGAGCGTTCAGGCTCCGGTCAGTTTCATTGGGTATCTAGACTCCGGTGATTACGTTGATCGTTCAGGCTCCGGTCATTTTCGTTGACTATCTAGACTCGGGTTATTACGTTAAGCGTTCAGGCTCCGGTCAGTTTCGTTGAGTATCCAGATTCTGATTATCACGTTGAGCATTCAGCCTCCGGTCAGTTTCGTTGGGTATCCAGACTCCGGTTTTTACGTTGAGCGTTCAGGCTCCGGTCATTTTCGTTGAGTATCCAGACTCCGGTTATTAAGTTGAGCATCAGGCTCCGATCATTTTCGTTGAGTATCCAGACTCCGATTATTACGTTGAGCGTTCAGGCTCCGGTTATTTTAGTTGAGTATCTTGACTCCGGTTATTACATTGAGGGTTCAGACTCCGGTCATTTTCGTTGAGTATCTAGACTCATGTCATTACATTGAATGTTCAGGCTCCGATCATTTTCGTTGAATATCCATACTACGGTCAATACGTTGAGCGATCAGGCTCCGGTCATTTTCGTTTAGTATCCAGACTTCGGTCATTACATTGAGCGTTCAGGATCCAGTCATTTTTGTTGAGTATCATAACTCCATTTATTACGTTGAGCGTTCAGGATCCGGTGAGTTTCGTTGAGTATCCAGACTCCAAATATTACGTTGAGCGTTCAAGCTCCGGTCAGTTTCGTTGGGTATCCAGACTCCGGTGATTACGTTGATCGTTCAGGCTCCGGTCATTTTCGTTGACTATCCAGACTCGGGTTATTACGTTGAGCGTTCAGGCTCCGCTCAGTTTCGTTTAGTATCCAGATTCCGGTTATTACTTTGAGCGTTCAGGCTCCGGTCAGTTTCGTTGGGTATCCAGACTCCGGTTATTACGTTGAGCGTTCAGGCTCCAGTAAGTTTCGTTGGGTATCCAGACTCCGGTTCTTACGTTAAGCGTTCAGGCTCCGGTCAGTTTCGTTGGGTATCAAGACTCTAGTTATTACGTTGAGCGTTCAGGCTCCGGTCATTTTCGTTGACTATCCAGACTCATGTTATTACGTTAAGCGTTCAGGCTCCGGTCAGTTTCATTGAGTATCCAGATTCCGATTATTACGTTGAGCGTTCAGGCTCCGGTCAGTTTCGTTGAGTATCCAGATTCCGGTTATTACGTTGAGCGTTCAGGCTCCGGTCACTTTCGTTGGGTATCCAGACTCCGGTTATTACGTTGAGCGTTCTGGCTCCGGTAAGTTTCGTTGGGTATCCAGACTCCGGTTATTACATTGAGCGTTCAGGCTCCGATCAGTTTCGTAGGGTATCCAGACTCTAGTTATGACGTTGAGCGTTAAGGCTCCGGTCATTTTCGTTGAGTATCCAGACTCCGGTTATTAAGTTGAGTGTCAGGCTCCGATCATTTTCGGTGAGTATCCAGACTTCGATTATGACGTTGAGCGTTCAGGATCCGATCAGTTTCGTTGAGTATCCAGACTCCAAATATTACGTTGAGCGTTCAGGCTCCGGTCAGTTTCGTTATGTATCCAGACTCCGGTGATTACGTTGATCGTTCAGGCTCCGGTGATTTTCGTTGACTATCCAGACTCGGGTTATTACGTTGAGCGTTCAGGCTCCGGTCAGTTTCGTTTAGTACCCAGATTTCGGTTATTACGTTGAGCGTTCAGGCTCCGGTCAGTTTCGTTGGGTATCCAGACTCCGGTTTTTACGTTGAGCGTTCAGGCTCCGGTCATTTTCGTTGAGTATCCAGACTCCGGTTATTAAGTTGAGCATCAGGCTCCGATCATTTTCGTTGAGTATCCAGACTCCGATTATTACGTTGAGCGTTCAGGCTCCGGTTATTTTAGTTGAGTATCTTGACTCCGGTTATTACATTGAGGGTTCAGACTCCGGTCATTTTCGTTGAGTATCTAGACTCATGTCATTACATTGAATGTTCAGGCTCCGATCATTTTCGTTGAATATCCATACTACGGTCAATACGTTGAGCGATCAGGCTCCGGTCATTTTCGTTTAGTATCCAGACTTCGGTCATTACATTGAGCGTTCAGGATCCAGTCATTTTTGTTGAGTATCATAACTCCATTTATTACGTTGAGCGTTCAGGATCCGGTGAGTTTCGTTGAGTATCCAGACTCCAAATATTACGTTGAGCGTTCAAGCTCCGGTCAGTTTCGTTGGGTATCCAGACTCCGGTGATTACGTTGATCGTTCAGGCTCCGGTCATTTTCGTTGACTATCCAGACTCGGGTTATTACGTTGAGCGTTCAGGCTCCGCTCAGTTTCGTTTAGTATCCAGATTCCGGTTATTACTTTGAGCGTTCAGGCTCCGGTCAGTTTCGTTGGGTATCCAGACTCCGGTTATTACGTTGAGCGTTCAGGCTCCAGTAAGTTTCGTTGGGTATCCAGACTCCGGTTCTTACGTTAAGCGTTCAGGCTCCGGTCAGTTTCGTTGGGTATCAAGACTCTAGTTATTACGTTGAGCGTTCAGGCTCCGGTCATTTTCGTTGACTATCCAGACTCATGTTATTACGTTAAGCGTTCAGGCTCCGGTCAGTTTCATTGAGTATCCAGATTCCGATTATTACGTTGAGCGTTCAGGCTCCGGTCAGTTTCGTTGAGTATCCAGATTCCGGTTATTACGTTGAGCGTTCAGGCTCCGGTCACTTTCGTTGGGTATCCAGACTCCGGTTATTACGTTGAGCGTTCTGGCTCCGGTAAGTTTCGTTGGGTATCCAGACTCCGGTTATTACATTGAGCGTTCAGGCTCCGATCAGTTTCGTAGGGTATCCAGACTCTAGTTATGACGTTGAGCGTTAAGGCTCCGGTCATTTTCGTTGAGTATCCAGACTCCGGTTATTAAGTTGAGTGTCAGGCTCCGATCATTTTCGGTGAGTATCCAGACTTCGATTATGACGTTGAGCGTTCAGGATCCGATCAGTTTCGTTGAGTATCCAGACTCCAAATATTACGTTGAGCGTTCAGGCTCCGGTCAGTTTCGTTATGTATCCAGACTCCGGTGATTACGTTGATCGTTCAGGCTCCGGTGATTTTCGTTGACTATCCAGACTCGGGTTATTACGTTGAGCGTTCAGGCTCCGGTCAGTTTCGTTTAGTACCCAGATTTCGGTTATTACGTTGAGCGTTCAGGCTCCGGTCAGTTTCGTTGGGTATCCAGACTCCGATTATTACGTTGAGCGTTCAGGCTCCGGTAAGTTTCGTTGGGTATCCAGACTCCGGTTATTACGTTGAGCATTCAGGCTCCGGTCAGTTTCGTTGGGTATCCAGACTCTAGTTATTACGTTGAGCGTTCGGGCTCCGGTCATTTTCGTTGAGTATCCAGACTCCGGTTATTAAGTTGAGTGTCAGGCTCCGATCATTTTCGTTGAGTATCTAGACTTCGATTATGACTTTGAGCGTTCAGGATCCGATCAGTTTCGTTGAGTATCCAGACTCCAAATATTACCTTGAGCGTTCAGGCTCCGGTCAGTTTCATTGGGTATCCAGACCCCGGTGATTACGTTGATCGTTCAGGCTCCGATCATTTTTGTTGACTATCCAGACTCGGGTTATTACGTTAAGCGTTCAGGCTCCGGTCAGTTTCGTTGAGTATCCTGATTCCGATTATCACGTTGAGCGTTCAGGCTCCGGTCAGTTTCGTTGGGTATCCAGACTCCGGTTTTTACGTTGAGCGTTCAGGCTCCGGTCATTTTCGTTGAGTATCCAGACTCCGGTTATTAAGTTGAGCGTCAGGCTCCGATCATTTTCGTTGAGTATCCAGACTCCGATTATTACGTTGAGCGTTCAGGCTCCGGTTATTTTAGTTGAGTATCCTGACTCCGGTTATTACATTGAGGGTTCAGACTCCGGTCATTTTCGTTGAGTATCTAGACTCCTGTCATTACATTGAACGTTCAGGCTCCGATCATTTTCGTTGAATATCCATACTCCGGTCAATACATTGAGCGATCAGGGTCCGGTCATTTTCGTTTAGTATCCAGACTTCGGTCATTACATTGAGCGTTCAGGATCCAGTCATTTTTGTTGAGTATCATAACTCCATTTATTACGTTGAGCGTTCAGGATCCGGTGAGTTTCGTTGAGTATCCAGACTCCAAATATTACGTTGAGCGTTCAAGCTCCGGTCAGTTTCGTTGGGTATCCAGACTCCGGTGATTACGTTGATCGTTCAGGCTCCGGTCATTTTCGTTGACTATCCAGACTCGGGTTATTACGTTGAGCGTTCAGGCTCCGCTCAGTTTCGTTGAGTATCCAATTCCGGTTATTACTTTGTGCGTTCATGCTCTGGTCAGTTTCGTTGGGTATCCAGACTCCGGTTATTACGTTGAGCGTTCAGGCTCCGGTAAGTTTCGTTGGGTATCCAGACTCCGGTTATTACGTTGAGCGTTCAGGCTCCGGTCAGTTTCGTTGGGTATCCAGACTCTAGTTATTACATTGAGCGTTCAGGCTCCGGTCATTTTAGTTGACTATCCAGACTCGGGTTATTACGTTAAGCGTTCAGGCTCCGGTCAGTTTCGTTGAGTATCCAGATTCCGATTATTACGTTGAGCATTCAGGCTCCGGTCAGTTTCATTGGGTATCCAGACTCCGGTTTTTACATTGAGCGTTCAAGCTCCGGTCAGTTTCGTTGAGTATCCAGATTCCGGTTATTACGTTGAGCGTTCAGGCTCTGGTCAGTTTCGTTGGGTATCCAGACTCCGGTTATTACGTTGAGCGTTCAGCCTCCAGTAAGTTTCGTTGGGTATCCAGACTCCGGTTATTACGTTGAGCGTTCAGGCTCCAGTCAGTTTCGTTGGGTATCCAGACTCTAGTTATTACGTTGAGCGTTCAGGCTCCGGTCATTTTCGTTGAGTATCCAGACTCCGGTCATTATATTGAGCGTTCAGGATCCAGTCTTTTTCGTTGAGTATCATAACTCCATTTATTACGTTGAGCGTTCAGGCTCCGGTCATTTTCGTTGAGTATCCAGACTCCGGTTATTAAGTTGAGCGTTCAGGCTCCGCTCAGTTTCGTTGAGTATCCAGATTCCGATTATTACGTTTAGCGTTCAGGCTCCGGTTATTACATTGAGGGTTCAGACTCCGGTCATTTTCGTTGAGTATCTAGACTCCTGTCATTACGTTGAACGTTCAGGCTCCGATCATTTTCGTTGAATATCCATACTCCGGTCAATACGTTGAGCGATCAGGCTCCGGTCATTTTCGTTGAGTATCCAGACTCCGGTCATTACATTGAGCGTTCATGATCCTGTCATTTTCGTTGAGTATCATAACTCCATTTATTACGTTGAGCATTCAGGATCCGGTGAGTTTCGTTGAGTATCTAGACTCCAAATATTATGTTGAGTGTTCACGCTCCGGTCAGTTTCGTTGGGTATCCAGACTCCGTTGATTACGTTCATCGTTCAGGCTCCGGTCATTTTCGTTAACTTTCCAGACTCGGGTTATTACGTTGAGCGTTCAGGCTCCGGTCAGTTTTGTTGAGTATCCAGATTCCGGTTATTACGTTGAGCGTTCGGGCTCCGGTCAGTTTCGTTGGGTATCCAGACTCCGGTTATTACGTTGAGCGTTCAGGCTCCGGTAAGTTTCGTTGGGTATCCAGACTCCGGTTTTTACGTTGAGCGTTCAGGCTCTGGTCAGTTTCGTTGGGTATCCAGACTCTAGTTATTACGTTGAGCGTTCAGGCTCCGTTCATTTTCGTTGAGTATCTAGACTCCGGTTATTAAGTTGACTGTCAGGCTCCGATCATTTTCGTTGAGTATCTAGACTTCGATTATTAAGTTGAGCGTTCAGGATCCGATGAGTTTCGTTGAGTATCCAGACTCTAAATATTACGTTGATCGGTCAGGCTCCGGTCAGTTTCAATGGGTATCCAGACTCCAGTGATTACGTTGATCGTTCAGGCTCTGGTCATTTTCGTTGACTATCCAGACTCGGGTTATTACGTTAAGCGTTCAGGCTCCGGTCAGTTTCGTTGAGTATCCAGATTCCGATTATTACGTTGAACGTTCAGGCTCCGGTCATTTTCGTTTGGTATCCGGACTCCGGTTTTTACGTTGAGCGTTCAGGCTCTGGTCATTTTCGTTGAGTATCCAGACTCCGGTTATTAAGTTGAGCGTCAGGCTCCGATCATTTTCGTTGAGTATCCAGACTCCGATTATTACGTTGATCGTTCAGGCTCCGGTTATTTTTGTTGAGTATCCTAACTCCGGTTATTACGTTGAGGGTTCAGACTCTGGTCATTTTCGTTGAGTATCTAGACTCCTGTCATTACGTTGAACGTTCAGGCTTTGATCATTTTCGTTGAGAATCCATACTTCGGTCAATACGTAGAGCGTTCAGGCTCCGGTCATTTTTGTTGAGTATCCAGACTCCGGTCATTATATTGAGCGTTCAGGATCCAGCCATTTTCGTTGAGTATCATAAATCCATTTATTACGTTGAGCGTTCAGGATCTGGTCAGTTTTGTTGAGTAACCAGACTCCAAATATTACGTTGAGCGTTTAGGCTCCGGTCAGTTTCGTTGGGTATCCAGACTCCGGTGATTACGTTGATCGTTCAGGCTCCGGTCATTTTTGTTGACTATCCAAACTCGGGTTATTACGTTAAGCGTTCAGGCTCTGGTCAGTTTCGTTGAGTATCCAGATTCCGATTATTACGTTGAGCGTTCAGGCTCCGGTCAGTTTCGTTGGGTATCCAGACTCCGGTTTTTACCTTGAGCGTTCAGGCTCCGGTCATTTTCGTTGAGTATCCAGACTCCGGTTATTAAGTTGAGCGTCAGGCTCCGATCATTTTTGTTGACTATCCAGACTCCGATTATTCCGTTTAGCGTTCAGGCTCCGGTTATTTTCGTTGAGTATCCTGACTCCGGTTATTACATTGAGGGTTCAGACTCTGGTCATTTTCGTTGAGTATCTAGACTCCTGTCATTACGTTGAACGTTCAGGCTCCGATCATTTTCGTTGAATATCCATACTCCGGTCAATACGTTGAGCGATCAGGCTCCGGTCATTTTCGTTGAGTATCCAGACTTCGGTCATTACATTGAGCGTTCAGGATCCTGTCATTTACGTTGAGTATCATAACTCCATTTATTACGTTCAGCGTTCAGGATCCGGTGAGTTTCGTTGAGTATCCAGACTCCAAATATTACGTTGAGCGTTCAGGCTCCGGTCAGTTTCGTTGGGTATCTAGACTCCGGTGATTACGTTGATCGTTCAGGCTCCGGTCATTTTCGTTGACTATCCAGACTCAGGTTATTACGTTGAGCGTTCAGGCTCCGCTCAGTTTCGTTGAGTATCCAGATTCCGGTTATTACGTTGAGCGTTCAGGCTCTGGTCAGTTACGTTGGGTATCCAGACTCCTGTTATTACGTTGAGCGTTCAGGCTCCGGTAAGTTTCGTTGGGTATCCAGACTCCGGTTATTACGTTGAGCGTTCAGGCTCCGGCCAGTTTCATTGGGTATCCAGACTCTAGTTATTACGTTGAGCGTTCAGGCTCCGGTCATTTTCGTTGAGTATCCACACTCCGGTTATTAAGTTGAGGGTTCAGACTCCGGTCATTTTCGTTGGGTATCTAGACTCCTGTCATTACGTTGAATGTTCAGGCTCTGATCGTTTTCGTTGAATATCCATACTCCGGTCAATACGTTGAGCGATCAGGCTCCGGTCATTTTTGTTGAGTATCCAGACTCCGGTCATTACATTGAGCGTTAAGGATCCAGTAATTTTCGTTGAGTATCATAACTCCATTTATTACGTTGAGCGTTCAGGATCCGGTCAGTTTCGTTGAGTATCCAGACTCCAAATATTATGTTGAGCGTTCACGCTCCGGTCAGTTTCGTTGGGTATCCAGATTCTAGTTATTACGTTGAGCGTTCAGGCTCCGGTCATTTTCGTTGACTATCCAGACTCATGTTATTACGTTAAGCGTTCAGGCTCCGGTCAGTTTCGTTGAGTATCCAGATTCCGATTATTACGTTGAGCGTTCAGGCTCCGGTCAGTTTCGTTGGGTATCCAGACTCCGGTTTTTACATTGAGCGTTCAGGCTCCGGTCAGTTTCGTTGAGTATCCAGATTCCGGTTATTACGTTGAGCGTTCCGGATCCGGTCACTTTCGTTGGGTATCCAGACTCCGGTTATTACGTTGAGCGTTCAGGCTCCGGTAAGTTTCGTTGGGTATCCAGACTCCGGTTATTACGTTGAGCGTTCAGGCTCCGGTCAGTTTCGTTGGGTATCCAGACTCTAGTTATTACGTTGAGCGTTCAGGCTCCAATCACTTTCGTTGAGTATCCAGACTCCGGTTATTAAGTTGAGTGTCAGGCTCCGATCATTTTCGTTGAGTATCCAGACTCCAAATATTACGTTGATCGTTCAGGATCCGATCAGTTTCGTTGAGTATCCAGACTCCAAATATTACGTTGAGCGTTCAGGCTCCGGTCAGTTTCGTTATGTATCCAGACTCCGGTGATTACGTTGATCGTTCAGGCTCCGGTGATTTTCGTTGACTATCCAGACTCGGGTTATTACATTGAGCGTTCAGGCTTCGGTCAGTTTCGTTGAGTATCCAGATTCCGGTTATTACGTTGAGCGTTCAGGCTCCGGTCAGTTTCGTTGGGTATCCAGACTCCGGTTATTACGTTGAGCGTTCAGGCTCCGGTAAGTTTCGTTGGGTATCCAGACTCCGGTTATTACGTTGAGCGTTCAGGCTCCGGTGAGTTTCGTTGGGTATCCAGACTCTAGTTATTACGTTGAGCGTTCGGGCTCCGGTCATTTTCGTTGAGTATCCAGACTCCGGTTATTAAGTTGAGTGTCAGGCTCCGATCATTTTCGTTGAGTATCCAGACTTCGATTATGACGTTGAGCATTCAGGATCCGATCAGTTTCGTTGAGTATCCAGACTCCAAATATTACCTTGAGCGTTCAGGCTCCGGTCAGTTTCATTGGGTATCCAGACTACGGTGATTACGTTGATCGTTCAGGCTCCGGTCATTTTTGTTGACTATCCAGACTCGGGTTATTACGTTAAGCGTTCAGGCTCCGGTCAGTTTCGTTGAGTATCCAGATTCCGATTATCACGTTGAGCGTTCAGGCTCCGGTCAGTTTCGTTGGGTATCCAGACTCCGGTTTTTACGTTGAGCGTTCAGGCTCCGGTCATTTTCGTTGAGTATCCAGACTCCGGTTATTAAGTTGAGCATCAGGCTCCGATCATTTTCGTTGAGTATCCAGACTCCGATTATTACATTGAGCGTTGAGGCTCCGGTCATTTTCGTTGAGTATCTAGACTCCTGTCATTACATTGAACGTTCAGGCTCCGATCATTTTCGTTGAATATCCATACTCCGGTCAATACATTGAGCGATCAGGCACCGGTCATTTTCGTTGAGTATCCAGACATCGGTCATTACATTGAGCGTTCAGGATCCAGTCATTTTTGTTGAGTATCATAACTCCATTTATTACGTTGAGCGTTCAGGATCCGGTGAGTTTCGTTGAGTATCCAGACTCCAAATATTACGTTGAGCATTCAAGCTCCGGTCAGTTTCGTTGGGTATTCAGACTCCGGTGATTACGTTGATCGTTCAGGCTCCGGTCATTTTTGTTGACTATCCAGACTCGGGTTATTACGTTGAGCGTTCAGGCTCCGCTCAGTTTCGTTGAGTATCTAGATTCCGGTTATTACTTTGAGCGTTCATGCTCCGGTCAGTTTCGTTGGGTATCCAGACTCCGGTTATTACGTTGAGCGTTCAGGCTCCGGTAAGTTTCGTTGGGTATCCAGACTCCGGTTATTACGTTGAGCGTTCAGGCTCCGGTCAGTTTCGTTGGGTATCCAGACTCTAGTTATTACATTGAGTATTCAGGCTCCGGTCATTTTCGTTGACTATCCAGACTCCGGTTATTACGTTAAGCGTTCAGGCTCCGGTCAGTTTCGTTGAGTATCCAGATTCCGATTATTACGTTCAGCGTTCAGGCTCCGGTCAGTTTCATTGGGTATCCAGACTCCGTTTTTTACATTGAGCGTTCAAGCTCCGGTCAGTTTCGTTGAGTATCCAGATTCCGGTTATTACGTTGAGCGTTCAGGCTCCGGTCACTTTCGTTGGGTATCCAGACTCCGGTTATTACGTTGAGCGTTCAGGCTCCGGTAAGTTTCGTTGGGTATCCAGACTCCGGTTATTACGTTGAGCTTTCAGGCTCCGGTCAGTTTCGTTGGGTATCCAGACTCCAAATATTACGTTGAGCGTTCAGGCTCCGGTTAGTTTCGTTATGTATCCAGACTCCGGTGATTACGTTGATCGTTCAGGCTCCGGTCATTTTCGTTGACTATCCAGACTCGGGTTATTACGTTGAGCGTTCAGGCTCCGGTCAGTTTCGTTGAGTATCCAGATTCCGGTTATTACGTTGAGCGTTCAGGCTCCGGTCAGTTTTGTTGGGTATCCAGACTCCGGTTATTACGTTGAGCATTCAGGCTCCGGTAAGTTTCGTTGGGTATCCAGACTCCGGTTATTACGTTGAGCGTTCAGGCTCCGGTCAGTTTCGTTTGGTATCCAGACTCTAGTTATTACGTTGAGCGTTCGGGCTCCGGTCATTTTCATTGAGTATCCAGACTCCGGTTATTAAGTTGAGTGTCAGGCAACGATCATTTTCGTTGAGTATCCAGACCTCAATTATGACGTTGAGCGTTCAGGATCCGATCAGGTTCGTTGAGTATCCAGACTCCAAATATTACCTTGAGCGTTCAGGCTCCGGCCAGTTTCATTGGGTATCCAGACTCCGGTGATTACGTTGATCGTTCAGGCTCCGGTCATTTTCGTTGACTATCTAGACTCGGGTTATTACGTTAAGCGTTCAGGCTCCGGTCAGTTTCGTTGAGTATCCAGATTCCGATTATCACGTTGAGCGTTCAGGCTCCGGTCAGTTTCGTTGGGTATCCAGACTCCGGTTTTTACGTTGAGCGTTCAGGCTCCGGTCATTTTCGTTGAGTATCCAGACTCCGGTTATTAAGTTGAGCGTCAGGCTCCGATCATTTTCGTTGAGTATCCAGACTCCGATTATTACGTTGAGCGTTCAGGCTCCGGTTATTTTAGTTGAGTATTCTTGCTCCGGTTATTACATTGAGGGTTCAGACTCTGGTCATTTTCGTTGAGTATCTAGACTCCTGTCATTACATTGAACGTTCAGGCTCCGATCATATTCGTTGAATATCCATACTCCGGTCAATACGTTGAGCGATCAGGCTCCGGTCATTTTCGTTGACTATCCAGACTTCGGTCATTACATTGAGCGTTCAGGATCCAGTCATTTTTGTTGAGTATGATAACTCCATTTATTACGTTGAGCGTTCAGGATCCGGTGAGTTTCGTTGAGTATCCAGACTCCAAATATTACGTTGAGCGTTCAAGCTCCGGTCAGTTTCGTTGGGTATCCAGACTCCGGTGATTACGTTGATCGTTCAGGCTCCGGTCATTTTCGTTGACTATCCAGACTCGGGTTATTACGTTGAGCGTTCAGGCTCCGCTCAGTTTCGTTGAGTATCCAGATTCCGGTTATTACTTTGAGCGTTCAGGCTCCGGTCAGTTTCGTTGGGTATCCAGACTCCGGTTATTACGTTGACCGTTCAGGGTCCAGTAAGTTTCGTTGGGTATCCAGACTCCGGTTATTACGTTAAGCGTTCAGGCTCCGGTCAGTTTCGTTGGGTATCCAGACTCTAGTTATTACGTTGAGCGTTCAGGCTCCGGTCATTTTCGTTGACTATCCAGACTCATGTTATTACGTTAAGCGTTCAGGCTCCGGTCAGTTTCGTTGAGTATCCAGATTCCGATTATTACGTTGAGCGTTCAGGCTCCGGTTAGTTTCGTTGGGTATCCAGACTCCGGTTTTTACATTGAGCGTTCAGGCTCCGGTCAGTTTCGTTAAATATCCAGATTCCGGTTATTATGTTGAGCGTTCAGGCTCCGGTCACTTTCGTTGGGTATCCAGACTCCGGTTATTACGTTGAGCGTTCAGGCTCCGGTAAGTTTCGTTGGGTATCCAGACTCCGGTTATTACGTTGAGCTTTCAGGCTCCGGTCAGTTTCGTTGGGTATCCAGACTCCAAATATTACGTTGAGCGTTCAGGCTCCGGTTAGTTTCGTTATGTATCCAGACTCCGGTGATTACGTTGATCGTTCAGGCTCCGGTCATTTTCGTTGACTATCCAGACTCGGGTTATTACGTTGAGCGTTCAGGCTCCGGTCAGTTTCGTTGAGTATCCAGATTCCGGTTATTACGTTGAGCGTTCAGGCTCCGGTCAGTTTTGTTGGGTATCCAGACTCCGGTTATTACGTTGAGCATTCAGGCTCCGGTAAGTTTCGTTGGGTATCCAGACTCCGGTTATTACGTTGAGCGTTCAGGCTCCGGTCAGTTTCGTTTGGTATCCAGACTCTAGTTATTACGTTGAGCGTTCGGGCTCCGGTCATTTTCATTGAGTATCCAGACTCCGGTTATTAAGTTGAGTGTCAGGCTCCGATCATTTTCGTTGAGTATCCAGACTTCGATTATGACGTTGAGCGTTCAGGATCCGATCAGGTTCGTTGAGTATCCAGACTCCAAATATTACCTTGAGCGTTCAGGCTCCGGCCAGTTTCATTGGGTATCCAGACTCCGGTGATTACGTTGATCGTTCAGGCTCCGGTCATTTTCGTTGACTATCTAGACTCGGGTTATTACGTTAAGCGTTCAGGCTCCGGTCAGTTTCGTTGAGTATCCAGATTCCGATTATCACGTTGAGCGTTCAGGCTCCGGTCAGTTTCGTTGGGTATCCAGACTCCGGTTTTTACGTTGAGCGTTCAGGCTCCGGTCATTTTCGTTGAGTATCCAGACTCCGGTTATTAAGTTGAGCGTCAGGCTCCGATCATTTTCGTTGAGTATCCAGACTCCGATTATTACGTTGAGCGTTCAGGCTCCGGTTATTTTAGTTGAGTATCCTTGCTCCGGTTATTACATTGAGGGTTCAGACTCTGGTCATTTTCGTTGAGTATCTAGACTCCTGTCATTACATTGAACGTTCAGGCTCCGATCATATTCGTTGAATATCCATACTCCGGTCAATACGTTGAGCGATCAGGCTCCGGTCATTTTCGTTGAGTATCCAGACTTCGGTCATTACATTGAGCGTTCAGGATCCAGTCATTTTTGTTGAGTATCATAACTCCATTTATTACGTTGAGCGTTCAGGATCCGGTGAGTTTCGTTGAGTATCCAGACTCCAAATATTACGTTGAGCGTTCAAGCTCCGGTCAGTTTCGTTGGGTATCCAGACTCCGGTGATTACGTTGATCGTTCAGGCTCCGGTCATTTTCGTTGACTATCCAGACTCGGGTTATTACGTTGAGCGTTCAGGCTCCGCTCAGTTTCGTTGAGTATCCAGATTCCGGTTATTACTTTGAGCGTTCAGGCTCCGGTCAGTTTCGTTGGGTATCCAGACTCCGGTTATTACGTTGACCGTTCAGGGTCCAGTAAGTTTCGTTGGGTATCCAGACTCCGGTTATTACGTTAAGCGTTCAGGCTCCGGTCAGTTTCGTTGGGTATCCAGACTCTAGTTATTACGTTGAGCGTTCAGGCTCCGGTCATTTTCGTTGACTATCCAGACTCATGTTATTACGTTAAGCGTTCAGGCTCCGGTCAGTTTCGTTGAGTATCCAGATTCCGATTATTACGTTGAGCGTTCAGGCTCCGGTTAGTTTCGTTGGGTATCCAGACTCCGGTTTTTACATTGAGCGTTCAGGCTCCGGTCAGTTTCGTTAAATATCCAGATTCCGGTTATTATGTTGAGCGTTCAGGCTCCGGTCACTTTCGTTGGGTATCCAGACTCCGGTTATTACGTTGAGCGTTCAGGCTCCGGTAAGTTTCGTTGGGTATCCAGACTC
Organism: Lathyrus sativus; assembly: GCA_963859935.3. Taxonomy (NCBI): domain Eukaryota; kingdom Viridiplantae; phylum Streptophyta; class Magnoliopsida; order Fabales; family Fabaceae; genus Lathyrus; species Lathyrus sativus. The sequence goes on from OZ012736.1 coordinate 271,068,252, forward strand.
CGGTTATTACGTTGAGCTTTCAGGCTCCGGTCAGTTTCGTTGGGTATCCAGACTCCAAATATTACGTTGAGCGTTCAGGCTCCGGTTAGTTTCGTTATGTATCCAAACTCCGGTGATTACGTTGATCGTTCAGGCTCCGGTCATTTTCGTTGACTATCCAGACTCGGGTTATTACGTTGAGCGTTCAGGCTCCGGTCAGTTTCGTTGAGTATCCAGATTCCGGTTATTACGTTGAGCGTTCAGGCTCCGGTCAGTTTTGTTGGGTATCCAGACTCCGGTTATTACGTTGAGCATTCAGGCTCCGGTAAGTTTCGTTGGGTATCCAGACTCCGGTTATTACGTTGAGCGTTCAGGCTCCGGTCAGTTTCGTTTGGTATCCAGACTCTAGTTATTACGTTGAGCGTTCGGGCTCCGGTCATTTTCATTGAGTATCCAGACTCCGGTTATTAAGTTGAGTGTCAGGCTCCGATCATTTTCGTTGAGTATCCAGACTTCGATTATGACGTTGAGCGTTCAGGATCCGATCAGGTTCGTTGAGTATCCAGACTCCAAATATTACCTTGAGCGTTCAGGCTCCGGCCAGTTTCATTGGGTATCCAGACTCCGGTGATTACGTTGATCGTTCAGGCTCCGGTCATTTTCGTTGACTATCTAGACTCGGGTTATTACGTTAAGCGTTCAGGCTCCGGTCAGTTTCGTTGAGTATCCAGATTCCGATTATCACGTTGAGCGTTCAGGCTCCGGTCAGTTTCGTTGGGTATCCAGACTCCGGTTTTTACGTTGAGCGTTCAGGCTCCGGTCATTTTCGTTGAGTATCCAGACTCCGGTTATTAAGTTGAGCGTCAGGCTCCGATCATTTTCGTTGAGTATCCAGACTCCGATTATTACGTTGAGCGTTCAGGCTCCGGTTATTTTAGTTGAGTATCCTTGCTCCGGTTATTACATTGAGGGTTCAGACTCTGGTCATTTTCGTTGAGTATCTAGACTCCTGTCATTACATTGAACGTTCAGGCTCCGATCATATTCGTTGAATATCCATACTCCGGTCAATACGTTGAGCGATCAGGCTCCGGTCATTTTCGATGAGTATCCAGACTTCGGTCATTATATTGAGCGTTCAGGATCCAGTCATTTTTGTTGAGTATCATAACTCCATTTATTACGTTGAGCGTTCAGGATCCGGTGAGTTTCGTTGAGTATCCAGACTCCAAATATTACGTTGAGCGTTCAAGCTCCGGTCAGTTTCGTTGGGTATCCAGACTCCGGTGATTACGTTGATCGTTCAGGCTCCGGTCATTTTCGTTGACTATCCAGACTCGGGTTATTACGTTGAGCGTTCAGGCTCCGCTCAGTTTCGTTGAGTATCCAGATTCCGGTTATTACTTTGAGCGTTCAGGCTCCGGTCAGTTTCGTTGGGTTTCCAGACTCCGGTTATTACGTTGAGCGTTCAGGGTCCAGTAAGTTTCGTTGGGTATCCAGACTCCGGTTATTACGTTAAGCGTTCAGACTCCGGTCAGTTTCGTTGGGTATCCAGACTCTAGTTATTACGTTGACCGTTCAGGCTCCGGTCATTTTCGTTGACTATCCAGACTCATGTTATTACGTTAAGCGTCCAGGCTCCGGTCAGTTTCGTTGAGTATCCAGATTCCGATTATTACGTTGAGCGTTCAGGCTCCGGTCAGTTTCGTTGGGTATCCAGACTCCGGTTTTTACATTGAGCGTTCAGGCTCCGGTCAGTTTCGTTGAGTATCCAGATTCCGGTTATTACGTTGAGCGTTCAGGCTCCGGTCACTTTCGTTGGGTATCCAGACTCCTGTTATTACGTTGAGCGTTCAGGCTCCGGTAAGTTTCATTGGGTATCCAGACTCCGGTTATTACGTTGAGCTTTCAGGCTCCGGTCAGTTTCGTTGGGTATCCAGACTCCTGTTATTACGTTGAGCGTTCAGGCTCCGGTTAGTTTCGTTATGTATCCAGACTCCGGTGATTACGTTGATCGTTCAGGCTCCGGTCATTTTCGTTGACTATCCAGACTCGGGTTATTACGTTGAGCGTTCAGGCTCCGGTCAGTTTCGTTGAGTATCCAGATTCCGGTTATTACGTTGAGCGTTCAGGCTCCGGTCAGTTTTGTTGGGTATCCAGACTCCGGTTATTACGTTGAGCATTCAGGCTCCGGTAAGTTTCGTTGGGTATCCAGACTCCGGTTATTACGTTGAGCGTTCAGGCTCCGGTCAGTTTCGTTTGGTATCCAGACTCTAGTTATTACGTTGAGCGTTCGGGCTCCGGTCATTTTCATTGAGTATCCAGACTCCGGTTATTATGTTGAGTGTCAGGCAACGATCATTTTCGTTGAGTATCCAGACTTCGATTATGACGTTGAGCGTTCAGGATCCGATCAGGTTCGTTGAGTATCCAGACTCCAAATATTACCTTAAGCGTTCAGGCTCCGGCCAGTTTCATTGGGTATCCAGACTCTGGTGATTACGTTGATCGTTCAGGCTCCGGTCATTTTCGTTGACTATCTAGACTCGGGTTATTACGTTAAGCGTTCAGGCTCCGGTCAGTTTCGTTGAGTATCCAGATTCCGATTATCACGTTGAGCGTTCAGGCTCCGGTCAGTTTCGTTGGGTATCCAGACTCCGGTTTTTATGTTGAGCGTTCAGGCTCCGGTCATTTTCGTTGAGTATCCAGACTCCGGTTATTAAGTTGAGCGTTAGGCTCCGATCATTTTCGTTGAGTATCCAGACTCCGATTATTACGTTGAGCGTTCAGGCTCCGGTTATTTTAGTTGAGTATCCTTGCTCCGGTTATTACATTGAGGGTTCAGACTCTGGTCATTTTCGTTGAGTATCTAGACTCCTGTCATTACATTGAACGTTCAGGCTCCGATCATATTCGTTGAATATCCATACTCCGGTCAATACGTTGAGCGATCAGGCTCCGGTCATTTTCGTTGAGTATCCAGACTTCGGTCATTACATTGAGCGTTCAGGATCCAGTCATTTTTGTTGAGTATCATAACTCCATTTATTACGTTGAGCGTTCAGGATCCGGTGAGTTTCGTTGAGTATCCAGACTCCAAATATTACGTTGCGCGTTCAAGCTCCGGTCAGTTTCGTTGGGTATCCAGACTCCGGTGATTACGTTGATCGTTCAGGCTCCGGTCATTTTCGTTGACTATCCAGACTCGGGTTATTACGTTGAGCGTTCAGGCTCCGCTCAGTTTCGTTGAGTATCCAGATTCCGGTTATTACTTTGAGCGTTCAGGCTCCGGTCAGTTTCGTTGGGTATCCAGACTCCGGTTATTACGTTGAGCGTTCAGGGTCCAGTAAGTTTCGTTGGGTATCCAGACTCCGGTTATTACGTTAAGCGTTCAGGCTCCGGTCAGTTTCGTTGGGTATCCAGACTCTAGTTATTACGTTGAGCGTTCAGGCTCCGGTCATTTTCGTTGACTATCCAGACTCATGTTATTACGTTAAGCGTTCAGGCTCCGGTCAGTTTCGTTGAGTATCCAGATTCCGATTATTACGTTGAGCGTTCAGGCTCCGGTTAGTTTCGTTGGGTATCCAGACTCCGGTTTTTACATTGAGCGTTCAGGCTCCGGTCAGTTTCGTTAAGTATCCAGATTCCGGTTATTATGTTGAGCGTTCAGGCTCCGGTCACTTTCGTTGGGTATCCAGACTCCGGTTATTACGTTGAGCGTTCAGGCTCCGGTAAGTTTCGTTGGGTATCCATACTCCGGTTATTACGTTGAGCTTTCAGGCTCCGGTCAGTTTCGTTGGGTATCCAGACTCCAAATATTACATTGAGCGTTCAGGCTCCGGTTAGTTTCGTTATGTATCCAGACTCCGGTGATTACGTTGATCGTTCAGGCTCCGGTCATTTTCGTTGACTATCCAGACTCGGGTTATTACGTTGAGCGTTCAGGCTCCGGTCAGTTTCGTTGAGTATCCAGATTCCGGTTATTACGTTGAGCGTTCAGGCTCCGGTCAGTTTTGTTGGGTATCCAGACTCCGGTTATTACGTTGAGCATTCAGGCTCCGGTAAGTTTCGTTGGGTATCCAGACTCCGGTTATTACGTTGAGCGTTCAGGCTCCGGTCAGTTTCGTTTGGTATCCAGACTCTAGTTATTACGTTGAGCGTTCGGGCTCCGGTCATTTTCATTGAGTATCCAGACTCCGGTTATTAAGTTGAGTGTCAGGCTCCGATCATTTTCGTTGAGTATCCAGACTTCGATTATGACGTTGAGCGTTCAGGATCCGATCAGGTTCGTTGAGTATCCAGACTCCAAATATTACCTTGAGCGTTCAGGCTCCGGCCAGTTTCATTGGGTATCCAGACTCCGGTGATTACGTTGATCGTTCAGGCTCCGGTCATTTTCGTTGACTATCTAGACTCGGGTTATTACGTTAAGCGTTCAGGCTCCGGTCAGTTTCGTTGAGTATCCAGATTCCGATTATCACGTTGAGCGTTCAGGCTCCGGTCAGTTTCGTTGGGTATCCAGACTCCGGTTTTTACGTTGAGCGTTCAGGCTCCGGTCATTTTCGTTGAGTATCCAGACTCCGGTTATTAAGTTGAGCGTCAGGCTCCGATCATTTTCGTTGAGTATCCAGACTCCGATTATTACGTTGAGCGTTCAGGCTCCGGTTATTTTAGTTGAGTATCCTTGCTCCGGTTATTACATTGAGGGTTCAGACTCTGGTCATTTTCGTTGAGTATCTAGACTCCTGTCATTACATTGAACGTTCAGGCTCCGATCATATTCGTTGAATATCCATACTCCGGTCAATACGTTGAGCGATCAGGCTCCGGTCATTTTCGTTGAGTATCCAGACTTCGGTCATTACATTGAGCGTTCAGGATCCAGTCATTTTTGTTGAGTATCATAACTCCATTTATTACGTTGAGCGTTCAGGATCCGGTGAGTTTCGTTGAGTATCCAGACTCCAAATATTACGTTGAGCGTTCAAGCTCCGGTCAGTTTCGTTGGGTATCCAGACTCCGGTGATTACGTTGATCGTTCAGGCTCCGGTCATTTTCGTTGACTATCCAGACTCGGGTTATTACGTTGAGCGTTCAGGCTCCGCTCAGTTTCATTGAGTATCCAGATTCCGGTTATTACTTTGAGCGTTCAGGCTCCAGTCAGTTTCGTTGGGTTTCCAGACTCCGGTTATTACGTTGAGCGTTCAGGGTCCAGTAAGTTTCGTTGGGTATCCAGACTCCGGTTATTACGTTAAGCGTTCAGACTCCGGTCAGTTTCGTTGGGTATCCAGACTCTAGTTATTACGTTGACCGTTCAGGCTCCGGTCATTTTCGTTGACTATCCAGACTCATGTTATTACGTTAAGCGTTCAGGCTCCGGTCAGTTTCGGTGAGTATCCAGATTCCGATTATTACGTTGAGCGTTCAGGCTCCGGTCAGTTTCGTTGGGTATCCAGACTCCGGTTTTTACATTGAGCGTTCAGGCTCCGGTCAGTTTCGTTGAGTATCCAGATTCCGGTTATTACGTTGAGCGTTCAGGCTCCGGTCACTTTCGTTGGGTATCCAGACTCCTGTTATTACGTTGAGCGTTCAGGCTCCGGTAAGTTTCATTGGGTATCCAGACTCCGGTTATTACGTTGAGCGTTCAGGCTCCAGTCAGTTTCGTTGGGTATCCAGACTCCAAATATTACATTGAGCGTTCAGGCTCCGGTTAGTTTCGTTATGTATCCAGACTCCGGTGATTACGTTGATCGTTCAGGCTCCGGTCATTTTCGTTGACTATCCAGACTCGGGTTATTACGTTGAGCGTTCAGGCTCCGGTCAGTTTCGTTGAGTATCCAGATTCCGGTTATTACGTTGAGCGTTCAGGCTCCGGTCAGTTTTGTTGGGTATCCAGACTCCGGTTATTACGTTGAGCATTCAGGCTCCGGTAAGTTTCGTTGGGTATCCAGACTCCGGTTATTACGTTGAGCGTTCAGGCTCCGGTCAGTTTCGTTTGGTATCCAGACTCTAGTTATTACGTTGAGCGTTCGGGCTCCGGTCATTTTCATTGAGTATCCAGACTCCGGTTATTAAGTTGAGTGTCAGGCTCCGATCATTTTCGTTGAGTATCCAGACTTCGATTATGACGTTGAGCGTTCAGGATCCGATCAGGTTCGTTGAGTATCCAGACTCCAAATATTACCTTGAGCGTTCAGGCTCCGGCCAGTTTCATTGGGTATCCAGACTCCGGTGATTACGTTGATCGTTCAGGCTCCGGTCATTTTCGTTGACTATCTAGACTCGGGTTATTACGTTAAGCGTTCAGGCTCCGGTCAGTTTCGTTGAGTATCCAGATTCCGATTATCACGTTGAGCGTTCAGGCTCCGGTCAGTTTCGTTGGGTATCCAGACTCCGGTTTTTACGTTGAGCGTTCAGGCTCCGGTCATTTTCGTTGAGTATCCAGACTCCGGTTATTAAGTTGAGCGTCAGGCTCCGATCATTTTCGTTGAGTATCCAGACTCCGATTATTACGTTGAGCGTTCAGGCTCCGGTTATTTTAGTTGAGTATCCTTGCTCCGGTTATTACATTGAGGGTTCAGACTCTGGTCATTTTCGTTGAGTATCTAGACTCCTGTCATTACATTGAACGTTCAGGCTCCGATCATATTCGTTGAATATCCATACTCCGGTCAATACGTTGAGCGATCAGGCTCCGGTCATTTTCGTTGAGTATCCAGACTTCGGTCATTACATTGAGCGTTCAGGATCCAGTCATTTTTGTTGAGTATCATAACTCCATTTATTACGTTGAGCGTTCAGGATCCGGTGAGTTTCGTTGAGTATCCAGACTCCAAATATTACGTTGAGCGTTCAAGCTCCGGTCAGTTTCGTTGGGTATCCAGACTCCGGTGATTACGTTGATCGTTCAGGCTCCGGTCATTTTCGTTGACTATCCAGACTCGGGTTATTACGTTGAGCGTTCAGGCTCCGCTCAGTTTCATTGAGTATCCAGATTCCGGTTATTACTTTGAGCGTTCAGGCTCCAGTCAGTTTCGTTGGGTTTCCAGACTCCGGTTATTACGTTGAGCGTTCAGGGTCCAGTAAGTTTCGTTGGGTATCCAGACTCCGGTTATTACGTTAAGCGTTCAGACTCCGGTCAGTTTCGTTGGGTATCCAGACTCTAGTTATTACGTTGACCGTTCAGGCTCCGGTCATTTTCGTTGACTATCCAGACTCATGTTATTACGTTAAGCGTTCAGGCTCCGGTCAGTTTCGGTGAGTATCCAGATTCCGATTATTACGTTGAGCGTTCAGGCTCCGGTCAGTTTCGTTGGGTATCCAGACTCCGGTTTTTACATTGAGCGTTCAGGCTCCGGTCAGTTTCGTTGAGTATCCAGATTCCGGTTATTACGTTGAGCGTTCAGGCTCCGGTCACTTTCGTTGGGTATCCAGACTCCTGTTATTACGTTGAGCGTTCAGGCTCCGGTAAGTTTCATTGGGTATCCAGACTCCGGTTATTACGTTGAGCGTTCAGGCTCCAGTCAGTTTCGTTGGGTATCCAGACTCCAAATATTACATTGAGCGTTCAGGCTCCGGTTAGTTTCGTTATGTATCCAGACTCCGGTGATTACATTGATCGTTCAGGCTCCGGTCATTTTCGTTGACTATCCAGACTCGGGTTATTACGTTGAGCGTTCAGGCTCCGGTCAGTTTCGTTGAGTATCTAGATTTCGGTTATTACGTTGAGCGTTCAGGCTCCGGTCAGTTTCGTTGGGTATCCAGACTCCGGTTATTATGTTGAGCATTCAGGCTCCGGTAAGTTTCGTTGGGTATCCAGACTCCGGTTATTACGTTGAGCGTTCAGGCTCCGGTCAGTTTCGTTTGGTATCCAGACTCTAGTTATTATGTTGAGCGTTCGGGCTCCGGTCATTTTCGTTGAGTATCCAGACTCCGGTTATTAAGTTGAGTGTCAGGCTCCGATCATTTTCGTTGAGTATCCAGACTTTGATTATGACGTTGAGCGTTCAGGATCCGATCAGTTTCGTTGAGTATCCAGACTCCAAATATTACCTTGAGCGTTCAGGCTCCGGTCAATTTCATTGGGTATCCAGACTCTGGTGATTACGTTGATCGTTCAGGCTCCGGTCATTTTCGTTGACTATCTAGACTCGGGTTATTACGTTAAGCGTTCAGGCTCCGGTCAGTTTCGTTGAGTATCCAGATTCCGATTATCACGTTGAGCGTTCAGGCTCCGGTCAGTTTCGTTGGGTATCCAGACTCCGGTTTTTACGTTGAGCGTTCAGGCTCCGGTCATTTTCGTTGAGTATCCAGACTCCGGTTATTAAGTTGAGCGTCAGGCTCCGATCATTTTTGTTGAGTATCCAGACTCCGATTATTACGTTGAGCGTTCAGGCTCCGGTTATTTTAGTTGAGTATCCTTGCTCCGGTTATTACATTGAGGGTTCAGACTCCGGTCATTTTTGTTGAGTATCTAGACTCCTGTCATTACATTGAACGTTCAGGCTCCGATCATTTTCGTTGAATATCCATACTCTAGTCAATACGTTGAGCGATCAGGCTCCGGTCATTTTTGTTGAGTATCCAGACTTCGGTCATTACATTGAGCGTTCAGGATCCAGTCATTTTTGTTGAGTATCATAACTCCATTTATTACGTTGAGCGTTCAGGATCCGGTGAGTTTCGTTGAGTATCCAGACTCCAAATATTACGTTGAACGTTCAAGCTCCGGTCAGTTTCGTTGGGTATCCAGACTCCGGTGATTACGTTGATCGTTCAGGCTCCGGTTATTTTCGTTGACTATCCAAACTCGGGTTATTACTTTGAGCGTTCAGGCTCCGGTCAGTTTCGTTGGGTATCCAGACTCCGGTTATTACGTTGAGCGTTCAGGGTCCAGTAAGTTTCGTTGGGTATCCAGACTCCGGTTATTACGTTGAGCGTTCAGGGTCCAGTAAGTTTCGTTGGGTATCCAGACTCCGGTTATTACGTTAAGCGTTCAGGCTCCGGTCAGTTTCGTTGGGTATCCAGACTCTAGTTATTACGTTGACCGTTCAGGCTCCGGTCATTTTCGTTGACTATCCAGACTCATGTTATTACGTTAAGCGTTCAGGCTCCGGTCAGTTTCGTTGAGTATCCAGATTCCGATTATTACGTTGAGCGTTCAGGCTCCGGTCAGTTTCGTTGGGTATCCAGACTCCGGTTTTTACATTGAGCGTTCAGGCTCCGGTCAGTTTCGTTGAGTATCTAGATTCCGGTTATTACGTTGAGCGTTCAGGCTCCGGTCACTTTCGTTGGGTATCCAGACTCCTGTTATTACGTTGAGCGTTTAGGCTCCGGTAAGTTTCATTGGGTATCCAGACTCCGGTTATTACGTTGAGCGTTCAGGCTCCAGTCAGTTTCGTTGGGTATCCAGACTCCAAATATTACGTTGAGCGTTCAGGCTCCGGTTAGTTTCGTTATGTATCCAGACTCCGGTGATTACATTGATCGTTCAGGCTCCGGTCATTTTCGTTGACTATCCAGACTCGGGTTATTACGTTGAGCGTTCAGGCTCCGGTCAGTTTCGTTGAGTATCTAGATTCCGGTTATTACGTTGAGCGTTCAGGCTCCGGTCAGTTTCGTTGGGTATCCAGACTCCGGTTATTATGTTGAGCATTCAGGCTCCGGTAAGTTTCGTTGGGTATCCAGACTCCGGTTATTACGTTGAGCGTTCAGGCTCCGGTCAGTTTCGTTTGGTATCCAGACTCTAGTTATTATGTTGAGCGTTCGGGCTCCGGTCATTTTCGCTGAGTATCCAGACTCCGGTTATTAAGTTGAGTGTCAGGCTCCGATCATTTTCGTTGAGTATCCAGACTTTGATTATGACGTTGAGCGTTCAGGATCCGATCAGTTTCGTTGAGTATCCAGACTCCAAATATTACCTTGAGCGTTCAGGCTCCGGTCAGTTTCATTGGGTATCCAGACTCTGGTGATTACGTTGATCGTTCAGGCTCCGGTCATTTTCGTTGACTATCTACACTCGGGTTATTACGTTAAGCGTTCAGGCTCCGGTCAGTTTCGTTGAGTATCCAGATTCCGATTATCACGTTGAGCGTTCAGGCTCCGGTCAGTTTCGTTGGGTATCCAGACTCCGGTTTTTACGTTGAGCGTTCAGGCTTCGGTCATTTTCGTTGAGTATCCAGACTCCGGTTATTAAGTTGAGCGTCAGGCTCCGATCATTTTTGTTGAGTATCCAGACTCCGATTATTACGTTGAGCGTTCAGGCTCCGGTTATTTTAGTTGAGTATCCTTGCTCCGGTTATTACATTGAGGGTTCAGACTCCGGTCATTTTTGTTGAGTATCTAGACTCCTGTCATTACATTGAACGTTCAGGCTCCGATCATTTTCGTTGAATATCCATACTCCAGTCAATACGTTGAGCGATCAGGCTCCGGTCATTTTTGTTGAGTATCCAGACTTCGGTCATTACATTGAGCGTTCAGGATCCAGTCATTTTTGTTGAGTATCATAACTCCATTTATTACGTTGAGCGTTCAGGATCCGGTGAGTTTCGTTGAGTATCCAGACTCCAAATATTACGTTGAACGTTCAAGCTCCGGTCAGTTTCGTTGGGTATCCAGACTCCGGTGATTACGTTGATCGTTCAGGCTCCGGTTATTTTCGTTGACTATCCAGACTCGGGTTATTACTTTGAGTGTTCAGGCTCCGGTCAGTTTCGTTGGGTATCCAGACTCCGGTTATTACGTTGAGCGTTCAGGGTCCAGTAAGTTTCGTTGGGTATCCAGACTCCGGTTATTACGTTAAGCGTTCAGGCTCCGGTCAGTTTCGTTGGGTATCCAGACTCTAGTTATTACGTTGAGCGTTCAGGCTCCGGTCATTTTCGTTGACTATCCAGACTCATGTTATTACGTTAAGCGTTCAGGCTCCGGTCAGTTTCGTTGAGTATCCAGATTCCGATTATTACGTTGAGCGTCCAGGCTCCGGTCAGTTTCGTTGGGTATCCAGACTCCGGTTTTTACATTGAACGTTCAGGCTCCGGTCAGTTTCGTTGAGTATCCAGATTCCGGTTATTACGTTGAGCGTTCAGGCTCCGGTCACTTTCGTTGGGTATCCAGACTCCGGTTATTACGTTGAGCGTTCAGGCTCCGGTAAGTTTCGTTGGGTATCCAGACTCCGGTTATTACGTTGAGCGTTCAGGCTCCGGTCATTTTTGTTGAGTATCCAGACTCCGGTTATTAAGTTGAGTGTCAGGCTCCGATCATTTTCGGTGAGTATCCAGACTTCGATTATGACGTTGAGCGTTCAGGATCCGATCAGTTTCGTTGAGTATCCAGACTCCAAATATTATGTTGAGCGTTCAGGCTCCGGTCAGTTTCGTTATGTATCCAGACTCCGGTGATTACGTTGATCGTTCAGGCTCCGGTGATTTTTGTTGACTATCCAGACTCGGGTTATTACGTTGAGCGTTCAGGCTCCGGTCAGTTTCGTTGAGTATCCAGATTCCGGTTATTACGTTGAGCGTTCAGGCTCCGGTCAGTTTCGTTGGGTATCCAGACTCCGGTTATTACGTTGAGCGTTCAGGCTCCGGTAAGTTTCGTTGGGTATCCAGACTCCGGTTATTACGTTGAGCTTTCAGGCTCCGGTCAGTTTCGTTGGGTATCCAGACTCTAGTTATTACGTTGAGCGTTCAGGCTCCGATCATTTTCGTTGAGTATCCAGACTTCGATTATGACGTTGAGCGTTCAGGATCCGATCAGTTTCGTTGAGTATCCAGACTCCAAATATTACCTTGAGCGTTCAGGCTCCGGTCAGTTTTATTGGGTATCCAGACTCTGGTGATTACGTTGATTGTTCAGGCTCCGGTCATTTTCGTTGACTATCTAGACTCGGGTTATTACGTTAAGCGTTCAGGCTTCGGTCAGTTTCGTTGAGTATCCAGATTCCGATTATCACGTTGAGCATTCAGGCTCCGGTCAGTTTCGTTGGGTATCCAGACTCCGGTTTTTACGTTGAGCGTTCAGGCTCCGGTCATTTTCGTTGAGTATCCAGACTCCGGTTATTAAGTTGAGCGTCAGGCTCCGATCATTTTCGTTGAGTATCCAGACTCCGATTATTACGTTGAGCGTTCAGGCTCCGGTTATTTTAGTTGAGTATCCTTGCTCCGGTTATTACATTGAGGGTTCAGACTCCGGTCATTTTTGTTGAGTATCTAGACTCCTGTCATTACATTGAACGTTCAGGCTCCGATCATTTTCGTTGAATATCCATACTCCAGTCAATACGTTGAGCGATCAGGCTCCGGTCATTTTTGTTGAGTATCCAGACTTCGGTCATTACATTGAGCGTTCAGGATCCAGTCATTTTTGTTGAGTATCATAACTCCATTTATTACGTTGAGCGTTCAGGATCCGGTGAGTTTCGTTGAGTATCCAGACTCCAAATATTACGTTGAACGTTCAAGCTCCGGTCAGTTTCGTTGGGTATCCAGACTCCGGTGATTACGTTGATCGTTCAGGCTCCGGTTATTTTCGTTGACTATCCAGACTCGGGTTATTACTTTGAGCGTTCAGGCTCCGGTCAGTTTCGTTGGGTATCCAGACTCCGGTTATTACGTTGAGCGTTCAGGGTCCAGTAAGTTTCGTTGGGTATCCAGACTCCGGTTATTACGTTAAGCGTTCAGGCTCCGGTCAGTTTCGTTGGGTATCCAGACTCTAGTTATTACGTTGAGCGTTCAGGCTCCGGTCATTTTCGTTGACTATCCAGACTCATGTTATTACGTTAAGCGTTCAGGCTCCGGTCAGTTTCGTTGAGTATCCAGATTCCGATTATTACGTTGAGCGTTCAGGCTCCGGTCAGTTTCGTTGGGTATCAAGACTCCGGTTTTTACATTGAACGTTCAGGCTCCGGTCAGTTTCGTTGAGTATCCAGATTCCGGTTATTACGTTGAGCGTTCAGGCTCCGGTCACTTTCGTTGGGTATCCAGACTCCGGTTATTACGTTGAGCGTTCAGGCTCCGGTAAGTTTCGTTGGGTATCCAGACTCCGGTTATTACGTTGAGCGTTCAGGCTCCGGTCATTTTTGTTGAGTATCCAGACTCCGGTTATTAAGTTGAGTGTCAGGCTCCGATCATTTTCGGTGAGTATCCAGACTTCGATTATGACGTTGAACGTTCAGGATCCGATCAGTTTCGTTGAGTATCCAGACTCCAAATATTATGTTGAGCGTTCAGGCTCCGGTCAGTTTCGTTATGTATCCAGACTCCGGTGATTACGTTGATCGTTCAGGCTCCGGTGATTTTCGTTGACTATCCAGACTCGGGTTATTACGTTGAGCGTTCAGGCTCCGGTCAGTTTCGTTGAGTATCCAGATTCCGGTTATTACGTTGAGCGTTCAGGCTCCGGTCAGTTTCGTTGGGTATCCAGACTCCGGTTATTACGTTGAGCGTTCAGGCTCCGGTAAGTTTCGTTGGGTATCCAGACTCCGGTTATTACGTTGAGCTTTCAGGCTCCGATCAGTTTCGTTGGGTATCCAGACTCTAGTTATTACGTTGAGCATTCAGGCTCCGATCATTTTCGTTGAGTATCCAGACTTTGATTATGATGTTGAGCGTTCAGGATCCGATCAGTTTCGTTGAGTATCCAGACTCCAAATATTACCTTGAGCGTTCAGGCTCCGGTCAGTTTCATTGGGTATCCAGACTCTGGTGATTACGTTGATCGTTCAGGCTCCGGTCATTTTCGTTGACTATCTAGACTCGGGTTATTACGTTAAGCGTTCAGGCTCCGGTCAGTTTCGTTGAGTATCCAGATTCCGATTATCACGTTGAGCATTCAGGCTCCGGTCAGTTTCGTTGGGTATCCACACTCCGGTTTTTACGTTGAGCGTTCAGGCTCCGGTCATTTTCGTTGAGTATCCAGACTCCGGTTATTAAGTTGAGCGTCAGGCTCCGATCATTTTCGTTGAGTATCCAGACTCCGATTATTACGTTGAGCGTTCAGGCTCCGGTTATTTTAGTTGAGTATCCTTGCTCCGGTTATTACATTGAGGGTTCAGACTCCGGTCATTTTTGTTGAGTATCTAGACTCCTGTCATTACATTGAACGTTCAGGCTCCGATCATTTTCGTTGAATATCCATACTCCAGTCAATACGTTGAGCGATCAGGCTCCGGTCATTTTTGTTGAGTATCCAGACTTCGGTCATTACATTGAGCGTTCAGGATCCAGTCATTTTTGTTGAGTATCATAACTCCATTTATTACGTTGAGCGTTCAGGATCCGGTGAGTTTCGTTGAGTATCCAGACTCCAAATATAACGTTGAACGTTCAAGCTCCGGTCAGTTTCGTTGGGTATCCAGACTCCGGTGATTACGTTGATCGTTCAGCCTCCGGTTATTTTCGTTGACTATCCAGACTCGGGTTATTACTTTGAGCGTTCAGGCTCCGGTCAGTTTCGTTGGCTATCCAGACTCCGGTTATTACGTTGAGCGTTCAGGGTCCAGTAAGTTTCGTTGGGTATCCAGACTCCGGTTATTACGTTAAGCGTTCAGGCTCCGGTCAGTTTCGTTGGGTATCCAGACTCTAGTTATTACGTTGAGCGTTCAGGCTCCGGTCATTTTCGTTGACTATCCAGACTCATGTTATTACGTTAAGCGTTCAGGCTCCGGTCAGTTTCGTTGAGTATCCAGATTCCGATTATTACGTTGAGCGTTCAGGCTCCGGTCAGTTTCGTTGGGTATCCAGACTCCGGTTTTTACATTGAACGTTCAGGCTCCGGTCAGTTTCGTTGAGTATCCAGATTCCAGTTATTACGTTGAGCGTTCAGGCTCCGGCCACTTTCGTTGGGTATCCAGACTCCGGTTATTACGTTGAGCGTTCAGGCTCTGGTAAGTTTCGTTGGGTATCCAGACTCCGGTTATTACGTTGAGCGTTCAGGCTCCGGTCATTTTTGTTGAGTATCCAGACTCCGGTTATTAAGTTGAGTGTCAGGCTCCGATCATTTTCGGTGAGTATCCAGACTTCGATTATGACGTTGAGCGTTCAGGATCCGATCAGTTTCGTTGAGTATCCAGACTCCAAATATTATGTTGAGCGTTCAGGCTCCGGTCAGTTTCGTTATGTATCCAGACTCCGGTGATTACGTTGATCGTTCAGGCTCCGGTGATTTTCGTCGACTATCCAGACTCGGGTTATTACGTTGAGCGTTCAGGCTCCGGTCAGTTTCGTTGAGTATCCAGATTCCGATTATCACGTTGAGCGTTCAGGCTCCGGTCAGTTTCGTTGGGTATCCAGACTCCGGTTTTTACGTTGAGCGTTCAGGCTCCGGTCATTTTCGTTGAGTATCCAGACTCCGGTTATTAAGTTGAGCGTCAGGCTCCGATCATTTTTGTTGAGTATCCAGACTCCGATTATTACGTTGAGCGTTCAGGCTCCGGTTATTTTAGTTGAGTATCCTTGCTCCGGTTATTACATTGAGGGTTCAGACTCCGGTCATTTTTGTTGAGTATCTAGACTCCTGTCATTACATTGAACGTTCAGGCTCCGATCATTTTCGTTGAATATCCATACTCCAGTCAATACGTTGAGCGATCAGGCTCTGGTCATTTTTGTTGAGTATCCAGACTTCGGTCATTACATTGAGCGTTCAGGATCCAGTCATTTTTGTTGAGTATCATAACTCCATTTATTACGTTGAGCGTTCAGGATCCGGTGAGTTTCGTTGAGTATCCAGACTCCAAATATTACGTTGAACGTTCAAGCTCCGGTCAGTTTCGTTGGGTATCCAGACTCCGGTGATTACGTTGATCGTTCAGGCTCCGGTTATTTTCGTTGACTATCCAGACTCGGGTTATTACTTTGAGTGTTCAGGCTCCGGTCAGTTTCGTTGGGTATCCAGACTCCGGTTATTACGTTGAGCGTTCAGGGTCCAGTAAGTTTCGTTGGGTATCCAGACTCCGGTTATTACGTTAAGCATTCAGGCTCCGGTCAGTTTCGTTGGGTATCCAGACTCTAGTTATTACGTTGAGCGTTCAGGCTCCGGTCATTTTCGTTGACTATCCAGACTCATGTTATTACGTTAAGCGTTCAGGCTCCGGTCAGTTTCGTTGAGTATCCAGATTCCGATTATTACGTTGAGCGTCCAGGCTCCGGTCAGTTTCGTTGGGTATCCAGACTCCGGTTTTTACATTGAACGTTCAGGCTCTGGTCAGTTTCGTTGAGTATCCAGATTCCGGTTATTACGTTGAGCGTTCAGGCTCCGGTCACTTTCGTTGGGTATCCAGACTCCGGTTATTACGTTGAGCGTTCAGGCTCCGGTAAGTTTCGTTGGGTATCCAGACTCCGGTTATTACGTTGAGCGTTCAGGCTCCGGTCATTTTTGTTGAGTATCCAGACTCCGGTTATTAAGTTGAGTGTCAGGCTCCGATCATTTTCGGTGAGTATCCAGACTTCGATTATGACGTTGAGCGTTCAGGATCCGATCAGTTTCGTTGAGTATCCAGACTCCAAATATTATGTTGAGCGTTCAGGCTCCGGTCAGTTTCGTTATGTATCCAGACTCCGGTGATTACGTTGATCGTTCAGGCTCCGGTGATTTTCGTTGACTATCCAGACTCGGGTTATTACGTTGAGCGTTCAGGCTCCGGTCAGCTTCGTTGAGTATCCAGATTCCGGTTATTACGTTGAGCGTTCAGGCTCCGGTCAGTTTCGTTGGGTATCCAGACTCCGGTTATTACGTTGAGCGTTCAGGCTCCGGTAAGTTTCGTTGGGTATCCAGACTCCGGTTATTACGTTGAGCTTTCAGGCTCCGGTCAGTTTCGTTGGGTATCCAGACTCTAGTTATTACGTTGAGCGTTCAGGCTCCGATCATTTTCGTTGAGTATCCAGACTTCGATTATGACGTTGAGCGTTCAGGATCCGATCAGTTTCGTTGAGTATCCAGACTCCAAATATTACCTTGAGCGTTCAGGCTCCGGTCAGTTTTGTTGAGTATCTAGACTCCTGTCATTACATTGAACGTTCAGGCTCCGATCATTTTCGTTGAATATCCATACTCCAGTCAATACGTTGAGCGATCAGGCTCCGGTCATTTTTGTTGAGTATCCAGACTTCGGTCATTACATTGAGCGTTCAGGATCCAGTCATTTTTGTTGAGTATCATAACTCCATTTATTACGTTGAGCGTTCAGGATCCGGTGAGTTTCGTTGAGTATCCAGACTCCAAATATTACGTTGAACGTTCAAGCTCCGGTCAGTTTCGTTGGGTATCCAGACTCCGGTGATTACGTTGATCGTTCAGGCTCCGGTTATTTTCGTTGACTATCCAGACTCGGGTTATTACTTTGAGTGTTCAGGCTCCGGTCAGTTTCGTTGGGTATCCAGACTCCGGTTATTACGTTGAGCGTTCAGGGTCCAGTAAGTTTCGTTGGGTATCCAGACTCCGGTTATTACGTTAAGCATTCAGGCTCCGGTCAGTTTCGTTGGGTATCCAGACTCTAGTTATTACGTTGAGCGTTCAGGCTCCGGTCATTTTCGTTGACTATCCAGACTCATGTTATTACGTTAAGCGTTCAGGCTCCGGTCAGTTTCGTTGAGTATCCAGATTCCGATTATTACGTTGAGCGTCCAGGCTCCGGTCAGTTTCGTTGGGTATCCAGACTCCGGTTTTTACATTGAACGTTCAGGCTCTGGTCAGTTTCGTTGAGTATCCAGATTCCGGTTATTACGTTGAGCGTTCAGGCTCCGGTCACTTTCGTTGGGTATCCAGACTCCGGTTATTACGTTGAGCGTTCAGGCTCCGGTAAGTTTCGTTGGGTATCCAGACTCCGGTTATTACGTTGAGCGTTCAGGCTCCGGTCATTTTTGTTGAGTATCCAGACTCCGGTTATTAAGTTGAGTGTCAGGCTCCGATCATTTTCGGTGAGTATCCAGACTTCGATTATGACGTTGAGCGTTCAGGATCCGATCAGTTTCGTTGAGTATCCAGACTCCAAATATTATGTTGAGCGTTCAGGCTCCGGTCAGTTTCGTTATGTATCCAGACTCCGGTGATTACGTTGATCGTTCAGGCTCCGGTGATTTTCGTTGACTATCCAGACTCGGGTTATTACGTTGAGCGTTCAGGCTCCGGTCAGTTTCGTTGAGTATCCAGATTCCGGTTATTACGTTGAGCGTTCAGGCTCCGGTCAGTTTCGTTGGGTATCCAGACTCCGGTTATTACGTTGAGCGTTCAGGCTCCGGTAAGTTTCGTTGGGTATCCAGACTCCGGTTATTACGTTGAGCTTTCAGGCTCCGGTCAGTTTCGTTGGGTATCCAGACTCTAGTTATTACGTTGAGCGTTCAGGCTCCGATCATTTTCGTTGAGTATCCAGACTTCGATTATGACGTTGAGCGTTCAGGATCCGATCAGTTTCGTTGAGTATCCAGACTCCAAATATTACCTTGAGCGTTCAGGCTCCGGTCAGTTTTATTGGGTATCCAGACTCTGGTGATTACGTTGATTGTTCAGGCTCCGGTCATTTTCGTTGACTATCTAGACTCGGGTTATTACATTAAGCGTTCAGGCTTCGGTCAGTTTCGTTGAGTATCCAGATTCCGATTATCACGTTGAGCATTCAGGCTCCGGTCAGTTTCGTTGGGTATCCAGACTCCGGTTTTTACGTTGAGCGTTCAGGCTCCGGTCATTTTCGTTGAGTATCCAGACTCCGGTTATTAAGTTGAGCGTCAGGCTCCGATCATTTTCGTTGAGTATCCAGACTCCGATTATTACGTTGAGCGTTCAGGCTCCGGTTATTTTAGTTGAGTATCCTTGCTCCGGTTATTACATTGAGGGTTCAGACTCCGGTCATTTTTGTTGAGTATCTAGACTCCTGTCATTACATTGAACGTTCAGGCTCCGATCATTTTCGTTGAATATCCATACTCCAGTCAATACGTTGAGCGATCAGGCTCCGGTCATTTTTGTTGAGTATCCAGACTTCGGTCATTACATTGAGCGTTCAGGATCCAGTCATTTTTGTTGAGTATCATAACTACATTTATTACGTTGAGCGTTCAGGATCCGGTGAGTTTCGTTGAGTATCCAGACTCCAAATATTACGTTGAACGTTCAAGCTCCGGTCAGTTTCGTTGGGTATCCAGACTCCGGTGATTACGTTTATCGTTCAGGCTCCGGTTATTTTCGTTGACTATCCAGACTCGGGTTATTACTTTGAGCGTTCAGGCTCCGGTCAGTTTCGTTGGGTATCCAGACTCCGGTTATTACGTTGAGCGTTCAGGGTCCAGTAAGTTTCGTTGGGTATCCAGACTCCGGTTATTACGTTAAGCGTTCAGGCTCCGGTCAGTTTCGTTGGGTATCCAGACTCTAGTTATTACGTTGAGCGTTCAGGCTCCGGTCATTTTCGTTGACTATCCAGACTCATGTTATTACGTTAAGCGTTCAGGCTCCGGTCAGTTTCGTTGAGTATCCAGATTCCGATTATTACGTTGAGCGTTCAGGCTCCGGTCAGTTTCGTTGAGTATCCAGATTCCGATTATTACGTTGAGCGTTCAGGCTCCGGTCAGTTTCGTTGGGTATCCAGACTCCGGTTTTTACATTGAACGTTCAGGCTCCGGTCAGTTTCGTTGAGTATCCAGATTCCGGTTATTACGTTGAGCGTTCAGGCTCCGGTCACTTTCGTTGGGTATCCAGACTCCGGTTATTACGTTGAGCGTTCAGGCTCCGGTAAGTTTCGTTGGGTATCCAGACTCCGGTTATTACGTTGAGCGTTCAGGCTCCGGTCATTTTTGTTGAGTATCCAGACTCCGGTTATTAAGTTGAGTGTTAGGCTCCGATCATTTTCGGTGAGTATCCAGACTTCGATTATGACGTTGAACGTTCAGGATCCGATCAGTTTCGTTGAGTATCCAGACTCCAAATATTATGTTGAGCGTTCAGGCTCCGGTCAGTTTCGTTATGTATCCAGACTCCGGTGATTACGTTGATCGTTCAGGCTCCGGTGATTTTCGTTGACTATCCAGACTCGGGTTATTACGTTGAGCGTTCAGGCTCCGGTCAGTTTCGTTGAGTATCCAGATTCCGGTTATTACGTTGAGCGTTCAGGCTCCGGTCAGTTTCGTTGGGTATCCAGACTCCGGTTATTACGTTGAGCGTTCAGGCTCCGGTAAGTTTCGTTGGGTATCCAGACTCCGGTTATTACGTTGAGCTTTCAGGCTCCGATCAGTTTCGTTGGGTATCCAGACTCTAGTTATTACGTTGAGCATTCAGGCTCCGATCATTTTCGTTGAGTATCCAGACTTCGATTATGACGTTGAGCGTTCAGGATCCGATCAGTTTCGTTGAGTATCCAGACTCCAAATATTACCTTGAGCGTTCAGGCTCCGGTCAGTTTCATTGGGTATCCAGACTCTGGTGATTACGTTGATCGTTCAGGCTCCGGTCATTTTCGTTGACTATCTAGACTCGGGTTATTACGTTAAGCGTTCAGGCTCCGGTCAGTTTCGTTGAGTATCCAGATTCCGATTATCACGTTGAGCATTCAAGCTCCGGTCAGTTTCGTTGGGTATCCACACTCCGGTTTTTACGTTGAGCGTTCAGGCTCCGGTCATTTTTGTTGAGTATCCAGACTCCGGTTATTAAGTTGAGCGTCAGGCTCCGATCATTTTCGTTGAGTATCCAGACTCCGATTATTACGTTGAGCGTTCAGGCTCCGGTTATTTTAGTTGAGTATCCTTGCTCCGGTTATTACATTGAGGGTTCAGACTCCGGTCATTTTTGTTGAGTATCTAGACTCCTGTCATTACATTGAACGTTCAGGCTCCGATCATTTTCGTTGAATATCCATACTCCAGTCAATACGTTGAGCGATCAGGCTCCGGTCATTTTTGTTGAGTATCCAGACTTCGGTCATTACATTGAGCGTTCAGGATCCAGTCATTTTTGTTGAGTATCATAACTCCATTTATTACGTTGAGCGTTCAGGATCCGGTGAGTTTCGTTGAGTATCCAGACTCCAAATATTACGTTGAACGTTCAAGCTCCGGTCAGTTTCGTTGGGTATCCAGACTCCGGTGATTACGTTGATCGTTCAGCCTCCGGTTATTTTCGTTGACTATCCAGACTCGGGTTATTACTTTGAGCGTTCAGGCTCCGGTCAGTTTCGTTGGCTATCCAGACTCCGGTTATTACGTTGAGCGTTCAGGGTCCAGTAAGTTTCGTTGGGTATCCAGACTCCGGTTATTACGTTAAGCGTTCAGACTCCGGTCAGTTTCGTTGGGTATCCAGACTCTAGTTATTACGTTGACCGTTCAGGCTCCGGTCATTTTCGTTGACTATCCAGACTCATGTTATTACGTTAAGCGTTCAGGCTCCGGTCAGTTTCGGTGAGTATCCAGATTCCGATTATTACGTTGAGCGTTCAGGCTCCGGTCAGTTTCGTTGGGTATCCAGACTCCGGTTTTTACATTGAGCGTTCAGGCTCCGGTCAGTTTCGTTGAGTATCCAGATTCCGGTTATTACGTTGAGCGTTCAGGCTCCGGTCACTTTCGTTGGGTATCCAGACTCCGGTTATTACGTTGAGCGTTCAGGCTCTGGTAAGTTTCGTTGGGTATCCAGACTCCGGTTATTACGTTGAGCGTTCAGGCTCCGGTCATTTTTGTTGAGTATCCAGACTCCGGTTATTAAGTTGAGTGTCAGGCTCCGATCATTTTCGGTGAGTATCCAGACTTCGATTATGACGTTGAGCGTTCAGGATCCGATCAGTTTCGTTGAGTATCCAGACTCCAAATATTATGTTGAGCGTTCAGGCTCCGGTCAGTTTCGTTATGTATCCAGACTCCGGTGATTACGTTGATCGTTCAGGCTCCGGTGATTTTCGTTGACTATCCAGACTCGGGTTATTACGTTGAGCGTTCAGGCTCCGGTCAGTTTCGTTGAGTATCCAGATTCCGGTTATTACGTTGAGCGTTCAGGCTCCGGTCAGTTTCGTTGGGTATCCAGACTCCGGTTATTACGTTGAGCGTTCAGGCTCCGGTAAGTTTCGTTGGGTATCCAGACTCCGGTTATTACGTTGAGCTTTCAGGCTCCGGTCAGTTTCGTTGGGTATCCAGACTCTAGTTATTACGTTGAGCGTTCAGGCTCCGATCATTTTCGTTGAGTATCCAGACTTCGATTATGACATTGAGCGTTCAGGATCCGATCAGTTTCGTTGAGTATCCAGACTCCAAATATTACCTTGAGCGTTCAGGCTCCGGTCAGTTTCATTGGGTATCCAGACTCTGGTGATTACGTTGATCGTTCAGGCTCCGGTCATTTTCGTTGACTATCTAGACTCGGGTTATTACGTTAAGCGTTCAGGCTCCGGTCAGTTTCGTTGAGTATCCAGATTCCGATTATCATGTTGAGCATTCAGGCTCCGGTTAGTTTCGTTGGGTATCCAGACTCCGGTTTTTACGTTGAGCGTTCAGGCTCCGGTCATTTTCGTTGAGTATCCAGACTCCGGTTATTAAGTTGAGCGTCAGGCTCCGATCATTTTCGTTGAGTATCCAGACTCCGATTATTACGTTGAGCGTTCAGGCTCCGGTTATTTTAGTTGAGTATCCTTGCTCCGGTTATTACATTGAGGGTTCAGACTCCGGTCATTTTTGTTGAGTATCTAGACTCCTGTCATTACATTGAACGTTCAGGCTCCGATCATTTTCGTTGAATATCCATACTCCGGTCAATACGTTGAGCGATCAGGCTCCGGTCATTTTTGTTGAGTATCCAGACTTCGGTCATTACATTGAGCGTTCAGGATCCAGTCATTTTTGTTGAGTATCATAACTCCATTTATTACGTTGAGCGTTCAGGATCCGGTGAGTTTCGTTGAGTATCCAGACTCCAAATATTACGTTGAGCGTTCAAGCTCCGGTCAGTTTCGTTGGGTATCCAGACTCCGGTGATTACGTTGATCGTTCAGGCTCCGGTCATTTTCGTTGACTATCCAGACTCGGGTTATTACGTTGAGCGTTCAGGCTCCGCTCAGTTTCGTTGAGTATCCAGATTCCGGTTATTACTTTGAGCGTTCAGGCTCCGGTCAGTTTCGTTGGGTATCCAGACTCCGGTTATTACGTTGAGCATTCAGGGTCCAGTAAGTTTCGTTGGGTATCCAGACTCCGGTTATTACGTTAAGCGTTCAGGCTCCGGTCAGTTTCGTTGGGTATCCAGACTCTAATTATTACGTTGAGCGTTCAGGCTCCGGTCATTTTCGTTGACTATCCAGACTCATGTTATTACGTTAAGCGTTTAGGCTCCGGTCAGTTTCGTTGAGTATCCAGATTCCGATTATTACGTTGAGCGTTCAGGCTCCGATCAGTTTCATTGGGTATCCAGACTCCGATTTTTACATTGAGCGTTCAGGCTCCGGTCAGTTTCGTTGAGTATCCAGATTCCGGTTATTACGTTGAGCGTTCAGGCTTCGGTCACTTTCGTTGGGTATCCAGACTCCGGTTATTACGTTGAGCGTTCAGGCTCCGGTAAGTTTCGTTGGGTATCCAGACTCCGGTTATTACGTTGAGCGTTCAGGCTCCGGTCATTTTTGTTGAGTATCCAGACTCCGGTTATTAAGTTGAGTGTCAGGCTCCGATCATTTTCGGTGAGTATCCAGACTTCGATTATGACGTTGAGCGTTCAGGCTCCGGTCAGTTTCTTTATGTATCCAGACTCCGGTGATTACGTTGATCGTTCAGGCTCCGGTGATTTTCGTTGATTATCCAGACTCCGGTTATTACGTTGAACGTTCAGGCTCCGGTCAGTTTCGTTGGGTATCCAGACTCCGGTTATTACGTTGAGCGTTCAGGCTCCGGTAAGTTTCGTTGGGTATCCAGACTCCGGTTATTACGTTGAGCGTTCAGGCTCCGGTCAGTTTCGTTGGGTATCCAGACTCTAGTTATTACGTTGAGCGTTCAGGCTCCGATCATTTTCGTTGAGTATCCAGACTTCGATTATGACGTTGAGTGTCAGGCTCCGATCATTTTCGTTGAGTATCTAGACGTCGATTATGACGTTGAGTGTTCAGGATCCGATCAGTTTCGTTGAGTATCCAGACTCCAAATATTACCTTGAGCGTTCAGGCTCCGGTCAGTTTCATTGGGTATCCAGACTCCGGTGATTACGTTGATCGTTCAGGCTCCGATCATTTTTGTTGACTATCCAGACTCGGGTTATTACGTTAAGCGTTCAGGCTCCGGTCAGTTTCGTTGAGTATCCAGATTCCGATTATCACGTTGAGCGTTCAGGCTCCGGTCAGTTTCGTTGGGTATCCAGACTCCGGTTTTTACGTTGAGCGTTCAGGCTCCTGTCATTTTCGTTGAGTATCCAGACTCCGGTTATTAAGTTGAGCGTCAGGCTCCGATCATTTTCATTGAGTATCCAGACTCCGATTATTACATTGAGCGTTCAGGCTCCGGTTATTTTAGTTGAGTATCCTGACTCCGGTTATTACATTGAGGGTTCAGACTCCGGTCATTTTCGTTGAGTATCTAGACTCCTGTCATTACATTAAACGTTCAGGCTCCGACCATTTTCGTTGAATATCCATACTCCGGTCAATACATTGAGCGATCAGGCTCCGGTCATTTTCGTTGAGTATCCAGACTTCGGTCATTACATTGAGCGTTCAGGATCCAGTCATTTTTGTTGAGTATCATAACTTCATTTATTACGTTGAGCGTTCAGGATCCGGTGAGTTTCGTTGAGTATCCAGACTCCAAATATTACGTTGAGCGTTCAAGCTCCGGTCAGTTTCGTTGGGTATCCAGACTCCGGTGATTACGTTGATCGTTCAGGCTCCGGTCATTTTCGTTGACTATCCAGACTCGGGTTATTACGTTGAGCGTTCAGGCTCCGCTCAGTTTCGTTGAGTATCCAGATTCCGGTTATTACTTTGAGCGTTCATGCTCCGGTCAGTTTCGTTGGGTATCCAGACTCCGGTTATTACGTTCAGCGTTCAGGCTCCGGTAAGTTTCGTTGGGTATCCAGACTCCGGTTATTACGTTGAGCGTTCAGGCTCCGGTCAGTTTCGTTGGGTATCCAGACTCTAGTTATTACATTGAGCATTCAGGCTCCGGTCATTTTCGTTGACTATCCAGACTCGAGTTATTACATTAAGCGTTCAGGCTCCGGTCAGTTTCGTTGAGTATCCAGATTCCGATTATTACGTTGAGCGTTCAGGCTCCGATCAGTTTCATTGGGTATCCAGACTCCGGTTTTTACGTTGAACGTTCAAGCTCCGGTCAGTTTCGTTGAGTATCCAGATTCCGGTTATTACGTTGAGCGTTCAGGCTCCGGTCAGTTTCGTTGGGTATCCAGACTCCGGTTATTACGTTGAGCGTTCAGGCTCCGGTCATTTTCGTTGAGTATCCAGACTCCGGTTATTAAGTTGAGCGTCAGGCTCCGATCATTTTCGTTGAGTATCCAGACACCGATTATTACGTTGAGCGTTCAGGCTCCGGTTATTTTAGTTGAGTATCCTGACTCCGGTTATTACATTGAGGGTTCAGACTCCGGTCATTTTCTTTGAGTATCTAGACTCTTGTCATTACATTGAACGTTCAGGCTCCGATCATTTTCGTTGAATATCCATACTCCGGTCAATACATTGAGCGATCAGGCTCCGGTCATTTTCGTTGAGTATCTAGACTTCGGTCATTACATTGAGCGTTCAGGATCCAGTCATTTTTGTTGAGTATCATAACTCCATTTATTACGTTGAGCGTTCAGGATCCGGTGAGTTTCGTTGAGTATCCAGACTCCAAATATTACGTTGAGCGTTCAAGCTCCGGTCAGTTTCGTTGGGTATCCAGACTCCGGTGATTACGTTGATCGTTCAGGCTCCGGTCATTTTCGTTGACTATCCAGACTCGGGTTATTACGTTGAGCGTTCAGGCTCCGCTCAGTTTCGTTGAGTATCCAGATTCCGGTTATTACTTTGAGCGTTCATGCTCCAGTCAGTTTCGTTGGGTATCCAGACTCCGGTTATTACGTTCAGCGTTCAGGCTCCGGTAAGTTTCGTTGGGTATCCAGACTCCGGTTATTACGTTGAGCGTTTAGGCTCCGGTCAGTTTCGTTGGGTATCCAGACTCTAGTTATTACATTGAGCGTTCAGGCTCCGGTCATTTTCGTTGACTATCCAGACTCGGGTTATTACGTTAAGCGTTCAGGCTCCGGTCAGTTTCGTTGAGTATCCAGATTCCGATTATTACGTTGAGCGTTCAGGCTCCGGTCAGTTTCATTGGGTATCCAGACTCCGGTTTTTACGTTGAGCGTTCAAGCTCCGGTCAGTTTCGTTGAGTATCCAGATTCCGGTTATTACGTTGAGCGTTCAGGCTCCGGTCAGTTTCGTTGGGTATCCAGACTCCGGTTATTAGGTTGAGCGTTCAGGCTCCGGTAAGTTTCGTTGGGTATCCAGACTCCGGTTATTACGTTGAGCGTTCAGGCTCCGGTCAGTTTCGTTAGGTATCCAGACTCCGGTTTTTACGTTGAGCGTTCAGGCTCCGGTCAGTTTCGTTGAGTATCCAGATTCCGGTTATTACGTTGAGCGTTCAGGCTCCGGTCAGTTTCGTTGGGTATCCAGACTCCGGTTATTACGTTGAGCGTTCATGCTCCGCTCAGTTTCGTTGAGTATCCAGATTCCGGTTATTACTTTGAGCGTTCATGCTCCGGTCAGTTTCGTTGGGTATCCAGACTCCGGTTAGTACGTTCAGCGTTCAGGCTCCGGTAAGTTTCGTTGGGTATCCAGACTCCGGTTATTGAGCGTTCAGGCTCCGGTCAGTTTCGTTGGGTATCCAGACTCTAGTTATTACATTGATCGTTCAGGCTCCGGTCATTTTCGTTGACTATCCAGACTCGGGTTATTACGTTGAGCGTTCAGGCTCCGCTCAGTTTCGTTGAGTATCCAGATTCCGGTTATTACTTTGAGCGTTCATGCTCCAGTCAGTTTCGTTGGGTATCCAGACTCCGGTTATTACGTTCAGCGTTCAGGCTCCGGTAAGTTTCGTTGGGTATCCAGACTCCGGTTATTACGTTGAGCGTTTAGGCTCCGGTCAGTTTCGTTGGGTATCCAGACTCTAGTTATTACATTGAGCGTTCAGGCTCCGGTCATTTTCGTTGACTATCCAGACTCGGGTTATTACGTTAAGCGTTCAGGCTCCGGTCAGTTTCGTTGAGTATCCAGATTCCGATTATTACGTTGAGCGTTCAGGCTCCGGTCAGTTTCATTGGGTATCCAGACTCCGGTTTTTACGTTGAGCGTTCAAGCTCCGGTCAGTTTCGTTGAGTATCCAGATTCCGGTTATTACGTTGAGCGTTCAGGCTCCGGTCAGTTTCGTTGGGTATCCAGACTCCGGTTATTAGGTTGAGCGTTCAGGCTCCGGTAAGTTTCGTTGGGTATCCAGACTCCGGTTATTACGTTGAGCGTTCAGGCTCCGGTCAGTTTCGTTAGGTATCCAGACTCCGGTTTTTACGTTGAGCGTTCAGGCTCCGGTCAGTTTCGTTGAGTATCCAGATTCCAGTTATTACGTTGAGCGTTCAGGCTCCGGTCAGTTTCGTTGGGTATCCAGACTCCGGTTATTACGTTGAGCGTTCAGGCTCCGCTCAGTTTCGTTGAGTATCCAGATTCCGGTTATTACTTTGAGCGTTCATGCTCCGGTCAGTTTCGTTGGGTATCCAGACTCCGGTTATTACGTTCAGCGTTCAGGCTCCGGTAAGTTTCGTTGGGTATCCAGACTCCGGTTATTGAGCGTTCAGGCTCCGGTCAGTTTCGTTGGGTATCCAGACTCTAGTTATTACATTGAGCGTTCAGGCTCCGGTCATTTTCGTTGACTATCCAGACTCGGGTTATTACGTTAAGCGTTCAGGCTCCGGTCAGTTTCGTTGAGTATCCAGATTCTGATTATTACGTTGAGCGTTCAGGCTCCGGTCAGTTTCATTGGGTATCCAGACTCCGGTTTTTACGTTGAGCGTTCAAGCTCCGGTCAGTTTCGTTGAGTATCCAGATTACGGTTATTACGTTGAGCGTTCAGGCTCCGGTCAGTTTCGTTGGGTATCCAGACTCCGGTTATTACGTTAAGCGTTCAGGCTCCGGTCAGTGTCGTTGAGTATCCAGATTCCGATTATTACGTTGAGCGTTCAGGCTCCGGTCAGTTTCATTGGGTATCCAGACTCCGGTTTTTACGTTGAGCGTTCAAGCTCCGGTCAGTTTCGTTGAGTATCCAGATTCCGGTTATTACGTTGAGCGTTCAGGCTCCGGTCAGTTTCGTTGGGTATCCAGACTCCAGTTATTACGTTGAGCGTTCAGGCTCCGGTCATTTTCGTTGAGTATCCAGACTCCGGTTATTAAGTTGAGCGTCAGGCTCCGATCATTTTCGTTGAGTATCCAGACTCCGATTATTACGTTGAGCGTTCAGGCTCCGGTTATTTTAGTTGAGTATCCTGACTCCGGTTATTACATTGAGGGTTCAAACTCCGGTCATTTTCGTTGAGTATCTAGACTCCTGTCATTACATTGAACGTTCAGGCTCCGATCAATTTCGTTGAATATCCATACTCCGGTCAATACATTGAGCGATCAGGCTCCGGTCATTTTCATTGAGTATCCAGACTTCGGTCATTATATTGAGCGTTCAGGATCCAGTCATTTTTGTTGAGTATCATAACTCCATTTATTACGTTGAGCGTTCAGGATCCGGTGAGTTTCGTTGAGTATCCAGACTCCAAATATTACGTTGAGCGTTCAAGCTCCGGTCAGTTTCGTTGGGTATCCAGACTCCGGTGATTACGTTGATCGTTCAGGCTCCGGTCATTTTCGTTGACTATCCAGACTCGGGTTATTACGTTGAGCGTTCAGGCTCCGCTCAGTTTCGTTGAGTATCCAGATTCCGGTTATTACTTTGAGCGTTCATGCTCCGGTCAGTTTCGTTGGGTATCCAGACTCCGGTTATTACGTTCAGCGTTCAGGCTCCGGTAAGTTTCGTTGGGTATCCAGACTCCGGTTATTACGTTGAGCGTTCAGGCTCCGGTCAGTTTCGTTGGGTATCCAGACTCTAGTTATTACATTGAGCGTTCAGGCTCCGGTCATTTTCGTTGACTATCCAGACTCGGGTTATTACGTTAAGCGTTCAGGCTCCGGTCAGTTTCGTTGAGTATCCAGATTCCGATTATTACGTTGAGCGTTCAGGCTCCGGTCAGTTTCATTGGGTATCCAGACTCCGGTTTTTACGTTGAGCGTTCAAGCTCCGGTCAGTTTCGTTGAGTATCCAGATTCCGGTTATTACGTTGAGCGTTCAGGCTCCGGTCAGTTTCGTTGGGTATCCAGACTCCGGTTATTAGGTTGAGCGTTCAGGCTCCGGTAAGTTTCGTTGGGTATCCAGACTCCGGTTATTACGTTGAGCGTTCAGGCTCCGGTCAGTTTCGTTAGGTATCCAGACTCCGGTTTTTACGTTGAGCGTTCAGGCTCCGGTCAGTTTCGTTGAGTATCCAGATTCCGGTTATTACGTTGAGCGTTCAGGCTCCGGTCAGTTTCGTTGGGTATCCAGACTCCGGTTATTACGTTGAGCGTTCATGCTCCGCTCAGTTTCGTTGAGTATCCAGATTCCGGTTATTACTTTGAGCGTTCATGCTCCGGTCAGTTTCGTTGGGTATCCAGACTCCGGTTAGTACGTTCAGCGTTCAGGCTCCGGTAAGTTTCGTTGGGTATCCAGACTCCGGTTATTGAGCGTTCAGGCTCCGGTCAGTTTCGTTGGGTATCCAGACTCTAGTTATTACATTGATCGTTCAGGCTCCGGTCATTTTCGTTGACTATCCAGACTCGGGTTATTACGTTGAGCGTTCAGGCTCCGCTCAGTTTCGTTGAGTATCCAGATTCCGGTTATTACTTTGAGCGTTCATGCTCCAGTCAGTTTCGTTGGGTATCCAGACTCCGGTTATTACGTTCAGCGTTCAGGCTCCGGTAAGTTTCGTTGGGTATCCAGACTCCGGTTATTACGTTGAGCGTTTAGGCTCCGGTCAGTTTCGTTGGGTATCCAGACTCTAGTTATTACATTGAGCGTTCAGGCTCCGGTCATTTTCGTTGACTATCCAGACTCGGGTTATTACGTTAAGCGTTCAGGCTCCGGTCAGTTTCGTTGAGTATCCAGATTCCGATTATTACGTTGAGCGTTCAGGCTCCGGTCAGTTTCATTGGGTATCCAGACTCCGGTTTTTACGTTGAGCGTTCAAGCTCCGGTCAGTTTCGTTGAGTATCCAGATTCCGGTTATTACGTTGAGCGTTCAGGCTCCGGTCAGTTTCGTTGGGTATCCAGACTCCGGTTATTAGGTTGAGCGTTCAGGCTCCGGTAAGTTTCGTTGGGTATCCAGACTCCGGTTATTACGTTGAGCGTTCAGGCTCCGGTCAGTTTCGTTAGGTATCCAGACTCCGGTTTTTACGTTGAGCGTTCAGGCTCCGGTCAGTTTCGTTGAGTATCCAGATTCCGGTTATTACGTTGAGCGTTCAGGCTCCGGTCAGTTTCGTTGGGTATCCAGACTCCGGTTATTACGTTGAGCGTTCAGGCTCCGCTCAGTTTCGTTGAGTATCCAGATTCCGGTTATTACTTTGAGCGTTCATGCTCCGGTCAGTTTCGTTGGGTATCCAGACTCCGGTTATTACGTTCAGCGTTCAGGCTCCGGTAAGTTTCGTTGGGTATCCAGACTCCGGTTATTGAGCGTTCAGGCTCCGGTCAGTTTCGTTGGGTATCCAGACTCTAGTTATTACATTGAGCGTTCAGGCTCCGGTCATTTTCGTTGACTATCCAGACTCGGGTTATTACGTTAAGCGTTCAGGCTCCGGTCAGTTTCGTTGAGTATCCAGATTCTGATTATTACGTTGAGCGTTCAGGCTCCGGTCAGTTTCATTGGGTATCCAGACTCCGGTTTTTACGTTGAGCGTTCAAGCTCCGGTCAGTTTCGTTGAGTATCCAGATTACGGTTATTACGTTGAGCGTTCAGGCTCCGGTCAGTTTCGTTGGGTATCCAGACTCCGGTTATTACGTTAAGCGTTCAGGCTCCGGTCAGTTTCGTTGAGTATCCAGATTCCGATTATTACGTTGAGCGTTCAGGCTCCGGTCAGTTTTATTGGGTATCCAGACTCCGGTTTTTACGTTGAGCGTTCAAGCTCCGGTCAGTTTCGTTGAGTATCCAGATTCCGGTTATTACGTTGAGCGTTCAGGCTCCGGTCAGTTTCGTTGGGTATCCAGACTCCAGTTATTACGTTGAGCGTTCAGGCTCCGGTCATTTTCGTTGAGTATCCAGACTCCGGTTATTAAGTTGAGCGTCAGGCTCCGATCATTTTCGTTGAGTATCCAGACTCCGATTATTACGTTGAGCGTTCAGGCTCCGGTTATTTTAGTTGAGTATCCTGACTCCGGTTATTACATTGAGGGTTCAAACTCCGGTCATTTTCGTTGAGTATCTAGACTCCTGTCATTACATTGAACGTTCAGGCTCCGATCAATTTCGTTGAATATCCATACTCCGGTCAATACATTGAGCGATCAGGCTCCGGTCATTTTCATTGAGTATCCAGACTTCGGTCATTATATTGAGCGTTCAGGATCCAGTCATTTTTGTTGAGTATCATAACTCCATTTATTACGTTGAGCGTTCAGGATCCGGTGAGTTTCGTTGAGTATCCAGACTCCAAATATTACGTTGAGCGTTCAAGCTCCGGTCAGTTTCGTTGGGTATCCAGACTCCGGTGATTACGTTGATCGTTCAGGCTCCGGTCATTTTCGTTGACTATCCAGACTCGGGTTATTACGTTGAGCGTTCAGGCTCCGCTCAGTTTCGTTGAGTATCCAGATTCCGGTTATTACTTTGAGCGTTCATGCTCCGGTCAGTTTCGTTGGGTATCCAGACTCCGGTTATTACGTTCAGCGTTCAGGCTCCGGTAAGTTTCGTTGGGTATCCAGACTCCGGTTATTACGTTGAGCGTTCAGGCTCCGGTCAGTTTCGTTGGGTATCCAGACTCTAGTTATTACATTGAGCGTTCAGGCTCCGGTCATTTTCGTTGACTATCCAGACTCGGGTTATTACGTTAAGCGTTCAGGCTCCGGTCAGTTTCGTTGAGTATCCAGATTCCGATTATTACGTTGAGCGTTCAGGCTCCGGTCAGTTTCATTGGGTATCCAGACTCCGGTTTTTACGTTGAGCGTTCAAGCTCCGGTCAGTTTCGTTGAGTATCCAGATTCCGGTTATTACGTTGAGCGTTCAGGCTCCGGTTAGTTTCGTTGGGTATCCAGACTCCGGTTATTACGTTGAGCGTTCAAGCTCCGGTCAGTTTCGTTGAGTATCCAGATTCCGATTATTACGTTGAGCGTTCAGGCTCCGGTCAGTTTCATTGGGTATCCAGACTCCAGTTTTTACGTTGAGCGTTCAAGCTCCGGTCAGTTTCGTTGAGTATCCAGATTCCGGTTATTACGTTGAGCGTTCAGGCTCCGGTTAGTTTCGTTGGGTATCCAGACTCCGGTTATTACGTTGAGCGTTCAGGCTCCGGTCAGTTTCGTTGGGTATCCAGGCTCTAGTTATTACGTTGAGCGTTCAGGCTCCGGTCATTTTCGTTGAGTATCCAGACTCCGGTCATTATATTGAGCGTTCAGGATCCAGTCATTTTCGTTGAGTATCATAACTCCATTTATTATGTTGAGCGTTCAGGATCTGGTCAGTTTCGTTGAGTAACCAGACTACAAATATTAAGTTGAGCGTTTAGGCTCCGGTCAGTTTCGTTGGGTATCTAGACTCCGGTGATTACGTTGATCGTTCAGGCTCCGGTCATTTATGTTGACTATCCAGACTCGGGTTATTACGTTAAGCGTTCAGGCTCCGGTTAGTTTTGTTGAGTATCCAGATTCCGATTATTACGTTGAGCGTTCATGTCGCTACTGCGAAAATTGGCGTCGGCTTGACAGGAGAGTCGCCACCGTGCGTTATTTATCCCTCAGAGCGGGAAAGGAAACGCTCGAAGTAAACCTCGCAAAGACGGGAAAAGGTATGGTCATCGCAACCAAAACCTGGATTCGGGAGTCGGTTACGCAAGGGGAAGATATTAGCACCCCTCACGTCCATCGTACTCGATGGGATCCACGCTTGGTGTTTATAAGGAAAAGGGTGTTTATCTATCTACGCTAATGGTCAGTCTGAAAAGAAAAGAAAAGGACAGGACTCGACAGAACATACGGTGTTCTGGGCCTACGTACTCCCTCGTGCAATGGGAAAGTCAGAGTCAACGTAGTTCGACTACCTACGTCTAAACAGGGAAAGGTTGCTCACCAGGACATCGCATCCTGTGCCTACGTACTTCCACACAGCATGGAAGATCAGAGCAAACGTAGTTCGACTAACTACGACACAAGCTACTCCAAAGCTCCTACTGAAAGGAAAGGGAAAAGACACCCTAAACTATAGCTGAAAAAGGGGAATCTACCTACTGCTATCACGCCTGGTTGACCATCCTAATGTCTATCATAACGACTCCGCAGCGGAGAAGTCAGAGTTCCTAAGGGATCATGGCAACGGGACTAAACGGCAAACAAGAATTAACTACAAAGTAAAGAAATACTAGAAATATGCATGAATGCAACAACTAAACAATCAAGGCGCAAAGGCCGCAAACCACAAAGGCAAGGGCGCTCAGCTCTACCAAATACCAACAAGCAAAGCCACCCAATAACAAACAAGCAGAAGGAGGACCACCTCAACTTCTCATGCACACAAAGTCTACTTCTAAGATGCACCTACCTCAGGACTATCTAGATGAACACCTAAGTCTAATGCAACACAACACCACACAAGTCAAACAACATAAAGAGACAGCTAGCTAACCTGACAAACCTCTATCCAAAGCTTAAACAAAAACCCTGAGCAAGACCCTTAACAAACAAACTTCTAATCTATCTCTGAACAAAACTCTATACAACACCTTAAGCAAAACTCTAAGCAAAACTCTAATCAAAACCCTAAGCAAGAGGAATCAATCCCAGTCTCCAAGCTTCAGAACAAGCTTACCAAAGAAAGGGAGCTAAGTAGACAAACTCATAGTGCCTTCCTCAGGAAAGTACCAGGAGGTTACCCCTCAGGAGTCATATCCTACGCGGCTCGACAACTGTGATCAGTTTACATTCCTCCTCAGGAGAAACTAAACTCACATGAAGGCTCTGGCGTCATTGGATATTTGAGAAATCCTATCTGAACTAAGGGAACTAAGTGAACAGACCCATAGGACCTTCCTCAGGAAAGTACTAGGAGACTGACACTTAGGAATCGTATCCTATGTGGCTCAACAACTGTGATCAGTTTACATTCCTCCTCAGGAGAAATTAAACTCACAAGTCGGCTCCAACATCATTGGATACTTAAGAAATCCTAGATGAACTAGAGGAACTAAGTGAACAGACCCATAGGACCTTCCTCAGGAAAGTACTAGGAGGCTGACACTTAGGAATCGTATCCTACGTGGCTCAACAACTGTGATCAGTTTACATTCCTCCTCAGGAGAAATTAAACTCACAAGTTGGCTCCAACATCACTGGATACTTAAGAAAGAGGTGGGAAGAAAGAATGAAAGTCATTCATAGTGCCTTCCTCAGGAAAGTACCATAAATTCCCTTCAAACTTCAGGATCTCGAACCTCGCAAACAGGGAACAAGCTCCTAGACTAAGCCTCAATCCACTGCATCCTTGCAAGCTCCAACAGGACTTCATCCAGCCTCCATCTTCAAGAAGAAACCACAGGCCATCAAACCACAAGAAACTATCTCTGAAGTTCAACCACAGTTGAACTTCAAAGTCAGAAGTCATCAAGACTTCTCCTATCCTCCAGCTCAGACTAAAAATATATCAGAACATCCTAAAAATCTATCAAAAAAACTAAGGGAAACCTACATGGCTCTATGACAACATACTAAAAAATCAGAGCAAAACTCAATACCAGATGCAAGAACCAAAATCAACAAAGCAGACATATCCACAAACCAATTATTCACTATCAAAATAATACAAAAAATGCAATTAAACTGAAAATGCATGATTAAGCTAATGTTTTTGTACCGTAAAATTCTACATTGAATTACGAGTCTACAGAAAAAAGAACGGAATTATTTGGTCGAATCTACTATTTTTTATGAATTTTCTAATAATATGCATGCACTAAAAAATATTAAAAAAAGTCATGTAAATGGAAAATATACCAAAAATAGTAAACAAAAATAAAATGGCATTTTTATTTTTATTTAATTTTCTAGACATCTTCATGAAGTGGTAGAAAAAACAAGAAATTAAAAATCAATCATTTTCATTTTATTATGAATTTTATAATGTGCAAGAAAATATTAAAAGAAATTAAAAAACAAAATGGAATCAAATGGGAGGGGGGTTCAAACAGCAATGATTTCAGTTAAAATCCTAAGTGGGCCAGGATGGGGGGTGGTGTACATAGCAAAGGGCGTAGGCCCAAAGAAATCAGAAATTCATTACAAAATAAAAGAGGAAAAAAAAACGCCTGGGGGTGCAACTAGTAAGTTTTTCATGTTATTCTCACTGGGCTTACGCACCAGGGGGGTGCGAATAGCAATGGGCCTAAGGCCCAGTCCACACTCATCTGTCTCTCACACGAAGGGGGGGGGGGAATGAGTAAAATGGGGGTGCGTTTCAGCAAAACGCGTTTGGGCTTAAACCCAAACCCTAACCCTAGCCCAATTATCCAGTGAACAAAACCTATCCCCTTCCACACTCTGATCACTGTTCACCGTTGAACCCTAGCCGTTCGCAGCTCACCCTCTCTCTGCAACTCATTTCCAGAAAACCCCAAACAAACTTCACACATCCCACATGAAACCTCATTCCCTAATTCAAAAACCACCTAAACCTAACCTGGACTCTAATTGGAACAACCTAACATGCACATCTCAAACGAACACCATAATCCAACTGAACAAACAACTAGGAGGCAAGAAGAATCACCTGGAGCGAAGCCGGAGACGATACGATTTCTGGAAAACGCCTCTTGAAGGCGACGGAGTTCTTGAGATTCTTGGAAGATCGAACGCACAAGGTGAAGACCTTCGAAGATCGTTGAAGATCTTGCAGAAACCTGAAGAATCTGAGGGGAAACTGATGGAGAAGCGATGGCAACCTATGAATCTCGCTGGGAAGATGATGAACGCGCTTAGATGTTCTTGAACGGGAAACACAGATGATGAAGGTCCATGAAGAACAACGAGGTTCTGGGGAAATCTGGAAGGATTGATGGAGTTCTTAATGATGATGATGAACGAAGACGTTACGATGAAGCTTGGAGGGGTTTCTGGGTTTTCGCTGAAGAATGATGAAGGTTTGAGTGGTTTCTGGAAAAGTTGTTCTTGAGACGCGAGGGAGATTTGATGTTCTGGAAATTTGGTTGAGGTTTCCGGCGGTGTTGAATTCTCCGGCGAGGGCGTGTGGCTGGGGATCGGAGGAAAGAAGAGGAAGAAGATGAAGATCCTGAGGGTTTTCTGCAGTTTTGCAGTTTCCGGTGAGGGACGGCGATGTTAAGGGCGGCCGGACGGGGTTTGCATGCCGGCCGGTGGCTTCTCCGGCGATGGGTGCAGTGGAGACAAGTGTCTCAGAGGAGGTCCTGCATGCAGGATGCGTGGCGTGCGGTTGAGGGAGTGGAGAGGTGGTGACACGCGTGAGACGCGCTGGCAGAGGGGGAATGTAGTGGAAAACGCGTGGCAGTGAGAGAGGGGACTCTGAGTTGTGTGGTGGCTTCCTTCTGGGTGCAACGCGTGTCACCCTTTATACCTGGACAAGTGGCATTTTGGCCAAAAATTGCATAAAAAAACTGGACTGAAGATCTCATTGGGCCTCCAGCCTGCTGGGCCCACGAATTTGATTACAAACTCCACAATCTGGACAAACAAACAAAAAAGATTAATATTCAATTGACCTAATTAAGACTACCCCTAATTAACTAGTGATTAATCCTAATTGAACTAAACAAATTCAATTAACCTAATTAAACTCTAATTTAACCTAAAAATGATTAAAAATCTACCAATCTCTAAAAAAACCACTAAAATTCTGTTTAATTTCTATTAAAAATTCTATAAAACAATCTATACTATTATTTAATATCTATTTAAAAGACAAACTATATTAACACAAATTTTATTTATTTCTATTTAAAACTATTAAAATTCCTATTAACATAAAAGAAAAATCTATAATATTTTCTATATTATCTAAAACAATTAAAAACAATTTTAAAATCTATTATATTCTAAAAATGATAAAAAAAACTATTAAATCTATTTAAAAAATATATAAAATTCTAAAAAAAGATTTAAACTATCAAAAAATACAAAAACCCTATTTAAATTCCAGAAAAATCTATAAAGCCTATTAAAAATCCGCAAAAAGCTATTAAAACCCTAAAAATGCAGACAAATGCAAATGACCACCATAAAAGAGCGCACGAGACCAGATCGAATCGAACAGAGAACCCCGGGCATCAGAATATCCCAAAATCACTATGCAAGCTAAAAATCACCGAGGAGCGCACAATTCCCTGAAAAATAAAACCCTGGTGATCTAGACTGGATCTGCCATATCTGATAGACGTAAACCAAGCTATAACCCTGATATCCTCTGTTTGGGCACAAATATCATGCGTCTGATTTGCGAATATGAATTTAAACCACGAGTCAGATAGGAGAACCGGTTGGTCAAATTTTAGGGTGCAACAGCTGCCCCTATTCAAGCGACATGGACCTGGAGGGTTTGAAGAGCGCTCATCCTTCAAACATTCGGAGGTACGAGACGGTTGAATACAAATAAAACCCGAAAATTTGCCCACCGCGAGCATATACTGTAAACTGCTTGGGGAATAAAATCCTGAAAACCGAGTCCAGTCATTCCGGCACCAAACTGATCAATCATCTGGTAAAAGAAATCCTGATTTTAACGCCAATTACCTGTGATACCCTATATAACAATCCCTGAGGGTTGCAACAAAACACCTGATCCTTTCACATTGCCTACTGATAGGCAGGAAGAGAAATATACTCACATTGTCCAAAGATGGACGGGAAGACATCCTGATTGAATACTCACCTCGTCTAATGATAGACGGAAAGACAACATTAATCTCCATACTCACATCGTCTAAGGATAGACGGGAAGAAATAACCTCCATACTCACATCGTCTAGGGATAGACGGAAAGACAACATTAATCTCCATACTCACATCGTCTAATGATAGACGGGAAGACGTTCTGATTGAATACTCACCTCGTCTAATGATAGACGGAAAGACAACATTAATCTCCATACTCACATCGTCTAAAGATAGACGGGAAGACGTTCATAATCTCCATACTCACATCGTCTAAGGATAGACGGAAAGAACCATAATCTCCAAACTCACATCGTCTAAGGGTAGACGGGATCATCCTGATTGATGAAACAAATCAATATTCCCATCGTCTAAGGATAGACGGGAAGAAATAATCTCCATACTCACATCGTCTAATGGTAGACGGCAAGACACCATTAATCTCCATACTCACATCGTCTAAGGATAGACGGAAAGACACCGTTAATCTCCATACTCACATCGTCTAATGATAGACGGAAAGACACCATTAATCTCCATACTCACATCGTCTAATGATAGACGGGAAGACGTTCATAATCTCCATACTCACATCGTCTAAGGATAGACGGAAAGAACCATAATCTCCAAACTCACATCGTCTAAGGGTAGACGGGATCATCCTGATTGATGAAACAAATCAATATTCACATCGTCTAAGGATAGACAGGAAGAAATAATCTCCATACTCACATCGTCTAATGGTAGACGGCAAGACACCATTAATCTCCATACTCACATCGTCTAAGGATAGACGGAAAGACACCATTAATCTCCATACTCACATGTCTAATGATAGACGGAAAGACACCATTAATCTCCATACTCACATCGTCTAATGATAGACGGAAAGACACCATTACGCAATTCAACACCATCCCTTGAATTTCAGAATCCTTCTGTCTACGGGAATTGATGGAAAGAACAATATCCTTGAAGGGGCCACATCATCAGTATGGACCGATGGGAAGAAAACCACCTTTAAAGAACCATGTCGTCAATAAGAATCGACAATCACGAAAACTGAACATTCTTCGAAGAGCCTCGACATCAATAAGGATTGACGGTCAGAAAAGTCCCTCTTGAAACGTCATCTCCTCCAATAAACAGAAAGAAAACAACTATCCGAAATATCGTTTTGAAACCCCTCAACAACCAAAGATAGCCAGAGAAGACTCGCTGGGGAAACTCACCATACGTATGATCTGGCAATAAGAAAACCCGCTGAAAAATCACCTGAAACTTCACATCGTCTACTGATAGACGGAAAGAAATGCCACTTGCTAGAGAAACTCTGTTTTGAACCCCATTGAAAATCACCCAAAACTTCACATCGTCTAAGGATAGTCGGGAAGAAAACCACGTTCAAACTCAAGACGTCTAATGATAGACGGAGAAATCCACTTATTGGAGGAACACATCGTCAATATGAATCGACGGGAAGAAAAGTCTGCCGATGCCAGATGACTGATTGATCAAAGCACAACTATTGTATGATCTGATACAAATAATCTGCTGAACTGTCTGAACACTGCCGCTGGATAAATGCCCCTGAACTGATCACAGAGTAATTCACGCGCCATGTGAGGCTGGCAGAAAACCTGACTTATGCTTCGTATGCATATGTGTATGCTTTAATCTTTCTACGGCGTAATGCTCCATTCAGGATGAAAATGCTACGCATTTTGACAATGACATGCAAGTATGATGCAAATATGATAATGCATGCAATATGCTAATGCAGGCTCGAGCTGCCGGAGAAAGTCGGGTACAGAAAACCACTTCAGCAACATAAATGTTGAAGACGAAGCCAACTCCGCTGGGGATATACCGGATATCACAGGATTATCCCAGCAAAATAAATGTTGGGGGAGTGAAATCAACTCCGCTGGGGATATTGGGAACTTAACCGAACACCTCGACGAAGTAATACCCTGCTGGGGAATGTAACTCCGTGGTGAAATAGCAGATGTGCTGAATATGACTGGACTCCTCTGGGGATAGCTTACCCATACCAACGACGAATTGGACTTTGCCGGAGAAAATGAACGGAGTCTTCCCGCGTATTGCCGAAAATTGGATTTGGAAACTGATGCGCCAACACGGATGGGCCTCACAGTGATTGCCAACATGAATTTGAACTTTTAGGCTATCCGTGATGGGTCAGGTACAACTGACGCTGGAAAACACTCTGCCTGAATACACAGTCTCCTAGTGGAAGAGTCAAGGGATAGTAACACGACTTCCCGCATTCGTCTCGCTCTCGAAAATCGACTGAATCTGCTCGAATAACTCTGAATGACCCTGCTGATATGGAGAAGAACAATCCTTTCGCTTCTGATATGACCCAGCCTGCGGGGCCTCTGTAGGGATAGTCCTCAAAAGGAAGTCTGAAAATTTGTTCCCTGATGGTCTGATACGACATGCCCCGGTGTTCTGAACTTCGGAGAGATGCCTCACATCAAATGCTTCTCGAATAACCTTTGCACGCTTAAAATGGCCTGCCCCTGACTGCAATGACCTTGCCCCTGATTATCTGATTTAGAGTAGTGCCCCTGACTACGAGATATTCACCGAATCTCGACCGGATTGCCCCAGGATAACTGACTTTGAAAGGCTGACCTGACTGGGGATTACATTAATGGCTTGCCCCTGCTCTCGGAACATTTGGGCGCCCTGTATTCTATCCTGAACATACATTTGCACTGTAGGAAACTTTTCTGCTGTCAAGCGCTCACTCGCAAGTAAAACAAGTTGTTATGCGTAAAAGATGTATTAATGCAACACATATGATAGCTTTGACATCCAATCTGTTCACTGGGAATAGGAAAAAACAGCTTATGGCATATAATGCACAAACATTTATCAAGAATATCAACATCAGTACCAACATAGTATGAAGAACCCTTTTAGGAGTCAGAATCGACGCGACCTTTACCGAAGTATGCTTTCGAAACAACCTGCTTCAATTAGGACTTTTGAAGGTTGTAACGTGGTCAGGTTCATGGTTTTGAAAGAAAGGATAAAGGCTCAAAGTTTGTTTTAACCCACCCATTCTCCTTGATGTTCTCCCATCCTACGTTCAGCTAATTCAACCTTAGCGCTCACCTCTCAGAGGCGGAAAGATAGGAGTGATAGTTCGAGAAATTATGATTGTTGGAGTGACAGCCACTCACCTCTTTGTCTTCGACACTTGGGGTCACCCGACTCGTATTTCCTTTGAGGACTTTTCTTTTGTCATCCTTTCATCTTTTTCTTTTCATATCCCTAACTTTTGCCTGGACTGACTCCTTTTGAGTTTCTTTTGATTTTTTAAGTCCAGCGGGATGCCCTCATTTTTGCCTAAGTCATTTGTTTTGAAGTTTTCTTGACTTAGCGGGCTTTTGACTCTCTTTTTTTTTCTTCGTTTTTTCTTTCGAACGAGTCGTGTGACACTGGTTGTCTGACTCTTTGGGGAATGACATGACTGCCCCACTCTTGATTTAACCATTGTGGTCTTTTAGGCACGACCTCTAGGGGCGTGATTGATCCTCAAACGGACACTCCTTTTGCAATTTGGACGCTCGGTCAAATTAGCTAACACCTACCCTGCCCCAGGTTAAGATTGAGGGTTTTTCGCTTTCAGAAAGAACTCCTACTACTAGGCTCAAAGGGGTTGACAAGGGATTATCTTCCTTATAACTCCGGTGTTTAGGGATTTGAAACAATGCATGTACATCATCAACAGGTTTTATTTCAAAAGCATACGATATCGGAAGTTTGCACGTCGTTCATTTTCGTCATCCTCCCCAGATTCTTCTTAACCAAGCGTTGGACATTTGTAAAAAACAATTAGTGAACACGAATGGATTCAATCAAAACATGCATATTTATTTCATTATCATCAATTGAATGAAAACAACAAGTTTTACAAACAAGATTGCATTTTAACCAGGAAAGAAACTACAAATGTAAAGACATGACAAGATAAAACAAGAAAAAAATGCTAGCTTCCGAGAGCCGGGCTTTCACATCTGTCCTGCTGCTGAACCAGCTATCTTCGCATTCAGTTATTAGAGACAATTTGATGCTGTCCTGATCTGCTTTCAACGACCCAACCAGATTATAGAGCCCCTTTTCCTTCATTCAGATGATTTTGGGACTTCCCTGCCTGAAGCTGATCGCTGCACTATCAAGTAGATCCTGCACTTTGTGCTTGAAGGCCAGACAATCTTCAATGTTGTGCCCCTGTGCTCCTGAATGGAAATCACAGCGCTCCTTGATATCATAACCTGCCGGAGGTGTACCTGTCAGCGGAGCTAACTTCCTCTTCTCAACCAACTGCAATCGTAGCAACTCCTGAAGAAGTTCGGCATATGGCATCGGAGGCACCTTAAATACCCTCAATGGCTTCTGATTTTGAGCTTTTCGCTGATCGGGATGCAGCTGCCTTTTCCACTGTTGAGATCGTTGTTGTTGTTGCTGGTATCGGGTTGACTCTTGAACACCCTTCGTAGCAAGTACAACATCGGTTTCTTGACTTTCACTGTACTGATTAAAGCCCTCCTTATGCTTAGCCATTTTATTTCTCAGATCTGCCCCAGGAACAGGCAACAGTTGTGGGCATGGAGATTCTGACACCATGGAGTCCAGGATACGCTTCTGACCCACTGCAGCTTTAGAAACATCTGTCATCTGAGCATCGTCTGGGATAGGAGCAATACGTACAGCTACGCCGCTCGGCGTGAATTCAATATCGTGCGAGTCAATCAGATCTTGAACATTGTGCTTAAAAGCATGACAACCCTCGATGTCGTGTCCGAGTGCCCCAGAATGAAACTCGCATTGCTTGCTGGCATCGTACCCATGAGGAAGCACTCTCGTTGGTGGTTCCAACATTCTCTTTTCAACCAGATTAAACCTCAATAAAGTCTGCAAGAGCTCAGCATATGTCATAGGCGGTGCCTCAAATATTCTCTTTGGCTTTCCCTCCTGAAT
The DNA here is from genome assembly GCA_963859935.3 of Lathyrus sativus. NCBI lineage: Eukaryota > Viridiplantae > Streptophyta > Magnoliopsida > Fabales > Fabaceae > Lathyrus > Lathyrus sativus. The sequence goes on from OZ012736.1 coordinate 271,111,400, forward strand.
CCTCCGTTGAGCCGGATGCACCCTCTGTTGCTGCTGCTCAGGTTCTACGGGCACCGGTGGCACGAGCTTTTTCACTACGGGTTCGAATAGTTGATCATCCTCTTTCCTAAGCACATTCTTGACAACCTCCATGATCAAGCTCATTTGGGTCTTCAGCTGACTCCTCTCCTCTTTGAGAATCTTCTGCTCCAAACGCATCTCTTGCATGCCTCTCATCATCTGCCCTAGCTGGCTTCGGACTTCAATCAATTCAAACTGATTCTGTTCCATATCTCTGAAGGAATTCCTGCAACAAACTGAGACGATGAGGAAATAAGACCCACGGTTCTGATGTACCTGTTAAATGATAATGCAATGCAGAAAGCAAACACATATTCATAACGAGACAAAGAGAAACTCAAGCTATCAGTACACAGACGAACATCTCCCACACATGTACAATCAACAAAAGCATCACGTAGGCACAAATGAATATGAATACGATGACCCCAGCCAACAGTCCTGGTGGTGGTCAGCAAACACTAGTGCACAAAAGCTAAACGGATTATGCAGAGAAAACAAATGCGACACCCGGCACATAAACTTCTAGAAACTTCTCCCATATTCAACTGGACTCTCTGACTGACAATCTTCATAGCACACACTTCCTGTGGAGTCTTCCATGACATTAACTGACGAACCCACACAACTGGATGATGTAAAATCATTAATCTGAACAAAACCCTGAGGAGTGGTGCAAATCCGGCTAGAATCTAACAGATCCTGAACCTGACTTCTAAGAACTTTACAATCATTTGTTGAATGCCCCTGTGCCCCAACATGGTACTCACAGCGGGCGCTGGCATCAAAACCTGGAGGATACGGTGGAATCACCGGCTTAGTCTCTTTCGGCACTATCAATCCACTTTTGACCAGATCTGGCAACAACTGACTGTACGACACTGGTAGCTGAGTAAACTGCCTTTCAGGTTTCCTTGGTCTTCGTGGGGCATGCTGACGGGATCGACGATAAGATGACCGTTGACTTGAAGTGTCTGAAAACCGATCCTGAGATGCTAGAGATTCTGATATGGCGTCATCTCCTTCCCACTCTTCTTGAGAACTGACAACTGACTCAATCTTATTAACTGGGACGTAAGGGACATCTCGAAACTTTCCATTCTTGAGTCCTCTCTCAACAAGCTCTCCCATTCTCATCAGGCCCACAAAGCTTGTGCAACCGAACAATTTGTCAAAATACTGGCCTTTCAGAGTACCCAAGAAGATGTCAACCATTTCTCTTTCCGGAAGCGGTGGTTGAACACTAGCAGCCAATTCTTTCCATCTTCGCAAATACTCTCTGAATGATTCATTCTCCGCCTGAGGCAATTCTTGCAGGTGTACAAGACTATGAGCCAAGTCCAGGTTGTAATCGTACTGCTTCATGAAAGCTCTGGCTAAATCCACCCATGATCGAATTTGATTACTCCCCAATTGCACATACCACCTCAAGGATGCCCCAGTCAGGCTATACTGAAAGCAATGGATCATCAATTGGTCATTTTGCACAAACGAAGTCATCCTTCGACAGAACATCATCAAATGCAGCTTCGGACAGCTATCTCCCGTGTACTTTTCGAATTCCGGCACTTTGAACTTGTAAGGCAACACCAAATCAGGAACCAAACACATGTCTACAGCATCCAGGTTAACAACATCTTTCGCTTCTAAGGCTTTTATACCTTCTTCCAATGCTCGGAGTCTTCTACCATTTTCAAGAGCTCTTAGATCTACCATCCCGGCCATTGGAATATCTCTTCGGTAATTCATCACAGGGAAAGCAACCCCTTGGTTGTTAGCAGGAGGATGACGTTCATTTTGGCCAACAAACTGCTCATGTCGATCTCGGTTCTCAACAGCAGGCTGCACAGCTTGGTCTGCAGTTAGGTCGTTCGCTTGCGGGAAGCCTTCCATAGAATCATACCGATGGTTGGACGCCATAGTAAACCCTGTCAAAGTGTTAGGAGCCTGGAAATTGCCTTCAGCCATAGCTACCAATTACCTGTAACTGACTACACTGCTTGATTCTGCTCAAATCTGCTTCAGCCACTTGGTCGTCTTCAACACTCCACTTTTGCCTCAAACAATCCCCCGAGAATCACCCTCTGGTGAAAACAAAGGCTGGATAAGTGCTCTGGCCTGCTAGAGTAATGCTATGCAATATGATTTATGCAAACAGAAATACAAAAATGCTAACGTGCATGTGTGCATTGGAGATATTTCCCCTCCAATTCCAGTGTCAGTGGTAGCAAGACGAGATAAACCATAAAGACAATATTTAGCAAAACCCTCATATATTTATTAGAATAACAGTCTTGTCAGGACGTTACATAACTATGCTCCATACAACTGATATGATAAAGGAGGATCCCAGCCAACATGCCTGGTGGTGATCTCAACACAACAGAATACAAGAGAAAAATCAAGTACGGGTACGGTTGCGGAAGTCTTCAACCATCTTCTTTGTCTCTGCGTGATCCGGTCGATAAATCAAGCCTTCTATCAACTGATCCCTCTTCCTGACCGTTCCCTGGATGTCTCTGACAAAGTCTTCCCACGCCTTATCCTGAGCACCATCCCCAGGTTTGGGTCTCTTGGCGTCTGCTCTATGCTGAAAATCCTCCAAATTCTTCATGGCATCAGTCAACTTGCGCTCGGCCTCGTATCGGCGGCATGCTTCTTCTTCAAGCTCTTCAGTCTTCACTTTGACCTGTTCTTCTAACTGAGCAACCTGTGTCTTTAGCTCTTCTTCCCGCTCTTTGCGTTTGGCCATAGTGAGATCCCAGTGCTCTCTGAACTTGGCTAGCTTCGTGTAGGCCCTTTCCAGCTCTTGCTTCTTAGTAGCCAATACACTGCTAACTGAATCTACATCTAACTCCAGACGCTTCTTGGTTTCAGTCAATTCCAATAACGTAGTCTTCAGATGTTTCAGAGTTTCAGCCTGTTGCTTAGAAAAATATCCTGTTTCAATCTTTTCATGACGAAGCTGGGCATTCTCCTGCTCTAAAGCCTCTTTAGCCTTTGCTAGCTCTTCTTTCTCCGCCATCAGCTGCTTGAATACTTGTATGTCCACAGTGGTAGGCTCTTCTATCGGAGAAGGATGCAATGGCTGAACCGCTGGATACGGCATAAGGAATTTCGTAGCTCGCTCACGAATCCATTCCACATACGGGCCAGGAACTCGAGTATCCCCTCTGCTACCTGAAGGCTTCCCTCTCTTATGCAAGTTCTTCCATGCCTTCTCAAGCTTGGTCAGCATCTCTTTCCCTATTTCCCCGGTGAGATACAGAGATTCCTGTATCTCCTCGGGCTTTGGCGCTCCCTGAGGTACGTACCCAAATTGCCTGATCAATAAGGAAGGGTTGTAATTGACACACCCCTTCCTTCCTACTAAAGGAACATTCGGGAATCCTTCGCATTTGAGTATGACCTCAACTCCGAATACCTCTTCGTTAACCCACACCACATTCTCGGCAGTCAACCCCATCAAGCGCTCGGGCCATCCTAGAGAATCAATAGAGGTGACAAAAGGGCCTGACTTAGGCATATGACTGGTGAACCACCTGCACAGGAGAGGTACACAACAAGACACATTCCTTCCTCGCCGCTTTTCGTTCTGGTAGTGAGTTGAATGGTGGATATCTCCCAGCAAAGTAGGAACTGGGTTCTTCGCAGCCAAAATATAGAAGGCATCTGAGTCAACAAAATCAGGAATGTTCGGAAACAACACGATGCCATAAACACATACAGCAAGGATGACGTCAAAGACAACCCAGCCACCCTTCTGGGCATACTCCCGAGCCTTCTCCACCAAGACATCCAACGGAAATCCCCATACATCTCCTCTTCGGATCATCTTCCCAGCCAGTTCAGACTCTCTTAAGTACAGGATAGCAGAAAGCTCAGCCAGATTAGGCTCAGCGTCCGTACGATAGAAAGGCATCTGCTCGCGGATCGGTACATCCAAGAGTGCAGAATACTCCTCCAGGGTAGGAGCCAAAACAAAGTCGGGAAATACGAAACACCTGAGCTCCGCATCATAAAACTGTAACAGGGTATAAATGCCGCTGATCTCGTAGGCCGATGGCTGATAAACATAGGTCAGAATCCTCCCATATCTCTTTCTGAAGTCACCCATTACCCTCTTCTTAGCAATAGTAATCAACTCTAACAACAGACTGATATCCGGAGATGGGAATTTATAAGGCAACACTCTCTTCAGGGTTTCCATGTCTTGCTAGAAAACAAACACCAGAACTGGGAGGGAAAGTATGTACCTGCAATGCACACACGTTAGTTGAATGCAAATGGTAATGCAATGATGCAGTATGATAAATAATGCAATCTGCGAACACAGGGGCTATGCTGTAGCCTGAAGAGGAACATCTCTGTGATCAAGAACAGAAAACCACCATAGTCACCAGAACCTCATGACACTAACTATCATCTGATACTCAAAATATCAATCCCCTGGTAAGAGAACCATCTGAACTTCTGTATCTGACGAGAAAACCATCTGATAATATCATCAACCTCAGATAAGAAACCCATCTGACCCAGACAACACACCTGGAGATGAATCAAGAACACCGTCTGATAAATACGGAATCATGGTTTCTGAAGGCCAGTTTTCCTGCAATAACCCAATTCCCCTCACAGGTATGATAGACCTAATCCACGGACAAAGGTACGGCATCCTATGCGGTCATCAGCGTCACAGACTTTCATGAGTGACAATGCGATTCCCAGAAGGAGTGGCATCATCAAGTCATGAAGAGGCCTCACTTAGCTGACTTCCAAATGATCGGTCCCCAGAGTCGACAATCCTCACGTCTGGACTCCCCTCAGATCCTCAGGACCGGAAAGGAGCACCTCTGCGAGAACCTCGTCTGAGCGCAGATTTCGTAGGGAATTGTGCCTGCTCAGCAGACAGGTTCGTCTACTACTCTCCACAACTATATCTAGGTGCATACTCAAGCCCAGATCCGGCTTCTCACTCACAGTAACCTCCCTTGCCCACAAAAATAATCACAATAATATAATGCTGAAAAATAAATGCGGAAAGGTAAAGGTACGGAAAAGTAAAGTGCAGAAAGGTAAAACACATATACACAACACCCAACAAATAAACACCCAAGCGCTAGGATTGACTCGCGTAGGGGATGGGAAACGGTCCCAGCATAAAGGGATGGGAAAAGTCCCTAGATGCCATCAGTCCCCAGCAGAGTCGCCAGTTGTCGCTACTGCGAAAATCGGCGTCGGCTTGACAGGAGAGTCGCCACCGTGCGTTATTTATCCCTCAGAGCGGGAAAGGAAACGCTCGAAGTAAACCTCGCAAAGACGGGAAAAGGTATGGTCATCGCAACCAAAACCTGGATTCGGGAGTCGGTTACGCAAGGGGAAGGTATTAGCACCCCTCACGTCCATCGTACTCGATGGGATCCACGCTTGGTGTTTATAAGGAAAAGGGTGTTTATCTATCTACGCTAATGGTCAGTCTGAAAAGAAAAGAAAAGGACAGAGTCAACGTAGTTCTGGGCCTACGTACTCCCTCGTGCAATGGGAAAGTCAGAGTCAACGTAGTTCGACTACCTACGTCTAAACGGGGAAAGGTTGCTCACCAGGACATCGCGTCCTGTGCCTACGTACTTCCACACAGCATGGAAGATCAGAGCAAACGTAGTTCTACTAACTACGACACAAGCTACTCCAAAGCTCCTACTGAAAGGAAAGGGAAAAGACACCCTAAACTATAGCTGAAAAAGGGGAATCTACCTACTGCTATCACGCCTGGTTGACCATCCTAATGTCTATCATAACGACTCCGCAGCGGAGAAGTCAGAGTTCCTAAGGGATCATGGCAACGGGACTAAACGGCAAACAAGAATTAACTACAAAGTAAAGAAATACTAGAAATATGCATGAATGCAACAACTAAACAATCAAGGCGCAAAGGCCGCAAACCACAGAGGCAAGGGCGCTCAGCTCTACCAAATACCAACAAGCAAAGCCACCCAATAACAAACAAGCAGAAGGAGGACCACCTCAACTTCTCATGCACACAAAGTCTACTTCTAAGATGCACCTACCTCAGGACTATCTAGATGAACACCTAAGTCTAATGCAACACAACACCACACAAGTCAAACAACATAAAGAGACAGCTAGCTAACCTGACAAACCTCTACCCAAAGCTTAAATAAAAACCCTGAGCAAGACCCTTAACAAACAAACTTCTAATCTATCTCTGAACAAAACTCTATACAACACCTTAAGCAAAACTCTAAGCAAAACTCTAATCAAAACCCTAAGCAAGAGGAATCAATCCCAGTCTCCAAGCTTCAGAACAAGCTTACCAAAGAAAGGGAGCTAAGTAGACAAACTCATAGTGCCTTCCTTAGGAAAGTACCAGGAGGTTACCCCTCAGGAGTCATATCCTACACGGCTCGACAACTGTGATCAGTTTACATTCCTCCTCAGGAGAAACTAAACTCACATGAAGGCTCCGGCGTCATTGGATATTTGAGAAATCCTATCTGAACTAAGGGAACTAAGTGAACAGACCCATAGGACCTTCCTCAGGAAAGTACTAGGAGACTGACACTTAGGAATCGTATCCTATGTGGCTCAACAACTGTGATCAGTTTACATTCCTCCTCAGGAGAAATTAAACTCACAAGTCGGCTCCAACATCATTGGATACTTAAGAAATCCTAGATGAACTAGAGGAACTAAGTGAACAGACCCATAGGACCTTCCTCAGGAAAGTACTAGGAGGCTGACACTTAGGAATCGTATCCTACGTGGCTCAACAACTGTGATCAGTTTACATTCCTCCTCAGGAGAAATTAAACTCACAAGTTGGCTCCAACATCACTGGATACTTAAGAAAGAGGTGGGAAGAAAGAATGAAAGTCATTCATAGTGCCTTCCTCAGGAAAGTACCATAAATTCCCTTCAAACTTCAGGATCTCGAACCTCGCAAACAGGGAACAAGCTCCTAGACTAAGCCTCAATCCACTGCATCCTTGCAAGCTCCAACAGGACTTCATCCAGCCTCCATCTTCAAGAAGAAACCACAGGCCATCAAACCACAAGAAACTATCTCTGAAGTTCAACCACAGTTGAACTTCAAAGTCAGAAGTCATCAAGACTTCTCCTATCCTCCAGCTCAGACTAAAAATATATCAGAACATCCTAAAAATCTATCAAAAAAACTAAGGGAAACCTACATGGCTCTATGACAACATACTAAAAAATCAGAGCAAAACTCAATACCAGATGCAAGAACCAAAATCAACAAAGCAGACATATCCACAAACCAATTATTCACTATCAAAATAATACAAAAAATGCAATTAAACTGAAAATGCATGATTAAGCTAATGTTTTTGTACCGTAAAATTCTACATTGAATTACGAGTCTACAGAAAAAAGAACGGAATTATTTGGTCGAATCTACTATTTTTTATGAATTTTCTAATAATATGCATGCACTAAAAAATATTAAAAAAAGTCATGTAAATGGAAAATATACCAAAAATAGTAAACAAAAATAAAATGGCATTTTTATTTTTATTTAATTTTCTAGACATCTTCATGAAGTGGTAGAAAAAACAAGAAATTAAAAATCAATCATTTTCATTTTATTATGAATTTTATAATGTGCAAGAAAATATTAAAAGAAATTAAAAAACAAAATGGAATCAAATGGGAGGGGGGTTCAAACAGCAATGATTTCAGTTAAAATCCTAAGTGGGCCAGGATGGGGGGTGGTGTACATAGCAAAGGGCGTAGGCCCAAAGAAATCAGAAATTCATTACAAAATAAAAGAGGAAAAAAAAACGCCTGGGGGTGCAACTAGTAAGTTTTTCATGTTATTCTCACTGGGCTTACGCACCAGGGGGGTGCGAATAGCAATGGGCCTAAGGCCCAGTCCACACTCATCTGTCTCTCACACGAAGGGGGGGGGGAATGAGTAAAATGGGGGTGCGTTTCAGCAAAACGCGTTTGGGCTTAAACCCAAACCCTAACCCTAGCCCAATTATCCAGTGAACAAAACCTATCCCCTTCCACACTCTGATCACTGTTCACCGTTGAACCCTAGCCGTTCGCAGCTCACCCTCTCTCTGCAACTCATTTCCAGAAAACCCCAAACAAACTTCACACATCCCACATGAAACCTCATTCCCTAATTCAAAAACCACCTAAACCTAACCTGGACTCTAATTGGAACAACCTAACATGCACATCTCAAACGAACACCATAATCCAACTGAACAAACAACTAGGAGGCAAGAAGAATCACCTGGAGCGAAGCCGGAGACGATACGATTTCTGGAAAACGCCTCTTGAAGGCGACGGAGTTCTTGAGATTCTTGGAAGATCGAACGCACAAGGTGAAGACCTTCGAAGATCGTTGAAGATCTTGCAGAAACCTGAAGAATCTGAGGGGAAACTGATGGAGAAGCGATGGCAACCTATGAATCTCGCTGGGAAGATGATGAACGCGCTTAGATGTTCTTGAACGGGAAACACAGATGATGAAGGTCCATGAAGAACAACGAGGTTCTGGGGAAATCTGGAAGGATTGATGGAGTTCTTAATGATGATGATGAACGAAGACGTTACGATGAAGCTTGGAGGGGTTTCTGGGTTTTCGCTGAAGAATGATGAAGGTTTGAGTGGTTTCTGGAAAAGTTGTTCTTGAGACGCGAGGGAGATTTGATGTTCTGGAAATTTGGTTGAGGTTTCCGGCAGTGTTGAATTCTCCGGCGAGGGCGTGTGGCTGGGGATCGGAGGAAAGAAGAGGAAGAAGATGAAGATCCTGAGGGTTTTCTGCAGTTTTGCAGTTTCCGGTGAGGGACGGCGGTGTTAAGGGCGGCCGGACGGGGTTTGCATGCCGACCGGTGGCTTCTCCGGCGATGCGTGCAGTGGAGACAAGTGTCTCAGAGGAGGTCCTGCATGCAGGACGCGTGGCGTGCGGTTGAGGGAGTGGAGAGGTGGTGACACGCGTGAGACGCGCTGGCAGAGGGGGAATGTAGTGGAAAACGCGTGGCAGTGAGAGAGGGGACTCTGAGTTGTGTGGTGGCTTCCTTCTGGGTGCAACGCGTGTCACCCTTTATACCTGGACAAGTGGCATTTTGGCCAAAAATTGCATAAAAAAACTGGACTGAAGATCTCATTGGGCCTCCAGCCTGCTGGGCCCACGAATTTGATTACAAACTCCACAATCTGGACAAACAAACAAAAAAGATTAATATTCAATTGACCTAATTAAGACTACCCCTAATTAACTAGTGATCAATCCTAATTGAACTAAACAAATTCAATTAACCTAATTAAACTCTAATTAAACCTAAAAATGATTAAAAATCTACCAATCTCTAAAAAAACCACTAAAATTCTGTTTAATTTCTATTTAAAATTCTATAAAACAATCTATACTATTATTTAATATCTATTTAAAAGACAAACTATATTAACACAAATTTTATTTATTTCTATTTAAAACTATTAAAATTCCTATTAACATAAAAGAAAAATCTATAATATTTTCTATATTATCTAAAACAATTAAAAACAATTTTAAAATCTATTATATTCTAAAAATGATAAAAAAAAACTATTAAATCTATTTAAAAAATCTATAAAATTCTAAAAAAAGATTTAAACTATCAAAAAATACAAAAACCCTATTTAAATTCCAGAAAAATCTATAAAGCCTATTAAAAATCCGCAAAAAGCTATTAAAACCCTAAAAATGCAGACAAATGCAAATGACCACCATAAAAGAGCGCACGAGACCAGATCGAATCGAACAGAGAACCCCGGGCATCAGAATATCCCAAAATCACTATGCAAGCTAAAAATCACCGAGGAGCGCACAATTCCCTGAAAAATAAAACCCTGGTGATCTAGACTGGATCTGCCATATCTGATAGACGTAAACCAAGCTATAACCCTGATATCCTCTGTTTGGGCACAAATATCATGCGTCTGATTTGCGAATATGAATTTAAACCACGAGTCAGATAGGAGAACCGGTTGGTCAAATTTTAGGGTGCAACAGTTCAGGCTCCGGTCAGTTTCGTTGGGTATCCAGACTCCGGTTTTTACCTTGAGCGTTCAGGCTCCGGTCATTTTTGTTGAGTATTCAGACTCCGGTTATTAAGTTGAGCGTCAGGCTCCGATCATTTTTGTTGACTATCCAGACTCCGATTATTACGTTTAGCATTCAGGCTCCGGTTATTTTCGTTGAGTATCCTGACTCCGGTTATTACATTGATGGTTCAGACTCCGGTCATTTTCGTTGAGTATCTAGACTCCTGTCATTACGTTGAACGTTCAGGCTCCGATCATTTTCGTTGAATATCCATACTCCGGTCAATACGTTGAGCGACCAGGCTCCGGTCATTTTCGTTGAGTATCCATACTTCGGTCATTACATTGAGCGTTCAGGATCCTGTCATTTTCGTTTAGTATCATAACTCCATTTATTACGTTGAGCGTTCAGGATCCGGTGAGTTTCGTTGAGTATCCAGACTCCAAATATTACGTTGAGCGTTCAAGCTCCGGTCAGTTTCGTTGGGTATCCAGACTCCGGTGATTACGTTGATCGTTCAGGCTCCGGTCATTTTCGTTGACTATCCAGACTCGGGTTATTACGTTGAGCGTTCAGGCTCCGCTCAGTTTCGTTGAATATCCAGATTCCGGTTATTACTTTGAGCGTTCATGCTCCGGTCAGTTTCGTTGGGTATCCAGTCTCCGGTTATTACGTTGAGCGTTCTGGCTCCGGTAATTTTCGTTGGGTATCCAGACTCCGGTTATTACGTTGAGCGTTCAGGCTCCGGTCACATTTGTTGGGTATCCAGACTCCGGTTATTACGTTGAGCGTTCAGGCTCCGGTAAGTTTCGTTGGGTATCCAGACTCCGGTTATTAAGTTAAGTGTCAGGATCCGATCAGTTTCGTTGAGTATCCAGATTCCAAATATTACGTTGAGCGTTCAGGCTCCGGTCAGTTTCGTTATGTATCCAGACTCCGGTGATTACGTTGATCGTTCAGGCTCCGGTCATTTTCGTTGACTATCCAGACTCGGGTTATTACGTTGAGCGTTCAGGCTCCGGTCAGTTTCGTTGAGTATCGAGATTCCGGTTATTACGTTGAGCGTTCAGGCTCCGGTCAGTTTCGTTGGGTATCCAGACTCCGGTTATTACGTTGAGCATTCAGGCTCCGGTAAGTTTCGTTGGGTATCCAGACTCCGGTGATTACGTTGATCGTTCAGGCTCTGGTCATTTTTCGTTGAGTATCCAGACTCCGGTTATTAAGTTGAGCGTCAGGCTCCGATCATTTTCGTTGAGTATCCAGACTCCGATTATTACGTTGAGCGTTCAGGCTCCGGTTATTTTAGTTGAGTATCCTGACTCCGGTTATTACATTGAGGGTTCAGACTCCGGTCATTTTCGTTGAGTAACTAGACTCCTGTCATTACATTGAACGTTCAGGCTCCGATCATTTTCGTTGAATATCCATACTCTGGTCAATACATTGAGCGATCAGGCTCCGGTCATTTTCGTTGAGTATCCAGACTTCGGTCATTACATTGAGCGTTCAGGATCCAGTTATTTTTGTTGAGTATCATAACTCCATTTATTACGTTGAGCGTTCAGGATCCGGTGAGTATCGTTGAGTATTTAGACTCCAAATATTACGTTGAGCGTTCAAGCTCCGGTCAGTTTCGTTGGGTATCCAGACTCCGGTGATTACGTTGATCGTTCAGGCTCCGGTCATTTTCGTTGACTATCCAGACTTGGGTTATCACGTTGAGCGTTCAGGCTCCGCTCAGTTTCGTTGAGTATCCAGATTCCGGTTATTACTTTGAGCGTTCATGCTCCGGTCAGTTTCGTTGGGTATCTAGACTCCGGTTATTACGTTGAGCGTTCAGACTCCGGTAAGTTTCGTTGGGTATCCAGACTCCGGTTATTACGTTGAGTGTTCAGGCTCCGGTCAGTTTCGTTGGGTATCCAGACTCTAGTTATTACGTTGAGCATTCAGGCTCCGGTCATTTTCGTTGACTATCCAGACTCGGGTTATTACGTTAAGCGTTCAGGCTCCGGTCAGTTTCGTTGAGTATCCAGATTCCGATTATTACGTTGAGCGTTCAGGCTCCGGTCAGTTTCATTGGGTATCCAGACTCTGGTTTTTATGTTGAGCGTTCAAGCTCCGGTCAGTTTCGTTGAGTATCCAGATTCCGGTTATTACGTTGAGCGTTCAGGCTCCGGTCAGTTTCGTTGGGTATCCAGACTCCGGTTATTACGTTGAGCGTTCAGGCTCCGGTAAGTTTCGTTGGGTATCCAGACTCCGTTTATAACGTTGAGCGTTCAGGCTCCGGTCAGTTTCGTTGGGTATCCAGACTCTAGTTATTACGTTGAGCGTTCAGGCTCCGGTCATTTTCGTTGAGTATCCAGACTCCGGTCATTATATTGAGCGTTCAGGATCCAGTCATTTTCGTTGAATATCATAACTCCATTTATTACGTTGAGCGTTCAGGATCTGGTCAGTTTTGTTGAGTAACCAGACTACAAATATTACGTTGAGCGTTTAGGCTCCGGTCAGTTTCGTTGGGTATCTAGACTCCGGTGATTACGTTGATCGTTTAGGCTCCGGTCATTTATGTTGACTATCCAGACTCGGGTTATTATGTTAAGCGTTCAGGCTCCGGTCAGTTTCGTTGAGTATCCAGATTCCGATTATTACGTTGAGCGTTCAGGCTCCGGTCAGTTTCGTAGGGTATCCAGACTCCGGTTTTTACCTTGAGCGTTCAGGCTCCGGTCATTTTTGTTGAGTATCCAGACTCCGGTTATTAAGTTGAGCGTCAGGCTCCGATCATTTTTGTTGACTATCCAGACTCCGATTATTACGTTTAGCATTCAGGCTCCGGTTATTTTCGTTGAGTATCCTGACTCCGGTTATTACATTGATGGTTCAGACTCCGGTCATTTTCGTTGAGTATCTAGACTCCTGTCATTACGTTGAACGTTCAGGCTCCGATCATTTTCGTTGAATATCCATACTCCGGTCAATACGTTGAGCGATCAGGCTCCGATCATTTTCGTTGAGTATCCATACTTCGGTCATTACATTGAGCATTCAGGATCCTGTCATTTTCGTTTAGTATCATAACTCCATTTATTACGTTGAGCGTTCAGGATCCGGTGAGTTTCGTTGAGTATCCAGACTCCAAATATTACGTTGAGCGTTCAAGCTCCGGTCAGTTTCGTTGGGTATCCAGACTCCGGTGATTACGTTGATCGTTCAGGCTCCGGTCATTTTCGTTGACTATCCAGACTCGGGTTATTACGTTGAGCGTTCAGGCTCCGCTCAATTTCGTTGAGTATCCAGATTCCGGTTATTACTTTGAGCGTTCATGCTCCGGTCAGTTTCGTTGGGTATCCAGACTCCGGTTATTACGCTGAGCGTTCAGGCTCCGGTAAGTTTCGTTGGGTATCCAGACTCCGGTTATTACGTTGAGCGTTCAGGCTCCGGTCACATTCGTTGGGTATCCAGACTCTAGTTATTACGTTGAGCGTTCAGGCTCCGGTCATTTTCGTTGACTATCCAGACTCGGGTTATTACGTTAAGTGTCAGGATCCGATCAATTTCGTTGAGTATCCAGACTCCAAATATTACGTTGAGCGTTCAGGCTCCAGTCAGTTTCATTATGTATCCAGACTCCGGTGATTACGTTGAGCGTTCAAGCTCCGGTGATTTTCGTTGAGTATCCAGATTCCGGTTATTACGTTGAGCGTTCAGGCTCCGGTCAGTTTCGTTGAGTATCCAGATTCCGGTTATTACGTTGAGCGTTCAGGCTCCGGTCAGTTTCGTTGGGTATCCAGACTCCGGTTATTACGTTGAGCATTCAGGCTCCGGTAAGTTTCGTTGGGTATCCAGACTCCCAGTGATTACGTTGATCATTCAGGCTCCGGTCATTTTTCGTTGAGTATCCAGACTCTGGTTATTAAGTTGAGCGTCAGGCTCCGATCATTTTCGTTGAGGATCCAGACTCGGATTATTACGTTGAGCGTTCAGGCTCCGGTTATTTTAGTTGAGTATCCTGACTCCGGTTATTACATTCAGGGTTCAGACTTCGGTCATTTTCGTTGAGTATCTAGACTCCTGTCATTACATTGAACGTTCAGGCTCCGATCATTTTCGTTGAATATTTATACTCCGGTCAATATATTGAGCGATCAGGCTCCGGTCATTTTCGTTGAGTATCCAGACTTCGGTCATTACATTGAGCGTTCAGGATCCAGTCATTTTTGTTGAGTATCATAACTCCATTTATTACGTAGAGCGTTCAGGATCCGGTGAGTTTCGTTGAGTATCCAGACTCCAAATATTACGTTGAGCGTTCAAGCTCCGGTCAGTTTCGTTGGGTATCCAGACTCCGGTGATTACGTTGATCGTTTAGGCTCCGGTCATTTTCGTTGACTATCCAGACTCGGGTTATTACGTTGAGCGTTCAGGCTCCGCTTAGTTTCGTTGAGTATCCAGATTCCGGTTATTACTTTGAGCGTTCATGCTCCGGTCAGTTTCGTTGGGTATCCAGACTCCGGTTATTACGTTGAGCGTTCAGGCTCCGGTAAGTTTCGTTGGGTATCCAGACTCCGGTTATTACGTTGAGCGTTCAAGCTCCGGTCAGTTTCGTTGGGTATCCAGACTCTAGTTATTACATTGAGCGTTCAGGCTCCGGTCATTTTTGTTGACTATCCAGACTCGGGTTATTATGTTAAGCGTTCAGGCTCCGGTCAGTTCCGTTGAGTATCCAGATTCCGATTATTACGTTGAGCGTTCAGGCTCCGGTCAGTTTCATTGGGTATCCAGACTCCAGTTTTTACGTTGAGCGTTCAAGCTCCGGTCAGTTTCGTTGAGTATCCAGATTCCGGTTATTACGTTGAGCGTTCAGGCTCCGGTCAGTTTCGTTGGGTATGCAGACTCCGGTTTTTACATTGAGCGTTCAGGCTCCGGTCATTTTCGTTGACTATCCGGACTCATGTTATTACGTTAAGCGTTCAGGCTCCGGTCAGTTTCGTTGAGTATCCAGATTCCGATTATTACATTGAGCGTTCAGGCTCCGGTCAGTTTCGTTGGGTATCCAGACTCCGGTTTTTACATTGAGCGTTCAGGCTCCGGTCAGTTTCGTTGAGTATCCAGATTCCGGTTATTACGTTGAGCGTTCAGGCTCCGGTCACTTTCGTTGGGTATCCAGACTCCGGTTATTACGTTGAGCGTTCAGGCTCCGGTAAGTTTCGTTGGGTATCCAGACTCCGGTTATTACGTTGAGCGTTCAGGCTCCGGTCAGTTTCGTTGGGTATCCAGACTCTAGTTATTACGTTGAGCGTTCAGGCTCCGGTCATTTTCGTTGAGTATCCAGACTCCGGTTATTAAGTTGAGTGTCAGTCTCCGATCATTTTCGGTGAGTATCCAGACTTTGATTATGACGTTGAGCGTTCAGGATCCGATCAGTTTCGTTGAGTATCCAGACTCCAAATATTACGTTGAGCGTTCAGGCTTCGGTCAGTTTTGTTATGTATCCAGACTCCGGTGATTACGTTGATCGTTCAGGCTCCGGTGATTTTCGTTGACTATCCAGACTCGGGTTATTACGTTGAGCATTCAGGCTCCGGTCAGTTTCGTTGAGTATCCAGATTCCAGTTATTACGTTGAGCGTTCAGGCTCTGGTCAGTTTCGTTGGGTATCCAGACTCCGGTTATTACGTTGAGCGTTCAGGCTCCGGTAAGTTTCGTTGGGGATCCAGACTCCGGTTATTACGTTGAGCGTTCAGGCTCCGGTCAGTTTCGTTGGGTATCCAGACTCTAGTTATTACGTTGAGTGTTCGGGCTCCGGTCATTTTCGTTGAGTATCCAGACTCCGGTTATTAAGTTGAGTGTCAGGCTCCGATCATTTTCGTTGAGTATCTAGACTTCGATTATGACGTTGAGCGTTCAGGATCCGATCAGTTTCTATGAGTATCCAGACTCCGAATATTACCTTGAGCGTTCAGGCTCCGGTCAGTTTCATTGGGTATCCAGACTCCGGTGATTACGTTGATCGTTCAGGCTCCGATCATTTTTGTTGACTATCCAGACTCGGGTTATTACGTTAAGCGTTCAGGCTCCGGTCAGTTTCGTTGAGTATCCAGATTCCGATTATCACGTTGAGCGTTCAGGCTCCGGTCAGTTTCGTTGGGTATCCAGACTCCGGTTTTTACGTTGAGCGTTCAGGCTCCGGTCATTTTCGTTGAGTATCCAGACTCCGGTTATTAAGTTGAGCGTTAGGCTCCGATCATTTTCGTTGAGTATCCAGACTCCGATCATTAAGTTGAGCGTTCAGGCTCCGGTTATTTTAGTTGAGTATCCTGACTCCGGTTATTACATTGAAGGTTCAGATTCCGGTCATTTTCGTTGAGTATCTAGACTCCTGTCATTACATTGAACGTTCAGGCTCCGATCATTTTCGTTGAATATCCATACTCCGGTCAATACATTGAGCGATCAGGCTCTGGTCATTTTCGTTGAGTATCCAGACTTCGGTCATTACATTGAGCGTTTAGGATCCAGTCATTTTTGTTGAGTATCATAACTCCATTTATTACGTTGAGCGTTCAGGATCCGGTGAGTTTCGTTGAGTATCCAGACTCCAAATATTACGTTGAGCGTTCAAGCTCCGGTCAGTTTCGTTGGGTATCCAGACTCCGGTGATTACGTTGATCGTTCAGGCTCCGGTCATTTTCGTTGACTATCCAAACTCGGGTTATTACGTTGAGCGTTCAGGCTCCGCTCAGTTTCGTTGAGTATCTAGATTCCGGGTATTACTTTGAGCGTTCATGCTCCGGTCAGTTTCGTTGGGTATCCAGACTCCGGTTATTACGTTGAGCGTTCAGGCTCCAGTAAGTTTCGTTGGGTATCCAGACTCCGGTTATTACGTTGATCGTTCAGGCTCCGGTCAGTTTCGTTGGGTATCCAGACTCTAGTTATTACATTGAGCGTTCAGGCTCTGGTCATTTTCGTTGACTATCCAGACTCGGGTTATTACGTTAAGCGTTCAAGCTCCGGTCAGTTTCGATGAGTATCCAGATTCCGATTATTACGTTGAGCGTTCAGGCTCCGGTCAGTTTCATTGGGTATCCAGACTCCGTTTTTTACATTGAGTGTTCAAGCTCCGGTCAGTTTCGTTAAGTATCCAGATTCCGGTTATTACGTTGAGCGTTCAGGCTCCGGTCAGTTTCGTTGGGTATCCAGACTCCGGTTATTACGTTGAGCGTTCAGGCTCCGGTAAGTTTCGTTGGGTATCCAGACTCCGGTTATTACGTTGAGCGTTCAGGCTCCGGTCAGTTTCGTTGGGTATCCAGACTCTAGTTATTACGTTGAGCGTTCAGGCTCCGGTCATTTTCGTTGAGTATCCAGACTCCGGACATTATATTGAGCGTTCAGGATCCAGTCATTTTCGTTGAGTATCATAACTCCATTTATTACGTTGAGCGTTCAGGATCTGGTCAGTTTCGTTGAGTAACCAGACTCCAAATATTACGTTGAGCATTTAGGCTCCGGTCAGTTTCGTTGGGTATCTAGACTCTGGTGATTACGTTGATCGTTCAGGCTCCAGTCATTTATGTTGACTATCCAGACTCGGGTTATTACGTTAAGCGTTCAGGCTCCGGTCACTTTCGTTGGGTATCCAGACTCCGGTTATTACGTTGAGCGTTCAGGCTCCGGTAAGTTTCGTTGGGTATCCAGACTCCGGTTATTACGTTGAGCGTTCAGGCTCCGGTCAGTTTCGTTGGGTATCCAGACTCTAGTTATTACGTTGAGCGTTCAGGCTCCGGTCATTTTCGTTGAGTATCCAGACTCCGGTTATTAAGTTGAGTGTCAGTCTCCGATCATTTTCGGTGAGTATCCAGACTTTGATTATGACGTTGAGCGTTCAGGATCCGATCAGTTTCGTTGAGTATCCAGACTCCAAATATTGAGTTGAGCGTTCAGGCTCTGGTCAGTTTCGTTATGTATCCAGACTCCGGTGATTACGTTGATCGTTCAGGCTCCGGTGATTTTCGTTGACTATCCAGACTCGGGTTATTACGTTGAGCATTCAGGCTCCGGTCAGTTTCGTTGAGTATCCAGATTCCGGTTATTACGTTGAGCGTTCAGGCTCCGGTCAGTTTCGTTGGGTATCCAGACTCCGGTTATTACGTTGAGCGTTCAGGCTCCGGTAAGTTTCGTTGGGTATCCAGACTCCGGTTATTACGTTGAGCGTTCAGGCTCCGGTCAGTTTCGTTGGGTATCCAGACTCTAGTTATTAAGTTGAGTGTTCGGGCTCCGGTCATTTTCGTTGAGTATCCAGACTCCGGTTATTAAGTTGAGTGTCAGGCTCCGATCATTTTCGTTGAGTATCTAGACTTCGATTATGACGTTGAGCGTTCAGGATCCGATCAGTTTCTATGAGTATCCAGACTCCGAATATTACCTTGAGCGTTCAGGCTCCGGTCAGTTTCATTGGGTATCCAGACTCCGGTGATTACGTTGATCGTTCAGGCTCCGATCATTTTTGTTGACTATCCAGACTCGGGTTATTACGTTAAGCGTTCAGGCTCCGGTCAGTTTCGTTGAGTATCCAGATTCCGATTATCACGTTGAGCGTTCAGGCTCCGGTCAGTTTCGTTGGGTATCCAGACTCCGGTTTTTACGTTGAGCGTTCAGGCTCCGGTCATTTTCGTTGAGTATCCAGACTCCGGTTATTAAGTTGAGCGTTAGGCTCCGATCATTTTCGTTGAGTATCCAGACTCCGATCATTAAGTTGAGCGTTCAGGCTCCGGTTATTTTAGTTGAGTATCCTGACTCCGGTTATTACATTGAAGGTTCAGATTCCGGTCATTTTCGTTGAGTATCTAGACTCCTGTCATTACATTGAACGTTCAGGCTCCGATCATTTTCGTTGAATATCCATACTCCGGTCAATACATTGAGCGATCAGGCTCTGGTCATTTTCGTTGAGTATCCAGACTTCGGTCATTACATTGAGCGTTTAGGATCCAGTCATTTTTGTTGAGTATCATAACTCCATTTATTACGTTGAGCGTTCAGGATCCGGTGAGTTTCGTTGAGTATCCAGACTCCAAATATTACGTTGAGCGTTCAAGCTCCGGTCAGTTTCGTTGGGTATCCAGACTCCGGTGATTACGTTGATCGTTCAGGCTCCGGTCATTTTCGTTGACTATCCAAACTCGGGTTATTACGTTGAGCGTTCAGGCTCCGCTCAGTTTCGTTGAGTATCTAGATTCCGGGTATTACTTTGAGCGTTCATGCTCCGGTCAGTTTCGTTGGGTATCCAGACTCCGGTTATTACGTTGAGCGTTCAGGCTCCAGTAAGTTTCGTTGGGTATCCAGACTCCGGTTATTACGTTGATCGTTCAGGCTCCGGTCAGTTTCGTTGGGTATCCAGACTCTAGTTATTACATTGAGCGTTCAGGCTCTGGTCATTTTCGTTGACTATCCAGACTCGGGTTATTACGTTAAGCGTTCAAGCTCCGGTCAGTTTCGATGAGTATCCAGATTCCGATTATTACGTTGAGCGTTCAGGCTCCGGTCAGTTTCATTGGGTATCCAGACTCCGTTTTTTACATTGAGTGTTCAAGCTCCGGTCAGTTTCGTTAAGTATCCAGATTCCGGTTATTACGTTGAGCGTTCAGGCTCCGGTCAGTTTCGTTGGGTATCCAGACTCCGGTTATTACGTTGAGCGTTCAGGCTCCGGTAAGTTTCGTTGGGTATCCAGACTCCGGTTATTACGTTGAGCGTTCAGGCTCCGGTCAGTTTCGTTGGGTATCCAGACTCTAGTTATTACGTTGAGCGTTCAGGCTCCGGTCATTTTCGTTGAGTATCCAGACTCCGGACATTATATTGAGCGTTCAGGATCCAGTCATTTTCGTTGAGTATCATAACTCCATTTATTACGTTGAGCGTTCAGGATCTGGTCAGTTTCGTTGAGTAACCAGACTCCAAATATTACGTTGAGCATTTAGGCTCCGGTCAGTTTCGTTGGGTATCTAGACTCTGGTGATTACGTTGATCGTTCAGGCTCCAGTCATTTATGTTGACTATCCAGACTCGGGTTATTACGTTAAGCGTTCAGGCTCCGGTCACTTTCGTTGGGTATCCAGACTCCGGTTATTACGTTGAGCGTTCAGGCTCCGGTAAGTTTCGTTGGGTATCCAGACTCCGGTTATTACGTTGAGCGTTCAGGCTCCGGTCAGTTTCGTTGGGTATCCAGACTCTAGTTATTACGTTGAGCGTTCAGGCTCCGGTCATTTTCGTTGAGTATCCAGACTCCGGTTATTAAGTTGAGTGTCAGTCTCCGATCATTTTCGGTGAGTATCCAGACTTTGATTATGACGTTGAGCGTTCAGGATCCGATCAGTTTCGTTGAGTATCCAGACTCCAAATATTGAGTTGAGCGTTCAGGCTCTGGTCAGTTTCGTTATGTATCCAGACTCCGGTGATTACGTTGATCGTTCAGGCTCCGGTGATTTTCGTTGACTATCCAGACTCGGGTTATTACGTTGAGCATTCAGGCTCCGGTCAGTTTCGTTGAGTATCCAGATTCCGGTTATTACGTTGAGCGTTCAGGCTCCGGTCAGTTTCGTTGGGTATCCAGACTCCGGTTATTACGTTGAGCGTTCAGGCTCCGGTAAGTTTCGTTGGGTATCCAGACTCCGGTTATTACGTTGAGCGTTCAGGCTCCGGTCAGTTTCGTTGGGTATCCAGACTCTAGTTATTAAGTTGAGTGTTCGGGCTCCGGTCATTTTCGTTGAGTATCCAGACTCCGGTTATTAAGTTGAGTGTCAGGCTCCGATCATTTTCGTTGAGTATCTAGACTTCGATTATGACGTTGAGCGTTCAGGATCCGATCAGTTTCTATGAGTATCCAGACTCCGAATATTACCTTGAGCGTTCAGGCTCCGGTCAGTTTCATTGGGTATCCAGACTCCGGTGATTACGTTGATCGTTCAGGCTCCGATCATTTTTGTTGACTATCCAGACTCGGGTTATTACGTTAAGCGTTCAGGCTCCGGTCAGTTTCGTTGAGTATCCAGATTCCGATTATCACGTTGAGCGTTCAGGCTCCGGTCAGTTTCGTTGGGTATCCAGACTCCGGTTTTTACGTTGAGCGTTCAGGCTCCGGTCATTTTCGTTGAGTATCCAGACTCCGGTTATTAAGTTGAGCGTTAGGCTCCGATCATTTTCGTTGAGTATCCAGACTCCGATCATTAAGTTGAGCGTTCAGGCTCCGGTTATTTTAGTTGAGTATCCTGACTCCGGTTATTACATTGAAGGTTCAGATTCCGGTCATTTTCGTTGAGTATCTAGACTCCTGTCATTACATTGAACGTTCAGGCTCCGATCATTTTCGTTGAATATCCATACTCCGGTCAATACATTGAGCGATCAGGCTCTGGTCATTTTCGTTGAGTATCCAGACTTCGGTCATTACATTGAGCGTTTAGGATCCAGTCATTTTTGTTGAGTATCATAACTCCATTTATTACGTTGAGCGTTCAGGATCCGGTGAGTTTCGTTGAGTATCCAGACTCCAAATATTACGTTGAGCGTTCAAGCTCCGGTCAGTTTCGTTGGGTATCCAGACTCCGGTGATTACGTTGATCGTTCAGGCTCCGGTCATTTTCGTTGACTATCCAAACTCGGGTTATTACGTTGAGCGTTTAGGCTCCGCTCAGTTTCGTTGAGTATCTAGATTCCGGGTATTACTTTGAGCGTTCATGCTCCGGTCAGTTTCGTTGGGTATCCAGACTCCGGTTATTACGTTGAGCGTTCAGGCTCCGGTAAGTTTCGTTGGGTATCCAGACTCCGGTTATTACGTTGATCGTTCAGGCTCCGGTCAGTTTCGTTGGGTATCCAGACTCTAGTTATTACATTGAGCGTTCAGGCTCTGGTCATTTTCGTTGACTATCCAGACTCGGGTTATTACGTTAAGCGTTCAAGCTCCGGTCAGTTTCGATGAGTATCCAGAATCCGATTATTACGTTGAGCGTTCAGGCTCCGGTCAGTTTCATTGGGTATCCAGACTCCGTTTTTTACATTGAGCGTTCAAGCTCCGGTCAGTTTCGTTAAGTATCCAGATTCCGGTTATTACGTTGAGCGTTCAGGCTCCGGTCAGTTTCGTTGGGTATCCAGACTCCGGTTATTACGTTGAGCGTTCAGGCTCCGGTAAGTTTCGTTGGGTATCCAGACTCCGGTTATTACGTTGAGCGTTCAGGCTCCGGTCAGTTTCGTTGGGTATCCAGACTCTAGTTATTACGTTGAGCGTTCAGGCTCTGGTCATTTTCGTTGAGTATCCAGACTCCGGACATTATATTGAGCGTTCAGGATCCAGTCATTTTCGTTGAGTATCATAACTCCATTTATTACGTTGAGCGTTCAGGATCTGGTCAGTTTCGTTGAGTAACCAGACTCCAAATATTACGTTGAGCATTTAGGCTCCGGTCAGTTTCGTTGGGTATCTAGACTCTGGTGATTACGTTGATCGTTCAGGCTCCAGTCATTTATGTTGACTATCCAGACTCGGGTTATTACGTTAAGCGTTCAGGCTCCGGTCACTTTCGTTGGGTATCCAGACTCCGGTTATTACGTTGAGCGTTCAGGCTCCGGTAAGTTTCGTTGGGTATCCAGACTCCGGTTATTACGTTGAGCGTTCAGGCTCCGGTCAGTTTCGTTGGGTATCCAGACTCTAGTTATTACGTTGAGCATTCAGGCTCCGGTCATTTTCGTTGAGTATCCAGACTCCGGTTATTAAGTTGAGTGTCAGTCTCCGATCATTTTCGGTGAGTATCCAGACTTCGATTATGACGTTGAGCGTTCAGGATCCGATCAGTTTCGTTGAGTATCCAGACTCCAAATATTGAGTTGAGCGTTCAGGCTCTGGTCAGTTTCGTTATGTATCCAGACTCCGGTGATTACGTTGATCGTTCAGGCTCCGGTGATTTTCGTTGACTATCCAGACTCGGGTTATTACGTTGAGCATTCAGGCTCCGGTCAGTTTCGTTGAGTATCCAGATTCCGGTTATTACGTTGAGCGTTCAGGCTCCGGTCAGTTTCGTTGGGTATCCAGACTCCGGTTATTACGTTGAGCGTTCAGGCTCCGGTAAGTTTCGTTGGGTATCCAGACTCCGGTTATTAAGTTGAGTGTCAGGCTCCGATCATTTTCGTTGAGTATCTAGACTTCGATTATGACGTTGAGCGTTCAGGATCCGATCAGTTTCGTTGAGTATCCAGACTCCAAATATTACCTTCAGCGTTCAGGCTCCGGTCAGTTTCATTGGGTATCCAGACTCCGGTGATTACGTTGATCGTTCAGGCTCCGATCATTTTTGTTGACTATCGAGACTCGGGTTATTACGTTAAGCGTTCAGGCTCCGGTCAGTTTCGTTGAGTATCCAGATTCCGATTATCACGTTGAGCGTTCAGGCTCCGGTTAGTTTCGTTGGGTATCCAGACTCCGGTTATTACGTTGAGCGTTCAGGCTCCGGTCAGTTTCATTGGGTATCCAGACTCTAGTTATTATGTTGAGCGTTCGGGCTCCGGTCATTTTCGTTGAGTATCCAGACTCCGGTTATTAAGTTGAGTGTCAGGCTCCGATCATTTTCGTTGAGTATCTAGACTTCGATTATGACGTTGAGCGTTCAGGATCCGATCAGTTTCGTTGAGTATCCAGACTCCAAATATTACCTTGAGCGTTCAGGCTCTGGTCAGTTTCATTGGGTATCCAGACTCCGGTGATTACGTTGATCGTTCAGGCTCCGATCATTTTTGTTGACTATCCAGACTCGGGTTATTACGTTAAGCGTTCAGGCTCCGGTCAGTTTCGTTGAGTATCCAAATTCCGATTATCACGTTGAGCGTTCAGGCTCCGGTCAGTTTCGTTGGGTATCCAGACTCCGGTTTTTACGTTGAGCGTTCAGGCTCCGGTCATTTTCGTTGAGTATACAGACTCCGGTTATTAAGTTGAGCGTCAGGCTCCGATCATTTTCGTTGAGTATCCAGACTCCGATTATTAAGTTGAGCGTTCAGGCTCCGGTTATTTTAGTTGAGTATCCTAACTCCGGTTATTACATTAAAGGTTCAGATTCCGGTCATTTTCGTTGAGTATCTAGACTCCTGTCATTACATTGAACGTTCAGGCTCCGATCATTTTCGTTGAATATCCATACTCCGGTCAATACATTGAGCGATCAGGCTCTGGTCATTTTCGTTGAGTATCCAGACTTCGGTCATTACATTGAGCGTTTAGGATACAGTCATTTTTGTTGAGTATCATAACTCCATTTATTACGTTGAGCGTTCAGGATCCGGTGAGTTTCGTTGAGTATCCAGACTCCAAATATTACGTTGAGCGTTCAAGCTCCGGTCAGTTTCGTTGGGTATCCAGACTCCGGTGATTACGTTGATCGTTCAGGCTCCTGTCAGTTTCGTTGGGTATCCAGACTCTAGTTATTACGTTGAGCGTTCAGGCTCCGGTCATTTTCATTGAGTATTCAGACTCCGGACATTATATTGAGCGTTCAGGATCCAGTCATTTTCGTTGAGTATCATAACTCCATTTATTACGTTGAGCGTTCAGGATCTGGTCAGTTTCGTTGAGTAACCAGACTCCAAATATTACGTTGAGCGTTTAGGCTCCGGTCAGTTTCGTTGGGTATCTAGACTCCGGTGATTACGTTGATCGTTCAGGCTCCGGTCATTTATGTTGACTATCCAGACTCGGGTTATTACGTTAAGCGTTCAGGCTCCGGTCACTTTCGTTGGGTATCCAGACTCCGGTTATTACGTTGAGCGTTCAGGCTCCGGTCAGTTTCGTTGGGTATCCAGACTCCGGTTTTTACCTTGAGCGTTCAGGCTCCGGTCATTTTTGTTGAGTATCCAGACTCCGGTTATTAAGTTGAGCGTCAGGCTCCGATCATTTTTGTTGACTATCCAGACTCAGATTATTACGTTTAGCGTTCAGGCTCCGGTTATTTTTGTTGAGTATCCTGACTCCGGTTATTACATTGAGGGTTCAGACTCCGGTCATTTTCGTTGAGTATCTAGACTCCTGTCATTACATTGAACGTTCAGGCTCCGATTATTTTCGTTGAATATCCATACTCCGGTCAATACGTTGAGCGATCAGGCTCCGATCATTTTCGTTGAGTATCCAGACTTCGGTCATTACATTGAGCGTTCAGGATCCTGTCATTTTCGTTGAGTATCATAACTCCATTTATTACGTTGAGCGTTCAGGATCCGGTCAGTTTCGTTGAGTATCCAGACTCCAAATATTATGTTGAGCGTTCACGCTCCGGTCAGTTTCGTTGGGTATCCAGACTCCGGTGATTACGTTCATCGTTCAGGCTCCGGTCATTTTCGTTAACTTTCCAGACTCGGGTTATTACGTTGAGCGTTCAGGCTCGGGTCAGTTTCGTTGAGTATCCAGATTCCGGTTATTACGTTGAGCGTTCAGGATCCGGTCAGTTTCATTGGGTATCCAGACTCCGGTGATTACGTTGATCGTTCAGGCTCCGGTCATTTTCGTTGACTATCCAGACTCGGGTTATTACGTTGAGCGTTCAGGCTCCGCTCAGTTTCATTGAGTATCCAGATTCCGGTTATTACGTTGAGCGTTCAGGCTCTGGTCAGTTACGTTGGGTATCCAGACTCCTGTTATTACGTTGAGTGTTCAGGCTCCGGTAAGTTTCGTTGGGTATCACGACTCCGGTTATTACGTTGAGCGTTCAGGCTCCGGCCAGTTTCATTGGGTATCCAGACTCTAGTTATTACGTTGAGCGTTCAGGCTCCGGTCATTTTCGTTGAGTATCCAGACTCCGGTTATTAAGTTGAGGGTTCAGACTCCGGTCATTTTCGTTGAGTATCTAGATTCCTGTCATTACGTTGAATGTTCAGGCTCCGATCATTTTCGTTGAATATCCATACTCCGGTCAATACGTTGAGCGATCATGCTCCGGTCATTTTTGTTGAGTATCCAGACTCCGGTCATTACATTAAGCGTTCAGGATCCAGTAATTTTCGTTGAGTATCATAACTCCATTTATTACGTTGAGCGTTCAGGATCCGGTCAATTTCGTTGAGTATCCAGACTCCAAATATTATGTTGAGCGTTCACGCTCCGGTCAGTTTCGTTGGGTATCCAGACTCCGGTGATTACGTTCATCGTTCAGGCTCCGGTCATTTTCGTTAACTTTCCAGACTCGGGTTATTACGTTGAGCGTTCAGGCTCGGGTCAGTTTCGTTGAGTATCCAGATTCCGGTTATTACGTTGAGCGTTCAGGCTCCGGTCAGTTTCGTTGGGTATCCAGACTCCGGTTATTACGTTGAGCGTTCAGGCTCCGGTAAGTTTCGTTGGGTATCCAGACTCCGGTTTTTACGTTGAGCGTTCAGGCTCCGGTCAGTTTCGTTGGGTATCCAGACTCTAGTTATTACGTTGAGCGTTCAGGCTCCGGTCATTTTCGTTGAGTATCCAGACTCCGGTTATTAAGTTGACTGTCAGGCTCCGATCATTTTCGTTGAGTATCTAGACTTCGATTATTAAGTTGAGCGTTCAGGATCCGATGAGTTTCGTTGAGTATCCAGACTCTAAATATTACGTTGATCGGTCAGGCTCCGGTCAGTTTCATTGGGTATCCAGACTCCGGTGATTACGTTGATCGTTCAGGCTCCGGTCATTTTCGTTGACTATCCAGACTCGGGTTATTACGTTAAGCGTTCAGGCTCCGGTCAGTTTCGTTGAGTATCCAGATTCCGATTATTACGTTGAACGTTCAGGCTCCGGTCATTTTCGTTTGGTATCCAGACTCCGGTTTTTACGTTGAGCTTTCAGGCTCCGGTCATTTTCGTTGAGTATCCAGACTCCGGTTATTAAGTTGAGCGTCAGGCTCCGATCCTTTTCGTTGAGTATCCAGACTCCGATTATTACGTTGAGCGTTCAGGCTCCGGTTATTTTAGTTGAGTATCCTGACTCCGGTTATTACGTTGAGGGTTCAGACTCCGGTCATTTTCGTTGAGTATCTAGACTCCTGTCATTACATTGAACGTTCAGGCTCCGATCATTTTCGTTGAATATCCATACTCCGGTCAATACATTGAGCGATCAGGCTCCGGTCATTTTCGTTGAGTAACCAGACTTCGGTCATTACATTGAGCGTTCAGGATCCAGTAATTTTTGTTAAGTATCATAACTCCATTTATTACGTTGAGCGTTCAGGATCCGGTGAGATTCGTTGAGTATCCAGACTCCAAATATTACGTTGAGCGTTCAAGCTCCGGTCAGTTTCGTTGGGTATCCAGACTCCGGTGATTACGTTGATCGTTCAGGCTCCGGTCATTTTCGTTGACTATCCAGACTCGGGTTATTACGTTGAGCGTTCAGGCTCCGCTCAGTTTCGTTGAGTATCCAGATTCCGGTTATTACTTTGAGCGTTCATGCTCCGGTCAGTTTCGTTGGGTATCCAGACTCCGGTTATTACGTTGAGCGTTCAGGCTCCGGTAAGTTTCGTTGGGTATCCAGACTCCGGTTATTACGTTGAGCGTTCATGCTCCGGTCAGTTTCGTTGGGTATCTAGACTCTAGTTATTACATTGAGCGTTCAGGCTCCGGTCATTTTCGTTGACTATCCAGACTCGGGTTATTACGTTAAGCGTTCAAGCTCCGGTCAGTTTCGTTGAGTATCCAGATTCCGATTATTACGTTGAGCGTTCAGGCTCCGGTCAGTTTCATTGGGTATCCAGACTCCGGTTTTTACATTGAGCGTTCAAGCTCCGGTCAGTTTCGTTGAGTATCCAGATTCCGGTTATTACGTTGAGCGTTCAGGCTCCGCCAGTTTCGTTGGGTATCCAGACTCCGGTTATTACGTTGAGCGTTCAGGCTCCGGTAAGTTTCGTTGGGTATCCAGACTCTGGTTATTACGTTGAGCGTTCAGGCTCCGGTCAGTTTCGTTGGGTATCCAGACTCTAGTTATTACGTTGAGCGTTCAGGCTCCGGTCATTTTCGTTGAGTATCCAGACTCCGGTCATTATATTGAGCGTTCAGGATCCAGTCATTTTCGTTGAGTATCATAACTCCATTTATTACGTTGAGCGTTCAGGATCTGGTCAGTTTCGTTGAGTAACCAGACTCCAAATATTACGTTGAGCGTTTAGGCTCCGGTCAGTATCGTTAGGTATCTACACTCCGGTGATTACGTTGATCGTTCAGGCCCCGGTCATTTATGTTGACTATCCAGACTCAGGTTATTACGTTAAGCGTTCAGGCTCCGGTCAGTTTCGTTGAGTATCCAGATTCCGATTATTACGTTGAGCGTTCAGGCTCCGGTCAGTTTCGTTGGGTATCCAGACTCCGGTTTTTACCTTGAGCGTTCAGGCTCCGGTCATTTTTGTTGAGTATCCAGACTCCGGTTATTAAGTTGAGCGTCAGGCTCCGATCATTTTTGTTGACTATCCAGACTCCGATTATTACGTTTAGCGTTCAGGCTCCGGTTATTTTCGTTGAGTATCCTGACTCCGGTTATTACATTGAGGGTTCAGACTCCGGTCATTTTCGTTGAGTATCTAGACTCCTGTCATTACGTTGAACGTTCAGGCTCCGATCATTTTCGTTGAATATCCATACTCCGGTCAATACGTTGAGCGATCAGGCTCCGGTCATTTTCGTTGAGTATCCAGACTTCGGTCATTACATTGAGCGTTCAGGATCCTGTCATTTTTGTTGAGTATCATAACTCCATTTATTACGTTGAGCATTCAGGATCCGGTGAGTTTCGTTGAGTATCTAGACTCCAAATATTACGTTGAGCGTTCAGGCTCCGGTCAGTTTCGTTGGGTATCCAGACTCCGGTGATTACGTTGATCGTTCAGGCTCCGGTCATTTTCGTTGACTATCCAGACTCGGGGTATTACGTTGAGCATTCAGGCTCCGCTCAGTTTCGTTGAGTATCCAGATTCCGGTTATTACGTTGAGCGTTCAGGCTCTAGTCAGTTACGTTGGGTATCTAGACTCCTGTTATTACGTTGAGCGTTCAGGCTCCGGTAAGTTTCGTTGGGTATCCAGACTCCGGTTATTACGTTGAGCGTTCAGGCTCCGGCCAGTTTCATTGGGTATCCAGACTCTAGTTATTACGTTGAGCGTTCAGGCTCCGGTCATTTTCGTTGAGTATCCAGACTCCGGTTATTAAGTTGAGGGTTCAGACTCCGGTCATTTTCGTTGAGTATCTAGACTCCTGTCATTACGTTGAATGTTCAGGCTCCGATCATTTTCGTTGAATATCCATACTCTGGTCAATACGTTGAGCGATCAGGCTCCGGTCATTTTTGTTGAGTATCCAGACTTCGGTCATTACATTGAGCGTTCAGGATCCAGTAATTTTCGTTGAGTATCATAACTCCATTTATTACGTTGAGCGTTCAGGATCCGGTCAGTTTCGTTGAGTATCCAGACTCCAAATATTACGTTGAGCGTTCAGGCTCCGGTCAGTTTCGTTGGGTATCCAGACTCTAGTTATTACGTTGAGCGTTCAGGCTCCGGTCATTTTCGTTGAGTATCCAGACTCCAGTCATTATATTGAGCGTTCAGGATCCAGTCATTTTCGTTGAGTATCATAACTCCATTTATTACGTTGAGCGTTCAGGATCTGGTTAGTTTCGTTGAGTAACCAGACTCCAAATATTACGTTGAGCGTTTAGGCTCCGGTCAGTATCGTTAGGTATCTACACTCCGGTGATTACGTTGATCGTTCAGGCCCCAGTCATTTATGTTGACTATCCAGACTCGGGTTATTACGTTAAGCGTTCAGGCTCCGGTCAGTTTCGTTGAGTATCCAGATTCCGATTATTACGTTGAGCGTTCAGGCTCCGGTCAGTTTCGTTGGGTATCCAGACTCCGGTTTTTACCTTGAGCGTTCAGGCTCCGGTCATTTTTGCTGAGTATCCAGACTCCGGTTATTAAGTTGAGCGTCAGGCTCCGATCATTTTTGTTGACTATCCAGACTCCGATTATTACGTTTAGCGTTCAGGCTCCGGTTATTTTCGTTGAGTATCCTGACTCCGGTTATTACATTGAGGGTTCAGACTCCGGTCATTTTCGTTGAGTATCTAGACTCCTGTCATTACGTTGAACGTTCAGGCTCCGATCATTTTCGTTAAATATCCATACTCCGGTCAATACGTTGAGCGATCGGGCTCCGGTCATTTTCGTTGAGTATCCAGACTTCGGTCATTACATTGAGCATTCAGGATCCTGTCATTTTTGTTGAGTATCATAACTCCATTTATTACGTTGAGCATTCAGGATCCGGTGAGTTTCGTTGAGTATCTAGACTCCAAATATTACGTTGAGCGTTCAGGCTCTGGTCAGTTTCGTTGGGTATCCAGACTCCGGTGATTACGTTGATCGTTCAGGCTCCGGTCATTTTCGTTGACTATCCAGACTCGGGTTATTACGTTGAGCATTCAGGCTCCGCTCAGTTTCGTTGAGTATCCAGATTCTGGTTATTACGTTGAGCGTTCAGGCTCTGGTCAGTTACGTTAGGTATCCAGACTCCTGTTATTACGTTGAGCGTTCAGGCTCCGGTAAGTTTCGTTGGGTATCCAGACTCCGGTTATTACGTTGAGCGTTCAGGCTCCGGCCAGTTTCATTGGGTATCCAGACTCTAGTTATTACGTTGAGCGTTCAGGCTCCGGTCATTTTCGTTGAGTATCCAGACTCCGGTTATTAAGTTGAGGGTTCAGACTCCGGTCATTTTCATTGAGTATCTAGACTCCTGTCATTACGTTGAATGTTCAGGCTCCGATCATTTTCGTTGAATATCCATACTCCGGTCAATACGTTGAGCGATCAGGCTCCTGTCATTTTTGTTGAGTATCCAGACTCCGGTCATTACATTGAGCGTTCAGGATCCAGTAATTTTCGTTGAGTATCATAACTCCATTTATTACGTTGAGCGTTCAGGATCCGGTCAGTTTCGTTGAGTATCTAGACTCCAAATATTACGTTGAGCGTTCAGGCTCCGGTCAGTTTCGTTGGGTATCCAGACTCTAGTTATTACGTTGAGCGTTCAGGCTCCGGTCATTTTCGTTGAGTATCCAGACTCCGGTCATTATATTGAGCGTTCAGGATCCAGTCATTTTCGTTGAGTATTATAACTCCATTTATTACGTTGAGCGTTTAGGATCTGGTTAGTTTCGTTGAGTAACCAGACTCCAAATATTACGTTGAGCGTTTAGGCTCCGGTCAGTATCGTTAGGTATCTACACTCCGGTGATTACGTTGATCGTTCAGGCCCCGGTCATTTATGTTGACTATCCAGACTCGGGTTATTACGTTAAGCGTTCAGGCTCCGGTCAGTTTCGTTGAGTATCCAGATTCCGATTATTACGTTGAGCGTTCAGGCTCCGGTCAGTTTCGTTGGGTATCCAGACTCCGGTTTTTACCTTGAGCGTTCAGGCTCCGGTCATTTTTGCTGAGTATCCAGACTCCGGTTATTAAGTTGAGCGTCAGGCTCCGATCATTTTTGTTGACTATCCAGACTCCGATTATTACGTTTAGCGTTCAGGCTCCGGTTATTTTCGTTGAGTATCCTGACTCCGGTTATTACATTGAGGGTTCAGACTCCGGTCATTTTCGTTGAGTATCTAGACTCCTGTCATTACGTTGAACGTTCAGGCTCCGATCATTTTCGTTGAATATCCATACTCCGGTCAATACGTTGAGCGATCAGGCTCCGGTCATTTTCGTTGAGTATCCAGACTTCGGTCATTACATTGAGTGTTCAGGATCCTGTCATTTTCGTTGAGTATCATAACTCCATTTATTACGTTGAGCATTCAGGATCCGGTGAGTTTCGTTGAGTATCTAGACTCCAAATATTACGTTGAGCGTTCAGGCTCCGGTCAGTTTCGTTGGGTATCCAGACTCCGGTGATTACGTTGATCGTTCAGGCTCCGGTCATTTTCATTGACTATCCAGACTCGGGTTATTACGTTGAGCATTCAGGCTCCGCTCAGTTTCGTTGAGTATCCAGATTCCGCTTATTACGTTGAGCGTTCAGGCTCTAGTCAGTTACGTTGGGTATCCAAGCTCCTGTTATTACGTTGAGCGTTCAGGCTCCGGTAAGTTTCGTTGGGTATCCAGACTCCGGTTATTACGTTGAGCGTTCAGGCTCCGGCCAGTTTCATTGGGTATCCAGACTCTAATTATTACGTTGAGCGTTCAGGCTCCGGTCATTTTCGTTGAGTATCCAGACTCCGGTTATTAAGTTGAGGGTTCAGACTCCGGTCATTTTCGTTGAGTATCTAGACTCCTGTCATTACGTTGAATGTTCAGGCTCCGATCATTTTCGTTGAATATCCATACTCCGGTCAATACGTTGAGCGATCAGGCTCCGGTCATTTTTGTTGAGTATCCAGACTCCGGTCATTACATTGAGCGTTCAGGATCCAGTAATTTTCGTTGAGTATCATAACTCCATTTATTACGTTGAGCGTTCAGGATCCGGTCAGTTTCGTTGAGTATCCAGACTCCAAATATTACGTTGAGCGTTCAGGCTCCGGTCAGTTTCGTTGGGTATCCAGACTCTAGTTATTACATTGAGCGTTCAGGCTCCGGTCATTTTCGTTGAGTATCCAGACTCCGGTCATTATATTGAGCGTTCGGGATCCAGTCATTTTCGTTGAGTATCATAACTCCATTTATTACGTTGAGCGTTTAGGATCTGGTTAGTTTCGTTGAGTAACCAGACTCCAAATATTACGTTGAGCGTTTAGGCTCCGGTCAGTATCGTTAGGTATCTACACTCCGGTGATTACGTTGATCGTTCAGGCCCCGGTCATTTATGTTGACTATCCAGACTCGGGTTATTACGTTAAGCGTTCAGGCTCCGGTCAGTTTCGTTGAGTATCCAGATTCCGATTATTACGTTGAGCGTTCAGGCTCCGGTCAGTTTCGTTGGGTATCCAGACTCCGGTTTTTACCTTGAGCGTTCAGGCTCCGGTCATTTTTGCTGAGTATCCAGACTCCGGTTATTAAGTTGAGCGTCAGGCTCCGATCATTTTTGTTGACTATCCAGACTCCGATTATTACGTTTAGCGTTCAGGCTCCGGTTATTTTCGTTGAGTATCCTGACTCCGGTTATTACATTGAGGGTTCAGACTCCGGTCATTTTCGTTGAGTATCTAGACTCCTGTCATTACGTTGAACGTTCAGGCTCCGATCATTTTCGTTGAATATCCATACTCCGGTCAATACGTTGAGCGATCAGGCTCCGGTCATTTTCGTTGAGTATCCAGACTTCGGTCATTACATTGAGCGTTCAGGATCCTGTCATTTTCGTTGAGTATCATAACTCCATTTATTACGTTGAGCATTCAGGATCCGGTGAGTTTCGTTGAGTATCTAGACTCCAAATATTACGTTGAGCGTTCAGGCTCCGGTCAGTTTCGTTGGGTATCCAGACTCCGGTGATTACGTTGATCGTTCAGGCTCCGGTCATTTTCGTTGACTATCCAGACTCGGGTTATTACGTTGAGCATTCAGGCTCCGCTCAGTTTCGTTGAGTATCCAGATTCCGGTTATTACGTTGAGCGTTCAGGCTCTGGTCAGTTATGTTGGGTATCCAAGCTCCTGTTATTACGTTGAGCGTTCAGGCTCCGGTAAGTTTCGTTGGGTATCCAGACTCCGGTTATTACGTTGAGCGTTCAGGCTCCGGCCAGTTTCATTGGGTATCTAGACTCTAGTTATTACGTTGAGCGTTCAGGCTCTGGTCATTTTCGTTGAGTATCCAGACTCCGGTTATTAAGTTGAGGGTTCAGACTCCGGTCATTTTCGTTGAGTATCTAGACTCCTGTCATTACGTTGAATGTTCAGGCTCCGATCATTTTCGTTGAATATCCATACTCCGGTCAATACGTTGAGCGATCAGGCTCCTGTCATTTTTGTTGAGTATCCAGACTCCGGTCATTACATTGAGCGTTCAGGATCCAGTAATTTTCGTTGAGTATCATAACTCCATTTATTACGTTGAGCGTTCAGGATCCGGTCAGTTTCGTTGAGTATCCAGACTCCAAATATTACGTTGAGCGTTCAGGCTCCGGTCAGTTTCGTTGGGTATCCAGACTCTAGTTATTACGTTGAGCGTTCAGGCTCCGGTCATTTTCGTTGAGTATCCAGACTCCGGTCATTATATTGAGCGTTCAGGATCCAGTCATTTTCGTTGAGTATTATAACTCCATTTATTACGTTGAGCGTTTAGGATCTGGTTAGTTTCGTTGAGTAACCAGACTCCAAATATTACGTTGAGCGTTTAGGCTCCGGTCAGTATCGTTAGGTATCTACACTCCGGTGATTACGTTGATCGTTCAGGCCCCGGTCATTTATGTTGACTATCCAGACTCGGGTTATTACGTTAAGCGTTCAGGCTCCGGTCAGTTTCGTTGAGTATCCAGATTCCGATTATTACGTTGAGCGTTCAGGCTCCGGTCAGTTTCGTTGGGTATCCAGACTCCGGTTTTTACCTTGAGCGTTCAGGCTCCGGTCATTTTTGCTGAGTATCCAGACTCCGGTTATTAAGTTGAGCGTCAGGCTCCGATCATTTTTGTTGACTATCCAGACTCCGATTATTACGTTTAGCGTTCAGGCTCCGGTTATTTTCGTTGAGTATCCTGACTCCGGTTATTACATTGAGGGTTCAGACTCCGGTCATTTTCGTTGAGTATCTAGACTCCTGTCATTACGTTGAACGTTCAGGCTCCGATCATTTTCGTTGAATATCCATACTCCGGTCAATACGTTGAGCGATCAGGCTCCGGTCATTTTCGTTGAGTATCCAGACTTCGGTCATTACATTGAGTGTTCAGGATCCTGTCATTTTCGTTGAGTATCATAACTCCATTTATTACGTTGAGCATTCAGGATCCGGTGAGTTTCGTTGAGTATCTAGACTCCAAATATTACGTTGAGCGTTCAGGCTCCGGTCAGTTTCGTTGGGTATCCAGACTCCGGTGATTACGTTGATCGTTCAGGCTCCGGTCATTTTCATTGACTATCCAGACTCGGGTTATTACGTTGAGCATTCAGGCTCCGCTCAGTTTCGTTGAGTATCCAGATTCCGCTTATTACGTTGAGCGTTCAGGCTCTAGTCAGTTACGTTGGGTATCCAAGCTCCTGTTATTACGTTGAGCGTTCAGGCTCCGGTAAGTTTCGTTGGGTATCCAGACTCCGGTTATTACGTTGAGCGTTCAGGCTCTGGCCAGTTTCATTGGGTATCCAGACTCTAGTTATTACGTTGAGCGTTCAGGCTCCGGTCATTTTCGTTGAGTATCCAGACTCCGGTTATTAAGTTGAGGGTTCAGACTCCGGTCATTTTCGTTGAGTATCTAGACTCCTGTCATTACGTTGAATGTTCAGGCTCCGATCATTTTCGTTGAATATCCATACTCCGGTCAATACGTTGAGCGATCAGGCTCCGGTCATTTTTGTTGAGTATCCAGACTCCGGTCATTACATTGAGCG
This sequence comes from Lathyrus sativus, assembly GCA_963859935.3. Lineage (NCBI taxonomy): Eukaryota > Viridiplantae > Streptophyta > Magnoliopsida > Fabales > Fabaceae > Lathyrus > Lathyrus sativus. The sequence continues at coordinate 271,147,061 of OZ012736.1, forward strand.
TTCAGGATCCAGTAATTTTCGTTGAGTATCATAACTCCATTTATTACGTTGAGCGTTCAGGATCCGGTCAGTTTCGTTGAGTATCCAGACTCCAAATATTACGTTGAGCGTTCAGGCTCCGGTCAGTTTCGTTGGGTATCCAGACTCTAGTTATTACGTTGAGCGTTCAGGCTCCGGTCATTTTCGTTGAGTATCCAGACTCCGGTCATTATATTGAGCGTTCGGGATCCAGTCATTTTCGTTGAGTATCATAACTCCATTTATTACGTTGAGCGTTTAGGATCTGGTTAGTTTCGTTGAGTAACCAGACTCCAAATATTACGTTGAGCGTTTAGGCTCCGGTCAGTATCGTTAGGTATCTACACTCCGGTGATTACGTTGATCGTTCAGGCCCCGGTCATTTATGTTGACTATCCAGACTCGGGTTATTACGTTAAGCGTTCAGGCTCCGGTCAGTTTCGTTGAGTATCCAGATTCCGATTATTACGTTGAGCGTTCAGGCTCCGGTCAGTTTCGTTGGGTATCCAGACTCCGGTTTTTACCTTGAGCGTTCAGGCTCCGGTCATTTTTGCTGAGTATCCAGACTCCGGTTATTAAGTTGAGCGTCAGGCTCCGATCATTTTTGTTGACTATCCAGACTCCGATTATTACGTTTAGCGTTCAGGCTCCGGTTATTTTCGTTGAGTATCCTGACTCCGGTTATTACATTGAGGGTTCAGACTCCGGTCATTTTCGTTGAGTATCTAGACTCCTGTCATTACGTTGAACGTTCAGGCTCCGATCATTTTCGTTGAATATCCATACTCCGGTCAATACGTTGAGCGATCAGGCTCCGGTCATTTTCGTTGAGTATCCAGACTTCGGTCATTACATTGAGCGTTCAGGATCCTGTCATTTTCGTTGAGTATCATAACTCCATTTATTACGTTGAGCATTCAGGATCCGGTGAGTTTCGTTGAGTATCTAGACTCCAAATATTACGTTGAGCGTTCAGGCTCCGGTCAGTTTCGTTGGGTATCCAGACTCCGGTGATTACGTTGATCGTTCAGGCTCCGGTCATTTTCGTTGACTATCCAGACTCGGGTTATTACGTTGAGCATTCAGGCTCCGCTCAGTTTCGTTGAGTATCCAGATTCCGGTTATTACGTTGAGCGTTCAGGCTCTGGTCAGTTATGTTGGGTATCCAAGCTCCTGTTATTACGTTGAGCGTTCAGGCTCCGGTAAGTTTCGTTGGGTATCCAGACTCCGGTTATTACGTTGAGCGTTCAGGCTCCGGCCAGTTTCATTGGGTATCTAGACTCTAGTTATTACGTTGAGCGTTCAGGCTCTGGTCATTTTCGTTGAGTATCCAGACTCCGGTTATTAAGTTGAGGGTTCAGACTCCGGTCATTTTCGTTGAGTATCTAGACTCCTGTCATTACGTTGAATGTTCAGGCTCCGATCATTTTCGTTGAATATCCATACTCCGGTCAATACGTTGAGCGATCAGGCTCCGGTCATTTTTGTTGAGTATCCAGACTCCGGTCATTACATTGAGCGTTCAGGATCCAGTAATTTTCGTTGAGTATCATAACTCCATTTATTACGTTGAGCGTTCAGGATCCGGTCAGTTTCGTTGAGTATCCAGACTCCAAATATTACGTTGAGCGTTCAGGCTCCGGTCAGTTTCGTTGGGTATCCAGACTCTAGTTATTACGTTGAGCGTTCAGGCTCCGGTCATTTTCGTTGAGTATCCAGACTCCGGTCATTATATTGAGCGTTCGGGATCCAGTCATTTTCGTTGAGTATCATAACTCCATTTATTACGTTGAGCGTTTAGGATCTGGTTAGTTTCGTTGAGTAACCAGACTCCAAATATTACGTTGAGCGTTTAGGCTCCGGTCAGTATCGTTAGGTATCTACACTCCGGTGATTACGTTGATCGTTCAGGCCCCGGTCATTTATGTTGACTATCCAGACTCGGGTTATTACGTTAAGCGTTCAGGCTCCGGTCAGTTTCGTTGAGTATCCAGATTCCGATTATTACGTTGAGCGTTCAGGCTCCGGTCAGTTTCGTTGGGTATCCAGACTCCGGTTTTTACCTTGAGCGTTCAGGCTCCGGTCATTTTTGCTGAGTATCCAGACTCCGGTTATTAAGTTGAGCGTCAGGCTCCGATCATTTTTGTTGACTATCCAGACTCCGATTATTACGTTTAGCGTTCAGGCTCCGGTTATTTTCGTTGAGTATCCTGACTCCGGTTATTACATTGAGGGTTCAGACTCCGGTCATTTTCGTTGAGTATCTAGACTCCTGTCATTACGTTGAACGTTCAGGCTCCGATCATTTTCGTTGAATATCCATACTCCGGTCAATACGTTGAGCGATCAGGCTCCGGTCATTTTCGTTGAGTATCCAGACTTCGGTCATTACATTGAGCGTTCAGGATCCTGTCATTTTCGTTGAGTATCATAACTCCATTTATTACGTTGAGCATTCAGGATCCGGTGAGTTTCGTTGAGTATCTAGACTCCAAATATTACGTTGAGCGTTCAGGCTCCGGTCAGTTTCGTTGGGTATCCAGACTCCGGTGATTACGTTGATCGTTCAGGCTCCGGTCATTTTCGTTGACTATCCAGACTCGGGTTATTACGTTGAGCATTCAGGCTCCGCTCAGTTTCGTTGAGTATCCAGATTCCGGTTATTACGTTGAGCGTTCAGGCTCTGGTCAGTTATGTTGGGTATCCAAGCTCCTGTTATTACGTTGAGCGTTCAGGCTCCGGTAAGTTTCGTTGGGTATCCAGACTCCGGTTATTACGTTGAGCGTTCAGGCTCCGGCCAGTTTCATTGGGTATCTAGACTCTAGTTATTACGTTGAGCGTTCAGGCTCTGGTCATTTTCGTTGAGTATCCAGACTCCGGTTATTAAGTTGAGGGTTCAGACTCCGGTCATTTTCGTTGAGTATCTAGACTCCTGTCATTACGTTGAATGTTCAGGCTCCGATCATTTTCGTTGAATATCCATACTCCGGTCAATACGTTGAGCGATCAGGCTCCGGTCATTTTTGTTGAGTATCCAGACTCCGGTCATTACATTGAGCGTTCAGGATCCAGTAATTTTCGTTGAGTATCATAACTCCATTTATTACGTTGAGCGTTCAGGATCCGGTCAGTTTCGTTGAGTATCCAGACTCCAAATATTACGTTGAGCGTTCAGGCTCCGGTCAGTTTCGTTGGGTATCCAGACTCTAGTTATTACGTTGAGCGTTCAGGCTCCGGTCATTTTCGTTGAGTATCCAGACTCCGGTCATTATATTGAGCGTTCAGGATCCAGTCATTTTCGTTGAGTATTATAACTCCATTTATTACGTTGAGCGTTTAGGATCTGGTTAGTTTCGTTGAGTAACCAGACTCCAAATATTACGTTGAACGTTTAGGCTCCGGTCAGTATCGTTAGGTATCTACACTCCGGTGATTACGTTGATCGTTCAGGCCCCGGTCATTTATGTTGACTATCCAGACTCGGGTTATTACGTTAAGCGTTCAGGCTCCGGTCAGTTTCGTTGAGTATCTAGATTCTGATTATTACATTGAGCGTTCAGGCTCCGGTCAGTTTCGTTGGGTATCCAGACTCCGGTTTTTACCTTGAGCGTTCAGGCTCCGGTCATTTTTGCTGAGTATCCAGACTCCGGTTATTAAGTTGAGCGTCAGGCTCCGATCATTTTTGTTGACTATCCAGACTCCGATTATTACGTTTAGCGTTCAGGCTCCGGTTATTTTCGTTGAGTATCCTGACTCCGGTTATTACATTGAGGGTTCAGACTCCGGTCATTTTCGTTGAGTATCTAGACTCCTGTCATTACGTTGAACGTTCAGGCTCCGATCATTTTCGTTGAATATCCATACTCCGGTCAATACGTTGAGCGATCAGGCTCCGGTCATTTTCGTTGAGTATCCAGACTTCGGTCATTACATTGAGCGTTCAGGATCCTGTCATTTTCGTTGAGTATCATAACTCCATTTATTACGTTGAGCATTCAGGATCCGGTGAGTTTCGTTGAGTATCTAGACTCCAAATATTACGTTGAGCGTTCAGGCTCCGGTCAATTTCGTTGGGTATCCAGACTCCGTTGATTACGTTGATCGTTCAGGCTCCGGTCATTTTCGTTGACTATCCAGACTCGGGTTATTACGTTGAGCATTCAGGCTCCGCTCAGTTTCGTTGAGTATCCAGATTCCGGTTATTACGTTGAGCGTTCAGGCTCTGGTCAGTTATGTTGGGTATCCAAGCTCCTGTTATTACGTTGAGCGTTCAGGCTCCGGTAAGTTTCGTTGGGTATCCAGACTCCGGTTATTACGTTGAGCGTTCAGGCTCCGGCCAGTTTCATTGGGTATCCAGAATCTAGTTATTACGTTGAGCGTTCAGGCTCCGGTCATTTTCGTTGAGTATCCAGACTCCGGTTATTAAGTTGAGGGTTCAGACTCCGGTCATTTTCGTTGAGTATCTAGACTCCTGTCATTACGTTGAATGTTCAGGCTCCGATCATTTTCGTTGAATATCCATACTCCGGTCAATACGTTGAGCGATCAGGCTCCGGTCATTTTTGTTGAGTATCCAGACTCCGGTCATTACATTGAGCGTTCAGGATCCAGTAATTTTCGTTGAGTATCATAACTCCATTTATTACGTTGAGCGTTCAGGATCCGGTCAGTTTCGTTGAGTATCCAGACTCCAAATATTACGTTGAGCGTTCAGGCTCCGGTCAGTTTCGTTGGGTATCCAGACTCTAGTTATTACGTTGAGCGTTCAGGCTCCGGTCATTTTCGTTGAGTATCCAGACTCCGGTCATTATATTGAGCGTTCAGGATCCAGTCATTTTCGTTGAGTATCATAACTCCATTTATTACGTTGAGCGTTTAGGATCTGGTTAGTTTCGTTGAGTAACCAGACTCCAAATATTACGTTGAGCGTTTAGGCTCCGGTCAGTATCGTTAGGTATCTACACTCCGGTGATTACGTTGATCGTTCAGGCCCCGGTCATTTATGTTGACTATCCAGTCTCGGGTTATTACGTTAAGCGTTCAGGCTCCGGTCAGTTTCGTTGAGTATCCAGATTCCGATTATTACGTTGAGCGTTCAGGCTCCGGTCAGTTTCGTTGGGTATCCAGACTCCGGTTTTTACCTTGAGCGTTCAGGCTCCGGTCATTTTTGCTGAGTATCCAGACTCCGGTTATTAAGTTGAGCGTCAGGCTCCGATCATTTTTGTTGACTATCCAGACTCCGATTATTACGTTTAGCGTTCAGGCTCCGGTTATTTTCGTTGAGTATCCTGACTCCGGTTATTACATTGAGGGTTCAGACTCCGGTCATTTTCGTTGAGTATCTAGACTCCTGTCATTACGTTGAACGTTCAGGCTCCGATCATTTTCGTTGAATATCCATACTCCGGTCAATACGTTGAGCGATCAGGCTCCGGTCATTTTCGTTGAGTATCCAGACTTCGGTCATTACATTGAGCGTTCAGGATCCTGTCATTTTCGTTGAGTATCATAACTCCATTTATTACGTTGAGCATTCAGGATCCGGTGAGTTTCGTTGAGTATCTAGACTCCAAATATTACGTTGAGCGTTCAGGCTCCGGTCAATTTCGTTGGGTATCCAGACTCCGTTGATTACGTTGATCGTTCAGGCTCCGGTCATTTTCGTTGACTATCCAGACTCGGGTTATTACGTTGAGCATTCAGGCTCCGCTCAGTTTCGTTGAGTATCCAGATTCCGGTTATTACGTTGAGCGTTCAGGCTCTGGTCAGTTATGTTGGGTATCCAAGCTCCTGTTATTACGTTGAGCGTTCAGGCTCCGGTAAGTTTCGTTGGGTATCCAGACTCCGGTTATTACGTTGAGCGTTCAGGCTCCGGCCAGTTTCATTGGGTATCCAGAATCTAGTTATTACGTTGAGCGTTCAGGCTCCGGTCATTTTCGTTGAGTATCCAGACTCCGGTTATTAAGTTGAGGGTTCAGACTCCGGTCATTTTCGTTGAGTATCTAGACTCCTGTCATTACGTTGAATGTTCAGGCTCCGATCATTTTCGTTGAATATCCATACTCCGGTCAATACGTTGAGCGATCAGGCTCCGGTCATTTTTGTTGAGTATCCAGACTCCGGTCATTACATTGAGCGTTCAGGATCCAGTAATTTTCGTTGAGTATCATAACTCCATTTATTACGTTGAGCGTTCAGGATCCGGTCAGTTTCGTTGAGTATCCAGACTCCAAATATTACGTTGAGCGTTCAGGCTCCGGTCAGTTTCGTTGGGTATCCAGACTCTAGTTATTACGTTGAGCGTTCAGGCTCCGGTCATTTTCGTTGAGTATCCAGACTCCGGTCATTATATTGAGCGTTCAGGATCCAGTCATTTTCGTTGAGTATCATAACTCCATTTATTACGTTGAGCGTTTAGGATCTGGTTAGTTTCGTTGAGTAACCAGACTCCAAATATTACGTTGAGCGTTTAGGCTCCGGTCAGTATCGTTAGGTATCTACACTCCGGTGATTACGTTGATCGTTCAGGCCCCGGTCATTTATGTTGACTATCCAGTCTCGGGTTATTACGTTAAGCGTTCAGGCTCCGGTCAGTTTCGTTGAGTATCCAGATTCCGATTATTACGTTGAGCGTTCAGGCTCCGGTCAGTTTCGTTGGGTATCCAGACTCCGGTTTTTACCTTGAGCGTTCAGGCTCCGGTCATTTTTGCTGAGTATCCAGACTCCGGTTATTAAGTTGAGCGTCAGGCTCCGATCATTTTTGTTGACTATCCAGACTCCGATTATTACGTTTAGCGTTCAGGCTCCGGTTATTTTCGTTGAGTATCCTGACTCCGGTTATTACATTGAGGGTTCAGACTCCGGTCATTTTCGTTGAGTATCTAGACTCCTGTCATTACGTTGAACGTTCAGGCTCCGATCATTTTCGTTGAATATCCATACTCCGGTCAATACGTTGAGCGATCAGGCTCCGGTCATTTTCGTTGAGTATCCAGACTTCGGTCATTACATTGAGCGTTCAGGATCCTGTCATTTTTGTTGAGTATCATAACTCCATTTATTACGTTGAGCATTCAGGATCCGGTGAGTTTCGTTGAGTATCTAGACTCCAAATATTACGTTGAGCGTTCAGGCTCCGGTCAGTTTCGTTGGGTATCCAGACTCCGGTGATTACGTTGATCGTTCAGGCTCCGGTCATTTTCGTTGACTATCCAGACTCGGGTTATTACGTTGAGCATTCAGGCTCCGCTCAGTTTCGTTGAGTATCCAGATTCCGGTTATTACGTTGAGCGTTCAGGCTCTGGTCAGTTACGTTGGGTATCCAAGCTCCTGTTATTACGTTGAGCGTTCAGGCTCCGGTAAGTTTCGTTGGGTATCCAGACTCCGGTTATTACGTTGAGCGTTCAGGCTCCGGCCAGTTTCATTGGGTATCCAGACTCTAGTTATTACGTTGAGCGTTCAGGCTCCGGTCATTTTCGTTGAGTATCCAGACTCCGGTTATTAAGTTGAGGGTTCAGACTCCGGTCATTTTCGTTGAGTATCTAGACTCCTGTCATTACGTTGAATGTTCAGGCTCCGATCATTTTCGTTGAATATCCATACTCCGGTCAATACGTTGAGCGATCAGGCTCCGGTTATTTTTGTTGAGTATCCAGACTCCGGTCATTACATTGAGCGTTCAGGATCCAGTAATTTTCGTTGAGTATCATAACTCCATTTATTACGTTGAGCGTTCAGGATCTGGTCAGTTTCGTTGAGTATCCAGACTCCAAATATTATGTTGAGCGTTCAGGCTCCGGTCAGTTTCGTTGGGTATCCAGACTCCGGTGATTACGTTCATCGTTCAGGCTCCGGTCATTTTCGTTGACTTTCCAGACTCGGGTTATTTCGTTGAGCGTTCAGGCTCCGGTCAGTTTCGTTGAGTATCCAGGTTCCGGTTATTACGTTGAGCGTTCAGGCTCCGGTCAGTTTCGTTGGGTATCCAGACTCCGGTTATTACGTTGAGCGTTCAGGCTCCGGTAAGTTTCGTTGGGTATCCAGACTCCAGATTTTACGTTGAGCGTTCAGGCTCCGGTCAGTTTCGTTGGGTATCCAGACTCTAGTTATTACGTTGAGCGTTCAGGCTCCGATCATTTTCGTTGAGTATCCAGACTCCGGTTATTAAGTTGACTGTCAGGATACGATCATTTTCGTTGAGTATCTAGACTTCGATTATTAAGTTGAGCGTTCAGGATCCGATGAGTTTCGTTGAGTATCCAGACTCTAAATATTACGTTGATCGGTCAGGCTCCGGTCAGTTTCATTGGGTATCCAGACTCCGGTGATTACGTTGATCATTCAGGCTCCGGTCATTTTCGTTGACTATCCAGACTCAGGTTATTACATTAAGCGTTCAGGCTCCGGTCAGTTTCGTTGAGTATCCAGATTCTGATTATTACGTTGAACGTTCAGGCTCCGGTCATTTTCGTTTGGTATCCAGACTCCGGTTTTTACGTTGAGCGTTCAGGCTCTGGTCATTTTCGTTAAGTATCCAGACTCCGGTTATTAAGTTGAGCGTCAGGCTCCGATCATTTTTGTTGAGTATCCAGACTCCGATTATTACGTTGATCGTTCAGGCTCCGGTTATTTTTGTTGAGTATCCAGACTCCGGTTATTACGTTGAGCGTTCTGGCTCCGGTAAGTTTCGTTGGGTATCCAGACTATGGTTATTACGTTGAGCATTCAGGCTCCGGTCAGTTTCGTTGGGTATCCAGACTCCGGTTTTTACCTTGAGTGTTCAGGCTCCGGTCATTTTCGTTGAGTATCCAGACTCCGGTTATTAAGTTGAGCGTCAGGCTCCGATCATTTTCGTTGAGTATCCAGACTCCGATTATTACGTTTAGCGTTCAGCCTCTGGTTATTTTCGTTGAGTATCCTGACTCCGGTTATTACATTGAGGGTTCAGACTCCGGTCATTTTCGTTGAGTATCTAGACTCCTGTCATTACGTTGAACGTTCAGGCTCCGATCATTTTCGTTGAATATTCATACTCCGGTCAATACGTTGAGCGATCAGGCTCCGGTCATTTTCGTTGAGTATCCAGACTTCGGTCATTACATTGAGCGTTCAGGATCCAGTCATTTTCGTTGAGTATCATAACTCCATTTATTACGTTGAGCGTTCAAGATCCGGTGAGTTTCGTTGAGTATCCAGACTCCAAATATTACGTTGAGCGTTCAGGCTCCGGTCAGTTTCGTTGGGTATCCAGACTCCGGTGATTACGTTGATCGTTCAGGCTCCGGTCAGTTTCGTTGAGTATCCAGGTTCCGGTTATTACGTTGAGCGTTCAGGCTCCGGTCAGTTTCGTTGGGTATCCAGACTCCGGTTATTACGTTGAGCGTTCAGGCTCCGGTAAGTTTTGTTGGGTATCCAGACTCCGGTTTTTACGTTGAGCATTAAGGCTCCGGTAAGTTTCGTTGGGTATCCAGACTCCGGTTATTACGTTGAGCGTTCAGGCTCCGGTCAGTTTCGTTGGGTATCCAGACTCTAGTTATTACGTTGAGCGTTCAGGCTCCGGTCATTTTCGTTGAGTATCCGGACTCCGGTTATTAAGTTGAGCGTCAGGCTCCGATCATTTTCGTTGAGTATCCAGACTCCGATTATTATGTTGAGCGTTCAGGCTCCGGTCATTTTCGTTGAGTATCCAGACTCCGGTTATTACGTTGAGGGTTCAGACTCCAGTCATTTTCATTGAGTATCTAGACTTCTGTCATTACGTTAAACGGTCAGGCTCTGATCATTTTCGTTGAGTATCCATACTTCGGTCAATACGTTGAGCATTCAGGCTCCGGTCATTTTTGTTGAGTATCCAGACTCCGGTCATTATATTGAGCGTTCAGGATCCAGTCATTTTCGTTGAGTATCATAACTCCATTTATTACGTTGAGCGTTCAGGATCTGGTCAGTTTTGTTGAGTAACCAGACTCCAAATATTACGTTGAGCGTTTATGCTCCGGTCAGTTTCGTTGGGTATCCAGACTCCGGTGATTACGTTGATCGTTCAAGCTCCGGTCATTTTCGTTGACTATCCAGACTCGGGTTATTACGTTAAGCGTTCAGGCTCCGGTCAGTTTCTTTGAGTATCCAGATTCCGATTATTACTTTAGCGTTCAGGCTCCGGTCAGTTTCGTTGGGTATCCAGACTCCGGTTATTACGTTGAGCGTTCAGGCTTCGGTCATTTTCGTTGAGTATCCAGACTCCGATTATTAAGTTGAGCGTTAGGCTCCGATCATTTTCGTTGAGTATCCAGACTCTGATTATTACGTTGAGCGTTCAGGCTCCGGTTATTTTCGTTGAGTATCCTGACTCCGGTTATTACGTTGAGGGTTCAGACTTCGGTCATTTTCGTTGAGTATCTAGACTCCTGTCATTACGTTCAACGTTCAGGCTCCGATCATTTTCGTTGAATATCCATACTCCGGTCAATACATTGAGCGATCAGGCTCCGGTCATTTTTGTTGAGTATCCAGACTCCGGTCATTACATTGAGCGTTCAGGATCCAGTAATTTTCATTGAGTATCATAACTCCATTTATTACGTTGAGCGTTCAGGATCCGGTCAGTTTCGTTGAGTATCCAGACTCCGGTGATTATGTTCATCGTTCAGGCTTCGGTCATTTTCGTTGACTTTCCAGACTCGGGTTATTTCGTTGAGCGTTCAGGCTCCGGTCAGTTTCGTTGAGTATCCAGGTTCCGGTTATTACGTTGAGCGTTCAGGCTCCGGTCAGTTTCGTTGGGTATCCAGACTCCGGTTATTACGTTGAGCGTTCAGGCTCCGGTAAGTTTTGTTGGGTATCCAGACTCCGGTTTTTACGTTGAGCATTAAGGCTCCGGTAAGTTTCGTTGGGTATCCAGACTCCGGTTATTACGTTGAGCGTTCAGGCTCCGGTCAGTTTCGTTGGGTATCCAGACTCTAGTTATTACGTTGAGCGTTCAGGCTCCGGTCATTTTCGTTGAGTATCCGGACTCCGGTTATTAAGTTGAGCGTCAGGCTCCGATCATTTTCGTTGAGTATCCAGACTCCGATTATTATGTTGAGCGTTCAGGCTCCGGTCATTTTTGTTGAGTATCCAGACTCCGGTTATTACGTTGAGGGTTCAGACTCCAGTCATTTTCATTGAGTATCTAGACTTCTGTCATTACGTTAAACGGTCAGGCTCTGATCATTTTCGTTGAGTATCCATACTTCGGTCAATACGTTGAGCATTCAGGCTCCGGTCATTTTTGTTGAGTATCCAGACTCCGGTCATTATATTGAGCGTTCAGGATCCAGTCATTTTCGTTGAGTATCATAACTCCATTTATTACGTTGAGCGTTCAGGATCTGGTCAGTTTTGTTGAGTAACCAGACTCCAAATATTACGTTGAGCGTTTATGCTCCGGTCAGTTTCGTTGGGTATCCAGACTCCGGTGATTACGTTGATCGTTCAAGCTCCGGTCATTTTCGTTGACTATCCAGACTCGGGTTATTACGTTAAGCGTTCAGGCTCCGGTCAGTTTCTTTGAGTATCCAGATTCCGATTATTACTTTAGCGTTCAGGCTCCGGTCAGTTTCGTTGGGTATCCAGACTCCGGTTATTACGTTGAGCGTTCAGGCTTCGGTCATTTTCGTTGAGTATCCAGACTCCGATTATTAAGTTGAGCGTTAGGCTCCGATCATTTTCGTTGGGTATCCAGACTCTGATTATTACGTTGAGCGTTCAGGCTCCGGTTATTTTCGTTGAGTATCCTGACTCCGGTTATTACGTTGAGGGTTCAGACTTCGGTCATTTTCGTTGAGTATCTAGACTCCTGTCATTACGTTCAACGTTCAGGCTCCGATCATTTTCGTTGAATATCCATACTCCGGTCAATACATTGAGCGATCAGGCTCCGGTCATTTTTGTTGAGTATCCAGACTCCGGTCATTACATTGAGCGTTCAGGATCCAGTAATTTTCATTGAGTATCATAACTCCATTTATTACGTTGAGCGTTCAGGATCCGGTCAGTTTCGTTGAGTATCCAGACTCCGGTGATTATGTTCATCGTTCAGGCTTCGGTCATTTTCGTTGACTTTCCAGACTCGGGTTATTTCGTTGAGCGTTCAGGCTCCGGTCAGTTTCGTTGAGTATCCAGGTTCTGGTTATTACGTTGAGCGTTCAGGCTCCGGTCAGTTTCGTTGGGTATCCAGACTCCGGTTATTACGTTGAGCGTTCAGGCTCCGGTAAGTTTTGTTGGGTATCCAGACTCCGGTTTTTACGTTGAGCATTAAGGCTCCGGTAAGTTTCGTTGGGTATCCAGACTCCGGTTATTACGTTGAGCGTTCAGGCTCCGGTCAGTTTCGTTGGGTATCCAGACTCTAGTTATTACGTTGAGCGTTCAGGCTCCGGTCATTTTCGTTGAGTATCCGGACTCCGGTTATTAAGTTGAGCGTCAGGCTCCGATCATTTTCGTTGAGTATCCAGACTCCGATTATTATGTTGAGCGTTCAGGCTCCGGTCATTTTCGTTGAGTATCCAGACTCCGGTTATTACGTTGAGGGTTCAGACTCCAGTCATTTTCATTGAGTATCTAGACTTCTGTCATTACGTTAAACGGTCAGGCTCTGATCATTTTCGTTGAGTATCCATACTTCGGTCAATACGTTGAGCATTCAGGCTCCGGTCATTTTTGTTGAGTATCCAGACTCCGGTCATTATATTGAGCGTTCAGGATCCAGTCATTTTCGTTGAGTATCATAACTCCATTTATTACGTTGAGCGTTCAGGATCTGGTCAGTTTTGTTGAGTAACCAGACTCCAAATATTACGTTGAGCGTTTATGCTCCGGTCAGTTTCGTTGGGTATCCAGACTCCGGTGATTACGTTGATCGTTCAAGCTCCGGTCATTTTCGTTGACTATCCAGACTCGGGTTATTACGTTAAGCGTTCAGGCTCCGGTCAGTTTCTTTGAGTATCCAGATTCCGATTATTACTTTAGCGTTCAGGCTCCGGTCAGTTTCGTTGGGTATCCAGACTCCGGTTATTACGTTGAGCGTTCAGGCTCCGGTCATTTTCGTTGAGTATCCAGACTCCGATTATTAAGTTGAGCGTTAGGCTCCGATCATTTTCGTTGAGTATCCAGACTCTGATTATTACGTTGAGCGTTCAGGCTCCGGTTATTTTCGTTGAGTATCCTGACTCCGGTTATTACGTTGAGGGTTCAGACTTCGGTCATTTTCGTTGAGTATCTAGACTCCTGTCATTACGTTCAACGTTCAGGCTCCGATCATTTTCGTTGAATATCCATACTCCGGTCAATACATTGAGCGATCAGGCTCCGGTCATTTTTGTTGAGTATCCAGACTCCGGTCATTACATTGAGCGTTCAGGATCCAGTAATTTTCATTGAGTATCATAACTCCATTTATTACGTTGAGCGTTCAGGATCCGGTCAGTTTCGTTGAGTATCCAGACTCCGGTGATTATGTTCATCGTTCAGGCTTCGGTCATTTTCGTTGACTTTCCAGACTCGGGTGATTATGTTCATCGTTCAGGCTTCGGTCATTTTCGTTGACTTTCCAGACTCGGGTTATTTCGTTGAGCGTTCAGGCTCCGGTCAGTTTCGTTGAGTATCCAGGTTCCGGTTATTACGTTGAGCGTTCAGGCTCCGGTCAGTTTCGTTGGGTATCCAGACTCCGGTTATTACGTTGAGCGTTCAGGCTCCGGTAAGTTTTGTTGGGTATCCAGACTCCGGTTTTTACGTTGAGCGTTCAGGCTCCGGTCAGTTTCGTTGGGTATCCAGACTCTAGTTATTACGTTGAGCGTTCAGGCTCCGGTCATTTTCGTTGAGTATCCAGACTCCGGTTATTAAGTTGACTGTCAGGCTTCGATCATTTTCGTTGAGTATCCAGACTTCGTTTATTAAGTTAAGCGTTCAGGATCCGATCAGTTTCGTTGAGTATCCAGACTTCAAATATTACGTTGAGCGGTCAGGCTCCGGTCAGTTTCATTGGGTATCCAGACTCCGGTGATTACGTTGATCGTTCAGGCTCCGGTCATTTTCATTGACTATCCAGACTCGGGTTATTACGTTAAGCATTCAGGCTCCGGTCAGTGTCGTTGAGTATCCAGATTCTGATTATTACGTTGAGCGTTCAGGCTCCGGTCATTTTCGTTGAGTATCTAGACTCCGGTTATTAAGTTGAGCGTCAGGCTCCGATCATTTTTGTTGAGTATCCAGACTCCGATTATTATGTTGAGCGTTCAGGCTCCGGTCACTTTCGTTGAGTATCCAGACTCTGGTTATTACGTTGAGGGTTCAGACTCCGGTCATTTTCGTTGAGTATCTAGACTCATGTCATTATGTTGAACGTTCAGGCTCTGGTCAGTTTCGTTGAGTATCCAGATTCCGGTTATTCCGTTGAGCATTCAGGCTCCGGTCAGTTTTGTTGGGTATCCAGACTCCGGTTATTACGTTGAGCGTTCAGGCTCCTGTAAGTTTCGTTGGGTATCCAGACTCTGGTTATTACGTTGAGCATTCAGGCTCCGGTCAGTTTTGTTGCGTATCCAGACTCTAGTTATTACGTTGAACGTTCAGCCTCCGTTCATTTTCGTTGAGTATCCAGACTCCGGTTATTAAGTTGAGCGTCAGGCGCCGATCATTTTCGTTGAGTATCCAGACTCCGATTATTATGTTGAGCGTTCAGGCTCCGGTCATTTTCGTTGAGTATCCAGACTCTGGTTATTACATTGAGGGTTCAGACTCCGGTCATTTTCGTTGAGTATCTAGACTCCTGTCATTACGTTGAACGTTCAGGCTCTGATCATTTTCGTTGAGTATCCATACTTCGGTCAATACGTTGAGCGTTCAGGCTCCGGTCATTTTCGTTAAGTATCCAGACTCCGGTCATTATATTGAGCGTTCAGGATCCAGTCATTTTCTTTGAGTATTATAACTCCATTTATTACGTTGAGCGTTCAGGATCTGGTCAGTTTCATTGAGTAACCAGACTCCAAATATTACGTTGAGCGTTTAGGCTCCGGTCAGTTTTGTTGGGTATCCAGACTCCGGTGATTACGTTAAGCGTTCAGGCTCCGGTCAGTTTCATTGAGTATCCAGATTCCGATTATTACGTTAAGCGTTCAGGCTCCGGTCAGTTTCGTTGAGTATCCAGATTCCGATTATTACGTTGAGCATTCAGGCTCCGATCATTTTCGTTGGGTATCCAGACTCCGGTTTTTACGTTGAGCGTTCAGGCTCCGGTCATTTTTGTTGAGTATCCAGACTCCGGTTATTAAGTTGAGCGTCAGGCTCCGATCATTTTCGTTGAGTATCCAGACTCCGATTATTACGTTGATCGTTCAGGCTCCGGTTATTTTTGTTGAGTATCCTAACTCCGGTTATTACGTTGAGGGTTCAGACTCCGGTCATTTTCGTTGAGTATCTAGACTCCTGTCATTACGTTGAACGTTCAGGCTCCGTTCAGCTTCGTTGAGTATCCAGATTCCGGTTATTCCGTTGAGCGTTCAGGCTCCGGCCAGTTTCGTTGGGTATCCAGACTCCGGTTATTACGTTGAGCGTTCTGGCTCCGGTAAGTTTCGTTGGGTATCCAGACTAT
The DNA here is from genome assembly GCA_963859935.3 of Lathyrus sativus. Taxonomy (NCBI): domain Eukaryota; kingdom Viridiplantae; phylum Streptophyta; class Magnoliopsida; order Fabales; family Fabaceae; genus Lathyrus; species Lathyrus sativus. Next base: position 271,162,698 of record OZ012736.1, read on the forward strand.
GGTTATTACGTTGAGCATTCAGGCTCTGGTCAGTTTTGTTGGGTATCCAGACTCTAGTTATTACGTTGAGCGTTCTGGCTCTGGTCATTTTTGTTGAGTATCCAGACTCCGGTTATTAAGTTGAGCGTCAGGCTCCGATCATTTTCGTTGAGTATCCAGACTCCGATTATTATGTTGAGCGTTCAGGCTCCGGTCATTTTCGTTGAGTATCCAGACTCTGGTTATTACGTTGAGGGTTCAGACTCCGGTCATTTTCGTTGAGTGTCTAGACTCCTGTCATTACGTTGAATGTTCAGGCTCTGATCATTTTCGTTGAGTATCCATACTTCGGTCAATACGTTGAGCGTTCAGGCTCCGGTCATTTTCGTTGAGTATCCAGACTCCGGTATTATATTGAGCGTTCAGGATCCAGTCATTTTCGTTGAGTATCATAACTCCATTTATTACGTTGAGCGTTCAGGATCTGGTCAGTTTCGTTGAGTAACCAGACTCCAAATATTACGTTGAGCGTTTAGGCTCCGTTCAGTTTCGTTGGGTATCCAGACTCCGGTGATTACGTTGATCGTTCAGGCTCCGGTCATTTTTGTTGACTATCCAGACTCGGGTTATTATGTTAAGCGTTCAGGCTCCGGTCAGTTTCGTTGAGTATCCAGATTCCGATTATTACGTTGAGCGTTCAGGCTCCGGTCAGTTTCGTTAGGTATCCAGACTCTTGTTATTACGTTGAGCGTTCAGGCTCCGGTAAGTTTCGTTGGGTATCCAGACTCCGGTTATTACGTTGAGCGTTCTGGCTCCGGTAAGTTTCGTTGGGTATCCAGACTATGGTTATTACGTTGAGCATTCAGGCCTCGGTCAGTTTTGTTGGGTATCCAGACTCTAGTTATTACGTTGAGCGTTCAGGCTCCGGTCATTTTCGTTGAGTATCCAGACTCCGGTTATTAAGTTGAGAGTCAGGCTCCGATCATTTTCGTTGAGTATCCAGACTCCGATTATTATGTTGAGCGTTCAGGCTCCGGTCATTTTCGTTGAGTATCCAGACTCTGGTTATTACGTTGAGCGTTCAGACTCCGGTCATTTTCGTTGAGTATCTAGACTCCTGTCATTACGTTGAACGTTCAGGCTCTGGCCATTTTCGTTGAGTATCCAGACTCCGGTCATTATATTGAGCGTTCAGGATCCAGTCATTTTCGTTGAGTATCATAACTCCATTTATTACGTTGAGCATTCAGGATCCGGTGAGTTTCGTTGAGTATCTAGACTCCAAATATTACGTTGAGCGTTTAGGCTCCGGTCAGTTTCATTGGGTATCCAGACACCGGTGATTACGTAGATCGTTCAGGCTCCGGTCATTTTTGTTGACTATCCAGACTCGGGTTATTACGTTAAGCGTTCAGGCTCCGGTCAGTTTCGTTGAGTATCCAGATTCCGATTATTACGTTGAGTGTTCAGGCTCCGGTCAGTTTCGTTGGGTATCCAGACTCTTGTTATTACGTTGAGCGTTCAGGCTCCGGTAAGTTTCGTTGGGTATCCAGACTCCGGTTATTATGTTGAGTGTTCTGGCTCCGGTAAGTTTCGTTGGGTATCCAGACTATGGTTATTACGTTGAGCATTCAGGCTCCGGTCAGTTTTGTTGGGTATCCAGACTCTAGTTATTACGTTGAGCGTTCAGGCTCCGGTCATTTTCGTTGAGTATCCAGACTCCGGTTATTAAGTTGAGCGTCAGGCTCCGATCATTTTCCTTGAGTAACCAGACTCCGATTATTATGTTGAACGTTCAGGCTCCGGTCATTTTCGTTGAGTATCCAGACTCTGGTTATTACGTTGAGGGTTCAGACTCCGGTCATTTTCGTTGAGTATCTAGACTCCTGTCCTTATGTTGAACGTTCAGGCTCCGGTCAGTTTCGTTGAGTATCCAGGTTCCGGTTATTACGTTGAGCGTTCAGGCTCCGGTCAGTTTCGTTGGGTATCTAGACTCCGGTTATTACGTTGAGCGTTCAGGCTCCGGTAAGTTTTGTTGGGTATCCAGACTCCGGTTTTTACGTTGAGCGTTCAGGCTCCGGTCAGTTTCGTTGGGTATCCAGACTCTAGTTATTACGTTGAGCGTTCAGGCTCCGGTCATTTTCGTTGAGTATCCAGACTCCGGTTATTAAGTTGACTGTCAGGCTTCGATCATTTTCATTGAGTATCCAGACTTCGTTTATTAAGTTAAGCGTTCAGGATCCGATCAGTTTCGTTGAGTATCCAGACTTCAAATATTACGTTGAGCGGTCAGGCTCCGGTCAGTTTCATTGGGTATCCAGACTCCGGTGATTACGTTGATCGTTCAGGCTCCGGTCATTTTCATTGACTATCCAGACTCGGGTTATTACGTTAAGCATTCAGGCTCCGGTCAGTGTCGTTGAGTATCCAGATTCTGATTATTACGTTGAGCGTTCAGGCTCCGGTCATTTTCGTTGAGTATCTAGACTCCGGTTATTAAGTTGAGCGTCAGGCTCCGATCATTTTTGTTGAGTATCCAGACTCCGATTATTATGTTGAGCGTTCAGGCTCCGGTCACTTTCGTTGAGTATCCAGACTCTGGTTATTACGTTGAGGGTTCAGACTCCGGTCATTTTCGTTGAGTATCTAGACTCATGTCATTATGTTGAACGTTCAGGCTCTGGTCAGTTTCGTTGAGTATCCAGATTCCGGTTATTCCGTTGAGCATTCAGGCTCCGGTCAGTTTCGTTGGGTATCCAGACTCCGGTTATTACGTTGAGCGTTCAGGCTCCTGTAAGTTTCGTTGGGTATCCAGACTCTGGTTATTACGTTGAGCATTCAGGCTCCGGTCAGTTTTGTTGCGTATCCAGACTCTAGTTATTACGTTGAACGTTCAGCCTCCGGTCATTTTCGTTGAGTATCCAGACTCCGGTTATTAAGTTGAGCGTCAGGCGCCGATCATTTTCGTTGAGTATCCAGACTCTGATTATTATGTTGAGCGTTCAGGCTCCGGTCATTTTCGTTGAGTATCCAGACTCTGGTTATTACGTTGAGGGTTCAGACTCCGGTCATTTTCGTTGAGTATCTAGACTCCTGTCATTACGTTGAACGTTCAGGCTCTGATCATTTTCGTTGAGTATCCATACTTCGGTCAATACGTTGAGCGTTCAGGCTCCGGTCATTTTCGTTGAGTATCCAGACTCCGGTCATTATATTGAGCGTTCAGGATCCAGTCATTTTCTTTGAGTATTATAACTCCATTTATTACGTTGAGCGTTCAGGATCTGGTCAGTTTCATTGAGTAACCAGACTCCAAATATTACGTTGAGCGTTTAGGCTCCGGTCAGTTTTGTTGGGTATCCAGACTCCGGTGATTACGTTAAGCGTTCAGGCTCCGGTCAGTTTCATTGAGTATCCAGATTCCGATTATTACGTTAAGCGTTCAGGCTCCGGTCAGTTTCGTTGAGTATCCAGATTCCGATTATTACGTTGAGCATTCAGGCTCCGATCATTTTCGTTGGGTATCCAGACTCCGGTTTTTACGTTGAGCGTTCAGGCTCCGGTCATTTTTGTTGAGTATCCAGACTCCGGTTATTAAGTTGAGCGTCAGGCTCCGATCATTTTCGTTGAGTATCCAGACTCCGATTATTACGTTGATCGTTCAGGCTCCGGTTATTTTTGTTGAGTATCCTAACTCCGGTTATCACATTGAGGGTTCAGACTCCAGTCATTTTCGTTGAGTATCTAGACTCCTGTCATTACGTTGAACGTTCAGGCTCCGTTCAGCTTCGTTGAGTATCCAGATTCCGGTTATTCCGTTGAGCGTTCAGGCTCTGGCCAGTTTCGTTGGGTATCCAGACTCCGGTTATTACGTTGAGCGTTCTGGCTCCGGTAAGTTTCGTTGGGTATCCAGACTATGGTTATTACGTTGAGCATTCAGGCTCTGGTCAGTTTTGTTGGGTATCCAGACTCTAGTTATTACGTTGAGCGTTCTGGCTCTGGTCATTTTTGTTGAGTATCCAGACTCCGGTTATTAAGTTGAGCGTCAGGCTCCGATCATTTTCGTTGAGTATCCGGACTCCGATTATTATGTTGAGCGTTCAGGCTCCGGTCATTTTCGTTGAGTATCCAGACTCTGGTTATTACGTTGAGGGTTCAGACTCCGGTCATTTTCGTTGAGTGTCTAGACTCCTGTCATTACGTTGAATGTTCAGGCTCTGATCATTTTCGTTGAGTATCCATACTTCGGTCAATACGTTGAGCGTTCAGGCTCCGGTCATTTTCGTTGAGTATCCAGACTCCGGTATTATATTGAGCGTTCAGGATCCAGTCATTTTCGTTGAGTATCATAACTCCATTTATTACGTTGAGCGTTCAGGATCTGGTCAGTTTCGTTGAGTAACCAGACTCCAAATATTACGTTGAGCGTTTAGGCTCCGTTCAGTTTCGTTGGGTATCCAGACTCCGGTGATTACGTTGATCGTTCAGGCTCCGGTCATTTTTGTTGACTATCCAGACTCGGGTTATTATGTTAAGCGTTCAGGCTCCGGTCAGTTTCGTTGAGTATCCAGATTCCGATTATTACGTTGAGCGTTCAGGCTCCGGTCAGTTTCGTTAGGTATCCAGACTCTTGTTATTACGTTGAGCGTTCAGGCTCCGGTAAGTTTCGTTGGGTATCCAGACTCCGGTTATTACGTTGAGCGTTCTGGCTCCGGTAAGTTTCGTTGGGTATCCAGACTATGGTTATTACGTTGAGCATTCAGGCCTCGGTCAGTTTTGTTGGGTATCCAGACTCTAGTTATTACGTTGAGCGTTCAGGCTCCGATCATTTTCGTTGAGTATCCAGACTCCGGTTATTAAGTTGAGAGTCAGGCTCCGATCATTTTCGTTGAGTATCCAGACTCCGATTATTATGTTGAGCGTTCAGGCTCCGGTCATTTTCGTTGAGTATCCAGACTCTGGTTATTACGTTGAGCGTTCAGACTCCGGTCATTTTCGTTGAGTATCTAGACTCCTGTCATTACGTTGAACGTTCAGGCTCTGGCCATTTTCGTTGAGTATCCAGACTCCGGTCATTATATTGAGCGTTCAGGATCCAGTCATTTTCGTTGAGTATCATAACTCCATTTATTACATTGAGTGTTCAGGATCTGGTCAGTTTCGTTGAGTAACCAGACTCCAAATATTACGTTGAGCGTTTAGGCTCCGGTCAGTTTCATTGGGTATCCAGACACCGGTGATTACGTAGATCGTTCAGGCTCCGGTCATTTTTGTTGACTATCCAGACTCGAATTATTACGTTAAGCGTTCAGGCTCCGGTCAGTTTCGTTGAGTATCCAGATTCCGATTATTACGTTGAGCGTTCAGGCTCCGGTCAGTTTCGTTGGGTATCCAGACTCTTGTTATTACGTTGAGCGTTCAGGCTCCGGTAAGTTTCGTTGGGTATCCAGACTCCGGTTATTATGTTGAGTGTTCTGGCTCCGGTAAGTTTCGTTGGGTATCCAGACTATGGTTATTACGTTGAGCATTCAGGCTCCAGTCAGTTTTGTTGGGTATCCAGACTCTAGTTATTACGTTGAGCGTTCAGGCTCCGGTCATTTTCGTTGAGTATCCAGACTCCGGTTATTAAGTTGAGCGTCAGGCTCCAATCATTTTCCTTGAGTAACCAGACTCCGATTATTATGTTGAGCGTTCAGGCTCCGGTCATTTTCGTTGAGTATCCAGACTCTGGTTATTACGTTGAGGGTTCAGACTCCGGTCATTTTCGTTGAGTATCTAGACTCCTGTCCTTATGTTGAACGTTCAGGCTCCGGTCATTTTCGTTGAGTATCCAGACTCCGGTCATTATATTGAGCGTTCAGGATCCAGTCATTTTCGTTGAGTATCATAACTCCATTTATTACATTGAGTGTTCAGGATCTGGTCAGTTTCGTTGAGTAACCAGACTCCAAATATTACGTTGAGCGTTTACGCTCCGGTCAGTTTCGTTGGGTATCCAGACACCGGTGATTACGTAGATCGTTCAGGCTCTGGTCATTTTTGTTGACTATCCAGACTCGGGTTATTACGTTAAGCGTTCAGGCTCCGGTCAGTTTCGTTGAGTATCCAGATTCCGATTATTACGTTGAGCGTTCAGGCTCCGGTCAGTTTCGTTGGGTATCCAGACTCCGGTTTTTACGTTGAGCGTTCAGGCTCCGGTCATTTTCGTTGAGTATCCAGACTCCGGTTATTAAGTTGAGCGCCAGGCTCCGATCATTTTCGTTGAGTATCCAGACTCCGATTATTACGTTGAGCGTTCAGGCTCCGGTTATTTTTGTTGAGTATCCTGACTCCGGTTATTACATTGAGGGTTCAGACTCCGGTCATTTTCGTTGAGTATCTAGACTCCTGTCACTGCGTTGAACGTTCAGGCTCCGATCATTTTCGTTGAATATCCATACTCCGGTCAATACGTTGAGTGATCGGGCTCTGGTCATTTTCGTTGAGTATCCAGACTTCGGTCATTACATTGAGCGTTCAGGATCCAGTCATTTTCGTTGAGTATCATAACTCCATTTATTACGTTGAGCGTTCAGGATCCGGTGAGTTTCGTTGAGTATCCAGACTCCAAATATTACGTTGAGCGTTCAGGCTCCGGTCAGTTTCGTTGGGTATCCAGACTCCGGTGATTACGTTGATCGTTCAGGCTCCAGTCATTTTTGTTGACTATCCAGACACGGGTTATTACGTTGAGCGTTCAGGCTCCGCTCAGTTTCGTTGAGTATCCAGATTCCAGTTATTACGTTGAACGTTCAGGCACCGGTCAGTTTCGTTGGGTATCCAGACTCCGGTTATTACGTTGAGCGTTCAGGCTCCAGTAAGTTTCGTTGGGTATCCAGACTCCGGTTATTACGTTGAGCGTTCAGGCTCCGATCCGTTTCGTTGGATATCTAGACTCTAGTTATTACGTTGAGCGTTCAGGCTCCGGTCATTTTCGTTGAGTATCCAGACTCCGGTTATTAAGTTGAGCGTCAGGCTCGATCATTTTCGTTGAGTATCCAGACTCCGATTATTATGTTGAGCGTTCAGGCTCCGGTCATTTTCGTTGAGTATCCAGACTCTGGTTATTACGTTGAGGGTTCAGACTCCGGTCATTTTCGTTGAGTATCTAGACTCCTGTCATTACGTTGAACGTTCAGGCTCCGATCATTTTCGTTGAGTATCCATACTTCGGTCAATACGTTGAGCGTTCAGGCTCCGGTCATTTTCGTTGAGTATCCAGACTCCGGTCATTATATTGAGCGTTCAGGATCCAGTCATTTTTGTTGAGTATCATAACTCCATTTATTACGTTGAGCGTTCAGGATCCGGTCAGTTTCGTTGAGTATCCAGACTCCAAATATTATGTTGAGCGTTCAGGCTCCGGTCAGTTTCGTTGGGTACCCAGATTCCGGTGATTACGTTCATCGTTCAGGCTCCGGTCATTTTCGTTGACTTTCCAGACTCGGGTTATTACGTTAAGCGTTCAGGCTCCGGTCAGTTTCGTTGAGTATCCAGACTCCGGTTATTACGTTGAGCGTTCAGGATCCGGTAAGTTTCGTTGGGTATCCAGACTCCGGTTTTTACGTTGAGCGTTCAGGCTCCGGTCAGTTTCGTTGGGTATCTAGACTCTAGTTATTACGTTGAGCGTTCAGGCTCCGGTCATTTTCGTTGAGTATCCAGACTCCGGTTATTAAGTTGACTGTCAGGCTCCGATTATTTTCGTTGAGTATCCAGACTTCGATTATTAAGTTGAGCGTTCAGGATCCGATCAGTTTCGTTGAGTATCCAGACCTAAAATATTACGTTGAGCGGTCAGGCTCCGGTCAGTTTCAGTGGGTATCCAGACTCCGGTGATTACGTTGATCGTTCAGGCTCCTGTCATTTTCGTTGACTATCCAGACTCGGGTTATTACGTTAAGCGTTCAGGCTCTGGTCAGTTTCGTTGAGTATCCAGATTCCGATTATTACGTTGAGCGTTCAGGCTCCGGTCATTTTCGTTCGGTATCCAGACTCCGGTTTTTACATTGAGCGTTCAGGCTCCGGTCATTTTCGTTGAGTATCCAGACTCCGGTTATTAAGTTCAGCGTCAGGCTCCGATCATTTTCGTTGAGTATCCAGACTCCGATTATTACGTTGATCGTTCAGGCTCCGATTATTTTCGTTGAGTATCCTAACTCCGGTTATTACGTTGAGGGTTCAGACTCCGGTCATTTTCGTTGAGTATCTAGACTCCTGTCATTACGTTAAACGTTCAGGCTCTGGTCAGTTTCGTTGAATATCCAAATTCCGGTTATTCCATTGAGCGTTCAGGCTCCGGTCAGTTTCGTTGGGTATCCACACTCCGGTTATTACGTTGAGCGTTCAGGCTCCGGTAAGTTTCGTTGGGTATCCAGACTCCGGTTATTACGTTGAGCGTTCAGGCTTCGGTCAGTTTTGTTGGGTATCCAGACTCTAGTTATTACGTTGAGCGTTCAGGCTCCGGTCATTTTCGTTGAGTATCCAGACTCCGGTTATTAAGTTGAGCGTCAGGCTCCGATCATTTTCGTTGAGTATCCAGACTCCGATTATTATGTTGAACGTTCAGGCTCCGATCATTTTCGTTGAGTATCCAGACTCTAGTTATTACGTTGAGGGTTCAGACTCCGGTCATTTTCGTTGAGTATCTAGACTCGTGTTATTACGTTGAACGTTCAGGCTCTGATCATTTTCGTTGAGTATACATACTTCGGTCATTATATTGAGCGTTCAGGATCCAGTCATTTTCGTTGAGTATCATAACTCCATTTATTACATTGAGTGTTCAGGATCTGGTCAGTTTCGTTGAGTAACCAGACTCCAAATATTACGTTGAGCGTTTAGGCTCCGGTCAGTTTCGTTGGGTATCCAGACACCGGTGATTACGTAGATCGTTCAGGCTCCGGTCATTTTTGTTGACTATCCAGACTCGGGTTATTACGTTAAGCGTTCAGGCTCCGGTCAGTTTCGTTGAGTATCCAGATTCCGATTATTACGTTGAGCGTTCAGGCTCCGGTCAGTTTCGTTGGGTATCCAGACTCTTGTTATTACGTTGAGCGTTCAGGCTCCGGTAAGTTTCGTTGGGTATCCAGACTCCGGTTATTACGTTGAGCGTTCTGGCTCCGGTAAGTTTCGTTGGGTATCCAGACTATGGTTATTACGTTGAGCATTCAGGCTCCGGTCAGTTTTGTTGGGTATCCAGACTCTAGTTATTACGTTGAGCGTTCAGGCTCCGGTCATTTTCGTTGAGTATCCAGACTCCGGTTATTAAGTTGAGCGTCAGGCTCCGATCATTTTCGTTGAGTATCCAGACTCCGATTATTATGTTGAGCGTTCAGGCTCCGGTCATTTTCGTTGAGTATCCAGACTCTGGTTATTACGTTGAGGGTTCAGACTCCGGTCATTTTCGTTGAGTATCTAGACTCCTGTCATTACGTTGAACGTTCAGGCTCCAGTCATTTTCGTTGAGTATCCAGACTCCGGTCATTATATTGAGCGTTCAGGATCCAGTCATTTTCGTTGAGTATCATAACTCCATTTATTACATGGAGTGTTCAGGATCTGGTCAGTTTCGTTGAGTAACCAGACTCCAAATATTATGTTGAGCGTTTAGGCTCCGGTCAGTTTCGTTGGGTATCCAGACACCGGTGATTACGTAGATCGTTCAGGCTCCGGTCATTTTTGTTGACTATCCAGACTCGGGTTATTACGTTAAGCGTTCAGGCTCCGGTCAGTTTCATTGAGTATCCAGATTCCGATTATTACGTTGAGCGTTCAGGCTCCGGTCAGTTTCGTTGGGTATCCAGACTCCGGTTTTTACTTGAGCGTTCAGGCTCCGGTCATTTTCGTTGAGTATCCAGACTCCGGTTATTAAGTTGAGCGCCAGGCTCCGATCATTTTCGTTGAGTATCCAGACTCCGATTATTACGTTGAGCGTTCAGGCTCCGGTTATTTTTGTTGAGTATCCTGACTCCGGTTATTACATTGAGGGTTCAGACTCCGGTCATTTTCGTTGACTATCTAGACTCCTGTCACTGCGTTGAACGTTCAGGCTCCGATCATTTTCGTTGAATATCCATACTCTGGTCAATACGTTGAGCGATCAGGCTCTGGTCATTTTCGTTGAGTATCCAGACTTCGGTCATTACATTGAGCGTTCAGGATCCAGTCATATTCGTTGAGTATCATAACTCCATTTATTACGTTGAGCGTTCAGGATCCAGTGAGTTTCGTTGAGTATCCAGACTCCAAATATTACGTTGAGCGTTCAGGCTCCGGTCAGTTTCGTTGGGTATCCAGACTCCGGTGATTACGTTGATCGTTCAGGCTCCATTCATTTTCGTTGACTATCCAGACACGGGTTATTACGTTGAGCGTTCAGGCTCCGCTCAGTTTCATTGAGTATCCAGATTCCAGTTATTACGTTGAACATTCAGGCACCGGTCAGTTTCGTTGGGTATCCAGACTCCGGTTATTACGTTGAGCGTTCAGGCTCCAGTAAGTTTCGTTGGGTATCCAGACTCCGATTATTACGTTGAGCGTTCAGGCTCCGGTCAGTTTTGTTGGGTATCCAGACTCTAGTTATTACGTTGAGCGTTCGGGCTCCGGTCATTTTCGTTGAGTATCCAGACTCCGGTTATTAAGTTGAGCGTCAGGCTCCGATCATTTTTGTTGAGTATCCAGACTCCGATTATTATGTTGAGCGTTCATGCTCCGGTCATTTTCGTTGAGTATCCAGACTCCGGTTATTATGTTGAGGGTTCAGACTCCGGTCATTTTCGTTGAGTATCTAGACTCTTGTCATTACGTTGAATGTTCAGGCTCTGATCATTTTCGTTGAGTATCCATACTTCGGTCAATACATTGAGCATTCAGGCTCCGGTCATTTTCGTTGAGTATCCAGACTCCGGTCATTATATTGAGCGTTCAGGATCCAGTCATTTTTGTTGAGTATCATAACTCCATTTATTACGTTGAGCGTTCAGGATCCGGTCAGTTTCGTTGAGTATCCAGACTCCAAATATTATGTTGAGCGTTCAGGCTCCGGTCAGTTTCATTGGGTATCCAGACTCCGGTGATTACGTTCATCGTTCAGGCTCCAGTCATTTTCGTTGACTTTCCAGACTCGGGTTATTACGTTAAGCGTTCAGGCTCCGGTCAGTTTCGTTGAGTATCCAGATTCCGGTTGTTACGTTGAGCGTTCAGGCTCCGGTCAGTTTCGTTGGGTATCCAGACTCTGGTTATTACGTTGAGCGTTCAGGATCCGGTAAGTTTCGTTGGGTATCCAGACTCCGGTTTTTACGTTGAGCGTTCAGGCACCGGTCAGTTTCGTTGGGTATCTAGACTCTAGTTATTACGTTGAGCGTTCAGGCTCCGGTCATTTTTGTTGAGTATCCAGACTCCGGTTATTAAGTTGACTGTCAGGCTCCGATTATTTTCGTTGAGTATCCAGACTTCGATTATTAAGTTGAGCGTTCAGGATCCGATCAGTTTCGTTGAGTATCCAGACTCCAAAGATTACGTTGAGCGGCCAGGCTCCGGTCAGTTTCAGTGGGTATCCAGACTTCGGTGATTACGTTGATCATTTAGGCTCCTGTCATTTTCGCTGACTATCCAGACTCGGGTTATTACGTTAAGCGTTCAGGCTCTGGTCAGTTTCGTTGAGTATCCAGATTCCGATTATTACGTTGAGCGTTCAGGCTCCGGTCATTTTCGTTCGGTATCCAGACTCCGGTTTTTACATTGAGCGTTCAGGCTCCGGTCATTTTCGTTGAGTATCCAGACTCCGGTTATTAAGTTGAGCGTCAGGCTCCGATCATTTTCGTTGAGTATCCAGACTCCGATTATTACGTTGATCGTTCAGGCTCCGGTTATTTTCGTTGAGTATCCTAACTCCGGTTATTACGTTGAGGGTTCAGACTCCGGTCATTTTCGTTGAGTATCTAGACTCCTGTCATTACGTTGAACGTTCAGGCTCCGGTCAGTTTCGTTGAATATCCAGATTCCGGTTATTCCATTGAGCGTTCAGGCTCCGATCAGTTTCGTTGGGTATCCAGACTCCGGTTATTACGCTGAGCGTTCAGGCTCCGGTAAGTTTCGTTGGGTATCCAGACTCCGGTTATTACGTTGAGCATTCAGGCTCCGGTCAGTTTTGTTGGGTATCCAGACTCTAGTTATTACGTTGAGCGTTCAGGCTCCGGTCATTTTCGTTGAGTATCCAGACTCCGGTTATTAAGTTGAGCGTCAGGCTCTGATTATTTTCGTTGAGTATCCAGACTCCGATTATTATGTTGAACGTTCAGGCTCCGGTCATTTTCGTTGAGTATCCAGACTCTGGTTATTACGTTGAGGGTTCAGACTCCGGTCATTTTCGTTGAGTATCTAGACTCGTGTTATTACGTTGAACGTTCAGGCTCTGATCATTTTCGTTGAGTATCCATACTTCGGTCATTATATTGAGCGTTCAGGATCCATTCATTTTCGTTGAGTATCATAGCTCCATTTATTACATTGAGTGTTCAGGATCTGGTCAGTTTCGTTGAGTAACCAGACTCCAAATATTACGTTGAGCGTTTAGGCTCTGGTCAGTTTCGTTGGGTATCCAGACACCGGTGATTACGTAGATCGTTCAGGCTCCGGTCATTTTTGTTGACTATCCAGACTCGGGTTATTACGTTAAGCGTTCAGGCTCCGGTCAGTTTCGTTGAGTATCCAGATTCTGATTATTACGTTGAGCATTCAGGCTCCAGTCAGTTTCGTTGGGTATCCAGACTCTTGTTATTACGTTGAGCGTTCAGGCTCCGGTAAGTTTCATTGGGTATCCAGACTTCGGTTATTACGTTGAGCGTTCAGGCTCCGGTAAGTTTCGTTGGGTATCCAGACTATGGTTATTACGTTGAGCATTCAGGCTCCGGTCAGTTTTGTTGGGTATCCAGACTCTAGTTATTACGTTGAGCGTTCAGGCTCCGGTCATTTTCGTTGAGTATCCAGACTCCGGTTATTAAGTTGAGCGTCAGGCTCCGATCATTTTCGTTGAGTATCCAGACTCCGATTATTATGTTGAGCGTTCAGGCTCCGGTCATTTTCGTTGAGTATCCAGACTCTGGTTATTACGTTGAGGGTTCAGACTCCGGTCATTTTCGTTGAGTATCTAGACTCCTGTCATTACGTTGAACGTTCAGGCTCCGGTCATTTTCGTTGAGTATCCAGACTCCGGTCATTATATTGAGCGTTCAGGATCCAGTCATTTTCGTTGAGTATCATAACTCCATTTATTACATTGAGTGTTCAGGATCTGGTCAGTTTCGTTGAGTAACCAGACTCCAAATATTACGTTGAGCGTTTAGGCTCCGGTCAGTTTCGTTGGGTATCCAGACACCGGTGATTACGTAGATCGTTCAGGCTCCGGTCATTTTTGTTGACTATCCAGACTCGGGTTATTACGTTAAGCGTTCAGGCTCCGGTCAGTTTCGTTGAGTATCCAGATTCCGATTATTACGTTGAGCGTTCAGGCTCCGGTCAGTTTCGTTGGGTATCCAGACTCCGGTTTTTACTTGAGCGTTCAGGCTCCGGTCATTTTCGTTGAGTATCCAGACTCCGGTTATTAAGTTGAGCGCCAGGCTCCGATCATTTTCGTTGAGTATCCAGACTCCGATTATTACGTTGAGCATTCAGGCTCCGGTTATTTTTGTTGAGTATCCTGACTCCGGTTATTACATTGAGGGTTCAGACTCCGGTCATTTTCGTTGACTATCTAGACTCCTGTCACTGCGTTGAACGTTCAGGCTCCGATCATTTTCGTTGAATATCCATACTCTGGTCAATACGTTGAGCGATCAGGCTCTGGTCATTTTCGTTGAGTATCCTGACTTCGGTCATTACATTGAGCGTTCAGGATCCAGTCATATTCGTTGAGTATCATAACTCCATTTATTACGTTGAGCGTTCAGGATCCAGTGAGTTTCGTTGAGTATCCAGACTCCAAATATTACGTTGAGCGTTCAGGCTCCGGTCAGTTTCGTTGGGTATCCAGACTCCGGTGATTACGTTGATCGTTCAGGCTCCGGTCATTTTTGTTGACTATCCAGACTCGGGTTATTACGTTAAGCGTTCAGGCTCCGGTCAGTTTCGTTGAGTATCCAGATTCTGATTATTACGTTGAGCATTCAGGCTCCAGTCAGTTTCGTTGGGTATCCAGACTCTTGTTATTACGTTGAGCGTTCAGGCTCCGGTAAGTTTCATTGGGTATCCAGACTTCGGTTATTACGTTGAGCGTTCAGGCTCCGGTAAGTTTCGTTGGGTATCCAGACTATGGTTATTACGTTGAGCATTCAGGCTCCGGTCAGTTTTGTTGGGTATCCAGACTCTAGTTATTACGTTGAGCGTTCAGGCTCCGGTCATTTTCGTTGAGTATCCAGACTCCGGTTATTAAGTTGAGCGTCAGGCTCCGATCATTTTCGTTGAGTATCCAGACTCCGATTATTATGTTGAGCGTTCAGGCTCCGGTCATTTTCGTTGAGTATCCAGACTCTGGTTATTACGTTGAGGGTTCAGACTCCGGTCATTTTCGTTGAGTATCTAGACTCCTGTCATTACGTTGAACGTTCAGGCTCCGGTCATTTTCGTTGAGTATCCAGACTCCGGTCATTATATTGAGCGTTCAGGATCCAGTCATTTTTGTTGAGTATCATAACTCCATTTATTACGTTGAGCATTCAGGATCCGGTCAGTTTCGTTGAGTATCCAGACTCCAAATATTATGTTGAGCGTTCAGGCTCCGGTCAGTTTCGTTGGGTATCCAGACTCCGGTGATTACGTTCATCGTTCAGGCTCTGGTCATTTTCATTGACTTTCCAGACTCGGGTTATTACGTTAAGCGTTCAGGCTCCGGTCAGTTTCGTTGAGTATCCAGACTCTGGTTATTACGTTGAGCGTTCAGGATCCGGTAAGTTTCGTTGGGTATCCAAACTCCGGTTTTTACGTTGAGCGTTCACGTACCGGTCAGTTTCGTTGGGTATCTAGACTCTAGTTATTACGTTGAGCGTTCAGGCTCCGGTCATTTTCGTTGAGTATCCAGACTCCGGTTATTAAGTTGACTGTCAGGCTCCGATTATTTTCGTTGAGTATCCAGACTTCGATTATTAAGTTGAGCGTTCAGGATCCGATCAGTTTCGTTGAGTATCCAGACTCCAAATATTACGTTGAGCGGTCAGGCTCCGGTCAGTTTCAGTGGGTATCCAGACTTCGGTGATTACGTTGATCGTTTAGGCTCCTGTCATTTTCGTTGACTATCCAGACTCGGGTTATTACGTTAAGCGTTCAGGCTCTGGTCAGTTTCGTTGAGTATCCAGATTCCGATTATTACGTTGAGCGTTCAGGCTCCGGTCATTTTCGTTCGGTATCCAGACTCCGGTTTTTACATTGAGCGTTCAGGCTCCGGTCATTTTCGTTGAGTATCCAGACTCCGGTTATTAAGTTGAGCTTCAGGCTCCGATCATTTTCGTTGAGTATCCAGACTCCGATTATTACGTTGATCGTTCAGGCTCCGGTTATTTTCTTTGAGTATCCTAACTCCGGTTATTACGTTGAGGGTTCAGACTCCGGTCATTTTCGTTGAGTATCTAGACTCCTGTCATTACGTTGAACGTTCAGGCTCCGGTCAGTTTCGTTGAATATCCAGATTCCGGTTATTCCATTGAGCGTTCAGGCTCCGGTCAGTTTCGTTGGGTATCCAGACTCCGGTTATTACGTTGAGCGTTCAGGCTCCGGTAAGTTTCGTTGGGTATCCAGACTCCGGTTATTACGTTGAGCATTCAGGCTCCGGTCAGTTTTGTTGGGTATCCAGACTCTACTTATTACGTTGAGCGTTCGGGCTCCGGTCATTTTCGTTGAGTATCCAGACTCCAGTTATTAAGTTGAGTGTCAGGCTCCGATCATTTTCGTTGAGTATCCAGACTCCGATTATTATGTTGAGCGTTCATGCTCCGGTCATTTTCGTTGAGTATCCAGACTCCGGTTATTATGTTGAGGGTTCAGACTCCGGTCATTTTCGTTGAGTATCTAGACCCTTGTCATTACGTTGAATGTTCAGGCTCTGATCATTTTCGTTGAGTATCCATACTTCGGTCAATATATTGAGCATTCAGGCTCCGGTCATTTTCGTTGAGTATCCAGACTCCGGTCATTGTATTGAGCGTTCAGGATCCAGTCATTTTTGTTGAGTATCATAACTCCATTTATTACGTTGAGCGTTCAGGATCCGGTCAGTTTCGTTGAGTATCCAGACTCCAAATATTATGTTGAGCGTTCAGGCTCCGGTCAGTTTCGTTGGGTATCCAGACTCCGGTGATTACGTTCATCATTCAGGCTCTGGTCATTTTCATTGACTTTCCAGACTCGGGTTATTACGTTAAGCGTTCAGGCTCCGGTCAGTTTCGTTAAGTATCCAGATTCCGGTTATTACGTTGAGCGTTCAGGCTCCGGTCAGTTTCGTTGGGTCCCAGACTCTGGTTATTACGTTGAGCGTTCAGGCTCCAGTAAGTTTCGTTGGGTATCCAGACTCCGGTTATTACGTTGAGCGTTCAGGCTCCGATCAGTTTCGTTGGATATCTAGACTCTAGTTATTACGTTGAACGTTCAGGCTCCGGTCATTTTCGTTGAGTATCCAGACTCCGGTTATTAAGTTGAGCGTCAGGCTCTGATCATTTTCGTTGAGTATCCAGACTCCGATTATTATGTTGAGCGTTCAGGCTCCGGTCATTTTCGTTGAGTATCCAGACTCCGGTTATTATGTTGAGGGTTCAGACTCCGGTCATTTTCGTTGAGTATCTAGACCCTTGTCATTACGTTGAATGTTCAGGCTCTGATCATTTTCGTTGAGTATCCATACTTCGGTCAATACATTGAGCATTCAGGCTCCGGTCATTTTCGTTGAGTATCCAGACTCCGGTCATTATATTGAGCGTTCAGGATCCAGTCATTTTTGTTGAGTATCATAACTCCATTTATTACGTTGAGCGTTCAGGATCCGGTCAGTTTCGTTGAGTATCCAGACTCCAAATATTATGTTGAGCGTTCAGGCTCCGGTCAGTTTCGTTGGGTATCTAGACTCCGGTGATTACGTTCATCGTTCAGGCTCCGGTCATTTTCGTTGACTTTCCAGACTCGGGTTATTACGTTAAGCGTTCAGGCTCCGGTCAGTTTCGTTGAGTATCCAGATTCTGGTTATTACGTTGAGCGTTCAGGCTCCGGTCAGTTTCGTTGGGTATCCAGACTTCGGTTATTACGTTGAGCGTTCAGGATCCGGTAAGTTTCGTTGGGTATCCAGACTCCGGTTTTTACGTTGACCGTTCAGGCTCCGGTCAGTTTCGTTGGGTATCTAGACTCTATTTATTACGTTGAGCGTTCAGGCTCCGGTCATTTTCGTTGAGTATCCAGACTCTGGTTATTAAGTAGACTGTCAGGCTCCGATTATTTTCGTTGAGTATCCAGACTTCGATTATTAAGTTGAGCGTTCAGGATCCGATCAGTTTCGTTGAGTATCCAGACTTCAAATATTACGTTGAGCGGTCAGGCTCCGGTCAGTTTCAGTGGGTATCCAGACTCCGGTGATTACGTTGATCGTTCAGGCTCCTGTCATTTTCGTTGACTATCCAGACTCGGGTTATTACGTTAAGCGTTCAGGCTCTGGTCAGTTTCGTTGAGTATCCAGATTCCGATTATTACGTTGAGCGTTCAGGCTCCGGTCATTTTCGTTTGGTATCTAGACTCCGGTTTTTACATTGAGCGTTCAGGCTCCGGTCATTTTCGTTGAGTATCCAGACTCCGGTTATTAAGTTGAGCGTCAGGCTCCGATCATTTTCGTTGAGTATCCAGACTTCGATTATTACGTTGATCGTTCAGGCTCCAGTTATTTTCGTTGAGTATCCTAACTCCGGTTATTACGTTGAGGGTTCAGACTCCGGTCATTTTCGTTGAGTATCTAGACTCCTGTCATTACGTTGAACGTTCAGGCTCCGGTCAGTTTCGTTGAATATCCAGATTCCGGTTATTCCATTGAGCGTTCAGGCTCCGGTCAGTTTCGTTGGGTATCCAGACTCCGGTTATTACGTTGAGCGTTCAGGCTCCGGTAAGTTTCGTTGGGTATCCAGACTCCGGTTATTACGTTGAGCATTCAGGCTCCGGTCAGTTTTGTTGGGTATCCAGACTCTAGTTATTACGTTGAGCGTTCAGGCTCCGGTCATTTTCGTTGAGTATCCAGACTCCGGTTATTAAGTTGAGCGTCAGGCTCCGATCATTTTTGTTGAGTATCCAGACTCCGATTATTATGTTGAACGTTCAAGCTCCGGTCATTTTCGTTGAGTATCCAGACTCTGGTTATTACGTTGAGGGTTCAGACTCCGGTCATTTTCGTTGAGTATCTAGACTCGTGTTAATACGTTGAACGTTCAGGCTCTGACCATTTTCGTTGAGTATCCATACTTCGGTCAATACGTTGAGCGTTCAGGCTCCGGTCATTTTCGTTGAGTATCCAGACTCCGGTCATTATATTGAGCGTTCAGGATCCAGTCATTTTCGTTGAGTATCATAACTCCATTTATTACGTTGAGCGTTCAGGATCTGGTCAGTTTCGTTGAGTAACCAGAATCCAAATATTACGTTGAGCGTTTAGGCTCCGGTCAGTTTCGTTGGGTATCCAGACTCCGGTGATTACGTTGATCGTTCAGGCTCCGGTCATTTTTGTTGACTATCCAGACTCGGGTTATTACGTTAAGCGTTCAGGCTCCGGTCAGTTTCGTTGAGTATCCAGATTCTGATTATTACGTTGAGCGTTCAGGCTCCGGTCAGTTTCGTTTGGTATCCAGACTCCGATTATTACGTTGAGCATTCAGGCTCCGGTCATTTTCGTTGAGTATCCAGACTCCGGTTATTAAGTTGAGCGTTAGGGTCCGATCATTTTCGTTGAGTATCCGAACTCCGATTATTACGTTGAGCGTTCAGGCTCCGGTTAATTTCGTTGAGTATCCTGACTCTGGTTATTACGTTGAGGGTTCAGTGTAACACCCCCTCTCTATACCCCCAAATAATACAATTAATCATTTAGGCACAAATTCAAAATTTCATCAGAGTAAGTTTATAAAAGGGTATAAAAGGGACATGCCACATTATCCGAAAATCACACATATAAAACACCTGCTCATATATAATGATATGCAACATCGGGGCAACACCCACAAAAAAAAATATTTAGAACAAAGGCGGAAACATCTAAATATTTAATAACTTCCAAAATATGTAATCACATACATGTACATCATTCAAGTTAATTTACAACATCAACGATATTTAACCAGCATGTTTACATAAACATTCGTTAGCAGATACAACCATAGATGTATCACAAAAGAATCAAAATAATCCCTAGCTACCCGGTGCTACATATCAGAGCCGACCGACCAAAAAGGGATGAAGTCACACTTCACAAAAATACCTCCAGCCAACTAATCTGCAATGCCTCATAGGGCATTATAAAACAGCAGAAGGGTGAGAAACAATATCATAATACATAATGCACATAAATATATATATATATATATATATATATATATATATATATATATATATATATATATATATATATATATATATATATATATATATATATATATATATATATATATATATATATATATATATATATATATATATATATATATATATATATATATATATATATATATATATACATATACATATAACATCCAATAACATCGTTCGCGTTCTCACCACAACTCATCTCACTACACCGTACATCGCAATGTATTCAAAATATCTATTCACAAATAGAACACTGAGCATACACAATATACATCATCAATGTTTATATTAATTCATAAACATACACACATATACAGATATACTCACACATACATGTATCTTCAAACAGTCCATTCATGCCAATTATCAACAACTTACATAAACATCTACAATCATGTTTATTCACCATACATCATGTAAAGATGATAAATGCAATTCATAGAGGCCAATTCACTACTCTATGCAAACGTAATACGATACCGACTTAATCGTCCATCAGATTCTCCTAAGAATCAATTCACAAATCATAGGGGCCGACTCGCTACTCTATACAAACGTAATACGATACCGACTTAATCGTCCATCAGATTCTCCTAAGAATCAATTCACTCACGCCCCTCACGGTTACACTATAACTCATCAGATTCACCTAGGAATCGCATTGCTCATCAGATTCTCCGAGGAATCACATTGTTCATCAGATTCTCTGAGGAATCACATCACTCATCAGATTCTCCGAGGAATCAATTCACTCATCAGATTCTCCGAGGAATCACTTCACTTATCAGATTCTCCGAGGAATCACTTCACTCATCAGATTCTCCGAGGAATCACTTCACTCATCAGATTCTCCGAGGAATCACTTCACTCATCAGATTCTTCGAGGAATCACTTCACTCATCAGATTCTCCGAGGAATCACTTCACTCATCAGATTCTCCGAGGAATCATTTCACTCATCAGATTCTCCGAGGAATCACTTCACTCATCAGATTCTCCGAGGAATCACTTCACTCATCAGATTCTCGGAGGAATCATTTCACTCATCAGATTCTCCGAGGAATCAATTCACTCATCAGATTTTCCGAGGAATCCTATCACTCATCGGACTCTCCTAGGAATCCTATCACTCATCGGACTCTCCTAGGAATCCTATCACTCATCGGACTCTCCTAGGAATCCTATCACTCATCAGATTCTCCTAGGAATCAACAGCACAAGAACGTACGTCATGAGGTTTCGCATGCAAAATGACTCCACACACCTCTTGAAATGCATACATGTTTACAAACATACTCATGCATTCTTCACATTCATCACATATATTCATTATGCATTCACAATATATATACATATCACAATACATATATACATATTCATCATTCATTCACAACATGCATTTCTGTTCAGTTCAAGTAAATGCACCAAATTGCCAAACAGCCACATTCCACACTCCACGAATCACAAACTAGGATTCAAGCCATACGGCTACCCACAACACACATAACAACATATAATTAATCATCTCAAACAAGGAATGATCGCAACCAAACCACACAACCAATCCACGAATGGAAAACACAAGAAAGAAATATATGCTGCTGTGTTCGCTAACCTTCGCCTGGCGAAGCCTCTGGCGAACCTTCGCTACTTCGTTCGCCTGGCGAACTTGCCAGCGAAGACCACTGGGATTTATTCTGGAATTACTCGCTAGCACTCGCTAGCATACTCTCCTAGAAACCCTTCGCCACTCTCATTCGCCTGGCGAACTTGCCAGCGAAGACAGGGTGTTGCTTCTGACTTGCTTCGCTGCAGCTCGCTGGGCTTCGCCTGGCGAAGCTTCGCTACCATTCGCCTGGCGAGCCTGCGAAGACAGAACCTCCATGGCTGTTCCAAAGCCCAAACTCCACACAACCAAGCGATTAAATCCAAATCAGTTCCAGTAGTACAACCCACTCATCATCCGACTATACTACACCGTCTATTCCAAATTCTAACCGATAAAACTCAGTTTCTACCGATTAAATCAACTTCCGACCTAGAAATGGAAACATAGAAAATAATCCAACAAATCCAATCTAGCACATACATGATCATACACATTATGAAGATGATAAAACTTCTCACCCTTACCTGATTAATCGCAAGCTAGGGTTTGATCTTGATGTTTTCCAAAGTTTCCTCTTCTTTCTCTCCTCTTTCTCTTCTCCTTCTTTCTTTCTCTTTTCTTTCCTTCCTTTCTTACTATCTTTCTTTCTCTTTTATTTCCTCTTTAATATCTTCCTATTATTTTTCCCAAAAAATCTATTAACTTAATAACTCATAAAATATCCAACTTATCACTTAAATAGGAAATGTCCAAAATATCCTCCAACTATTTTCTCCGACAACTCCCAAAATCGGGTAAAATAGAATAATATGTAAACATAACATATTTCCACAAAAATTACACATCAAAATAATATTCGCCCAATTAAAATCAAAAAGGACTCAACGAAAAAGGAATAGTCGAAATCGGGGCGTTACAACTCTCCCCCACTTAGGAATTTTCGTCCTCGAAAATATCACCTGGTTCAAACCATACCGGACACGACATTCGCGCCCTCTCTCCATTTTCCAAGTTACACATGATCTCTTACACGCATACTTCCATACCACAATCATAGTCATACCGCATGACTCAAATAAGATCGTCAATCCACGTCAATCTCCATTGGAGGTTACAGGCACACCGCATACCCTCCACCAGGAACAACATCACGGTTGTTCTACCCCGACGATTTCTTCACTAGGAACGACACATAGTCATTTTACCCTAGCGAACACAACCCTAACACCTATACCTCATCAGAAATGACATACTAGTCATTCTACCCCAATGAGCTTGAATCTCGGATACAAACTTTCATCCAACATCATCATCTTAAAGTCTTCATTCTCATTCACCATCAAATCAACGGAATTCAATCCAACTTCTCTCTTCGGCGGTACATCCTCAACACCTTCCAGAAATACTTTTGGAAAGTCACGCACCACTGGAAACACGTCCAGTTCAACCTTACCCTCTGCTGACACTGATGCAGCCAAATTAAACACTCGAGTCCCGTCCACTAGAAGTTTCTCCAACTCTTCCATGGGCAAGAAACTCTCATCCTCTCCAACGGGGGATAACAATCTACTCTAGTTCCATAACGAAGTCCTTACCATACATAGTCAAGAGACAACTTAATCATACCGAAGACATAGTTACCGACCCCGAAGCGGGCGTCTCAATAACCATATTACCATCACAAGTAAATATACAAAAATCTCAAACACTTAACGTACTCAAAGAGTATTGTCAATAAAGCACGTACCTCAAATCAACGATTCGCTTTGGTAGTGTCTAACTTCGCCAATGCAAATACTTTCCCATTTACTGAAGCTTGCTTCGGTTTAGGACACTTAGCACTGATGTGACCTACTTCTCCACAATTGTAGCATTTCACTACATCCATTCTACAATCCTTAGCATCATGCCCAAGAACTCCACAGTTAGAGCACTTGATCTTGGGTTTTCCACACATGAAAGACTTATGACCCATCTCGCCACACTTGTAGCATTTAATGGATCCAGAACTCTCTCCTCCAGATCTCTTAACAAAGTTTTCCCTATGCTTGCCCTTATCAGCTGGCGTCACATAAGGTTCACTCCTTACTTGTCGCTTTTCTTTCTCCTCCTTCAAACTCTTGTAGTGAGTAGAACGAGCTTTACGGTCTTCTTCAAAAATTCGACAACATTCGGTCAAGTCCGAAAATCTTCTAATCCTCTGGTAGCCCACCGCTTGCTTGATCTCAGGACGCAAGCCGTTCTCGTACTTAACACATTTAGAAAATTCCGCCGTCACCCCGTCATAGTGAGGATGAAATTTTACTAACTCCATAAACTTAGACGTGTAATCCACCACAGACATATTGCCTTGTTTCAACTCAAGGAATTCCATTTCTTTCCTTCCCTTCACACTCTCAGGATAATACTTCCTCAAAAATTCAGCACGAAATAAATCCCAAGTTATATCCTCGTCATCTACTTCAAGCACTTGTCTCATACCGATCCACCAGTCATCGGCTTCTTCCCGTAACATGTGAGATCCAAGTCTCACCTTATTGCCTTCAGCACAGTTCATAACTCTAAAGATCCTCTCGATCTCCTTCAACCAAATCTGGGCACCATCCGGGTCAAACCTTCCTTTGAACACTGGCGGCTGGTTCTTTCTAAACTCATCATTAGCGTTCACATTCGGCGCACCCTGCACCGCTCTAGCCATCGCCTCCAATGCCGCAGCCATAGCATTGTCATTGCGACCTGCCATATTCTGATTACTCGCAAAATAACAACAAGGTTAAACAACCGTTAACCAATCAAAACAGCGAGACAGACACAACTGACTCAACACTGGCTCTGATACCACTTAATGTAACACCCCCTTTCTATACCCCCAAATAATACAATTAATCATTTAGGCACAAATTCAAAATTTCATCAGAGTAAGTTTATAAAAGGGTATAAAAGGGACATGCCACATTATCCGAAAATCAGACATATAAAACACCTGCTCATATATAATGATATGCAACATCGGGGCAACACCCACAAAAAAAAATATTTAGAACAAAGGCGGAAACATCTAAATATTTAATAACTTCCAAAATATGTAATCACATACATGTACATCATTCAAGTTGATTTACAACATCATCGATATTTAACCAGCATGTTTACATAAACATTCGTCAGCAGATACAACCATAGATGTATCACAAAAGAATCAAAATAATCCCTAGCTACCCGGTGCTACATATCAGAGCCGACCGACCAAAAAGGGATGAAGTCACACTTCACAAAAATACCTCCATCCAACTAATCTGCAATGCCTCATAGGGCATTATAAAACAGCAGAAGGGTGAGAAACAATATCATAATACATAATGCACATAAACATATATATATATATATATATATATATATATATATATATATATATATATATATATATATATATATATATATATATATATATATATATATATATATATATATATATATATATATATATATATATATATATATATATATATATATATATATATATATATATATATATATATATATATATATATATATATATATACATATAACATCCAATAACATCGTTCGCGTTCTCACCACAACTCATCTCACTACACCGTACATCGCAATGTATTCAAAATATCTATTCACAAATAGAACACTGAGCATACACAATATACATCATCAATGTTTATATTAATTCATAAACATACACACATATACAGATATACTCACACATACATGTATCTTCAAACATTCCATTCATGCCAATTATCAACAACTTACATAAACATCTACAATCATGTTTATTCACCATACATCATGTAAAGATGATAAATGCAATTCATAGAGGCCAATTCACTACTCTATGCAAACGTAATACGATACCGACTTAATCGTCCATCAGATTCTCCTAAGAATCAATTCACAAATCATAGGGGCCGACTCGCTACTCTATACAAACGTAATACGATACCGACTTAATCGTCCATCAGATTCTCCTAAGAATCAATTCACTCACGCCCCTCACGGTTACACTATAACTCATCAGATTCACCTAGGAATCGCATTGCTCATCATATTCTCCGAGGAATCACATCGTTCATCAGATTCTCTGAGGAATCACATCACTCATCAGATTCTCCGAGGAATCACTTCACTCATCAGATTCTCCGAGGAATCACTTCACTCATCAGATTCTCCGAGGAATCACTTCACTCATCAGATTCTCCGAGGAATCACTTCACTCATCAGATTCTCCGAAGAATCACTTCACTCATCAGATTCTCCGAGGAATCATTTCACTCATCAGATTCTCCGAGGAATCACTTCACTCATCAGATTCTCCGAGGAATCACTTCACTCATCAGATGCTCCGAGGAATCATTTCACTCATCAGATTCTCCGAGGAATCACTTCACTCATCAGATTCTCCGAGGAATCCTATCACTCATCGGACTCTCCTAGGAATCCTATCACTCATCAGACTCTCCTCGGAATCCTATCACTCATCGGACTCTCCTAGCAATCCTATCACTCATCAGATTCTCCTAGGAATCAACAGCACAAGAACGTACTTCATGAGGTTTCGCATGCAAAATGACTCCACACACCTCTTGAAATGCATACATGTTTACAAACATACTCATGCATTCTTCACATTCATCGCATATATTCATTATGCATTCACAATATATATACATATCACAATACATATATACATATTCATCATTCATTCACAACATGCATTTCTGTTCTGTTCAAGTAAATGCCCCAAATTGCCAAACAGCCACATTCCACACTCCACGAATCACAAACTAGGATTCAAGCCATACGGCTACCCACAACACACATAACAACGTATAATTAATCATCTCAAACAAGGAATGATCGCAACCAAACCACACAACCAATCCACGAATGGAAAACACAAGAAAGAAAAATATGCTGCTGTGTTCGCTAACCTTCGCCTGGCGAAGCCTCTGGCGAACCTTCGCTACTTCGTTCGCCTGGCGAACTTGCCAGCGAAGACCACTGGGATTTATTCTGGAATTACTCGCTAGCACTCGCTAGCATACTCGCCTGGCAAACCTTCGCCACTCTCATTCGCCTGGCGAACTTGCCAGCGAAGACAGGGTGTTGCTTCTGACTTGCTTCGCTGCAGCTCGCTGGGCTTCGCCTGGCGAAGCTTCGCTACCATTCGCCTGGCGAGCCTGCGAAGACAGAACCTCCATGGCTGTTCCAAAGCCCAAACTCCACACAACCAACCGATTAAATCCAAATCAGTTCCAGTAGTACAACCCACTCATCATCCGACTATACTACACCGTCTATTCCAAATTCTAACCGATAAAACTCAGTTTCTATCGATTAAATCAACTTCCGACCTAGAAATGGAAACATAGAAAATAATCCAACAAATCCAATCTAGCACATACATGATCATACACATTATGAAGATGATAAAACTTCTCACCCTTACCTGATTAATCGCAAGCTAGGGTTTGATCTTGATGTTTTCCAAAGTTTCCTCTTTTTTCTCTCCTCTTTCTCTTCTCCTTCTTTCTTTCTCTTTTCTTTCCTTCCTTTCTTACTATCTTTCTTTCTCTTTTATTTCCTCTTTAATATCTTCCTATTATTTTTCCCAAAAAATCTATTAACTTAATAACTCATAAAATATCCAACTTATCACTTAAATAGGAAATGTCCAAAATACCCTCCAACTATTTTCTCCGACAACTCCCAAAATCGGGTAAAATAGAATAATATGTAAACATAACATATTTCCACAAAAATTACACATCAAAATAATATTCGCCCAATTAAAATCAAAAAGGACTCAACGAAAAAGGAATAGTCGAAATCGGGGCGTTACATTCAGACTCCGGTAATTTTCGTTGAGTATCTAGACTCCTGTCATTACGTTGAACGTTCAGGCTCCGATCATTTTCGTTGAATATCCATACTCCGGTCAATACGTTGAGCGATCAGGCTCCGGTCACTTTTGTTGAGTATCCAGACTCCGGTCATTACATTGAGCATTCAAGATCCAGTAATTTTCGTTGAGTATCATAACTCCATTTATTACGTTGAGCGTTCAGGATCCGGTCAGTTTCGTTGAGTATCCAGACTCCAAATATTATGTTGAGCGTTCAGGCTCCGGTCAGTTTCGTTGGGTATCCAGACTCCGGTGATTACGTTCATCGTTCAGGCTCTGGTCATTTTCGTTGACTTTCCAGACTCGGGTTATTACGTTGAGCGTTCAGGCTCCGGTCAGTTTCGTTGAGTATCCAGATTCCGGTTATTATGTTGAGCGTTCAGGCTTCGGTCAGTTTCGTTGGGTATCCACACTCCGGTTATTACGTTGAGCGTTCAGGCTCCGGTAAGTTTCGTTGGGTATCCAGACTCCGGTTTTAACGTTGAGCGTTCAGGCTCCGGTCAGTTTCGTTGGGTATCCAGACTCTAGTTATTACGTTGAGCGTTCAGGCTCCGGTCATTTTCGTTGAGTATCCAGACTCCGGTTATTAAGTTGACTGTCAGGCTCCGATCATTTTCGTTGAGTATCCAGACTTCGATTATTAAGTTGAGCGTTCAGGATCTGATCAGTTTCGTTGAGTATCCAGACTCCAAATAATAAGTTGAGCGGTCAGGCTCCGTTCAGTTTCAGTGGGTATCCAGACTCCGAAGATTACGTTGATCGTTCAGGCTCCTATCATTTTCGTTGACTATCTAGACTCGGGTTATTATGTTAAGCGTTCAGGCTCCGGTCAGTTTCGTTGAGTATCCAGATTCCGATTATTACGTTGAGCATTCATGTTCCGGTCATTTTCGTTGCGTATCCAGACTCCGGTTTTTACGTTGGGCGTTCAGGCTCCGGTCATTTTTGTTGAGTATCCAGACTCCGGTTATTAAGTTGAGCGTCAGGCTCCGTTCATTTTCGTTGAGTATCCGGACTCCGATTATTACGTTGATCGTTCGGGCTCCGGTTATTTTCGTTGAGTATCCTAACTCCGGTTATTACGTTGAGGGTTCAGACTCCGGTCATTTTCGTTGAGTATCTAGACTCCTGTCATTATGTTGAACGTTCAGGCTCCGGTCAGTTTCGTTGAGTATCCAGATTCCGGTTATTCCATTGAGCGTTCAGGCTCCGGTCAGTTTCGTTGGGTATCCAGACTCTAGTTATTATGTTGAGTGTTCATGCTCCGGTCATTTTCGTTGAGTATCTAGACTCCGGTTATTAAGTTGACTGTCACGCTCCGATCAGTTTCGTTGGGTATCCAGACTCCGGTTATTACGTTGAGCGTTCAGGCTCCAGTCATTTTCGTTGAGTATCCAGACTCCGGTTATTAAGTTGAGTGTTAGGCTCCGATCATTTTCATTGAGTATCCAGACTCCGATTATTATGTTGAACGTTCAGGCTTCGGTTATTTTTGTTGAGTATCCTGACTCTGGTTATTACGTTGAGGGTTCAGACTCCGGTCATTTTCGTTGAGTATCTAGACTGCTGTCATTACGTTGAACGTTCAGGCTCTGATCATTTTCGTTGAATATCCATACTCCGGTCAATACGTTTAGCGTTCAGGCTCCGGTCATTTTCGTTGAGTATCCAGACTCCGGTCATTATATTGAGCGTTCAGGATCCAGTCATTTTCGTTGAGTATCATAACTCCATTTATTACGTTGAGCGTTCAGGATCTGGTCAGTTTCGTTGAGTAACCAGACTCCAAATATTACATTGAGCGTTTAGGCTCCGGTCAGTTTCGTTGGGTATCCAGACTCTAGTTATTACATTGAGCGTTCAGGCTCCGGTCATTTTCGTTGAGTATCTAGACTCCTGTCATTACGTTGAATGTTTAGGCTCCGATCATTTTCGTTGAATATCCATACTCCGGTCAATACGTTGAGCGATCAGGCTCCGGTCATTTTCGTTGAGTATCCAGACTCCGGTCATTACATTGAGCGTTCAGGATCCAGTCATTTTCGTTGAGTATCATAACTCCATTTATTACGTTGAGCGTTCAGGATCCGGTCAGTTTCGTTGAGTATCCAGACTCCAAATATTACGTTGAGCGTTCAGGCTCCGGTCAGTTTCGTTAGGTATCTAGACTCCGGTGATTACGTTGATCGTTCAGGCTCCGGTCATTTTTGTTGACTATCCAGACTCGGGTTATTACGTTAAGCGTTCAGGCTTCGATCAGTTTCGTTGAGTATCCAGATTCCGATTATTACTTTGAGCGTTCAGGCTCCGGTCAGTTTCGTTGGGTATCCAGACTCCGGTTATTACGTTGAGCGTTCAGGCTCCAGTCATTTTCGTTGAGTATCCAGACTCCGGTTATTAAGTTGAGTGTTAGGCTCCGATCATTTTCGTTGAGTATCCAGACTCCGATTATTACGTTGAGTGTTCAGGCTTCGGTTATTTTTGTTGAGTATCCTGACTCCGGTTATTACGTTGAGGGTTCAGACTCCGGTCATTTCCGTTGAGTATCTAGACTCATGTCATTACGTTGAACGTTCAGGCTTCGATCATTTTCGTTGAATATCCATACTCCGGTCAATACGTTGAGCGATCAGGCTCCGGTCATTTTTGTTGAGTATCCAGACTCCGGTCATTACATTGAGCGTTCAGGATCCAGTAATTTTCGATGAGTATCATAACTCCATTTATTACGTTGAGCGTTCAGGATCCGGTCAGTTTCGTTGAGTATCCAGACTCCAAATATTACGTTGAGCGTTCAGGCTCCGGTCAGTTTCGTTGGGTATCCAGACTCTGGTGATTACGTTCATTGTTCAGGCTCCGGTCAATTTCGTTGACTTTCCAGACTCGGGTTATTACGTTGAGCCTTCAGGCTCCGGTCAGTTTCGTTGAGTATCCAGATTCCGGTTATTACGTTGAACGTTCAGGCTCCGGTCAGTTTCGTTGGGTATCCAGACTCCGGTTATTACGTTGAGCGTTCAGGCTCCGGTAAGCTTCGTTGGGTATCCAGACTCCGGTTTTTACGTTGAGCGTTCAGGCTCCGGTCAGTTTCGTTGGGTATCCAGACTCTAGTTATTATGTTGAGTGTTCATGCTCCGGTCATTTTCGTTAAGTATCTAGACTCCGGTTATTAAGTTGACTGTCAGGCTCCGATCATTTTCATTGAGTATCCAGACTTCGATTATTACGTTGAGCGTTCAGAATCCGATCAGTTTCGTTGAGTATCCAGACTCCAAATATTACGTTGAGCGGTCAGGCTCCGGTCAGTTTCATTGGGTATCCGGACTTCGGTGATTACGTTGATCGTTGAGGCTCCGGTCATTTTCGTTGACTATCCAGACTCGGGTTATTACGTTAACCGTTCAGGCTCCGGTCAGTTTCGTTGAGTATCCAGATTCCGATTATTACTTTGAGCGTTCAGGCTCCGGTCAGTTTCGTTGGGTATCCAGACTCCGGTTATTACGTTGAGCGTTCAGGCTCCGGTCATTTTCGTTGAGTATCCAGACTCCGATTATTAAGTTGAGCGTCAGGCTCCAATCATTTTCGTTGAGTATCCAGACTCCGATTATTACATTGATCGTTCAGGCTCCGGTTATTTTCGTTGAGGGTTCAGACTCTGGTCATTTTCGTTGAGTATCTAGACTCCTGTCATTACGTTGAATGTTCAGGCTCAGGTCAGTTTCCTTGAGTATCCAGATTCCGGTTATTCCGTTGAGTGTTCAGGCTCCGGTCAGTTTCGTTGGGTATCCCGACTCCGGTTATTACGTTGAGCGTTCAGGCTCCGGTAAGTTTCGTTGGGTATCCAGACTCCGGTTATTACGTTGAGCATTCAGGCTCCGGTCAGTTTTGTTGGGTATCCAGACTCTAGTTATTACGTTGAGCGTTCAGGATCCGGTCATATTCGTTGATTATCCAGACTCCGGTTATTAAGTTGAGCGTCAGGCTCCGATCGTTTTCGTTGAGTATCCATACTCCGATTATTACGTTGAGCGTTCAGGCTCCGGTTATTTTTGTTGAGTATCCTGAGTCCGGTTATTATGTTGAGGGTTCAGGCTCCGGTCATTTTCGTTGAGTATCTAGACTCCTGTCATTACGTTGAACGTTTAGGCTCCGATCATTTTCGTTGAGTATCCATACTTCGGTCAATATGTTGAGCGATCAGGCTCCGGTCATTTTCGTTGAGTATCTAGACTCCGGTCATTATATTGAGCGTTCAGGATCCAGTCATTTTCGTTGAGTATCATAACTCCATTTATTACGTTGAGCGTTCATGATCTGGTCAGTTTCGTTTAGTAACCAGACTCCAAATATTACGTTGAGCGTTTAGGCTCCGGTCAGTTTCGTTGGGTATCCTGACTCCGGTGATTACGTTGATCGTTCAGGCTCCGGTCATTTTCGTTGACTATCCAGACTCGAGTTATTACGTTAAGCGTTCAGGCTCCGATCTTTTTCATTGAGTATCCAGACTTCGATTATTACTTTGAGCGTTCAGGCTCCGGTCAGTTTCGTTGGGTATCCAGACTCCGGTTATTACGTTGAGCATTCAGTCTCCGGTAAGTTTCGTTGGGTATCCAGACTCCGGTTATTACGTTGAGCATTCAGGCTCTGGTCAGTTTTGTTGGGTATCCAGACTCTAGTTATTACGTTGAGCGTTCAGGCTCCGGTCATTTTCGTTGAGTATCCAGACTCTGGTTACTAAGTTGACTGTCAGGCTCCGATCATTTTCGTTGAGTATCCAGACTTCGATTATTAAGTTGAGCATTCAGGATCCGATCAGTTTCGTTGAGTATCCAGACTCCAAATATTACGATGAGCGGTCAGGCTCCGGTCAATTTCATTGGGTATCCAGACTCCGGTGATTACGTTGATCATTCAGGCTCCTGTCATTTTCGTTGACTATCCAGACTCGGGTTATTACGTTAAGCATTTAGGCTCCGGTCAGTTTCGTTGAGTATCCAGATTCCGATTATTACGTTGAGCGTTCAGGCTCCGGTCATTTTCGTTGGGTATCCAGACTCCGGTTTTTAGGTTGAGCGTTCAGGCTCCGGTCATTTTCGTTGAGTATCCAGACTCCGGTTATTAAGTTGAGCGTCAGGCTCCGATGATTTTCGTTGAGTATCGAGACTCCGATTATTACGTTGATCTTTCAGGCTCCGGTTATTTTCGTTGAGTATCCTAACTCCGGTTATTACGTTGAGGGTTCATACTTCGGTCATTTTCGTTGAGTATCTAGACTCCTGTCATTACGTTGAACGTTCAGGCTCCGGTCAGTTTCGTTGAGTATCCAGATTCCGGTTATTCCGTTGAGCGTTCAGGCTCCGGTCAGTTTCGTTGGGTATCCAGACTCCGGTTATTACGTTGAGCGTTCAGGCTCCGGTAAGTTTCGTTAGGTATCCAGACTCCGGTTATTACGTTGAGCATTCATACTTCGGTCAATACGTTGAGCATTCAGGCTCTGGTCATTTTCGTTGAGTATCCAGACTCCGGTCATTATATTGAGCGTTCAGGATCCAGTCATTTTCGTTGAGTATCATAACTCCATTTATTACGTTGAGCGTTCATGATCTGGTCAGTTTCGTTTAGTAACCAGACTCCAAATATTACGTTGAGCATTTAGGCTCCGGTCAGTTTCGTTGGGTATCCAGACTCCGGTGATTACGTTGATCGTTCAGGCTCCGGTCATTTTCGTTGACTATCCAGACTCGGGTTATTACGTTAAGCGTTCAGGCTCCGGTCAGTTTCGTTGAGTATCCAGATTCCGATTATTACTTTGAGCGTTCAGGCTCCGGTCAGTTTCGTTGGGTATCCAGACTCCGGTTATTACGTTGAGCGTTCAGGCTCCGGTCATTTTCGTTGAGTATCCAGACTCCGGTTATTAAGTTGAGTGTTAGGCTCCGATCATTTTCGTTGAGTATCCAGACTCCGATTATTACGTTGAGTGTTCAGGCTTCGGTTATTTTCGTTGAGTATCCTGACTCCGGTTATTACGTTGAGGGTTCAGACTCCGGTCATTTTCGTTGAGTATCTAGACTCCTGTCATTACGTTGAACATTCAGGCTCCGATCATTTTCGTTGAATATCCATACTCCGGTCAATACGTTGAGCGATCAGGCTCCGGTCATTTTTGTTGAGTATCCAGACTCCGGTCATTACATTGAGCGTTCAGGATCCAGTAATTTTCATTGAGTATCATAACTCCATTTATTACGTTGAGCGTTCAGGATCCGGTCAGTTTCGTTGAGTATCCAGACTCCAAATATTACGTTGAGCGTTCAGGCTCCGGTCAGTTTCGTTGGGTATCCAGACTCTGGTGATTACGTTCATTGTTCAGGCTCCGGTCAATTTCGTTGACTTTCCAGACTCGGGTTATTACGTTGAGCCTTCAGGCTCCGGTCAGTTTCGTTGAGTATCCAAATTCCGGTTATTACGTTGAGCGTTCAGGCTCCGGTCAGTTTCGTTGGGTATCCAGACTCCGGTTATTACGTTGAGCGTTCAGGCTCCGGTAAGCTTCGTTGGGTATCCAGACTCCGGTTTTTACGTTGAGCGTTCAGGCTCCAGTCAGTTTCGTTGGGTATCCAGACTCTAGTTATTATGTTGAGTGTTCATGCTCCGGTCGTTTTTGTTGAGTATCTAGACTCCGATTATTAAGTTGACTGTCAGGCTCCGATCATTTTCATTGAGTATCCAGACTTCGATTATTACGTTGAGCGTTCAGGATCCGATCAGTTTCGTTGAGTATCCAGACTCCAAATATTACGTTGAGCGGTCAGGCTCCGGTCAGTTTCATTGGGTATCCAGACTCCGGTTATTAAGTTGAGTGTTAGGTTCCGATCATTTTTGTTGAGTATCCCGACTCCGATTATTACGTTGATCGTTCAGGCTCCGATTATTTTCGTTGAGTATCCAGACTCCGATTATTACGTTGATCGTTCAGGCTCCGGTCATTTTCGTTGAGTATCCAGACTCCTGTCACTACGTTGAATGTTCAGGCTCAGGTCAGTTTCCTTGAGTATCCAGATTCCGGTTATTCCGTTGAGTGTTCAGGCTCCGGTCAGTTTCGTTGGTATCCAGACTCCGGTTATTACGTTGAGCGTTCAGGCTCCGGTAAGTTTCGTTGGGTATCCAGACTCCGGTTATTACGTTGAGCATTCAGGCTCCGGTCAGTTTTGTTGGGTATCCAGACTCTAGTTATTACGTTGAGCGTTCAGGATCCGGTCATATTCGTTGAGTATCCAGACTCCGGTTATTAAGTTGAGCGTCAGGCTCCGATCGTTTTCATTGAGTATCCAGACTCCGATTATTACGTTGAGCGTTCAGGCTCCGGTTATTTTCGTTGAGTATCCTGAGTCCGGTTATTATGTTGAGGGTTCAGACTCCGGTCATTTTCGTTGAGTATCTAGACTCCTGTCATTACGTTGAACGTTTAGGCTCCAATCATTTTCGTTGAGTATCCATACTTCGGTCAATACGTTGAGCGATCAGGCTCCGGTCATTTTCGTTGAGTATCTAGACTCCGGTCATTATATTGAGCGTTCAGGATCCAGTCATTTTCGTTGAGTATCATAACTCCATTTATTATGTTGAGCGTTCATGATCTGGTCATTTTCGTTTAGTAACCAGACTCCAAATATTACGTTGAGCATTTAGGCTCCGGTCAGTTTCGTTGGGTATCCAGACTCCGGTGATTACGTTGATCGTTCAGGCTCCGGTCATTTTCGTTGACTATCCAGACTCGGGTTATTACGTTAAGCGTTCAGGCTCCGATCGTTTTCATTGAGTATCCAGACTTCGATTATTACTTTGAGCGTTCAGGCTCCGGTCAGTTTCGTTGGGTATCCAGACTCCGGTTATTACGTTGAGCGTTCAGGCTCCGGTAAGTTTCGTTGGGTATCCAAACTCCGGTTATTACGTTGAGCATTCAGGCTCTGGTCAGTTTTGTTGGGTATGCAGACTCTAGTTATTACGTTGAGCGTTCAGGCTCCGGTCATTTTTGTTGAGTATCTAGACTCCGGTTACTAACTTGACTGTCAGGCTCCGATCATTTTCGTTGAGTATCCAGACTTCGATTATTAAGTTGAGCGTTCAGGATCCGATCAGTTTCGTTGAGTATCCAGACTCCAAATATTACGATGAGCGGTCAGGCTCCGGTCAGTTTCATTGGGTATCCAGACTCCGGTGATTACGTTGATCGTTCAGGCTCCTGTCATTTTCGTTGACTATCCAGACTCGGGTTATTACGTTAAGCGTTTAGGCTCCGGTCAGTTTCGTTGAGTATCCAGATTCCGGTTATTAAGTTGAGCGTCAGGCTCCGATGATTTTCGTTGAGTATCCAGACTCCGATTATTACGTTGATCGTTCAGGCTCCGGTTATTTTCGTTGAGTATCCTAACTCCGGTTATTACGTTGAGGGTTCAGACTTCGGTCATTTTCGTTGAGTATCTAGACTCCTGTCATTACGTTGAACGTTCAGGCTCCGGTCAGTTTCGTTGAGTATCCAGATTCCGGTTATTCCGTTGAGCGTTCAGGCTCCGGTCAGTTTCGTTGGGTATCCAGACTCCGGTTATTACGTTGAGCGTTCAAGCTCCGGTAAGTTTTGTTAGGTATCCAGACTCCGGATATTACGTTAAGCATTCATACTTCGGTCAATACGTTGAGCGTTCAGGCTCCGGTCATTTTCGTTGAGTATCCAGACTCCGGTCATTATATTGAGCGTTCAGGATCCAGTCATTTTCGTTGAGTATCATAACTCCATTTATTACGTTGAGCGTTCATGATCTGGTCAGTTTCGTTTAGTAACCAGACTCCAAATATTACGTTGAGCATTTAGGCTCCGGTCAAGTTCGTTGGGTATCCAGACTCCGGTGGTTACGTTGATCGTTCAGGCTCCGGTCATTTTTGTTGACTATCCAGACTCGGGTTATTACATTAAGCGTTCAGGCTCCGGTCAGTTTCGTTGAGTATCCAGATTCCGATTATTACTTTGAGCGTTCAGGCTCCGGTCAGTTTCGTTGGGTATCCAGACTCCGGTTATTACGTTGAGCGTTCAGGCTCCGGTCATTTTCGTTGAGTATCCAGACTCCGGTTATTAAGTTGAGTGTTAGGCTCCGATCATTTTCGTTGAGTATCCAGACTCCGATTATTACGTTCAGTGTTCAGGCTTCGGTTATTTTCGTTGAGTATCCTAACTCCGGTTATTACGTTGAGGGTTCAGACTCCGGTCATTTTCGTTGAGTATCTAGACTCCTGTCATTACGTTGAACATTCAGGCTCCGATCATTTTCGTTGAATATCCATACTCCGTTAAATACGTTGAGCGATCAGGCTCCGGTCATTTTTGTTGAGTATCCAGACTCCGGTCATTACATTGAGCGTTCAGGATCCAGTAATTTTCGTTGAGTATCATAACTCCATTTATTACATTGAGCGTTCAGGATCCGGTCAGTTTCGTTGAGTATCCAGACTCCAAATATTACGTTGAGCGTTCAGGCTCCGGTCAGTTTCGTTGGGTATCCAGACTCTGGTGATTACGTTCATTGTTCAGGCTCCGGTCAATTTCGTTGACTTTCCAGACTCGGGTTATTACGTTGAGCCTTCAGGCTCCGGTCAGTTTCGTTGAGTATCCAGATTCCGGTTATTACGTTGAGCGTTCAGGCTCCGGTCAGTTTCGTTGGGTATCCAGACTCCGGTTATTACGTTGAGCGTTCAGGCTCCGGTAAGCTTCGTTGGGTATCCAGACTCCGGTTTTTACGTTGAGCGTTCAGGCTCCGGTCAGTTTCGTTGGGTATCCAGACTCTAGTTATTATGTTGAGTGTTCATGCTCCGGTCGTTTTTGTTGAGTATCTAGACTCCGATTATTAAGTTGACTGTCAGGCTCCGATCATTTTCATTGAGTATCCAGACTTCGATTATTACGTTGAGCGTTCAGGATCCGATCAGTTTCGTTGAGTATCCAGACTCCATATATTACGTTGAGCGGTCAGGCTCCGGTCAGTTTCATTGGGTATCCAGACTCCGGTTATTAAGTTGAGTGTTAGGCTCCGATCATTTTCGTTGAGTATCCAGACTCCGATTATTACGTTGATCGTTCAGGCTCCGGTTATTTTCGTTGAGTATCCTGACTCCGGTTATTACGTTGAGGGTTCAGACTCTGGTCATTTTCGTTGAGTATCTAGACTCCTGTCATTACGTTGAATGTTCAGGCTCAGGTCAGTTTCCTTGAGTATCCAGATTCCGGTTATTCCGTTGAGTGTTCAGGCTCCGGTCAGTTTCGTTGGGTATCCAGACTCCGGTTATTACGTTGAGCGTTCAGGCTCCGGTCATTTTCGTTGAGTATCCAGACTCCGGTTATTAAGTTGAGTGTTAGGCTCCGATCATTTTCGTTGAGTATCCAGACTCCGATTATTACGTTCAGTGTTCAGGCTTCGGTTATTTTCGTTGAGTATCCTAACTCCGGTTATTACGTTGAGGGTTCAGACTCCGGTCATTTTCGTTGAGTATCTAGACTCCTGTCATTACGTTGAACATTCAGGCTCCGATCATTTTCGTTGAATATCCATACTCCGTTAAATACGTTGAGCGATCAGGCTCCGGTCATTTTTGTTGAGTATCCAGACTCCGGTCATTACATTGAGCGTTCAGGATCCAGTAATTTTCGTTGAGTATCATAACTCCATTTATTACATTGAGCGTTCAGGATCCGGTCAGTTTCGTTGAGTATCCAGACTCCAAATATTACGTTGAGCGTTCAGGCTCCGGTCAGTTTCGTTGGGTATCCAGACTCTGGTGATTACGTTCATTGTTCAGGCTCCGGTCAATTTCGTTGACTTTCCAGACTCGGGTTATTACGTTGAGCCTTCAGGCTCCGGTCAGTTTCGTTGAGTATCCAGATTCCGGTTATTACGTTGAGCGTTCAGGCTCCGGTCAGTTTCGTTGGGTATCCAGACTCCGGTTATTACGTTGAGCGTTCAGGCTCCGGTAAGCTTCGTTGGGTATCCAGACTCCGGTTTTTACGTTGAGCGTTCAGGCTCCGGTCAGTTTCGTTGGGTATCCAGACTCTAGTTATTATGTTGAGTGTTCATGCTCCGGTCGTTTTTGTTGAGTATCTAGACTCCGATTATTAAGTTGACTGTCAGGCTCCGATCATTTTCATTGAGTATCCAGACTTCGATTATTACGTTGAGCGTTCAGGATCCGATCAGTTTCGTTGAGTATCCAGACTCCATATATTACGTTGAGCGGTCAGGCTCCGGTCAGTTTCATTGGGTATCCAGACTCCGGTTATTAAGTTGAGTGTTAGGCTCCGATCATTTTCGTTGAGTATCCAGACTCCGATTATTATGTTGATCGTTCAGGCTCCGGTTATTTTCGTTGAGTATCCTGACTTCGGTTATTACGTTGAGGGTTCAGACTCTGGTCATTTTCGTTGAGTATCTAGACTCCTGTCATTACGTTGAATGTTCAGGCTCAGGTCAGTTTCCTTGAGTATCCAGATTCCGGTTATTCCGTTGAGTGTTCAGGCTCCGGTCAGTTTCGTTGGGTATCCATACTCTGGTTATTACGTTGAGCGTTCAGGCTCCGGTAAGTTTCGTTGGGTATCCAGACTCCGGTTATTACGTTGAGCATTCAGGCTCCGGTCAGTTTTGTTGGGTATCCAGACTCTAGTTATTACGTTGAGCGTTCAGGATCCGGTCATATTCGTTGAGTATCCAGACTCCGGTTATTAAGTTGAGCGTCAGGCTCCGATCGTTTTCGTTGAGTATCCAGACTCCGATTATTACGTTGAGCGTTCAGGCTCCGGTTATTTTCGTTGAGTATCCTGAGTCCGGTTATTATGTTGAGGGTTCAGACTCCGGTCATTTTCGTTGAGTATCTAGACTCCTGTCATTACGTTAAACGTTTAGGCTCCGATCATTTTCGTTGAGTATCCATACTTCGGTCAATACGTTGAGCGATCAGGCTCCGGTCATTTTCGTTGAGTATCCAGACTCCGGTCATTATATTGAGCGTTCAGGATCCAGTCATTTTCGTTGAGTATCATAACTCCATTTATTACGTTGAGCGTTCATGATCTGGTCAGTTTCGTTTAGTAACCAGACTCCAAATATTACGTTGAGCGTTTAGGCTCCGGTCAGTTTCGTTGGGTATCCAGACTCCGGTGATTACGTTGATCGTTCAGGCTCCGGTCATTTTCGTTGACTATCCAGACTCGGGTTATTACGTTAAGCGTTCAGGCTCCGATCTTTTTCATTGAGTATCCAGACTTCGATTATTACTTTGAGCGTTCAGGCTCCGGTCAGTTTCGTTGGGTATCCAGACTCCGGTTATTACGTTGAGCGTTCAGGCTCCGGTAAGTTTCGTTGGGTATCCAGACTCCGGTTATTACGTTGAGCGTTCAGGCTCCGGTCATTTTCGTTGAGTATCTAGACTCCTGTCATTACGTTGAACGTTTAGGCTCCGATCATTTTCGTTGAGTATCCATACTTCGGTCAATACGTTGAGCGATCAGGCTCCGGTCATTTTCGTTGAGTATCTAGACTCCGGTCATTATATTGAGCGTTCAGGATCCAGTCATTTTCGTTGAGTATCATAACTCCATTTATTACGTTGAGCCTTCATGATCTGGTCATTTTCGTTTAGTAACCAGACTCCAAATATTACGTTGAGCGTTTAGGCTCCGGTCAGTTTCGTTGGGTATCCAGACTCCGGTGATTACGTTGATCGTTCAGGCTCCGGTCATTTTCGTTGACTATCCAGACTCGGGTTATTACGTTAAGCGTTCAGGCTCCGATCTTTTTCATTTAGTATCCAGACTTCGATTATTACTTTGAGCGTTCAGGCTCCGGTCAGTTTCGTTGGGTATCCAGACTCCGGTTATTACGTTGAGCGTTCAGGCTCCGGTAAGTTTCGTTGGGTATCCAGACTCCGGTTATTACGTTGAGCATTCAGGCTCTGGTCAGTTTTGTTGGGTATCCAGACTCTAGTTATTACGTTGAGCGTTCAGGCTCCAGTCATTTTCGTTGAGTATCCAGACTCCGGTTACTAAGTTGACTGTCAGGCTCCGATCATTTTCGTTGAGTATCCAGACTTCGATTATTAAGTTGAGCGTTCAGGATCCGATCAGTTTCGTTGAGTATCCAGACTCCAAATATTACGATAAGCGGTCAGGCTCCGGTCAGTTTCATTGGGTATCCAGACTCCGGTGATTACGTTGAGCGTTCAGGCTCCTGTCATTTTCATTGACTATCCAGACTCGGGTTATTACGTTAAGCGTTTAGGCTCCGGTCAGTTTCGTTGAGTATCCAGATTCCGATTATTACGTTGAGCGTTCAGGCTCCGGTCATTTTCGTTGGGTATCCAGACTCCGGTTTTTACGTTGAGCGTTCAGGCTCTGGTCATTTTCGTTGAGTATCCAGACTCCGATTATTAAGTTGAGCGTCAGGCTCCGATGATTTTCGTTGAGTATCCAGACTCCGATTATTACGTTGATCGTTCAGGCTCCGGTTATTTTCGTTGAGTATCCTAACTCCGCTTATTACTTTGAGGGTTCAGACTTCGGTCATTTTCGTTGAGTATCTAGACTCCTGTCATTACGTTGAACGTTCAGGCTCCGGTCAGTTTCGTTGAGTATCCAGATTCCGGTTATTCCGTTGAGCGTTCAGGCTCCGGTCAGTTTCGTTGGGTATCCAGACTCCGGTTATTACGTTGAGCGTTCAGGCTCCGGTAAGCTTCGTTGGGTATCCAGACTAAGGTTTTTACGTTGAGCGTTCAGGCTCTGGTCAGTTTCGTTGGGTATCCAGACTCTAGTTATTATGTTGAGTGTTCATGCTCCGGTCGTTTTTGTTGAGTATCTAGACTCCGATTATTAAGTTGACTGTCAGGCTCCGATCATTTTCATTGAGTATCCAGACTTCGATTATTACGTTGAGCGTTCAGGATCCGATCAGTTTCGTTGAGTATCCAGACTCCATATATTACGTTGAGCGGTCAGGCTCCGGTCAGTTTCATTGGGTATCCAGACTCCGGTTATTAAGTTGAGTGTTAGGCTCCGATCATTTTCGTTGAGTATCCAGACTCCGATTATTACGTTGATCGTTCAGGCTCCGGTTATTTTCGTTGAGTATCCTGACTCCGGTTATTACGTTGAGGGTTCAGACTCTGGTCATTTTCGTTGAGTATCTAGACTCCTGTCATTACGTTGAATGTTCAGGCTCAGGTCAGTTTCCTTGAGTATCCAGATTCCGGTTATTCCGTTGAGTGTTCAGGCTCCGGTCAGTTTCGTTGGGTATCCATACTCTGGTTATTACGTTGAGCGTTCAGGCTCCGGTAAGTTTCGTTGGGTATCCAGACTCTGGTTATTACGTTGAGCATTCAGGCTCCGGTCAGTTTTGTTGGGTATCCAAACTCTAGTTATTACGTTGAGCGTTCAGGATCCGGTCATATTCGTTGAGTATCCAGACTCCGGTTATTAAGTTGAGCGTCAGGCTCCGATCGTTTTCGTTGAGTATCCAGACTCCGATTATTACGTTGAGCGTTCAGGCTCCGGTTATTTTCGTTGAGTATCCTGAGTCCGGTTATTATGTTGAGGGTTCAGACTCCGGTCATTTTCGTTGAGTATCTAGACTCCTGTCATTACGTTAAACGTTTAGGCTCCGATCATTTTCGTTGAGTATCCATACTTCGGTCAATACGTTGAGCGATCAGGCTCCGGTCATTTTCGTTGAGTATCCAGACTCCGGTCATTATATTGAGCGTTCAGGATCCAGTCATTTTCGTTGAGTATCATAACTCCATTTATTACGTTGAGCGTTCATGATCTGGTCAGTTTCGTTTAGTAACCAAACTCCAAATATTACGTTGAGCGTTTAGGCTCCGGTCAGTTTCGTTGGGTATCCAGACTCCGGTGATTACGTTGATCGTTCAGGCTCCGGTCATTTTCGTTGACTATCTAGACTCGGGTTATTACGTTAAGCGTTCAGGCTCCGATCTTTTTCATTGAGTATCCAGACTTCGATTATTACTTTGAGCGTTCAGGCTCCGGTCAGTTTCGTTGGGTATCCAGACTCCGGTTATTACGTTGAGCGTTCAGGCTCCGGTAAGTTTCGTTGGGTATCCAGACTCCGGTTATTACGTTGAGCGTTCAGGCTCCGGTCATTTTCGTTGAGTATCTAGACTCCTGTCATTACGTTGAACGTTTAGGCTCCGATCATTTTCGTTGAGTATCCATACTTCGGTCAATACGTTGAGCGATCAGGCTCCGGTCATTTTCGTTGAGTATCTAGACTCCGGTCATTATATTGAGCGTTCAGGATCCAGTCATTTTCGTTGAGTATCATAACTCCATTTATTACGTTGAGCGTTCATGATCTGGTCATTTTCGTTTAGTAACCAGACTCCAAATATTACGTTGAGCGTTTAGGCTCCGGTCAGTTTCGTTGGGTATCCAGACTCCGGTGATTACGTTGATCGTTCAGGCTCCGGTCATTTTCGTTGACTATCCAGACTCGGGTTATTACGTTAAGCGTTCAGGCTCCGATCTTTTTCATTGAGTATCCAGACTTCGATTATTACTTTGAGCGTTCAGGCTCCGGTCAGTTTCGTTGGGTATCCAGACTCCGGTTATTACGTTGAGCGTTCAGGCTCCGGTAAGTTTCGTTGGGTATCCAGACTCCGGTTATTACGTTGAGCATTCAGGCTCTGGTCAGTTTTGTTGGGTATCCAGACTCTAGTTATTACGTTGAGCGTTCAGGCTCCAGTCATTTTCGTTGAGTATCCAGACTCCGGTTACTAAGTTGACTGTCAGGCTCCGATCATTTTCGTTGAGTATCCAGACTTCGATTATTAAGTTGAGCGTTCAGGATCCGATCAGTTTCGTTGAGTATCCAGACTCCAAATATTACGATGAGCGGTCAGGCTCCGGTCAGTTTCATTGGGTATCCAGACTCCGGTGATTACGTTGATCGTTCAGGCTCCTGTCATTTTCGTTGACTATCCAGACTCGGGTTATTACGTTAAGCGTTTAGGCTCCGGTCAGTTTCGTTGAGTATCCAGATTCCGATTATTACGTTGAGCGTTCAGGCTCCGGTCATTTTCGTTGGGTATCCAGACTCCGGTTTTTACGTTGAGCGTTCAGGCTCTGGTAATTTTCGTTGAGTATCCAGACTCCGATTATTAAGTTGAGCGTCAGGCTCCGATGATTTTCGTTGAGTATCCAGACTCCGATTATTACGTTGATCGTTCAGGCTCCGGTTATTTTCGTTGAGTATCCTAACTCCGCTTATTACTTTGAGGGTTCAGACTTCGGTCATTTTCGTTGAGTATCTAGACTCCTGTCATTACGTTGAACATTCAGGCTCCGGTCAGTTTCGTTGAGTATCCAGATTCCGGTTATTCCGTTGAGCGTTCAGGCTCCGGTCAGTTTCGTTGGGTATCCAGACTCCGGTTATTACGTTGAGCGTTCAGGCTCCGGAAAGTTTCGTTAGGAATCCAGACTCCGGTTATTACGTTGAGCATTCATACTTCGGTCAATACGTTGAGCGTTCAGGCTCCGGTCATTTTCGTTGAGTATCCAGACTCCGGTCATTATATTGAGCGTTCAGGATCCAGTCATTTTCGTTGAGTATCATAACTCCATTTATTACGTTGAGCGTTCATGATCTGGTCAGTTTCGTTTAGTAACCAGACTCCAAATATTACGTTGAGCGTTTAGGCTCCGGTCAGTTTCGTTGGGTATCCAGACTCCGGTGATTACGTTGATCGTTCAGGCTCCGGTCATTTTCGTTGACTATCCAGACTCGGGTTATTACGTTAAGCGTTCAGGCTCCGATCTTTTTCATTGAGTATCCAGACTTCGATTATTACTTTGAGCGTTCAGGCTCCGGTCAGTTTCGTTGGGTATCCAGACTCCGGTTATTACGTTGAGCGTTCAGGCTCCGGTAAGTTTCGTTGGGTATCCAGACTCCGGTTATTACGTTGAGCATTCAGGCTCTG
Source organism: Lathyrus sativus (assembly GCA_963859935.3). Classification (NCBI taxonomy): domain Eukaryota; kingdom Viridiplantae; phylum Streptophyta; class Magnoliopsida; order Fabales; family Fabaceae; genus Lathyrus; species Lathyrus sativus. The sequence goes on from OZ012736.1 coordinate 271,206,877, forward strand.
GTCAGTTTTGATGGGTATCCAGACTCTAGTTATTACGTTGAGCGTTCAGGCTCCGGTCATTTTCGTTGAGTATCCAGACTCCGGTTACTAAGTTGACTGTCAGGCTCCGATCATTTTCATTGAGTATCCAGACTTCGATTATTAAGTTGAGCGTTCAGGATCCGATCAGTTTCGTTGAGTATCCTGACTCCAAATATTACGATGAGCGGTCAGGCTCCGGTCAGTTTCATTGGGTATCCAGACTCCGGTGATTACGTTGATCGTTCAGGCTCCTGTCATTTTGGTTGACTATCCAGACTCGGGTTATTACGTTAAGCGTTTAGGCTCCGGTCAGTTTCGTTGAGTATCCAGATTCCGATTCTTACGTTGAGCGTTCAGGCTCCGGTCATTTTCGTTGGGTATCCAGACTCCGGTTTTTACGTTGAGCGTTGAGGCTCCGGTCATTTTCGTTGAGTATCCAGACTCCGGTTATTAAGTTGAGCGTCAGGCTCCGATGATTTTCGTTGAGTATCCAGACTCCGATTATTACGTTGATCGTTCAGGCTCCGGTTATTTTCGTTGAGTATCCTAACTCTGGTTATTACGTTGAGGGTTCAGACTTCGGTCATTTTCGTTGAGTATCTAGACTCCTGTCATTAAGTTGAGTGTTCAGGCTCCGGTCAGTTTCGTTGAGTATCCAGATTCCGGTTATTCCGTTGAGCTTTCAGGCTCCGGTCAGTTTCGTTGGGTATCCAGACTCCGGTTATTACGTTGAGCGTTCAGGCTCCGGTAAGTTTCGTTAGGTATCCAGACTCCGGTTATTACGTTGAGCATTCATACTTCGGTCAATATGTTGAGCGTTCAGGCTCCGGTCATTTTCGTTGAGTATCCAGACTCCGGTCATTATATTGAGCGTTCAGGATCCAGTCATTTTCGTTGAGTATCATAACTCCATTTATTACGTTGAGCGTTCATGATCTGGTCAGTTTCGTTTAGTAACCAGACTCCAAATATTACGTTGAGCGTTTTGGCTCCGGTCAATTTCGTTGGGTATCCAGACTCCGGTGATTACGTTGATCGTTCAGGCTCCGGTCATTTTCGTTGACTATCCAGACTCGAGTTATTACGTTAAGCGTTCAGGCTCCGATCTTTTTCATTGAGTATCCAGACTTTGATTATTACTTTGAGCGTTCAGGCTCCGGTCAGTTTCGTTGGGTATCCAGACTCCGGTTATTACGTTGAGCGTTCAGGCTCCGGTAAGTTTCGTTGGGTATCCAGACTCCGGTTATTATGTTGAGCATTCAGGCTCCGGTAAGTTTCGTTGGGTATCCAGACTCCGGTTATTACGTTGAGCGTTCAGGCTCCGGTAAGTTTCGTTAGGTATCCAGACTCCGGTTATTACGTTGAGCATTCATACTTCGGTCAATACGTTGAGCGTTCAGGCTCCGGTCAGTTTCGTTGGGTATCCAGACTCCGGTTATTACGTTGAGCGTTCAGGCTCCGGTAAGTTTCGTTAGGTATCCAGACTCCGGTTATTACGTTGAGCATTCATACTTCGGTCAATACGTTGAGCGTTCAGGCTCCGGTCATTTTCGTTGAGTATCCAGACTCCGGTCATTATATTGAGCGTTCAGGATCCAGTCATTTTCGTTGAGTATCATAACTCCATTTATTACGTTGAGCGTTCATGATCTGGTCAGTTTCGTTTAGTAACCAGACTCCAAATATTACGTTGAGCGTTTAGGCTCCGGTTATTTTCGTTGAGTATCCAGACTCCTGTCATTACGTTGAACGTTCAGGCTCCGGTCAGTTTCGTTGAGTATCCAGATTCCGATTATTACTTTGAGCATTCAGGCTCCGGTCAGTTTCGTTGGGTATCCAGACTCCGGTTATTATGTTGAGCGTTCAGGCTCCGGTCATTTTCGTTGAGTATCCAGACTCCGGTTATTAAGTTGAGTGTTAGGCTCCGATCATTTTCAGTGAGTATCCAGACTCCGATTATTACTTTGAGGGTTCAGACTTCGGTCATTTTCGTTGAGTATCCTGACTCCGGTTATTACGTTGAGGGTTCAGACTCCGGTCATTTTCGTTGAGTATCTAGACTCCTGTCATTACGTTGAACATTCAGGCTCCGATCATTTTCGTTGAATATCCATACTCCGGTCAATACGTTGAGCGATCAGGCTCCGCTCATTTTTGTTGAGTATCCAGACTCCGGTCATTACATTGAGCGTTCAGGATCCAGTAATTTTCGTTGAGTATCATAACTCCATTTATTACGTTGAGTGTTCAGGATCCGGTCAGTTTCGTTGAGTATCCAGACTCCAAATATTACGTTGAGCGTTCAGGCTTCGGTCAGTTTCGTTGGGTATCCAGACTCTGGTGATTACGTTCATTGTTCAGGCTCCGGTCAATTTCGTTGACTTTCCAGACTCGGGTTATTACATTGAGCCTTCAGGCTCCGGTCAGTTTCGTTGAGTATCCAGATTCTGGTTATTACGTTGAGCGTTCAGGCTCCGGTCAGTTTCGTTGGGTATCCAGACTCCGGTTATTACGTTGAGCGTTCAGGCTCCGGTAAGCTTCGTTGGGTATCCAGACTCCGGTTTTTACGTTGTGCGTTCAGGCTCCGGTCAGTTTCGTTGGGTATCCAGACTCTAGTTATTATGTTGAGTGTTCATGCTTCGGTCGTTTTTGTTGAGTATCTAGACTCTGATTATTAAGTTGACTGTCAGGCTCCGATCATTTTCATTGAGTATCCAGACTTCGATTATTACGTTGAGCGTTCAGGATCCGATCAGTTTCGTTGAGTATCCAGACTCCAAATATTACGTTGAGCGGTCAGGCTCCGGTCAGTTTCATTGGGTATCCAGACTCCGGTTATTAAGTTGAGTGTTAGGCTCCGATCATTTTCGTTGAGTATCCAGACTCCGATTATTACGTTGATCGTTCAGGCTCCGGTTATTTTCGTTGAGTATCCTGACTCCGGTTATTACGTTGAGGGTTCAGAATCTGGTCATTTTCGTTGAGTATCTAGACTCCTGTCATTACGTTGAATGTTCAGGCTCAGGTCAGTTTCCTTGAGTATCCAGATTCCGGTTATTCCGTTGAGTGTTCAGGCTCCGGTCAGTTTCGTTGGGTATCCAGACTCCGGTTATTACGTTGAGCGTTCAGGCTCCGGTAAGTTTCGTTGGGTATCCAGACTCCGGTTATTACGTTGAGCATTCAGGCTCCGGTCAGTTTTGTTGGGTATCCAGACTCTAGTTATTACGTTGAGCGTTCAGGATCCGGTCATATTCGTTGAGTATCCAAACTCCGGTTATTAAGTTGAGCGTCAGGCTCCGATCGTTTTCGTTGAGTATCCAGACTCCGATTATTACGTTGAGCGTTCAGGCTCCGGTTATTTTCGTTGAGTATCCTGAGTCCGGTTATTATGTTGAGGGTTCAGACTCCGGTCATTTTCGTTGAGTATCTAGACTCCTGTCATTACGTTGAACGTTTAGGCTCCGATCATTTTCGTTGAGTATCCATACTTCGGTCAATACGTTGAGCGATCAGGCTCCGGTCATTTTCGTTGAGTATCTAGACTCCGGTCATTATATTGAGCGTTCAGGATCCAGTCATTTTCGTTGAGTATCATAACTCCATTTATTACGTTGAGCGTTCATGATCTGGTCATTTTCGTTTAGTAACCAGACTCCAAATATTACGTTGAGCGTTTAGGCTCCGGTCAGTTTCGTTGGGTATCCAGACTCCGGTGATTACGTTGATCGTTCAGGCTCCGGTCATTTTCGTTGACTATCCAGACTCGGGTTATTACATTAAGCGTTCAGGCTCCGATCTTTTTCATTGAGTATCCAGACTTCGATTATTACTTTGAGCGTTCAGGCTCCGGTCAGTTTCGTTGGGTATCCAGACTCCGGTTATTACGTTGAGCGTTCAGGCTCCGGTAAATTTCGTTGGGTATCCAGACTCCGGTTATTACTTTGAGCATTCAGGCTCTGGTCAGTTTTGTTGGGTATCCAGACTCTAGTTATTACGTTGAGCGTTCAGGCTCCGGTAATTTTCGTTGAGTATCCAGACTCCGGTTACTAAGTTGACTGTCAGGCTCCGATCATTTTCGTTGAGTATCCAGACTTCGATTATTAAGTTGAGCGTTCAGGATCCGATCAGTTTCGTTGAGTATCCAGACTCCAAATATTACGATGAGCGGTCAGGCTCCGGTCAGTTTCATTGGGTATCCAGACTCCGGTGATTACGTTGATCGTTCAGGCTCCTGTCATTTTCGTTGACTATCCAGACTCGGGTTATTACGTTAAGCGTTTAGGCTCCGGTCAGTTTCGTTGAGTATCCAGATTCCGATTATTACGTTGAGCGTTCAGGATCCGGTCATTTTCGTTGGGTATCCAGACTCCGGTTTTTACGTTGAGCGTTCAGGCTCTGGTCATTTTTGTTGAGTATCCAGACTCCGGTTATTAAGTTGAGCGTCAGGCTCCGATGATTTTCGTTGAGTATCCAGACTCCGATTATTACGTTGATCGTTCAGGCTCCGGTTATTTTTGTTGAGTATCCTAACTCCGGTTATTACTTTGAGGGTTCAGACTTCGGTCATTTTCGTTGAGTATCTAGACTCCTGTCATTACGTTGAACGTTCAGGCTCCGGTCAGATTCGTTGAGTATCCAGATTCCGGTTATTCCGTTGAGCGTTCAGGCTCCGGTCAGTTTCGTTGGGTATCCAGACTCCGGTTATTACGTTGAGCGTTCAGGCTCCGATAAGTTTCGTTAGGAATCCAGACTCCGGTTATTACGTTGAGCATTCATACTTCGGTCAATACGTTGAGCGTTCAGGCTCCGGTCATTTTCGTTGAGTATCCAGACTCCGGTCATTATATTGAGCGTTCAGGATCCAGTCATTTTCGTTGAGTATCATAACTCCATTTATTACGTTGAGCGTTCATGATCTGGTCATTTTCGTTTAGTAACCAGACTCCAAATATTACGTTGAGCGTTTAGGCTCCGGTCAGTTTCGTTGGGTATCCAGACTCCGGTGATTACGTTGATCGTTCAGGCTCCGGTCATTTTCGTTGACTATCCAGACTCGGGTTATTACGTTAAGCGTTCAGGCTCCGATCTTTTTCATTGAGTATCCAGACTTCGATTATTACTTTGAGCATTCAGGCTCCGGTCAGTTTCGTTGGGTATCCAGACTCCGGTTATTACGTTGAGCATTCTGGCTCCGATCAGGTTCGTTGAGTATCCAGACTCCAAATATTACGATGAGCAGTCAGGCTCCGGTCAGTTTCATTGGGTATCCAGACTCCGGTGATTACGTTGATCGTTCAGGCTCCTGTCATTTTCGTTGACTATCCAGACTCGAGTTATTATGTTAAGCGTTTAGGCTCTGGTCAGTTTCGTTGAGTATCCAGATTCTGATTATTACGTTGAGCGTTCAGGCTCCGGTCATTTTCGTTGGTTATCCAGACTCCGGTTTTTACGTTGAGCGTTCAGGCTCCGGTCATTTTCGTTGAGTATCCAGACTCTGGTTATTAAGTTGAGCGTCAGGCTCCGATGATTTTCGTTGAGTATCCAGACTCCGATTATTACGTTGATCGTTCAGGCTCCGGTTATTTTCGTTGAGTATCCTAACTCCGGTTATTACGTTGAGGGTTCAGACTTCGGTCATTTTCGTTGAGTATCTAGACTCCTGTCATTACGTTGAACGTTCAGGCTCCGGTCAGTTTCGTTGAGTATCCAGATTCCGGTGATTCCGTTGAGCGTTCAGGCTCCGGTCAGTTTTGTTGGGTATCCAGACTCCGGTTATTACGTTGAGCGTTCAGGCTCCGGTATGTTTCGTTAGGTATCCAGACTCCGGTTATTACGTTGAGCATTCATACTTCGGTCAATACGTTGAGCGTTCAGGCTCCGGTCATTTTCGTTGAGTATCCAGACTCCGGTCATTATATTGAGCGTTCAGGATCCAGTCATTTTCGTTGAGTATCATAACTCCATTTATTACGTTGAGCGTTCATGATCTGGTCAGTTTCGTTTAGTAACCAGACTCCAAATATTACGTTGAGCGTTTAGGCTCCGGTCAGTTTCGTTGGGTATCCAGACTCCGGTGATTACGTTGATCGTTCAGGCTCCGGTCATTTTCGTTGACTATCCGGACTCGGGTTATTACGTTAAGCGTTCAGGCTCCGGTCAGTTTCGTTGAGTATCCAGATTCCGATTATTACTTTGAGCGTTCAGGCTCCGGTCAGTTTCGTTGGATATCCAGACTCCGGTTATTACGTTGAGCGTTCAGGCTCCGGTCATTTTCGTTGAGTATCCAGACTCCGGTTATTAAGTTGAGTGTTAGGCTCCGATCATTTTCGTTGAGTATCCAGACTCCGATTATTACGTTGAGTGTTCAGGCTTCGGTTATTTTCGTTGAGTATCCTGACTCCGGTTATTACGTTGAGGGTTCAGACTCCGGTCATTTTCGTTGAGTATCTAGACTTCTGTCATTACGTTGAACATTCAGGCTCCGATCATTTTCGTTGAATATCCATACTCCGGTCAATACGTTGAGCGATCAGGCTCCGGTCATTTTTGTTGAGTATCCAGACTCCGGTCATTACATTGAGCGTTCAGGATCCAGTAATTTTCGTTGAGTATCATAACTCTATTTATTACGTTGAGCGTTCAGGATCCGGTCAGTTTCGTTGAGTATCCAGACTCCAAATATTACGTTGAGCATTCAGGCTCCGGTCAGTTTCGTTGGGTATCCAGACTCTGGTGATTACGTTCATTGTTCAGGCTCCGGTCAATTTCGTTGATTTTCCATACTCGGGTTATTACGTTGAGCCTTCAGGCTCCGGTCAGTTTCGTTGAGTATCCAGATTCCGGTTATTACGTTGAGCGTTCAGGCTCCGGTCAGTTTCGTTGGGTATCCAGACTCCGGTTATTACGTTGAGCGTTCAGGCTCCGGTAAGCTTCGTTGGGTATCCAGACTCCGGTTTTTACGTTGAGCGTTCAGGCTCCGGTCAGTTTCGTTGGGTATCCAGACTCTAGTTATTATGTTGAGTGTTCATGCTCCGGTCATTTTTGTTGAGTATCTAGACTCCGATTATTAAGTTGACTGTCAGGCTCCGATCATTTTCATTGAGTATCCAGACTTCGATTATTACGTTGAGCGTTCAGGATCTGATCAGTTTCGTTGAGTATCCAGACTCCAAATATTATGTTGAGCGGTCAGGCTCCAGTCAGTTTCATTGGGTATCCAGACTCCGGTTATTAAGTTGAGTGTTAGGCTCCGATCATTTTCGTTGAGTATCCAGACTCCGATTATTACGTTGAGTGTTCAGGCTTCGGTTATTTTCGTTGAGTATCCCGACTCCGGTTATTACGTTGAGGGTTCAGACTCCGGTCATTTTCGTTGAGTATCTAGACTCCTGTCATTACGTTGAACGTTCAGGCTCCGATCATTTTCGTTGAATATCCATACTCCGGTCAATACGTTGAGCGATCAGGCTCCGGTCATTTTTGTTGAGTATCCAGACTCCGGTCATTACATTGAGCGTTCAGGATCCAGTCATTTTCGTTGAGTATCATAACTCCATTTATTATGTTGAGTGTTCATGCTCCGGTCATTTTCGTTGAGTATCTAGACTCCGGTTATTAAGTTGACTGTCAGGCTCCGATCATTTTCATTGAGTATCCAGACTTCGATTATTACGTTGAGCGTTCAGGATCCGATCAGTTTCGTTGAGTATCCAGACTCCAAATATTACGTTGAGCGGTCAGGCTCCGGTCAGTTTCGTTGGGTATCCAGACTCTGGTGATTACGTTGATCGTTCAGGCTTCGGTCATTTTCGTTGATTATCCAGACTCGGGTTATTATGTTGAGCGTTCAGGCTCCGGTCAGTTTCGTTGAGTATCCAGATTCCGGTTATTACGTTGATCGTTCAGGCTCCGGTCAGATTCGTTGGGTATCCAGACTCCGGTTATTACGTTGAGCGTTCAGGCTCCGGTACGTTTCGTTGGGTATCCAGACTCCGGTTATTACGTTGAGCGTTCAGGCTCTGGTCAGTTTCGTTGGGTATCCAGACTCTAGTTATTACGTTGAGCGTTCAGGCTCCGGTCATTTTCGTTGAGTATCCAGACTCCGGTTATTAAGTTGAGTGTCAGGCTCCGATCATTTTCGTTGAGTATCCAGACTCCAATTATTACGTTGAGCGTTCAGGACCCGATCAGTTCCGTTGAGTATCCAGACTCCAAATATTACGTTGAGCGTTCAGGCTCCGGTCAGTTTCATTGGGTATCCAGACTCCGGTGATTACGTTGATCGTTCAGGCTCCGGTCATTTTCGTTGACTATCCAGACTCGGGTTATTACGTTAAGCGTTCAGGTTCCGGTCAGTTCCGTTGAGTATCCAAATTCCGATTATTACGTTGAGCGTTCAGGCTCCGGTCAGTTTCGTTGGGTATCCAGACTCCGGTTTTTACGTTGAGCGCTCAGGCTCCAGTCATTTTCGTTGAGTATCCAGACTCCGGTTATTAAGTTAAGCGTTAGGCTCTGATCATTTTCGTTGAGTATCCAGACTCTGATTATTACGTTGAGCGTTCAGGCTCCGGTTATTTTCGTTGAGTATCCTGACTCCGGTTATTACGTTGAGGGTTCAGACTCCGATCATTTTCGTTGAGTATCTAGACTCCTGTCATTACGTTGAACGTTCAGGCTCCAATCATTTTCGTTGAATATCCATACTCCGGTCAATATGTTGAGCGATCAGGCTCCGGTAATTTTCGTTGAGTATCCAGACTCTGGTCATTACATTGAGCATTCAGGATCCAGTCCTTTTCGTTGAGTATCATAACTCCATTTATTACGTTGAGCGTTCAGGATCCGGTAAGTTTCGTTGAGTATCCAGACTCCAAATATTACGTTGAGCGTTCAGGCTCCGGTCAGTTTCGTTGGGTATCCAGACTCCGGTGATTACGTTGATCGTTCAGGCTCCGGTCAGTTTCGTTGACTAACCAGACTCGGGTTATTACATTGAGCGTTCAGGATCCGGTCAGTTTCGTTGAGTATCCAGATTCCGGTTATTACGTTGAGCGTTCAGGCTCCGGTCAGTTTTGTTGGGTATCCAGACTCCGGTTATTACGTTGATCGTTCAGGCTCCGGTATGATTCGTTGGGTATCCAGACTCCGGTTATTAAGTTGAGCGTTCAGGCTCTGGTCAGTTTCGTTGGGTATTTAGACTCTAGTTATTACGTTGAGCGTTCAGGCTCCGGTCATTTTCATTGAGTATCCAGACTCCGGTTATTAAGTTGAGTGTCAGGCTCCGATCATTTTCGTTGAGTATCCAGATTTCGATTATTACGTTGAGCGTTCAGGATCCGATCAGTTTCGTTGAGTATCCAGACTCCAAATATTACGTTGAGCTTTCAGGCTCCGGTCAGTTTCATTGGGTATCCAGACTCCGGTGATTACGTTGATCGCTCAGGCTCCAGTCATTTTCGTTGACTATCCAGACTCGGGTTATTACATTAAGCGTTCAGGCTCCGGTCAGTTTCGTTGAGTATCCAGATTCCAATTATTACGTTGAGCGTTCAGGCTCCGGTCAGTTTCGTTGGGTATCCAGACTCCGGTTATTACGTTGAACGTTCAGGCTCCGGTAAGTTTCGTTGGGTATCCAGACTCCGGTTATTACGTTGAGCATTCTGGCTCCGGTCAGTTTCATTGGGTATCCAGACTCTAGTTATTACGTTGAGCGTTCCGGCTCCGGTCATTTTCGTTGAGTATCCAGACTCCGGTTATTAAGTTGAGCGTCAGGCTCCGATCATTTTCGTTGAGTATCCAGACTCTGATTATTATATTGAGCGTTCAGGCTCCGGTCATTTTCGTTGATTATCCAGACTCCGGTTATTACGTTGAGAGTTCAGGCTCCGGTCATTTTCGTTGAGTATCCAGACTCCGGTTATTAAGTTGAGCGTCAGGCTCCGATCATTTTCGTTGAGTATCCAGACTCCGATTATTACGTTGAGCGTTCAGGCTCCGGTCATTTTTGTTGAGTATCCTGACTCCGGTTATTACGTTGAGGGTTTAGACTCCGGTCATTTTCGTTGAGTATCTAGACTCCTGTCATTACGTTGAATGTTTAGGCTCCGATCATTTTCGTTGAATATCCCTACTCCGGTGAATACGTTGAGCGATCAGGCTCCGGTCATTTTCGTTGAGTATCCAGACTCCGGTCATTACATTGAGCGTTCAGGATCTAGTCATTTTCGTTGAGTATTATAACTCCATTTATTACGTTGAGCGTTCAGGATCCGGTCAGTTTCGTTGAGTATCCAAACTCCAAATATTACGTTGAGCGTTCAGGCTCCGGTCAGTTTTGTTAGGTATCTAGACTCCGGTGATTACGTTGATCGTTCAGGCTCCGGCCATTTTCGTTGAGTATCCAGATTCCGGTTATTACGTTGATCGTTCAGGCTCCTGTCAGATTCGTTGGGTATCCAGACTCCGGTTATTACGTTGAGCGTTCAGGCTCCGGTCAGTTTCGTTGAGTATCCAGATTCCGGTTATTACGTTGATTGTTCAGGCTCCTGTCAGATTCGTTGGGTATCTAGACTCGGGTTATTACATTGAGCGTTCAGGCTCCGGTCAGTTTCGTTGAGTATCCAGATTCCGGTTATTACGTTGATCGTTCAGGCTCCTGTCAGATTCGTTGGGTATCCAGACTCGGGTTATTACATTGAGCGTTCAGGCTCCGGTCAGTTTCGTTGAGTATCCAAATTCCGATTATTACGTTGATCGTTCAGGCTCCTGTCAGATTCGTTGGGTATCCAGACTCCGGTTATTACGTTGAGCGTTCAGGCTCCGGTAAGTTTCGTTGGGTATCCAGACTCCGGTTATTATGTTGAGCGTTCAGGCTCCGGTCAGTTTCGTTGGATATCCAGACTCTAGTTATTACGTTTAGCGTTCAGGCTCCGGTCATTTTCATTGAGTATCCAGACTCCGGTTATTAAGTTGAGTGTCAGGCTCCGATCATTTTCATTGAGTATCCAGACTCCAATTACTACGTTGAGCGTTCAGGATCCGATCAGTTTCGTTGAGTATCCAGAATCCAAATATTACGTTGAGCGTTTAGGCTCCGGTCAGTTTCATTGGGTATCCAGACTCCGGTGAATACGTTGAGCGATCAGGCTCCGGTCATTTTCGTTGAGTATCCAGACTCCGGTCATTACATTGAGCGTTCAGGATCCAGTCATTTTCGTTGAGTATTATAACTCCATTTATTACGTTGAGCGTTCAGGATCCGGTCAGTTTCGTTGAGTATCCAAACTCCAAATATTACCTTGAGCGTTCAGGCTCCGGTCAGTTTTGTTAGGTATCTAGACTCCGGTGATTACGTTGATCGTTCAGGCTCCGGCCATTTTCGTTGAGTATCCAGATTCCGGTTATTACGTTGATCGTTCAGGCTCCTGTCAGATTCGTTGGGTATCCAGACTCCGGTTATTACGTTGAGCTTTCAGGCTCCGGTCAGTTTCGTTGAGTATCCAGATTCCGGTTATTACGTTGATCGTTCAGGCTCCTGTCAGATTCGTTGGGTATCCAGACTCGGGTTATTACATTGAGCGTTCAGGCTCCGGTCAGTTTCGTTGAGTATCCAGATTCCGGTTATTACGTTGATCGTTCAGGCTCCTGTCAGATTCGTTGGGTATCCAGACTCGGGTTATTACATTGAGCGTTCAGGCTCCGGTCAGTTTCGTTGAGTATCCAGATTCCGGTTATTACGTTGATCGTTCAGGCTCCTGTCAGATTCGTTGGGTATCCAGAATCCGGTTATTACGTTGAGCGTTCAGGCTCTGGTAAGTTTCGTTGGGTATCCAGACTCCGGTTATTATGTTGAGCGTTCAGGCTCCGGTCAGTTTCGTTGGATATCCAGACTCTAGTTATTACGTTTAGCGTTCAGGCTCCGGTCATTTTCATTGAGTATCCAGACTCCGGTTATTAAGTTGAGTGTCAGGCTCCGATCATTTTCATTGAGTATCCAGACTCCAATTACTACGTTGAGCGTTCAGGATCCGATCAGTTTCGTTGAGTATCCAGAATCCAAACATTACGTTGAGCGTTTAGGCTCCGGTCAGTTTCATTGGCTATCCAGACTCCGGTGATTACGTTGATCGTTCAGGCTCCGGTCATTTTCGTTGACTATCCAGACTCGGGTTATTACGTTAAGCGTTCAGGCTCCGGTCAGTTTCTTTGAGTATCCAGATTCCGATTATTACGTTGAGCGTTCAGGCTCCGGTCAGTTTCGTTGGGTATCCAGACTCCGGTTATTACGTTGAGCGTTCAGGCTCGGGTAAGTTTCGTTGGGTATCCAGACTCCAGTTATTACGTTGAGCATTCAGGCTCCGGTCAATTTCGTTGGGTATCCAGACTCTAGTTATTACGTTGAGCGTTCAGGCTCCGGTCATTTTCGTTGAGTATCCAGACTCCTGTTATTAAGTTGAGCGTCAGGCTCCGATCATTTTCGTTGAGTATCCAGACTCCGATTATTATGTTGAGCGTTCAGGCTCCGGTCATTTTTGTTGAGTATCCAGACTCCGGTTATTACGTTGAGGGTTCAGACTCCGGTCATTTTCGTTGAGTATCTAGACTCCTGTCATTACGTTGAACGTTCAGGCTCTACTCATTTTCGTTAAGTATCCATACTTCGGTCAATACGTTGAGTATCCAGACTCCGGTCATTATATTGAGCGTTCAGGATCCTGTCATTTTCGTTGAGTATCATAACTCCATTTATTACGTTGAGGATTCAGGATCTGGTCAGTTTCGTTGAGTAACCAGACTCCAAATATTACGTTGAGCGTTTAGGCTCCGGTCAGTTTCATTGGGTATCCAGACTCCGGTGATTACGTTGATCGCTCAGGCTCCGGTCATTTTTGTTGACTATCCAGACTCGGGTTATTACGTTAAGCGTTCAGGCTCCAGTCAATTTCGTTGAGTATCCAGATTCCGATTATTACGTTGAGTGTTCAGGCTCCGGTCAGTTTCGTTGGGTATCCAGACTTCGGTTATTACGTTGAGCGTTCAGGCTCCGGTCATTTTCGTTGAGTATCCAGATTCCGGTTATTAAGTTGAGCGTCAGGCTCCGATCATTTTCGTTGAGTATCCAGACTCCGATTATTACGTTGAGTGTTCAGGCTCCGGTTATTTTCGTTGAGTATCCTGACTCCGGTTATTACGTTGAGGGTTCAGACTCCGGTCATTTTCCTTGAGTATCTAGACTCCTGTCATTACGTTGAACGTTTAGGCTCCGATCATTTTCGTTGAATATCCATACTCCAGTCAATACGTTGAGCGATCAGGCTCCGGTCATTTTCGTTGAGTATCCAGACTCCAGTCATTACATTGACCGTTCAGGATCCAGTCATTTTCGTTGAGTATCATAACTCCATTTATTACGTTGAGCGTTCAGGATCCAGTCATTTTTGTTGAGTATCATAACTCCATTTATTACGTTGAGCGTTCAGGATCTGGTCAGTTTCATTGAGTAACTAGACTCCAAATATTACGTTGAGCGTTTAGGCTCCAGTCAGTTTCGTTGGGTATCCAGACTCCGGTGATTACGTTGATCGTTCAGGCTCCGGTCATTTTTGTTGACTATCCAGACTCGGGTTATTACGTTAAGCGTTCAGGCTCCGGTCAGTTTCGTTGAGTATCCAGATTCTGATTATTACGTTGAGTGTTCAGGCTCCGGTCAGTTTCGTTGGGTATCCAGACTCCGGTTATTACGTTGAGCGTTTAGGCTCCGGTAATTTTCGTTGAGTATCCAGACTCCGGTTATTAAGTTGAGCGTCAGGCTCCGATCATTTTCGTTGAGTATCCAGACTCCGATTATTACGTTGAGCGTTCAGGCTCCGGTTATTTTCGTTGAGTATCCTGACTCCGGTTATTACGTTAAGGGTTCAGACTCCGGTCATTTTCGTTGACTATCTAGACTCCTGTCATTACGTTGAATGTTTAGGCTCCGATCATTTTTGTTGAATATCCATACTCCGGTCAATCCGTTGAGCGATCAGTCTCCGGTCATTTTTGTTGAGTATCCAGACTCCGGTCATTACATTGAGCGTTCAGGACCCAGTCATTTTCGTTGAGTATCATAACTCCATTTATTACGTTGAGCGTTCAGGATCCGGTCAGTTTCGTTGAGTATCCAGATTCCGGTTATTACGTTGAGCATTCAGGCTCCGGTCAGTTTCGTTAGGTATCCAGACTCCGGTTATTACGTTGAGCGTTCAGGCTCCGGTAAGTTTCGTTGGGTATCCAGACTCCGGTTATTACGTTGAGCGTTCAGGCTCCGGTCAGTTTCATTGAGTATCCAGATTCCGGTTATTACGTTGATCGTTCAAGCTCCTGTCAGATTCGTTGGGTATCCAGACTCCGGTTATTACGTTGAGCGTTCAGGCTCCGGTAAGTTTCGTTGGGTATCCAGACTCTGGTTATTAAGTTGAGCGTTCAGGCTCCGGTCAGTTTCGTTGGGTATTTAGACTCTAGTTATTACGTTAAGCGTTCAGGCTCCGGTCATTTTCGTTGAGTATCCAGACTCCGGTTATTAAGTTGAGTGTCAGGCTCCGATCATTTTCGTTGAGTATCCAGACTTCGATTATTACGTTGAGCGTTCAGGATCCGATCAGTTTCTTTGAGTATCCAGACTTCAAATATTACGTTGAGCGTTCAGGCTCCGGTCAGTTTCATTGGGTATCCAGACTCCGGTGATTACGTTGATCGTTCAAGCTCCGGTCATTTTCGTTGACTATCCAGACTCGGGTTATTACGTTAAGCGTTCAGGCTCCGGTCAGTTTCATTGAGTATCCAGATTCCGATTATTACGTTGAGCGTTCAGGCTCCGGTCAGTTTCGTTGGGTATCCAGACTCCGGTTATTACGTTGAACGTTCAGGCTCCGGTAAGTTTCGTTGGGAATCCAGACTCCGGTTATTACGTTGAGCATTCTGGCTCCGGTCAGTTTCGTTGGGTATCCAGACTCTAGTTATTACGTTGAGCGTTCAGGCTCCGGTCATTTTCGTTGAGTATCCAGACTCCGGTTATTAAGTTGAGCGTCAGGCTCCGATCATTTTCGTTGAGTATCCAGACTCTGATTATTATGTTGAGCGTTCAGGCTCCGGTCATTTTCGTTGAGTATCCAGACTCCGGTTATTACGTTGAGGGTTCAGACTCTGGTCATTTTCGTTGAGTATCTAGACTCCTGTCATTACGTTGAACGTTCAGACTCTGATCATTTTCGTTGAGTATCCATACTTCGGTCAATACGTTGAGCGTTCAGGCTCCGGTCATTTTCGTTGAGTATCCAGACTCCGGTCATTATATTGAGCGTTCAGGATCCAGTCATTTTCGTTGAGTATCATAACTCCATTTATTACGTTGAGCGTTCAGGATCTGGTCATTTTGGTTGAGTAACCAGACTCCAAATATTACGTTGAGCGTTTAGGCTTCGGTCAGTTTCGTTGGGTATCCAGACTCCGGTGATTACGTTGATCGTTCAGGCTCCGGTCATTTTTGTTGACTATCCAGACTCGGGTTATTACGTTAAGCGTTCAGGCTCCGGTCAGTTTTGTTGAGTATCCAGATTCCGATTATTACGTTGACCGTTCAGGCTCCGGTCAGTTTCGTTGGGTATCCAGACTCCGGTTATTACCTTGAGCGTTCAGGCTCCGGTCATTTTCGTTGAGTATCCAGACTCCGGTTATTAAGTTGAGCGTCAGGCTCCGATCATTTTCGTTGAGTATCCAGACTCCGATTATTACGTTGAGCGTTCAGGCTCCGGTTATTTTCGTTGAGTATCCTGACTCCGGTTATTACGTTGAGGGTTTAGACTCCGGTCATTTTCGTTGAGTATCTAGACTCCTGTCATTACGTTGAATGTTTAGGCTCCGATCATTTTCGTTGAATATCCCTACTCCGGTGAATACGTTGAGTGATCAGGCTCCGGTCATTTTCGTTGAGTATCCAGACTCCGGTCATTACATTGAGCGTTCAGGATCCAGTCATTTTCGTTGAGTATTATAACTCCATTTATTACGTTGAGCGTTCAGGATCCTGTCAGTTTCGTTTGGTATCCAGACTCCGGTTATTACGTTGATCGTTCAGGCTCCTGTCAGATTCGTTGGGTATCCAGACTCCGGTTATTACGTTGAGCGTTCAGGCTCCGGTAAGTTTCGTTGGGTATCCAGACTCCGGTTATTATGTTGAGCGTTCAGGCTCCGGTCAGTTTCGTTGGGTATCCAGACTCTAGTTATTACATTGAGCGTTCAGGCTCCGGTCATTTTCATTGAGTATCCAGACTCCGGTTATTAAGTTGAGTGTCAGGCTCCGATCATTTTCATTGAGTATCCAGACTCCAATTATTACGTTGAGTGTTCAGGATCCGATCAGTTTCGTTGAGTATCCAGAATCCAAATATTACGTTGAGCGTTTAGGCTCCGGTAAGTTTCATTGGGTATCCAGACTCCGGTGATTACGTTGATCGTTCAGGCTCCGGTCATTTTCGTCTATCCAGACTCGGGTTATTACGTTAAGCGTTCAGGCTCCAGTCAGTTTCTTTGAGTATCCAGATTCCGATTATTACGTTGAGCGTTCAGGCTCCGGTCAGTTTCGTTGGGTATCCAGACTCCAGTTATTACGTTGAGCGTTCAGGCTCGGGTAAGTTTCGTTGGGTATCCAGAGTCCAGTTATTACGTTGAGCATTCAGGCTCCGGTCAGTTTCATTGGGTATCCAGACTCTAGTTATTACGTTGAGCGTTCAGGCTCCGGTCATTTTCGTTGAGTATCCAGACTCCGGTTATTAAGTTGAGCGTCAGGCTCCGATCATTTTCGTTGAGTATCCAGACTCCGATTATTATGTTGAGCGTTCAGGCTCTGGTCATTTTCGTTGAGTATCCTGACTCCGGTTATTACGTTGAGGGTTCAGACTCCGGTCATTTTCGTTGAGTATCTAGACTCCTGTCACTACGTTGAACGTTCAGGCTCTACTCATTTTCGTTAAGTATCCATACTTCGGTCAATACGTTGAGCGTTCAGGCTCCGGTCATTTTCGTTGAGTATCCAGACTCCGGTCATTATATTGAGCGTTCAGGATCCTGTCATTTTCGTTGAGTATCATAACTCCATTTATTACGTTGAGCATTCAGGATCTGGTCAGTTTCTTTGAGTAACCAGACTCCAAATATTACGTTGAGCGTTTAGGCTCCGGTCAGTTTCATTGGATATCCAGACTCCGGTGATTACGTTGATCGCTCAGGCTCCAGTCATTTTTATTGACTATCCAGACTCGGGTTATTACGTTAAGCGTTCAGGCTCCGGTCAATTTCGTTGAGTATCCAGATTCCGATTATTACGTTGAGTGTTCAGGCTCTGGTCAGTTTCGTTGGGTATCCAGACTTCGGTTATTACGTTGAGCGTTCAGGCTCCGGTCATTTTCGTTGAGTATCCAGACTCCGGTTATTAAGTTGAGCGTCAGGCTCCGATCATTTTCGTTGAGTATCCAGACTCCGATTATTACGTTGAGTGTTCAGGCTCCGGTTATTTTCGTTGAGTATCCTGACTCCGGTTATTACGTTGAGGGTTCAGACTCCGGTCATTTTCCTTGAGTATCAAGACTCCTTTCATTACGTTGAACGTTTAGGCTCCGATCATTTTCGTTGAATATCCATACTCCAGTCAATACGTTGAGCGATCAGGCTCCGGTCATTTTCGTTGAGTATCCAGACTCCAGTCATTACATTGACCGTTCAGGATCCAGTCATTTTCGTTGAGTATCATAACTCCATTTATTACGTTGAGCGTTCAGGATCCAGTCATTTTCTTTGAGTATCATAACTCCATTTATTACGTTGAGCGTTCAGGATCTGGTCAGTTTCATCGAGTAACTAGACTCCAAATATTACGTTGAGCGTTTAGGCTCCAGTCAGTTTCGTTGGGTATCCAGACTCCGGTGATTATGTTGATCGTTCAGGCTCCGGTCATTTTTGTTGACTATCCAGACTCGGGTTATTACGTTAAGCGTTCAGGCTCCGGTCAGTTTCGTTGAGTATCCAGATTCTGATTATTACGTTGAGTGTTCAGGCTCCGGTCAGTTTCGTTGGGTATCCAGACTCCGGTTATTACGTTGAGCGTTTAGGCTCCGGTAATTTTCGTTGAGTATCCAGACTCCGGTTATTAAGTTGAGCGTCAGGCTCCGATCATTTTCGTTGAGTATCCAGACTCCGATTATTACGTTGAGCGTTCAGGCTCCGGTTATTTTCGTTGAGTATCCTGACTCCGGTTATTACGTTAAGGGTTCAGACTCCGGTCATTTTCGTTGACTATCTAGACTCCTGTCATTACGTTGAATGTTTAGGCTCCGATCATTTTTGTTGAATATCCATACTCCGGTCAATCCGTTGAGCGATCAGTCTCCGGTCATTTTTGTTGAGTATCCAGACTCCGGTCATTACATTTAGCGTTCAGGACCCAGTCATTTTCGTTGAGTATCATAACTCCGGTTATTACGTTGAGCGTTCAGGATCCGGTCAGTTTCGTTGAGTATCCAGATTCCGGTTATTACGTTGAGCATTCAGGCTCCGGTCAGTTTCGTTGGGTATCCAGACTCCGGTTATTACGTTGAGCGTTCAGGCTCCGGTAAGTTTCGTTGGGTATCCAGACTCCGGTTATTACGTTGAGCGTTCAGGCTCCGGTCAGTTTCGTTGGGTATCCAGACTATAGTTATTACATTGAGCGTTCAGGCTCCGGTTATTTTCGTTTAGTATCCAGACTCCGGTTATTAAGTTGAGTGTCAGGCTCCGATCATTTTCGTTGAGTATCCAGACTTCGATTATTACGTTGAGCGTTCAGGATCCGATCAGTTTCGTTAAGTATCCAGACTCCAAATATTACGTTGAGCGTTCAGGCTCCGGTCAGTTTCATCTGGTATCCAGATTCCGGTGATTACGTTGATCGTTCAGGCTCCGGTCATTTTCGTTGACTATCCAGACGCGGGTTATTACGTTGAGCGTTTAGGCTCCGGTCAGTTTCGTTGAGTATCCAGATTCCGATTATTACGTTGATCGTTCAGGCTCCGGTCAGTTTTGTTGGGTATCCAGACTCCGATTATTACGTTGAGCGTTCAGGCTCCGGTAAGTTTCGTTGAGTATCCAGACTCCGGTTATTACGTTGAGCATTCAGGCTCCGGTCAGTTTCGTTGGGTATCCAGACTCTAGTTATTACGTTGAGCGTTCAGGTTCCGGTCATTTTCGTTGAGTATCCAGACTCCGGTTATTAAGTTGAGCGTCAAGCTCCGATCATTTTCGTTGAGTATCCAGACTCCGATTATTATGTTGAGCGTTCAGGCTCCGGTCATTTTCGTTGAGTATCCAGACTCCGGTTATTACGTTGAGGGTTCAGACTCCGGTCATTTTCGTTGAGTATCTAGACTCCTGTCATTACGTTGAACGTTCAGGCTCTGATCATTTTCGTTGAGTATCCATACTTCGGTCAATACGTTGAGCGTTCAGGCTCCGGTCATTTTCGTTGAGTATCCTGACTCCGGTCATTATATTGAGCGTTCAGGATCCAGTCATTTTCGTTGAGTATCATAACTCCATTTATTATGTTGAGCGTTCAGGATCTGGTCAGTTTTGTTGAGTAACCAGACTCCAAATATTACGTTGAGCGTTTAGGCTCCAGTCAGTGTCGTTGGGTATCCAAACTCCGGTGATTACGTTGATCGTTCAGGCTCCGGTCATTTTTGTTGACTATCCAGACTCGGGTTATTACGTTAAGTGTTCAGACTCCGGTCAGTTTCGTTGAGTATCCAGATTCCGATTATTACGTTGAGTGTTCAGGCTCCGGTTAGTTTCGTTGGGTATCTAGACTCCGGTTATTACGTTGAGCGTTCAGGCTCCGGTCATTTTCGTTGAGTATCCAGACTCCGGTTATTAAGTTGAGCGTCAAGCTCCGATCATTTTCGTTGAGTATCCAGACTCCGATTATTACATTGAGCGTTCAGGCTCCGGTTATTTTCGTTGAGTATCCTGACTCTGGTTATTACGTTGAGGGTTCAGACTCTGGTCATTTTCGTTGAGTATCTAGACTCCTGTCATTACATTGAACGTTTAGGCTCTGATCATTTTCGTTGAATATCCATACTCCGGTCAATACGTTGAGCAATCAGGCTCCGGTCATTTTGGTTGAGTATCCAGACTCCGGTCATTACATTGAGCATTCAGGATCCAGTCAATTTCGTTGAGTATCATAACTCCATTTATTACGTTGAGCGTTCAGGATCCGGTCAGTTTCGTTGAGTATCCAGATTCCGGTTATTACGTTGAGCGTTCAGGCTCCGGTCAGTTTCGTTGGGTATCCAGACTCCGGTTATTACGTTGAGCGTACAGGCTCCGGTAAGTTTCGTTGGGTATCCAGACTCCGGTTATTACGTTGAGCGTTCAGGCTTCGGTCAGTTTCGTTGGGTATCCAGACTCTAGTTATTACATTGAGCGTTCAGGCTCCGGTCATTTTCGTTTAGTATCCAGACTCCGGTTATTAAGTTGAGCGTCAGGCTCCGGTCATTTTCATTGAGTATCCAGACTTCGATTATTACGTTGAGCGTTCAGGATCCGATCAATTTCGTTAAGTATCCAGACTCCAAATATTACGTTGAGCGTTCAGGCTCCGGTCAGTTTCATTGGGCATCCAGACTCCGGTGATTACGTTGATCGTTCAGGCTCCGGTCATTTTCGTTGACTATCCAGACTCGGGTTATTACGTTAAGCGTTCAGGCTCCGGTCAGTTTCGTTGAGTATCCAGATTCCGATTATTACGTTGAGCGTTCAGGCTCCGGTTAGTTTCGTTCGGTATCCAGACTCCGGTTTTTACGTTGAGTGTTCAGGCTCCGGTAAGTTTCGTTGGGTATCCAAACTCCGGTTATTAAGTTGAGCGTTCAGGCCCCGGTCAGTTTCGTTCGGTATCCAGACTCCGTTTATTACGTTGAGCGTTCAGGCTCCGGTCATTTTCGTTGAGTATCCAGACTCTGGTTATTAAGTTGAGCGTCAGGCTCCGATCATTTTCGTTGAGTATCCAGACTCCGATTATTACATTGAGCGTTCAGGCTCCGGTTATTTTCGTTGAGTATCCTGACTCCGGTTATTACGTTGAGGGTTCAGACTCCGGTCATTTTCGTTGAGTATCTAGACTCCTGTCATTACGTTGAACGTTTAGGCTCCGATCATTTTCGTTGAATATCCATACTCCGGTCATTACGTTGAGCGATCAGGCTCCGGTCATTTTGGTTGAGTATCCAGACTCCGGTCATTACATTGAGCATTCAGGATCCAGTCATTTTCGTTGAGTATCATAACTCCATTTATTACGTTGAGCGTTCAGGATCCGGTCAGTTTCGTTGAGTATCCAGATTCCGGTTATTACGTTGAGCGTTCAGGCTCCGGTCAGTTTCGTTGGGTATCCAGACTCCGGTTATTACGTTGAGCGTTCAGGCTCCGGTAAGTTTCGTTGGGTATCCAGACTCCGGTTATTACGTTGAGCGTTGAGGCTTCGGTCAGTTTCGTTGGGTATCCAGACTCTAGTTATTACATTGAGCGTTCAGGCTCCGGTCATTTTCGTTTAGTATCCAGACTCCGGTTATTAATTTGAGTGTCAGGCTCCGATCATTTTCGTTGAGTATCCAGACTTCGATTATTACGTTGAGCGTTCAGGATCCGATCAGTTTCGTTAAGTATCCAGACTCCAAATATTACGTTGAGCGTTCAGGCTCCGGTCAGTTTCATTGGGCATCCAGACTCCGGTGATTACGTTGATCGTTCAGGCACCGGTCATTTTCGTTGACTATCCAGACTCGGGTTATTACGTTAAGCGTTCAGGCTCCGGTCAGTTTCGTTGAGTATCCAGATTCCGATTATTACGTTGAGCGTTCAGGCTCCGGTTAGTTTCGTTCGGTATCCAGACTCCGGTTTTTACATTGAGCGTTCAGGCTCCGGTCATTTTCGTTGAGTATCCAGACTCCGGTTATTAAGTTGAGCGTCAGGCTTCGATCATTTTTGTTGAGTATCCAGACTCCGATTATTACGTTGAGCGTTCAGGCTCCGGTTATTTTCGTTGAGTATCCTGACTCCGGTTATTACGTTGAGGGTTTAGACTCCTGTCATTACGTTGAACGTTCAGGCTCCGATCATTTTCGTTCAATATCCATACTCCGGTAATTTTTGTTGAGTATCCAGACTCCGGTCATTACATTGAGCGTTCAGGATCCAGTCATTTTCGTTGAGTATCATAACTCCATTTATTACGTTGAGCGTTCAGGATCCGGTCAGTTTCATTGAGTATCCAGACTCCAAATATTACGTTGAGCGTTCAGGCTCCGGTCAGTTTCGTTGGGTATCCAGACTCCGGTGATTACGTTAATTGTTCAGGCTCCGGTCATTTTCGTTGACTATCCAGACTTGGGTTATTACGTTGAGCATTCAGGCTCCGGTCAGTTTCGTTGAGTATCCAGATTCCGGTTATTACGTTGATCGTTCAGGCTCCGGTCAGATTTGTTGGGTATCCAGACTCCGGTTATTACGTTGAGCGTTCAGGCTCCGGTAAGTTTCGTTGGGTATCCAGACTCCGGTTATTACGTTGAGCGTTCAAGCTCCGGTCAGTTTTGTTGGGTATCCATGCTCTAGTTATTACGTTGAGCGTTCAGGCTCCGGTTATTTTCATTGAGTATCCAGACCCCGGTTATTAAGTTGAGTGTCAGGCTCCGATCATTTTTGTTGAGTATCCAGACTCCAATTATTACGTTGAGCGTTCAGGATCCGATCAGTTTCGTTAAGTATCCAGACTCCAAATATTACAATGAGCGTTCAGGCTCCGGTCAGTTCCATTGAGTATCCAGACTCCGGTGATTACGTTGAACGTTCAGGCTCCGGTCATTTTCGATGACTATCCAGACTCGGGTTATTATGTTAAGCGTTCAGGCTCCAGTCAGTTTCTTTGAGTATCCAGATTCCGATTATTACGTTGAGCGTTCAGGCTCCGGTTAGTTTCGTTCGGTATCCAGACTCCGGATTTTACGTTGAGTGTTCAGGCTCCGGTAAGTTTCGTTGGGTACCCAAACTCCGGTTATTACGTTGAGCGTTCAGGCCCCGGTCAGTTTCGTTCGGTATCCAGACTCCGTTTATTACGTTGAGCGTTCAGGCTCCGGTCATTTTCGTTGAGTATCCAGACTCTGGTTATTAAGTTGAGCGTCAGGCTCCGATCATTTTCGTTGAGTATCCAGACTCCGATTATTACATTGAGCGTTCAGGCTCCAGTTATTTTCGTTGAGTATCCTGACTCCGGTTATTACTTTGAGGGTTAAGACTCCGGTCATTTTCGTTGAGTATCTAGACTCCTGTCATTACATTGAACGTTTAGGCTCCGATCATTTTCGTTGAATATCCATACTCCGGTCATTACGTTGAGCGATCAGGCTCCGGTCATTTTGGTTGAGTATCCAGACTCCGGTCATTACATTGAGCATTCAGGATCCAGTCATTTTCGTTGAGTATCATAACTCCATTTATTACGTTGAGCGTTCAGGATCCGGTCAGTTTCGTTGAGTATCCAGATTCCGGTTATTACGTTGAGCGTTCAGGCTCCGGTCAGTTTCGTTGGGTATCCAGACTCCGGTTATTACGTTGAGCGTTCAGGCTCCGGTAAGTTTCGTTGGGTATCCAGACTCCGGTTATTACGTTGAGCGTTGAGGCTCCGGCCAGTTTCGTTGGGTATCCAGACTCTAGTTATTACATTGAGCGTTCAGGCTCCGGTCATTTTCATTTAGTATCCAGACTCCGGTTATTAATTTGAGTGTCAGGCTCCGATCATTTTCGTTGAGTATCCAGACTTCGATTATTACGTTGAGCGTTCAGGATCCGATCAGTTTCGTTAAGTATCCAGACTCCAAATATTACGTTGAGCGTTCAGGCTCCGGTCAGTTTCATTGGGCATCCAGACTCCGGTGATTACGTTGATCGTTCAGGCTCCGGTCATTTTCGTTGACTATCCAGACTCGGGTTATTACGTTAAGCGTTCAGGCTCCGGTCAGTTTCGTTGAGTATCCAGATTCCGATTATTACGTTGAGCGTTCAGGCTCCGGTTAGTTTCGTTCGGTATCCAGACTCCGGTTTTTACATTGAGCGTTCAGGCTTCGGTCATTTTCGTTGAGTATCCAGACTCCGGTTATTAAGTTGAGCGTCAGGCTCCGATCATTTTTGTTGAGTATCCAGACTCCGATTATTACGTTGAGCGTTCAGGCTCCGGTTATTTTCGTTGAGTATCCTGACTCCGGTTATTACGTTGAGGGTTTAGACTCCTGTCATTACGTTGAACGTTCAGGCTCCGATCATTTTCGTTGAATATCCATACTCCGGTAATTTTTGTTGAGTATCCAGACTCCGGTCATTACATTGAGCGTTCAGGATCCAGTCATTTTCGTTGAGTATCATAACTCCATTTATTACGTTGAGCGTTCAGGATCCGGTCAGTTTCATTGAGTATCCAGACTCCAAATATTACGTTGAGCGTTCAGGCTCCGGTCAGTTTCGTTGGGTATCCAGACTCCGGTGATTACGTTAATCGTTCAGGCTCCGGTCATTTTCGTTGACTATCCAGACTTGGGTTATTACGTTGAGCATTCAGGCTCCGGTCAGTTTCGTTGAGTATCCAGATTCCGGTTATTACGTTGATCGTTCAGGCTCCGGTCAGATTTGTTGGGTATCCAGACTCCGGTTATTACGTTGAGCGTTCAGGCTCCGGTAAGTTTCGTTGGGTATCCAGACTCCGGTTATTACGTTGAGCGTTCAAGCTCCGGTCAGTTTTGTTGGGTATCCAGGCTCTAGTTATTACGTTGAGCGTTCAGGCTCCGGTTATTTTCATTGAGTATCCAGACCCCGGTTATTAAGTTGAGTGTCAGGCTCCGATCATTTTCGTTGAGTATCCAGACTCCAATTATTACGTTGAGCGTTCAGGATCCGATCAGTTTCGTTAAGTATCCAGACTCCAAATATTACAATGAGCGTTCAGGCTCCGGTCAGTTCCATTGAGTATCCAGACTTCGGTGATTACGTTGATCGTTCAGGCTCCGGTCATTTTCGATGACTATCCAGACTCGGGTTATTATGTTAAGCGTTCAGGCTCCGGTCAGTTTCTTTGAGTATCCAGATTCCGATTATTACGTTGAGCGTTCAGGCTCCGGTTAGTTTCGTTCGGTATCCAGACTCCGGATTTTACGTTGAGTGTTCAGGCTCCGGTAAGATTCGTTGGGTATCCAAACTCCGGTTATTACGTTGAGCGTTCAGGCCCCGGTCAGTTTCGTTCGGTATCCAGACTCCGTTTATTACGTTGAGCGTTCAGGCTCCGGTCATTTTCGTTGAGTATCCAGACTCTGGTTATTAAGTTGAGCGTCAGGCTCCGATCATTTTCGTTGAGTATCCAGACTCCGATTATTACATTGAGCGTTCAGGCTCCGGTTATTTTCGTTGAGTATCCTGACTCCGGTTATTACGTTGAGGGTTCAGACTCCGGTCATTTTCGTTGAGTATCTAGACTCCTGTCATTACATTGAACGTTTAGGCTCCGATCATTTTCGTTGAATATCCATACTCCGGTCATTACGTTGAGCGATCAGGCTCCGGTCATTTTGGTTGAGTATCCAGACTCCGGTCATTACATTGAGCATTCAGGATCCAGTCATTTTCGTTGAGTATCATAACTCCATTTATTACGTTGAGCGTTCAGGATCCGGTCAGTTTCTTTGAGTATCCAGATTCCGGTTATTACGTTGAGCGTTCAGGCTCCGGTCAGTTTCGTTTGGTATCCAGACTCCGGTTATTACGTTGAGCGTTCAGGCTCCGGTAAGTTTCGTTGGGTATCCAGACTTCGGTTATTACGTTGAGCGTTGAGGCTCCGGCCAGTTTCGTTGGGTATCCAGACTCTAGTTATTACATTGAGCGTTCAGGCTCCGGTCATTTTCATTTAGTATCCAGACTCCGGTTATTAATTTGAGTGTCAGGCTCCGATCATTTTCGTTGAGTATCCAGACTTCGATTATTACGTTGAGCGTTCAGGATCCGATCAGTTTCGTTAAGTATCCAGACTCCAAATATTACGTTGAGCGTTCAGGCTCCGGTCAGTTTCATTGGGTATCCAGACTCTGGTGATTACGTTGATCGTTCAGGCTCCGGTCATTTTCGTTGACTATCCAGACTCGGGTTATTACGTTAAGCGTTCAGGCTCCGGTCAGTTTCGTTGAGTATCCAGATTCCGATTATTACGTTGAGCGTTCAGGCTTCGGTTAGTTTCGTTCGGTATCCAGACTCCGGTTTTTACATTGAGCGTTCAGGCTCCGGTCATTTTCGTTGAGTATCCAGACTCCGGTTATTAAGTTGAGCGTCAGGCTCCGATCATTTTTGTTGAGTATCCAGACTCCGATTATTACGTTGAGCGTTCAGGCTCCGGTTATTTTCGTTGAGTATCCTGACTCCGGTTATTACGTTGAGGGTTTAGACTCCTGTCATTACGTTGAACGTTCAGGCTCCGATCATTTTCGTTGAATATCCATACTCCGGTAATTTTTGTTGAGTATCCAGACTCCGGTCATTACATTGAGCGTTCAGGATCCAGTCATTTTCGTTGAGTATCATAACTCCATTTATTACGTTGAGCGTTCAGGATCCGGTCAGTTTCATTGAGTATCCAGACTCCAAATATTACGTTGAGCGTTCAGGCTCCGGTCAGTTTCGTTGGGTATCCAGACTCCGGTGATTACGTTAATCGTTCAGGCTCCGGTCATTTTTGTTGACTATCCAGACTTGGGTTATTACGTTGAGCATTCAAGCTCCGGTCAGTTTCGTTGAGTATCCAGATTCCGGTTATTACGTTGATCGTTCAGGATCCGGTCAGATTCGTTGGGTATCCAGACTCCGGTTATTACGTTGAGCGTTCAGGCTCCGGTAAGTTTCGTTGGGTATCCAGACTCCGGTTATTACGTTGAGCGTTCAGGCTCCGGTCAGTTTCGTTGGGTATCCAGACTCTAGTTATTACGTTGAGCGTTCAGGCTCCGGTTATTAAGTTGAGTGTCAGGCTCCGATCATTTTCGTTGAGTATCCAGACTCCAATTATTACGTTGAGCGTTCAGGATCCGATCAGTTTCGTTAAGTATCCAGACTCCAAATATTACGTTAAGCGTTCAGGCTCAGGTCAGTTTCATTGGGTATCCAGACTCCGGTGATTACGTTGATCGTTCAGGCTCCGGTCATTTTCATCGACTATCCAGACTCGGGTTATTACGTTGAGCGTTCAGGCTCCGGTCAGTTTCGTTGAGTATCCAAACTCTGGTTATTACGTTGATCGTTCAGGCTCCGGTCAGATTCGTTGGGTATCTAGACTCCGGTTATTACGTTGAGCGTTCAGGCTCCGGTAAGTTTCGTTGGGTATCCAGACTCCGGTTATTACGTTGAGCGTTCAGGCTTCGGTCAGTTTCGTTGGGTATCCAGACTCTAGTTATTATGTTGAGCGTTCAGGCTCCGGTCATTTTCATTGAGTATCCAGACTCCGGTTATTAAGTTGAGTGTCAGGCTCCGATCATTTTCGTTGAGTATCCAGACTCCAATTATTACGTTGAGCATTTAGGATCCGATCATTTTCGTTGAGTATCCAGACTCCAAATATTACGTTGAGCGTTCATGCTCCGTTCAGTTTCATTGGGTATCCAGACTCCGGTGATTACGTTGATCGTTCAGGCTCCGGTCATTTTCATTGACTATCCAGACTCGGGTTATTACGTTAAGCGTTCAGGCTCCGGTCAGTTTCGTTGAGTATCCAGATTCCGATTATTACGTTGAGCGTTCAAGCTCCAGTCAGTTTCGTTGGGTATCCAGACTCCGGTTTTTACGTTGAGCATTCAGGCTCCGGTCAGTTTTGTTGAGTATCCAGATTCCGGTTATTACGTTGAGCGTTCAGACTCCGGTCAGTTTCCTTGGGTATCCAGACTCCGGTTATTACGTTGATCGTTCAGGCTCCGGTAAGTGTCGTTGGGTATCCAGACTCCGGTTATTAGGTTGAGCGTTTAAGCTCCGGTCAGTTTTGTTGGGTATCCAGACTCTAGTTATTACATTGAGCGTTCAGGCTCCGGTCATTTTCGTTTAGTATCCAGACTCCGGTTATTAAGTTGAGTGTCAGGCTCCGATCATTTTCGTTGAGTATCCAGACTTCGATTATCACTTTGAGCGTTCAGGATTCGATCAGTTTCGTTAAGTATCCAGACTCGAAATATTACGTTGAGCGTTCAGGCTCCGGTCAGTTTCATTGGGTATCCAGACTCCGGTGATTACGTTGATCGTTCAAGCTACGATCATTATCGTTGGCTATCCAGACTCGGGTTATTAGGTTAAGCGTTCAGGCTCCGGTCAGTTTCGTTAAGTATCCAGATTCCGATTATTACGTTGAGCGTTCAGGCTCCGGTCAGTTTCGTTCGGTATCCAGACTCCGATTTTTACGTTGAGCGTTCAGGCTCCGGTCATTTTCGTTGAGTATCCAGACTCCGGTTATTAAGTTGAGCGTCAGGCTCCGATCATTTTCATTGAGTATCCAGACTCCGATTATTACGTTGAGCGTTCAGGCTCCGGTTATTTTCGTTGAGTATCCTGACTCCGGTTATTACGTTGAGGGTTCAGACTCCAGTCATTTTCGTTGAGTATCTAGACTCCTGTTATTACGTTGAACGTTCAGGCTCCGATCATTTTCGTTGAATATCCATACTCCGGTCAATATGTTGAGCGATCAGGCTCCGGTAATTTTCATTGAGTATCCAGACTTCGGTCATTAAATTGAGCGTTCTGGATCCAGTCATTTTCGTTGAGTATCATAATTCCATTTATTACGTTGAGCATTCAGGATCCGGTCAGTTTCGTTGAGTATCCAGATTCCGGTTATTTCGTTAAGCGTTCAGGCTCCGATCAGTTTCGTTGGGTATCCAGACTCCGGTTATTACGTTGAGCGTTCAGGCTCCGGTAAGTTTCATTGGGTATCCAGACTCCGGTTATTACGTTGAGCGTTGAGGCTCCGGTCAGTTTCGTTGGGTATCCAGACTCTAGTTATTACATTGAGCGTTCAGGCTCCGGTCATTTTCGTTTAGTATCCAGACTCCGGTTATTAAGTTGAGTCTCAGGCTCCGATCATTTTCGTTGAGTATCCAGACTTCGATTATTACGTTGAGCGTTCAGGATCCGATCAGTTTCGTTAAGTATCCAGACTCCAAATATTACGTTGAGCGTTCAGGCTCCGGTCAGTTTCATTGGGTATCCAGACTCCGGTGATTACGTTGATCGTTCAGGCTCCGGTCATTTTCGTTGACTATCCAGACTCGGGTTACTACGTTAAGCGTTCAGGCTCCGGTCAGTTTTGTTGAGTATCCAGATTCCGATTATTACGTTGAGCGTTCAGGCTCCGGTTAGTTTCGTTCGGTATCCAGACTCCGGTTTTTACATTGAGCGTTCAGGCTCCGGTCATTTTCGTTGAGTATCTAGACTCCGGTTATTAAGTTGAGCGTCAGGCTCCGATCATTTTTGTTGAGTATCCAGACTCCGATTATTACGTTGAGCGTTCAGGCTCCAGTTATTTTCATTGAGTATCCTGACTCCGGTTATTATGTTGAGGGTTTAGACTCCAGTCATTTTCGTTGAGTGTCTACACTCCTGTCATTACGTTGAACGTTCAGGCTCCGATCATTTTCGTTGAATATCCATACTCCGGTAATTTTTGTTGAGTATCCAGACTCCGGTCATTACATTGAGCGTTCAGGATCCAGTCATTTTCGTTGAGTATCATAACTCCATTTATTACGTTGAGTGTTCAGGATCCGGTCAGTTTCATTGAGTATCCAGACTCCAAATATTACGTTGAGCGTTCAGGCTCCGGTCAGTTTCATTGGGTATCCAGACTCCGGTGATTACGTTAATCGTTCAGGCTCCGGTCATTTTCGTTGACTATCCAGACTTGGGTTATTACGTTGAGCGTTCAGGCTCCGGTCAGTTTCATTGAGTATCCAGATTCCGGTTATTACGTTGATCGTTCAGGCTCCGGTCAGATTCGTTGGGTATCCAGACTCCGGTTATTACGTTGAGCGTTCAGGCTCCGGTAAGTTTTGTTGGGTATCCAGACTCCGGTTATTACGTTGAGCGTTCAGGCTCCGGTCAGTTTCGTTGGGTATCCAGACTCTAGTTATTACGTTGAGCGTTCAGGCTCCGATTATTTTCATTGAGTATCCAGACTCCGGTTATTAAGTTGAGTGTCAGGCTCCGATCATTTTCGTTGAGTATCCAGACTCCAATTATTACGTAGAGCGTTCAGGATCCGATCAGTTTCGTTAAGTATCCAGACTCCAAATATTACGTTAAGCGTTCAGGCTCCGGTCAGTTTCATTGGGTATCCAGACTCCGGTGATTACGTTGATCGTTCAGGCTCTGGTCATTTTCGTTGACTATCCAGACTCGGGTTATTACGTTGAGCGTTCAGGCTCCGGTCAGTTTCGTTGAGTATCCAAATTCCGGTTATTACGTTGATCGTTCAGGCTCCGGTCAGATCGTTGGGTATCCAGACTCCGGTTATTACGTTGAGCGTTCAGGCTCCGGTAAGTTTCGTTGGGTATCCAGACTCCGGTTATTACGTTGAGCGTTCAGGCTCCGGTCAGTTTCGTTGGGTATCCAGACTCTAGTTATTACATTGAGCGTTCAGGCTCCGGTCATTTTCATTGAGTATCCAGACTCCGGTTTCTAAGTTGAGTGTCAGGCTCCGATCAGTTTCGTTGAGTATCCAGATTCCGGTTATTACGTTGAGCGTTCAGGCTCCGGTCAGTTTCGTTGGGTATCCAGACTCCGGTTATTACGTTGAGTGTTCAGGCTCCGGTAAGTTTCGTTGGGTATCCAGACTCCGGTTATTACGTTGAGCGTTGAGGCTCCGGTCAGTTTCGTTGGGTATCCAGACTCTAGTTATTACGTTGAGCGTTCAGGCTCTGGTCATTTTCATTGAGTATCCAGACTCCGGTTATTAAGTTGAGTTTCAGGCTCCGATCATTTTCGTTGAGTATCCAGACTTCGATTATTACGTTGAGCGTTCAGGATCCGATCAGTTTCGTTAAGTATCCAGACTCCAAATATTACGTTGAGCGTTCAGGCTCCGGTCAGTTTCATTGGGTATCCAGACTCCGGTAATTACGTTGATCGTTCAGGCTTCGGTCATTTTCGTTGACTATCCAGACTCGGGTTATTACGTTAAGCGTTCAGGCTCCGGTCAGTCTCGTTGAGT
Organism: Lathyrus sativus; assembly: GCA_963859935.3. Classification (NCBI taxonomy): domain Eukaryota; kingdom Viridiplantae; phylum Streptophyta; class Magnoliopsida; order Fabales; family Fabaceae; genus Lathyrus; species Lathyrus sativus. The sequence continues at coordinate 271,238,237 of OZ012736.1, forward strand.
ATCCAGATTCCGATTATTACGTTGAGCGTTCAGGCTCCGGTTAGTTTCGTTCGGTATCCAGACTCCGGTTTTTACATTGAGCGTTCAGGCTCCGGTCATTTTCGTTGAGTATCCAGACTCCGGTTATTAAGTTGAGCGTCAGGCTCCGATCATTTTTGTTGAGTATCCAGACTCCGATTATTACGTTGAGCGTTCAGGCTCCGGTTATTTTCGTTGAGTATCCTGACTCCGGTTATTACGTTGAGGGTTTAGACTCCTGTCATTACGTTGAACGTTCAGGCTCCGATCATTTTCGTTCAATATCCATACTCCGGTAATTTTTGTTGAGTATCCAGACTCCGGTCATTACATTGAGCGTTCAGGATCCAGTCATTTTCGTTGAGTATCATAACTCCATTTATTACGTTGAGCGTTTAGGATCCGGTCAGTTTCATTGAGTATCCAGACTCCAAATATTACGTTGAGCGTTCAGGCTCCGGTCAGTTTCGTTGGGTATCCAGACTCCGGTGATTACGTTAATCGTTCAGGCTCCGGTCATTTTCGTTGACTATCCAGACTTGGGTTATTACGTTGAGCGTTCAGGCTCCGGTCAGTTTCGTTGAGTATCCAGATTCCGGTTATTACGTTGATCGTTCAGGCTCCGGTCAGATTCGTTGGGTATCCAGACTCCGGTTATTACGTTGAGCGTTCAGGCTCCAGTAAGTTTCGTTGGGTATCCAGACTCCGGTTATTACGTTGAACGTTCAGGCTCCGGTCAGTTTCGTTGGGTATCCAGACTCTAGTTATTACGTTGAGCGTTCAGGCTCCGGTTATTTTGATTGAGTATCCAGACTCCGGTTATTAAGTTGAGTGTCAGGCTCCGATCATTTTCGTTGAGTATCCAAACTCCAATTATTACGTTGAGCGTTCAGGATCCGATAAGTTTCGTTAAGTATCCAGACTCCAAATATTACGTTAAGCGTTCAGGCTCCGGTCAGTTTCATTGGGTATCCAGACTCCGGTGATTACGTTGATCGTTCAGGCTCCGTTCATTTTCGTTGACTATCCAGACTCGGGTTATTACGTTGAGCGTTCAGGCTCCGGTCAGTTTCGTTGAGTATCAAATTCCGGTTATTACGTTGATCGTTCAGCCTCCGGTCAGATTCGTTAGGTATCCAGACTCCGGTTATTACGTTGAGCGTTCAGGCTCCGGTAAGTTTCGTTGGGTATCCAGACTCCGGTTATTACGTTGAGCGTTCAGGCTCCGGTCAGTTTCGTTGGGTATCCAGACTCTAGTTATTACGTTGAGCGTTCAGGCTCCGGTCATTTTCATTGAGTATCCAGACTCCGGTTATTAAGTTGAGTGTCAGGCTCCGATCATTTTCGTTGAGTATCCAGACTACAATTATTACGTTGAGCATTTAGGATCCGATCATTTTCGTTGAGTATCCAGACTCCAAATATTACGTTGAGCGTTCATGCTCTGGTCAGTTTCATTTGGTATCCAGACTCCGGTGATTACGTTGATCGTTCAGGCTCCGGTCATTTTCATTGACTATCCAGACTCGGGTTATTACGTTAAGCGTTCAGGTTCCGGTCAGTTTCGTTGAGTATCCAGATTCCGATTATTACGTTGAGCGTTCAAGCTCCGTTCAGTTTCTTTGGGTATCCAGACTCCGGTTTTTACGTTGAGCGTTCAGGCTCCGGTCAGTTTTGTTGAGTATCCAGATTCCGGTTATTACGTGGAGCGTTTAGACTCCGGTCAGTTTTGTTGGGTATCCAGACTCCGGTTATTACGTTGAGCGTTCAGGCTCCGGTAAGTGTTGTTGGGTATCCAGACTCCGGTTATTACGTTGAGCGTTCAGGCTCCGGTCAGTTTCGTTGGGTATCCAGACTCTAGTTATTACATTGAGCGTTCAGGCTCCGGTCATTTTCGTTTAGTATCCAGACTCCGGTTATTAAGTTGAGTGTCTGGCTCCGATCATTTTCGTTGAGTATCCAGACTTCGATTATTACTTTGAGCGTTCAGGATCCGATCAGTTTCGTAAAGTATCCAGACTCCAAATGTTACGTTGAGCGTTCAGGTTTCGGTCGGTTTCATTGGGTATCCAGACTCCGGTGATTACGTTGACTGTTCAAGCTCCGATCATTTTCGTTGAGTATCCAGTCTCGGGTTATTACGTTAAGCGTTCAGGCTCCGGTCAGTTTCGTTGAGTATCCAGATTCCAATTATTACGTTGAGCGTTCAGGCTCCGGTCAGTTTCGTTGGGTATCCAGACTCCGGTTTTTACGTTGAGCGTTCAGGCTCCGGTCAGTTTCGTTGGGTATCCAGACTCTAGTTATTACATTGAGCGTTCAGGCTCCGGTCATTTTCGTTTAGTATCCAGACTCCGGTTATTAAGTTGAGTGTCAGGCTCCGATCATTTTCGTTGAGTATCCAGACTTCGATTATTCCTTTGAGCGTTCAGGATCCGATCAGTTTCGTTAAGTATCCAGACTCCAAATATTACGTTGAACGTTCAGGCTCCGGTCAGTTTCATTGGGTATCCAGACTCCGGTGATTACGTTGATCGTTCAAGCTCCGATCATTTTCGTTGACTATCCAGACTCGGGTTATTACGTTAAGCGTTCAGGCTCCGGTCAGTTTCGTTGAGTATCCAGATTCCGATTATTACGTTAAGCATTCAAGCTCCTGTCAGTTTCTTTGGGTATCCAGACTCCGGTTTTTACGTTGAGCGTTCAGGCTCCGGTCAGTTTTGTTGAGTATCCAGATTCCGGTTATTACGTTGAGCGTTTAGACTCCGGTCAGTTTTGTTGGGTATCCAGACTCCGGTTATTACGTTGAGCGTTCAGGCTCCGGTAAGTGTTGTTGGGTATCCAGACTCCGGTTATTACGTTGAGCGTTCAGGCTCCGGTCAGTTTCGTTGGGTATCCAGACTCTAGTTATTACATTGAGCGTTCAGGCTCCGGTCATTTTCGTTTAGTATCCAGACTCTGGTTATTAAGTTGAGTGTCTGGCTCCGATCATTTTCGTTGAGTATCCAGACTTCGATTATTACTTTGAGCGTTCAGGATCCGATCAGTTTCGTAAAGTATCCAGACTCCAAATATTACGTTGAGCGTTCAGGCTCCGGTCAGTTTCATTGGGTATCCAGACTCCGGTGATTACGTTGATCGTTCAAGCTCCGATCATTTTCGTTGACTATCCAGTCTCGGGTTATTACGTTAAGCGTTCAGGCTCCGGTCAGTTTCGTTGAGTATCCAGATTCCAATTATTACATTGAGCGTTCAGGCTCCGGTCAGTTTCGTTCGGTATCCAGACTCCAGTTTTTACGTTGAGCGTTCAGGCTCTGGTCAGTGTCGTTGGGTATCCAGACTCTAGTTATTACATTGAGCGTTCAGGCTCCGGTCATTTTCGTTTAGTATCCAGACTCCGGTTATTAAGTTGAGTGTCAGGCTCCGATCATTTTCGTTGAGTATCCAGACTTCGATTATTACTTTGAGCGTTCAGGATCCGATCAGTTTCGTTAAGTATCCAGACTCCAAATATTACGTTGAACGTTCAGGCTCCGGTCAGTTTCATTGGGTATCCAGACTCCGGTGATTACGTTGATCGTTCAAGCTCCGATCATTTTCGTTGACTATCCAGACTCGGGTTATTATGTTAAGCGTTCAGGCTCCGGTCAGTTTCGTTGAGTATCCAGATTCCGATTATTACGTTGAGTGTTCAGGCTCCGGTCAGTTTCGTTCGGTATCCAGACTCCGGTTTTTACGTTGAGCGTTCAGGCTCCGGTCATTTTCGTTGAGTATCCAGACTCCGGTTATTAAGTTGAGCGTCAGGCTCCGATCATTTTCATTGAGTATCCAGACTCCGATTATTACGTTGAGCGTTCATGCTCCGGTTATTTTCGTTGAGTATCCTGACTCCAGTTATTACGTTGAGGGTTCAGACTCCAGTCATTTTCGTTGAGTATCTAGACTCCTGTTATTACGTTGAACGTTTAGGCTCCGATCATTTTCGTTGAATATCCATACTCCAGTCAATATGTTGAGCGATCAGGCTCCGGTAATTTTCGTTGAGTATCCAGACTCCGGTCATTAAATTGAGCGTTCAGGATCCAGTCATTTTCGTTGAGTATCATGACTCTATTTATTACGTTGAGCATTCAGGATCCGGTCAGTTTCGTTGAGTATCCAGACTCCGGTGATTACGTTGATCGTTCAGGCTCCGGTCATTTTCGTTGACTATCCAGACTCGGGTTATTACGTTGAGCATTCAGGCTCCGGTCAGTTTCGTTGAGTATCCAAATTCCGGTTATTACGTTGATCGTTCAGGCTCCGGTCAGATTCGTTGGGTATCCAGACTCCGGTTATTACGTTGAGCGTTCAGGCTCCGGTAAGTTTCGTTGGGTATCCAGACTCCGGTTATTACGTTGAGCGTTCAGGCTCCGGTCAGTTTCGTTGGGTATCCAGACTCTAGTTATTACATTGAGCGTTCAGGCTCCGGTCAGTTTCGTTGGATATCCAGACTCTAGTTATTACATTGAGCGTTCAGGCTCCGGTCATTTTCGTTTAGTATCCAGACTCCGGTTATTAAGTTGAGTGTCAGGCTCCGATCATTTTCGTTGAGTATCCAGACTTCGATTATTACTTTGAGCGTTCAGGATCCGATCAGTTTCGTAAAGTATGCAGACTCCAAATATTACGTTGAGCGTTCAGGCTCCGGTCAGTTTCATTGGGTATCCAGACTCCGGTGATTACGTTGATCGTTCAAGCTCCGATCATTTTCGTTGACTATCCAGACTCGGGTTATTACGTTAAGCGTTCAGGCTCCGGTCAGTTTCGTTGAGTATCCAGATTCCAATTATTACGTTGAGCGTTCAGGCTCCAGTCAGTTTCGTTCGGTATCCAGACTCCGGTTTTTACGTTGAGCGTTCAGGCTCCGGTCAGTTTCGTTGGGTATCCAGACTCTAGTTATTACATTGAGCGTTCAGGCTCCGGTCATTTTCGTTTAGTATCCAGACTCCGGTTATTAAGTTGAGTGTCAGGCTCCGATCATTTTCGTTGAGTATCCAGACTTCGATTATTACTTTGAGCGTTCAGGATCCGATCAGTTTCGTTAAGTATCCAGACTCCAAATATTACGTTGAACGTTCAGGCTCCGGTCAGTTTCATTGGGTATCCAGACTCCGGTGATTACGTTGATCGTTCAAGCTCCGATCATTTTTGTTGACTATCCAGACTCGGGTTATTACGTTAAGCGTTCAGGCTCCGGTCAGTTTCGTTGAGTATCCAGATTCCGATTATTACGTTGAGCGTTCAGGCTCCGGTCAGTTTCGTTCGGTATCCAGACTCTGGTTTTTACGTTGAGCGTTCAGGCTCCGGTCATTTTCGTTGAGTATCCAGACTCCGGTTATTAAGTTGAGCGTCAGGCTCCGATCATTTTCGTTGAGTATCCAGACTCCGATTATTATGTTGAGCGTTCAGGCTCCGGTTATTTTCGTTGAGTATCCTGACTCCGGTTATTACGTTGAGGGTTCAGACTCCGGTCATTTTCGTTGAGTATCTAGACTCCTGTCATTACGTTGAACGTTCAGGCTCCGATCATTTTCGTTGAATATCCATACTCCGGTCAATATGTTGAGCGATCAGGCTCCGGTAATTTTCGTTGAGTATCCAGACTCCGGTCATTACATTGAGCGTTCAGGATCCAGTCATTTTCGTTGAGTATCATAACTCCATTTATTATGTTGAGCATTCAGGCTCCGGTCAGTTTCGTTGGGTATACAGACTCCGGTGATTACGTCGATCGTTCAGGCTCCGGTCATTTTCGTTGACTATCCAGACTCGGGTTATTACGTTGAGCGTTCAGGCTCCGGTCAGTTTCGTTGAGTATCCAAATTCTGGTTATTACGTTGATCGTTCAGGCTCGGGTCAGATTCGTTGGGTATCCAGACTTCGGTTATTACGTTGAGCGTTCAGGCTCCGGTAAGTTTCGTTGAGTATCCAGACTCCGGTTATTACGTTGAGCGTTCAGGCTCCGATCAGTTTCGTTGGGTATCCAGACTCTAGTTATTACGTTGAGCGTTCAGGCTCCGGTCATTTTCATTGAGTATCCAGACTCCGGTTATTAAGTTGAGTGTCAGGCTCCGATCATTTTCGTTGAGTATCCAGACTCCAATTATTACGTTGAGCATTCAGGATCCGATCATTTTCGTTGAGTATCCAGACTCCAAATATTACGTTGAGCGTTCAGGCTCCGGTCAGTTTCATTGGGTATCCAGACTCCGGTGATTACGTTGATCGTTCGGGCTCCGGTCATTTTCATTGAATATCCAGACTCGGGTTATTACGTTAAGCGTTCAGGCTCCGGTCAGTTTCGTTGAGTATCCAGATTCTGATTATTACGTTGAGCGTTCAAGCTCCGGTCAGTTTCGTTGGGTATCCAGACTCCGGTTTTTACGTTGAGCGTTCAGTCTCCGGTCAGTTTTGTTGAGTATCCAGATTCCGGTTATTACGTTGAGCGTTCAGGCTCCGGTCAGTTTCGTTGGGTTTCCAGACTCCGGTTATTACGTTGAGCGTTCAGGCTCCGGTAAGTTTCGTTGGGTATCCAGACTCCAGTTATTTCGTTGAGTGTTCAGGCTCCAGTCAGTTTCGTTGGGTATCCAGACTCTAGTTATTACGTTGAGCGTTCAGGCTCTGGTCATTTTCGTTTAGTATCCAGACTCTGGTTATTAAGTTGAGTGTCAGGCTCCAATTATTTTCGGTTAGTATCCAGACTTCGATTATTACGTTGAGCGTTCAGGATCCGATCAGTTTCGTTGAGTATCCAGACTCTAAATATTACGTTGAGCGTTCAGGCTCCGGTCAGTTTCATTGGCTATTCAGACTCCGGTGATTACGTTGATCGTTCAGGCTCCGGTCATTTTTGTTGACTATCCAGACTCGGGTTATTACGTTAAGCGTTCAGGCTCCGGTCAGTTTCGTTGAGTATCCAGATTCCGATTATTACGTTGAGTGTTCAGGCTCCGGTCAGTTTCGATCGGTATCCGGACTCCGGTTTTTACGTTGAGCGTTCAGGCTACGGTCATTTTCGTTGAGTATCCAGACTCCGGTTATTAAGTTGAGTGTCAGGCTCCGATCATTTTCGTTGAGTATCCAGACTCCGATTATTACGTTGAGCGTTCAGGCTCCGGTTATTTTCGTTGAGTATCCTGACTCCGGTTATTACGTTGAGGGTTCAGACTCCGGTCATTTTCGTTGAGTATCTAGACTCCTGTCATTACCTTGAACGTTCAGGCTCCGATCATTTTCGTTGAATATCCATACTCCGGTCAATATGTTGAGCGATCAGGCTCCAGTAATTTTCGTTGAGTATCCAGACTCCGGTCATTACATTGAGCGTTCAGGATCCAGTCATTTTCGTTGAGTATCATAACTCCATTTATTACGTTGAGCATTCAGGATCCGGTCAGTTTCGTTGAGTATCCAGACTCCAAATATTACGTTGAGCGTTCAGGCTCCGGTCAGTTTCGTTGGGTATACAGACTCCGGTGATTACGTCGATCGTTCAGGCTCCAGTCATTTTCGTTGACTATCCAGACTCGGGTTATTACGTTGAGCGTTCAGGCTCCGGTCAGTTTCGTTGAGTATCCAAATTCCGGTTATTATGTTGATCGTTCAGGCTCCGGTCAGATTCGTTGGGTATCCAGACTCCAGTTATTACGTTGAGCGTTCAGGCTCCGGTAAGTTTCGTTGGGTATCCAGACTCCGGTTATTACGTTGAGCGTTCAGGCTCCGGTCAGTTTCGTTGGGTATCCAGACTCTAGTTATTACGTTGAGCGTTCAGGCTCCGGTCATTTTCATTGAGTATCCAGACTCCGGTTATTAAGTTGAGTGTCAGGCTCCGATCATTTTCGTTGAGTATCCAGACTCCAATTATTACGTTGAGCATTCAGGATCCGATCATTTTCGTTGAGTATCCAGACTCCAAATATTACGTTGAGCGTTCAGGCTCCGGTCAGTTTCATTGGGTATCCAGACTCCGATGATTACGTTGATCGTTCAGGCTCCGGTCATTTTCATTGACTATCCAGACTCGGGTTATTACGTTAAGCGTTCAGGCTCCGGTCAGTTTCGTTGAGTATCCAGATTCCGATTATTACGTTGAGCGTTCAAGCTCCGGTCAGTTTCGTTGGGTATTCAGACTCCGGTTTTTACGTTGAGCGTTCAGGCTCCGGTCAGTTTTGTTGAGTATCCAGATTCTGGTTATTACGTTGAGCGTTCAGGCTCCGGTCAGTTTCGTTGGGTTTCCAGACTCCGGTTATTACGTTGAGCGTTCAGGCTCCGGTAAGTTTCGTTGGGTATCCAGACTCCGGTTATTTCGTTGAGCGTTCAGGCTCCGGTCAGTTTCGTTGGGTATCCAGACTCTAGTTATTATGTTGAGTGTTCAGGCTCCGGTCATTTTCGTTTAGTATCCAGACTCCGGTTATTAAGTTGAGTGTCAGGCTCCAATTATTTTTGGTTAGTATCCAGACTTCGATTATTACGTTGAGCGTTCAGGATCCGATCAGTTTCGTTGAGTATCCAGACTCCAAATATTACGTTGAGCGTTCAGGCTCCGGTCAGTTTCATTGGCTATTCAGACTCCGGTGATTACGTTTATCGTTCAGGCTCCGGTCATTTTTGTTGACTATCCAGACTCGGGTTATTACGTTAAGCGTTCAGGCTCCGGTCAGTTTCGTTGAGTATCCAGATTCCGATTATTACGTTGAGTGTTCAGGCTCCGGTCAGTTTCGATCGGTATCCAGACTCCGGTTTTTACGTTGAGCGTTCAGGCTCCGGTCATTTTCGTTGAGTATCCAGACTCCGGTTATTAAGTTGAGTGTCAGGCTCCGATCATTTTCGTTGAGTATCCAGACTCCGATTATTACGTTGAGCGTTCAGGCTCCGGTTATTTTCGTTGAGTATCCAGACTCCGGTTATTACGTTGAGGGTTCAGACTCCGGTCATTTTCGTTGAGTATCTAGACTCCTGTCATTACCTTGAACGTTCAGGCTCCGATCATTTTCGTTGAATATGCATACTCCGGTCAATATGTTGAGCGATCAGGCTTCGGTAATTTTCGTTGAGTATCCAGACACCGATCATTATATTGAGCGTTCAGGATCCAGTCATTTTCGGTGAGTATCATAACTCCATTTATTACGTTGAGCGTTCAGGATCCGGTTAGTTTCGTTGAGTATCCAGACTCCAAATATTACGTTGAGCGTTCAGGCTCCGGTCAGTTTCGTTCGGTATCGAGACTCCGGTGATTACGTTGATCGTTCAGGCTCCGTTCATTTTTGTTGACTATCCAGACTCGGGTTATTACGTTTAGCGTTCATGCTCCGGTCAGTTTCGTTGAGTATCCAGATTCCGGTTATTACGTTGATCGTTCAGGCTCCGGTCAGATTCGTTGGGTATCCAGACTCCGGTTATTACGTTGAGCGTTCAGGCTCCGGTAAGTTTCGTTGGGTATCCAGACTCCGGTTATTTCGTTGAGCGTTCAGGCTCCGGTCAGTTTCGTTGGGTATCCAGACTCTAGTTATTACGTTGAGCGTTCAGGCTCCGGTCATTCTCGTTTAGTATCCAGACTCCGGTTATTAAGTTGAGTGTCAGGCTCCGATTATTTTCGTTGAGTATCCAGACTTCGATTATTACGTTGAGCGTTCAGGATCCGATCAGTTTCGTTGAGTATCTAGACTGCAAATATTACGTTGAGCGTTCAGGCTCCGGTCAGTTTCATTGGGTATTCAGACTCCGGTGATTACGTTGATCGTTCAGGCTCCAGTCATTTTTGTTGACTATCCAGACTCGGGTTATTACGTTAAGCGTTCAGGCTCCGGTCAGTTTCGTTGAGTATCCAGATTCCGATTATTACGTTGAGTGTTCAGGCTCCGGTCAGTTTCGTTCGGTATCCAGACTCCGGTTTTTACGTTGAGCGTTCAGGCTCCGGTCATTTTCGTTGAGTATCCAGACTCCGGTTATTAAGTTGAGCGTCAAGCTCCGATCATTTTCGTTGACTATCCAGACTCGGGTTATTACGTTAAGCGTTCAGGCTCCGGTCAGTTTCGTTGAGTATTCAGATTCCAATTATTACGTTGAGCGTTCAGGCTCCGGTCAGTTTCGTTCGGTATCCAGACTCCGGTTTTTACGTTGAGCGTTCAGGCTCCGGTCAGTTTCCTTGGGTATCCATACTCTAGTTATTACATTGAGCGTTCAGGCTCCGGTCATTTTCGTTTAGTATCCAGACTCCGGTTATTAAGTTGAGTGTCAGGCTCCGATCATTTTCGTTGAGTATCCAGACTTCGATTATTACTTTGAGCGTTATGGATCCGATCAGTTTCGTTAAGTATCCAGACTCCAAATATTACGTTGAACGTTCAGGCTCCGGTCAGTTTCATTGGGTATCCAGACTCCGGTGATTACGTTGATCGTTCAAGCTCCAATCATTTTCGTTGACTATCCAGACTCGGGTTATTACGTTAAGCGTTCAGGCTCCGGTCAGTTTCGTTGAGTATCCAGATTCCGATTATTACGTTGAGCGTTCAGGCTCCGGTCAGTTTCGTTCGGTATCCAGACTCCGGTTTTTACGTTGAGCGTTCAGGCTCCGGTCATTTTCGTTGAGTATCCAGACTCCGGTTATTAAGTTGAGCGTCAGGCTCCGATCATTTTCGTTGAGTATCCAGACTCCGATTATTACGTTGAGCGTTCAGGCTCCGGTTATTTTCGTTGAGTATCCTGACTCCGGTTATTACGTTGAGGGTTCAGACTCCGGTCATTTTCGTTGAGTATCTAGACTCCTGTCATTACGTTGAACGTTCAGGCTCCGATCATTTTCGTTGAATATCCATACTCCGGTCAATATGTTGAGCGATCAGGCTCCGGTAATTTTCGTTGAGTATCCAGACTCCGGTCATTACATTGAGCGTTCAGAATCCAGTCATTTTCGTTGAGTATCATAACTCCATTTATTACGTCTAGCATTCAAGATCCGGTCAGTTTCGTTGAGTATCCAGACTCCAAATATTACGTTGAGCGTTCAGGCTCCGGTCAGTTTTGTTGGGTATACAGACTCCGGTGATTACGTCGATCGTTCAGGCTCCGGTCATTTTCGTTGACTATCCAGACTCGGGTTATTACGTTGAGCGTTCAGGCTCCGGTCAGTTTCGTTGAGTATCCAAATTCCGGTTATTACGTTGATCGTTCAGGCTCCGGTCAGATTCGTTGGGTATCCAGACTCCGGTTATTACGTTGAGCGTTCAGGCTCCGGTAAGTTTCGTTGGGTATCCAGACTCCGGTTATTACGTTGAGCGTTCAGGCTCCGGTCAGTTTCGTTGGGTATCCAGATTCTAGTTATTACGTTGAGCGTTCAGGCTCCGGTCATTTTCATTGAGTATCCAGACTCCGGTTATTAAGTTGAGTGTCAGGCTCCGATCATTTTCGTTGAGTATCCAGGCTCCAATTATTACGTTGAGCATTCAGGATCCGATTATTTCGTTGAGTATCCAGACTCCAAATATTACGTTGAGCGTTCATGCTCCGGTCAGTTTCATTGGGTATCCAGACTCCGGTGGTTACGTTGATCGTTCAGGCTCCGGTCATTTTCATTGACTATCCAGACTCGGGTTATTACGTTAAGCGTTCAGGCTCCGGTCAGTTTCGTTGAGTATCCAGATTCCGATTATTACGTTGAGCGTTCAAGCTCCGGTCAGTTTCGTTGGGTATCCAGACTCCTGTTTTTACGTTGAGCGTTCAGGCTCCGGTCAGTTTTGTTGAGTATCCAGATTCCGGTTATTACGTTGAGCGTTCAGGCTCCGTTCAGTTTTGTTGGGTTTCCAGACTCCGGTTATTACGTTGAGCGTTCAGGCTCCGGTAAGTTTCGTTGGGTATCCAGACTCCGGTTATTTCGTTGAGCGTTCAGGCTCCGGTCAGTTTCGTTGGGTATCCAGACTCTAGTTATTACGTTTAGCGTTCAGGCTCCGGTCATTTTCGTTTAGTATCCAGACTCCGGTTATTAAGTTGTGTGTCAAGCTCCAATTATTTTCGGTTAGTATCCAGACTTCGATTATTACGTTGAGCGTTCAGGATCCGATCAGTTTTGTTGAGTATCCAGACTCCAAATATTACGTTGAGCGTTCAGGCTCCGGTCAGTTTCATTGGCTATTCAGACTCCGGTGATTACGTTGAACGTTCAGGCTCCGGTCATTTTTGTTGACTATCCAGACTCGGGTTATTACGTTAAGCGTTCAGGCTCTGGTCAGTTTCGTTGAGTATCCAGATTACGATTATTACGTTGAGTGTTCAGGCTCCGGTCAGTTTCGATCGGTATCCAGACTCCGGTTTTTACGTTGAGCGTTCAGGCTCCGATCATTTTCGTTGAGTATCCAGACTCCGGTTATTAAGTTGAGTGTCAGGCTCCGATCATTTTCGTTGAGTATCCAGACTCCGATTATTACGTTGAGCGTTCAGGCTCCGGTTATTTTCGTTGAGTATCCTGACTCCGGTTATTACGTTGAGGGTTCAGACTCCGGTCATTTTCGTTGAGTATCTAGACTCCTGTCATTACCTTGAACGTTCAGGCTCCGATCATTTTCGTTGAATATCCATACTCCGGTCAATATGTTGAGCGATCAGGCTTCGGTAATTTTCGTTGAGTATCCAGACACCGGTCATTACATAGAGCGTTCAGGATCCAGTCATTTTCGGTGAGTATCATAAATCCATTTATTACGTTGAGCGTTCAGGATCCGGTTAGTTTCGTTGAGTATCCAGACTCCAAATATTACGTTGAGCGTTCAGGCTCCGGTCAGTTTCGTTCGGTATCCAGACTTCGGTGATTACGTTGATCGTTCAGGCTCGGTTCATTTTCGTTGACTATCCAGACTCGGGTTATTACGTTGAGCGTTCAGGCTCCGGTCAGTTTCGTTGAGTATCCAGATTCCGGTTATTACGTTGATCGTTCAGGCTCCGGTCAGATTCGTTGGGTATCCAGACTCCGGTTATTACGTTGAGCGTTCAGGCTCCGGTAAGTTTCGTTGGGTATCCAGACTCTGGTTATTTCGTTGAGCGTTCAGGCTCCGGACAGTTTCGTTGGGTATCTAGACTCTAGTTATTACGTTGAGCGTTCAGGCTCCGGTCATTTTCGTTTAGTATCCAGACTCCGGTTATTAAGTTGAGTGTCAGGCTCCGATCATTTTCGTTGAGTATCCAGACTTCGATTATTACTTTGAGCGTTATGGATCCGATCAGTTTCGTTGAGTATCCAGACTCCAAATATTACGTTGAGCGTTCAGGCTCCGGTCAGTTTCATTGGGTATCCAGACTCCGGTGATTACGTTGCTCGTTCAAGCTCCGATCATTTTCGTTGACTATCCAGACTCGGGTTATTACGTTAAGCGTTCAGGCTCCGGTCAGTTTCGTTGAGTATCCAGATTCCAATTATTACGTTGAGCGTTCAGGCTCCGGTCAGTTTCGTTCGGTATCCAGACTCCGGTTTTTACGTTGAGCGTTCAGGCTCCGGTCATTTTCGTTGAGTATCCAGACTCCGGTTATTAAGTTGAGCGTCAGGCTCCGATCATTTTCGTTGAGTATCCAGACTCCGATTATTACGTTGAGCGTTCAGGCTCCGGTTATTTTCGTTGAGTATCCTGACTCCGGTTATTACGTTGAGGGTTCAGACTCTGGTCATTTTCGTTGAGTATCTAGACTCCTGTCATTACGTTGAACGTTCAGGCTCCGATCATTTTCGTTGAATATCCATACTCCGGTCAATATGTTGAGCGATCAGGCTCCGGTAATTTTCGTTGAGTATCCAGACTCCGGTCATTACATTGAGCGTTCAGAATCCAGTCATTTTCGTTGAGTATCATAACTCCATTTATTACGTCTAGCATTCAAGATCCGGTCAGTTTCGTTGAGTATCCAGACTCCAAATATTACGTTGAGCGTTCAGGCTCCGGTCAGTTTCGTTGGGTATACAGACTCCGGTGATTACGTCGATCGTTCAGGCTCCGGTCATTTTCGTTGACTATCCAGACTCGGGTTATTACGTTGAGCGTTCAGGCTCCGGTCAGTTTCGTTGAGTATCCAAATTCCGGTTATTACGTTGATCGTCCAGGCTCTGGTCAGATTCGTTGGGTATCCAGACTCCGGTTATTACGTTGAGAGTTCAGGCTCCGGTAAGTTTCGTTGGGTATCCAGACTCCGGTTATTACGTTGAGCGTTCAGGCTCCGGTCAGTTTCGTTGGGTATCCAGATTCTAGTTATTACGTTGAGCGTTCAGGCTCCGGTCATTTTCATTGAGTATCCATACTCCGGTTATTAAGTTGAGTGTCAGGCTCCGATCATTTTCGTTGAGTATCCAGGCTCCAATTATTACGTTGAGCATTCAGGATCCGATCATTTTCGTTGAGTATCCAGACTCCAAATATTACGTTGAGCGTTCATGCTCCGGTCAGTTTCATTGGGTATCCAGACTCCGGTGGTTACGTTGATCGTTTAGGCTCCGGTCATTTTCATTGACTATCCAGACTCGGGTTATTACGTTAAGCGTTCAGGCTCCGGTCAGTTTCGTTGAGTATCCAGATTCCGATTATTACGTTGAGCGTTCAAGCTCCGGTCAGTTTCGTTGGGTATCCAGACTCCTGTTTTTACGTTGAGCGTTCAGGCTCCGGTCAGTTTCGTTGAGTATCCAGATTCTGGTTATTACGTTGATCGTTCAGGCTCCGGTCAGATTCGTTGGGTATCCAGACTCCGGTTATTACGTTGAGCGTTCAGGCTCCGGTAAGTTTCGTTGGGTATCCAGACTCCGGTTATTTCGTTGAGCGTTCAGGCTCCGGACAGTTTCGTTGGGTATCCAGACTCTAGTTATTACGTTGAGCGTTCAGGCTCCGGTCATTTTCGTTTAGTATCCAAACTCCGATTATTAAGTTGAGTGTCAGCCTCCGATTATTTTCGTTGAGTATCCATACTTCGATTATTACATTGAGCGTTCAGGATCCGATCAGTTTCGTTGAGTATCCAGACTCCAAATATTACGTTGAGCGTTCAGGCTCCGGTCAGTTTCATTGGCTATTCAGACTCCGGTGATTACGTTGATCGTTCAGGCTCCGGTCATTTTTGTTGACTATCCAGACTCGGGTTATTACGTTAAGCGTTCAGGCTCCAGTCAGTTTCGTTGAGTATCCAGATTCCGATTATTACGTTGAGCGTTCAGGCTCCGGTCAGTTTCGTTCGGTATCCAGACTCCGGTTTTTACGTTGAGCGTTCAGGCTCCGGTCATTTTCGTTGAGTATCCAGACTCCGGTTATTAAGTTGAGCGTCAGGCTCCGATCATTTTCGTTGAGTATCCAGACTCCGATTATTACGTTGAGCGTTCAGGCTCCGGTTATTTTCGTTGAGTATCCTGACTCCGGTTATTACGTTGAGGGTTCAGACTCCGGTCATTTTCGTTGCGTATCTAGACTCCTGTCATTACCTTGAACGTTAAGGCTCCAATCATTTTCGTTGAATATCCATACTCCGGTCAATATGTTGAGCGATCAGGCTTCGGTAATTTTCGTTGAGTATCCAGACTCCGGTCATTACATTGAGCGTTCAGGATCCAGTCATTTTCGGTGAGTATCATAACTCCATTTATTACATTGAGCGTTCAGGATCCGGTCAGTTTCGTTGAGTATCCAGACTCCAAATATTACGTTGAGTGTTCAGGCTCCGGTCAGTTTCGTTCGGTATCCAGACTCCGGTGATTACGTTGATCGTTCAGGCTCCGGTCATTTTCGTTGACTATCCAGACTCGGGTTATTACATTGAGCGTTCAGGCTCCAGTCAGTTTCGTTGAGTATCCAGATTCCGGTTATTACGTTGATCGTTCAGGCTCCGGTCAGATTCGTTGGGTATCCAGACTCCGGTTATTACGTTGAGCGTTCAGGCTCCGGTAAGTTTCGTTGGGTATCCAGACTCCGGTTATTACGTTGAGCGTTCAGGCTCCGGTCAGTTTCATTGGGTATCCAGACTCTAGTAATTACGTTGAGCGTTCAGGCTCCGGTCATTTTCATTGAGTATCCAGACTCCGGTTATTAAGTTGAGTGTCAGGCTCCGATCATTTTCGTTGAGTATCCAGACTCCAATTATTACGTTGAGCGTTCAGGATCCGATCAGTTTCGTTGAGTATCCAGACTCCAAATATTTCGTTGAGCGTTCAGGCTCCGGTCAGTTTCATTGGGTATCCAGACTCCGGTGGTTACGTTGATCGTTCAGGCTCCGATCATTTTCGTTGACTATCCAAACTCGAGTTATTACGTTAAGCGTTCAGGCTCCGGTCAGTTTCGTTGAGTATCCAGATTCCGATTATTACATTGAGCATTCAGGCTCCGGTCAGTTTCGTTGGGTATCCAGACTCCAGTTTTTACATTGAGCGTTCAGGCTCCGGTCAGTTTTGTTGAGTATCCAGATTCCGGTTATTACGTTGAGCGTTCAGGCTCCGGTAAGTTTCGTTGGGTATCCAGACTCCGGTTATTACGTTGAGCGTTCAGGCTCCGGTCAGTTTCGTTGGGCATCCAGACTCCGGTGATTACGTTGATCGTTCAGGCTCCGGTCATTTTCGTTGACTATCCAGACTCGGGTTATTACGTTGAGCGTTCAGGCTCCGGTCAGTTTCGTTGAGTATCCAAATTCCGGTTATTACGTTGATCGTTCAGGCTCCGGTCAGATTCGTTGGGTATCCAGACTCCGGTTATTACATTGAGCGTTCAGGCTCCGGTAAGTTTCGTTGGGTATCCAGACTCCGGTTATTACGTTGAGCGTTCAGGCTCCGGTCAGTTTCGTTGGGTATCCAGACTCTAGTTATTACGTTGAGCGTTCAGGCTCCGGTCATTTTCTTTGAGTATCCAGACTCCGGTTATTAAGTTGAGTGTCAGGCTCCGATCATTTTCGTTGAGTATCCAGACTCCAATTATTACGTTGAGCATTCAGGATCCGATCATTTTCGTTGAGTATCCAGACTCCAAATATTACGTTGAGCGTTCAGGCTCGGGTCAGTTTCATTGGGTATCCAGACTCCGGTGATTACGTTGATCGTTCACGCTCCGGTCATTTTCGTTGACTATCCAGACTCGGGTTATTACGTTAAGCGTTCAGGCTCCGGTCAGTTTCGTTGAGTATCCAGATTCCGATTATTACGTTGAGCGTTCAAGCTCCGGTCAGTTTCGTTAGGTATCCAGACTCCGGTTTTTACGTTGAGTGTTCAGGCTCCGGTAAGTTTCGTTGGGTATCCAGACTCCGGTTATTACGTTGAGCGTTCAGGCTCCGGTCAGTTTCGTTCGGTATCCAGACTCCGTTTTTTACGTTGAGCGTTCAGGCTCCGGTCATTTTCGTTGAGTATCCAGACTCCGGTTATTAAGTTGAGCGTCAGGCTCCGATCATTTTCGTTGAGTATCCAGACTCCGATTATTACGTTGAGCGTTCAGGCTCCGGTTATTTTCGTTGAGTATCCTGACTCCGGTTATTACGTTGAGGGTTCAGACTCTGGTCATTTTCGTTGAGTATCTAGACTCCTGTCATTACGTTGAACGTTCAGGCTCCGATCATTTTCGTTGAATATCCATACTCCGGTCAATATGTTGAGCGATCAGGCTCCGATAATTTTCTTTGAGTATCCAGACTCCGGTCATTACATTGAGCGTTCAGGATCCAATCATTTTCGTTGAGTATCATAACTCCATTTATTACGTTGAGCATTCAGGATCCGGTCAGTTTCGTTGAGTATCCAGACTCCAAATATTACGATGAGCATTCAGGCTCCGGTCAGTTTCGTTGGGTATCCAGACTCCGGTGATTACGTTGATCGTTCAGGCTCCGGTCATTTTTGTTGACTATCCAGACTCGGGTTATTACGTTGAGCGTTCAGGCTCCGGTCAGTTTTGTTGAGTATCCAGATTCCGGTTATTACGTTGATCGTTCTTGCTCCGGTCAGATTCGTTGGGTATCCAGACTCCGGTTATTACATTGAGCGTTCAGGCTCCGGTAAGTTTCGTTGGGTATCCAGACTCTGGTTATTACGTTGAGCGCTCAGGCTCCGGTCAGTTTCGTTGGGTATCCAGACTCTAGTTATTACGTTGAGCGTTCAGGCTCCGGTCATTTTCATTGAGTATCCAGATTCCGGTTATTAAATTGAGTGTCAGGCTCCGATCATTTTCGTTGAGTATCCAGACTCCAATTATTACGTTGAGCATTCAGGATCCGATCATTTTCGTTGAGTATCCATACTCCAAATATTACGTTGAGCGTTCAGGCTCCGGTCAGTTTCATTGGGTATCCAGACTCCGGTGATTACGTTGATCGTTCAGGCTCTGGTCATTTTCATTGACTATCCAGACTCAGGTTATTACGTTAAGCGTTCAGGCTCCGGTCAAATTCGTTGAGTATCCAGATTCCGATTATTACGTTGAGCGTTCAAGCTCCGGTCAGTTTGGTTGGGTATCCAGACTCCGGTTTTTACGTTGAGCGTTCAGGCTCCGGTCAGTTTTGTTGAGTATCCAGATTCCGGTTATTATGTTGAGCGCTCAGGCTCCGGTCAGTATCGTTTGGTATCCAGACTCTAGTTATTACGTTGAGCGTTCAGGCTCCGGTCATTTTCATTGAGTATCCAGACTCCGGTTATTAAGTTGAGTGTCAGGCTCCGATCATTTTCGTTGAGTATCCAGACTCCAATTATTACGTTGAGCATTCAGGATCCGATCATTTTCGTTGAGTATCCATACTCCAAATATTACGTTGAGCGTTCAGGCTCCGGTCAGTTTCATTGGGTATCCATACTTCGGTGATTACGTTGATCGTTCAGGCTCCGGCCATTTTCATTGACTATCCAGACTCGGGTTATTACGTTAAGCGTTCAGGCTCCGGTCAAATTCGTTGAGTATCCAGATTCCGATTATTACGTTGTGCGTTCAAGCTCCGGTCAGTTTCGTTGGGTATCCAAACTCCAGTTTTTACGTTGAGCGTTCAGGCTCCGGTCAGTTTTGTTGAGTATCCAGATTCCGGTTATTACGTTGAGCGCTCAGTCTCCGGTCAGTTTCGTTGGGTATCCAGACTCCGGTTATTACGTTGAGTGTTCTGGCTCCGGTAAGTTTCGTTGGGTATCCAGACTCCGGTTATTTCGTTGAGCGTTCAGGCTCCGGTCAGTTTCGTTGGGTATCCAGACTCTAGTTATTACGTTGAGCGTTCAGGCTCCGATCATTTTCGTTTAGTATCCAGACTCCGGTTATTAAGTTGAGTGTCAGGCTCCGATCATTTTCGTTGAGTATCCAGACTTCGATTATTACGTTGAGCGTTCAGGATCCGATAAGTTTCGTTGAGTATCCAGACTCCAAATATTACGTTGAGCGTTCAGGCTCCGGTCAGTTTCATTGGGTATTCAGATTCCGGTGATTACGTTGATCATTCAGGCTCCGGTCAGTTTTGTTGACTATACAGACTCGGGTTATTACGTTAAGCGTTCAGGCTCCGGTCAGTTTCGTTGAGTATCCAGATTCCGATTATTACGTTGAGTGTTCAGGCTCCGGTCAGTTTCGTTCGGTATCCAGACTCCGGTTTTTACATTGAGCGTTCAAGCTCCGGTCATTTTCGTTGAGTATCCAGACTCCGGTTATTAAGTTGAGCGTCAGGCTCCGATCATTTTCGTTGAGTATCCAGACTCCGATTATTACGTTGAGCGTTCAGGCTCCGGGTATTTTCGTTGAGTATCCTGACTCCGGTTATTACGTTGAGGGTTCAGACTCCGGTCATTTTCGTTGAGTATCTAGACTCCTGTCATTACGTTGAACGTTCAGGCTCCGATCATTTTCGTTGAATATCCATACTCTGGTCAATATGTTGAGCGATCAGGCTCCAGTAATTTTCTTTGAGTATCCAGACTCCGGTCATTACATTGAGCGTTCAGGCTCCGGTCAGTTTTGTTGAGTATCCAGATTCCGGTTATTACGTTGAGCGTTCAGGCTCCGGTCAGTTTCGTTGGGTATCTAGACTCCGGTTATTACATTGAGCGTTCAGGCTCCGGTCAGTTTCATTGGGTATCCAGACTCCGGTGATTACGTTGATCGTTCAGGCTCCGGTCATTTCCATTGACTATCCAGACTCGGGTTATTACGTTGAGCGTTCAGGCTCCGGTCAGTTTCGTTGAGTATCCAGATTCCGGTTATTACGTTGACCGTTCAGGCTCCGGTCAGATTCGTTGGGTATCCAGACTCCGGTTATTACGTTGAGCGTTCAGGCTCCGGTAAGTTTCGTTGGGTATCCAGACTCCGGTTATTACGTTGAGCGTTCAGGCTCCGGTCAGTTTCGTTTGGTATCCAGACTCTAGTTATTACGTTGAGCGTTCAGGCTCCGGTCATTTTCATTGAGTATCCAGACTCCGGTTATTAAGTTGAGTGTCAGGCTCCGATCATTTTTGTTGAGTATCCAGACTCCAATTATTACGTTGAGCATTCAGGATCCGATCATTTTCGTTGAGTATCCATACTCCAAATATTACGTTAAGCGTTCAGGCTCCGGTCAGTTTCATTGGGTATCCAAACTCTGGTGATTACATTGATCGTTCAGGCTCCGGTCATTTTCATTGACTATCCAGACTCGGGTTATTACGTTAATCGTACAGGCTCCGGTCAAATTCGTTGAGTATCCAGATTCCGATTATTACGTTGAGCGTTCAAGCTCCGGTCAGTTTCGTTGGGTATCCAGACTCCGGTTTTTACGTTGAGCGTTCAGGCTTCGGTCAGTTTTGTTGAGTATCCAGATTCCGGTTATTACGTTGAGCGCTCAGGCTCCGATCAGCTTCATTGGGTATCCAGACTCCGGTTATTACGTTGAGTGTTCCGGCTCCGGTAAGTTTCGTTGGGTATCCAGACTCCAGTTATTTCATTGAGTGTTCAGGCTCCGGTCAGTTTCGTTGGGTATCTAGACTCTAGTTATTACGTTGAGCGTTCAGGCTCCGGTCATTTTCGTTTAGTATCCAGACTCCGGTTATTAAGTTGAGTGTCAGGCTCCGATCATTTTCGTTGAGTATCCAGACTTCGATTATTACGTTGAGCGTTCAGGATCCGATCAGTTTCGTTGAGTATCCAGACTCCAAATATTACGTTGAGCGTTCAGGCTCCGGTCAGTTTCATTGGGTATTCAGACTCCGGTGATTACGTTGATCGATTAGGCTCCGGTCAGTTTTGTTGACTATCCAGACTCGGGTTATTACGTTAAGCGTTCAGGCTCCGGTCAGTTTCGTTGAGTATCCAGATTCCGATTATTACGTTGAGTGTTCAGGCTCCGGTCAGTTTCGTTCGGTATCCAGACTCCGGTTTTTACGTTGAGCGTTCAAGCTCCGGTCATTTTCGTTGAGTATCCAGACTCCGGTTATTAAGTTGAGCGTCAGGCTCCGATCATTTTCGTTGAGTATCCAGACTCCGATTATTACGTTGAGCGTTCAGGCTCCGGTTATTTTCGTTGAGTATCCTGACTCCGGTTATTACGTTGAGGGTTCAGACTCCGGTCATTTTCCTTGAGAATCTAGACTCCTGTCATTACGTTGAACGTTCAGGCTCCGATCATTTTCGTTGAATATCCATACTCCGGTCAATATGTTGAGCGATCAGGCTCCGGTAATTTTCGTTGAGTATCCAGACTCCGGTCATTACATTGAGCGTTCAGGATCCAGTCATTTTCGTTGAGTATCATAACTCCATTTATTACGTTGAGCGTTCAGGATCCGGTCAGTTTCGTTGAGTATCCAGACTCCAAATATTACGTTGAGCGTTCAGGCTCCGGTCAGTTTCATTGGGTATCCAGACTCTGGTGATTATGTTGATTGTTCAGGCTCCGGTCATTTTCATTGACTATCTAGACTCGGGTTATTACGTTGAGCGTTCAGGCTCCGGTCAGTTTCGTTTAGTATCCAGATTCTGGTTATTACGTTGATCGTTCAGACTCCGGTCAGATTCGTTGGGTATCCAGACTCCGGTTATTACGTTGAGCGTTCAGGCTCCGGTAAGTTTCGTTGGGTATCCAGACTCCGGTTATTACGTTGAGCGTTCAGGCTCCGGTCAGTTTCGTTGGGTATCCAGACTTTAGTTATTACGTTGAGCGTTCAGGCTCCGGTCATTTTCATTGATTATCCAGACTCCGGTTATTAAGTCGAGTGTCAGGCTCCGATCATTTTCGCTGAGTATCCAGACTCCAATTATTACGTTGAGAGTTCAGGATCCGATCAGTTTCGTTTAGTATCCAGACTCCAAATATTACGTTGAGCGTTCAGGCTCCGGTCAGTTTCATTGGGTATTCAGACTCCGGTGATTACGTTGATCGATTAGGCTCCGGTCAGTTTTGTTGACTATCCAGACTCGGGTTATTACGTTAAGCGTTCAGGCTCCGGTCAGTTTCGTTGAGTATCCAGATTCCGATTATTACGTTGAGTGTTCAGGCTCCGGTCAGTTTCGTTCGGTATCCAGACTCCGGTTTTTACGTTGAGCGTTCAAGCTCCGGTCATTTTCGTTGAGTATCCAGACTCCGGTTATTAAGTTGAGCGTCAGGCTCCGATCATTTTCGTTGAGTATCCAGACTCCGATTATTACGTTGAGCGTTCAGGCTCCGGTTATTTTCGTTGAGTATCCTGACTCCGGTTATTACGTTGAGGGTTCAGACTCCGGTCATTTTCCTTGAGAATCTAGACTCCTGTCATTACGTTGAACGTTCAGGCTCCGATCATTTTCGTTGAATATCCATACTCCGGTCAATATGTTGAGCGATCAGGCTCCGGTAATTTTCGTTGAGTATCCAGACTCCGGTCATTACATTGAGCGTTCAGGATCCAGTCATTTTCGTTGAGTATCATAACTCCATTTATTACGTTGAGCGTTCAGGATCCGGTCAGTTTCGTTGAGTATCCAGACTCCAAATATTACGTTGAGCGTTCAGGCTCCGGTCAGTTTCATTGGGTATCCAGACTCTGGTGATTATGTTGATTGTTCAGGCTCCGGTCATTTTCATTGACTATCTAGACTCGGGTTATTACGTTGAGCGTTCAGGCTCCGGTCAGTTTCGTTTAGTATCCAGATTCTGGTTATTACGTTGATCGTTCAGACTCCGGTCAGATTCGTTGGGTATCCAGACTCCGGTTATTACGTTGAGCGTTCAGGCTCCGGTAAGTTTCGTTGGGTATCCAGACTCCGGTTATTACGTTGAGCGTTCAGGCTCCGGTCAGTTTCGTTGGGTATCCAGACTTTAGTTATTACGTTGAGCGTTCAGGCTCCGGTCATTTTCATTGATTATCCAGACTCCGGTTATTAAGTCGAGTGTCAGGCTCCGATCATTTTCGCTGAGTATCCAGACTCCAATTATTACGTTGAGAGTTCAGGATCCGATCAGTTTCGTTTAGTATCCAGACTCCAAATATTACGTTGAGCGTTCAGGCTCCGGTCAGTTTCATTGGGTATTCAGACTCCGGTGATTACGTTGATCGATTAGGCTCCGGTCAGTTTTGTTGACTATCCAGACTCGGGTTATTACGTTAAGCGTTCAGGCTCCGGTCAGTTTCGTTGAGTATCCAGATTCCGATTATTACGTTGAGTGTTCAGGCTCCGGTCAGTTTCGTTCGGTATCCAGACTCCGGTTTTTACGTTGAGCGTTCAAGCTCCGGTCATTTTCGTTGAGTATCCAGACTCCGGTTATTAAGTTGAGCGTCAGGCTCCGATCATTTTCGTTGAGTATCCAGACTCCGATTATTACGTTGAGCGTTCAGGCTCCGGTTATTTTCGTTGAGTATCCTGACTCCGGTTATTACGTTGAGGGTTCAGACTCCGGTCATTTTCCTTGAGAATCTAGACTCCTGTCATTACGTTGAACGTTCAGGCTCCGATCATTTTCGTTGAATATCCATACTCCGGTCAATATGTTGAGCGATCAGGCTCCGGTAATTTTCGTTGAGTATCCAGACTCCGGTCATTACATTGAGCGTTCAGGATCCAGTCATTTTCGTTGAGTATCATAACTCCATTTATTACGTTGAGCGTTCAGGATCCGGTCAGTTTCGTTGAGTATCCAGACTCCAAATATTACGTTGAGCGTTCAGGCTCCGGTCAGTTTCATTGGGTATCCAGACTCTGGTGATTATGTTGATTGTTCAGGCTCCGGTCATTTTCATTGACTATCTAGACTCGGGTTATTACGTTGAGCGTTCAGGCTCCGGTCAGTTTCGTTTAGTATCCAGATTCTGGTTATTACGTTGATCGTTCAGACTCCGGTCAGATTCGTTGGGTATCCAGACTCCGGTTATTACGTTGAGCGTTCAGGCTCCGGTAAGTTTCGTTGGGTATCCAGACTCCGGTTATTACGTTGAGCGTTCAGGCTCCGGTCAGTTTCGTTGGGTATCCAGACTTTAGTTATTACGTTGAGCGTTCAGGCTCCGGTCATTTTCATTGATTATCCAGACTCCGGTTATTAAGTCGAGTGTCAGGCTCCGATCATTTTCGCTGAGTATCCAGACTCCAATTATTACGTTGAGAGTTCAGGATCCGATCAGTTTCGTTTAGTATCCAGACTCCAAATATTACGTTGAGCGTTCAGACTCCGGTCAGTTTCATTGGGTATCCAGACCCCTGTGATTACGTTGATCGTTCAGGCTCCGATCATTTTCGTTGACTATCCAAACTCGGCTTATTACGTTAAGCGTTCAGGCTCCGGTCAGTTTCGTTGAGTATCCAGATTCCGATTATTACGTTGAGCGTTCAGGCTCCGGTCAGTTTCGTTGGGTATCCAGACTCCAGTTTTTACGTTGAGCGTTCAGGCTCCGGTCAGTTTTGTTGAGTATCCAGATTCCGGTTATTACGTTGAGCGTTCAGGCTCCGGTCAGTTTCGTTGGGTATCCAGACTCCGGTTATTACGTTGAGCGTTCAGGCTCCGGTCAGTTTCGTTGGGCATCCAGACTCCGGTGATTACGTTGATCGTTCAGGCTCCGGTCATTTTCGTTGACTATCCAGACTCGGGTTATTACGTTGAGCGTTCAGGCTCCGGTCAGTTTCATTGGCTATTCAGACTCCGGTGATTACGTTGATCGTTCAGGCTCCGGTCATTTTTGTTGACTATCCAGACTCGGGTTATTATGTTGAGCGTTCAGGCTCTAGTCAGTTTCGTTGAGTATCCAGATTCCGGTTATTACATTGATCGTTCTTGCTCCGGTCAGATTCGTTGGGTATCCAGACTCCGGTTATTACGTTGAGCGTTCAGGCTCCGGTAAGTTTCGTTGGGTATCCAGACTCCGGTTATTACGTTGAGCGTTCAGGCTCCGGTCAGTTTCGTTGGGTATCCAGACTCTAGTTATTACGTTGAGCGTTCAGGCTCCGATCATTTTCATTGAGTATCCAGACTCCGGTTATAAAGTTGAGTGTCAGGCTCCGGTCATTTTCGTTGAGTATCCAGACTACAATTATTACGTTGAGCATTCAGGATCCGATCATTTTCGTTGAGTATCCATACTCCAAATATTACGTTGAGCGTTCAGGCTCCGGTCAGTTTCATTGGGTATCCAGACTCTGCTGATTACGTTCATCGTTCAGGCTCCGGTCATTTTCATTGACTATCCAGACTCGGGATATTACGTTAAGCGTTCAGGCTCTGGTCAGTTTCGTTGAGTATCCAGATTCCGATTATTACGTTGAGCGTTCAAGCTTCGGTCAGTTTCGTTGGGTATCCAGACTCCGGTTTTTACGTTGATCGTTCAGGCTCCGGTAAGTTTTGTTGAGTATCAAGATTCCGGTTATTACGTTGAGCGTTCAGGCTCCGGTCAGTTTCGTTGGGTATCCAGACTCCGGTTATTTCGTTGAGCGTTTAGGCTCCGGTCAGTTTCGTTGGGTATCCAGACTCTAGTTATTACGTTGAGCGTTCAGGCTCCGGTAATTTTCGTTTAGTATCCAGACTCCGGTTATTAAGTTGAGTGTCAGGCTCCGATCATTTTCGTTGAGTATCCAGACTTCGATTAATACATTGAGCGTTCAGGATCCGATCAGTTTCGTTGAGTATCCAAACTCCAAATATTACGTTGAGCGTTCAGGCTCCAGTCAGTTTCATTGGGTATTCAGACTCCGGTGATTACGTTGATCGATCAGGCTCCGGTCAGTTTTGTTGACTATCCAGACTCGGGTTATTACGTTACCGTTCAGGCTCCGGTCAGTTTCGTTGAGTATCCAGATTCTGATTATTACGTTGAGTGTTCAGGCTCCTGTCAGTTTCGTTCGGTATCCAGACTCCGGTTTTTAAGTTGAGCGTTCAAGCTCCGGTCATTTTTGTTGAGTATCCAGACTCCGGTTATTAAGTTGAGCGTCAGGCTCCGATCATTTTTGTTGAGTATCCAGACTCCGATTATTACGTTGAGCGTTCAGGCTCCGGTTATTTTCGTTGAGTATCCTGACTCCGGTTATTACGTTGAGGGCTCAGACTCCGGTCATTTTTGTTGAGTGTCTAGACTCCTGTCATTACGTTGAACGTTCAGGCTCCGATCATTTTCGTTGAATATCCATACTCCGGTCAATATGTTGAGCGATCAGGCTCCGGTAATTTTCTTTGAGTATCCAGACTCCGGTCATTACATTGAGCGTTCAGGATCCAATCATTTTCGTTTAGTATCATAACTCCATTGATTACGTTGAGCATTCAAGATCCGGTCAGTTTCGTTGAGTATCCAGACTCCAAATATTATGTTGAGCATTCAGGCTCCGGTCAGTTTCGTTGGGTATCCAGACTCCGGTGATTACGTTGATCGTTCAGGCTCCGGTCATTTTCGTTGACTATCCAGACTCGGGTTATTATGTTGAGCGTTCAGGCTCCGGTCAGTTTCGTTGAGTATCCAGATTCCGGTTATTACGTTGATCGTTCTTGCTCCGGTCAGATTCGTTGGGTATCCAGACTCCGGTTATTACGTTGAGCGTTCAGGCTCCGGTAAGTTTCGTTGGGTATCCAGACTCCGGTTATTACGTTGAGCGTTCAGGCTCCGGTCAGTTTCGTTGGGTATCCAGACTCTAGTTATTACGTTGAGCGTTCAGGCTTCGATCATTTTCATTGAGTATCCAGACTCCGGTTATAAAGTTGAGTGTCAGGCTCCGGTCATTTTCGTTGAGTATCCAGACTCCAATTATTACGTTGAGCGTTCAGGATCCGATCAGTTTCGTTGAGTATCCAGACTCCAAATATTACGTTGAGTGTTCAGGCTCCGGTCAGTTTCATTGGGTATCCAGACTCCGGTGATTACGTTGATCGTTCAGGCTCCGGTCATTTTCATTGACTATCCAGACTCGGGTTATTACGTTGAGCGTTCAGGCTCCAGTCAGTTTCGTTGAGTATCCAAATTCCGGTTATTACGTTGATCGTTCAGGCTCCGGTCAGATTCGTTGGGTATCCAGACTCCGGTTATTACGTTGAGCGTTCAGGCTGCGGTAAGTTTCGTTGGGTATCCAGACTCCAGTTATTACGTTGAGCGTTCAGGCTCCGGTCAGTTTCGTTTGGTATCCAAACTCTAGTTATTACGTTGAGCGTTCAGGCTCCGGTCATTTTCATTGAGTATCCAGACTCCGGTTATTAAGTTGAGTGTCAGGCTCCGATCATTTTCGTTGAGTATCCAGACTCCAATTATTACGTTGAGCATTCAGGATCCAATCATTTTCGTTGAGTATCCATACTCCAAATATTACGTTGAGCGTTCAGGCTCCGGTCAGTTTCATTGGGTATCCAGACTCCGGTGATTACGTTGATCGTTCAGGCTCCGGTCATTTTCATTGACTATCCAGACTCGGGTTATTACGTTAAGCGTTCAGGCTCCGGTCAAATTCGTTGAGTATCCAGATTCCGATTATTACGTTGAGCGTTCAAGCTCCGGTCAGTTTCGTTGGGTATCCAGACTCCGGTTTTTACGTTGATCGTTCAGGCTCCGGTCAGTTTTGTTGAGTATCAAGATTCCGGTTATTACGTTGAGCGTTCAGGCTCCGGTCAGTTTCGTTGGGTATCCAGACTCCAGTTATTTCGTTGAGCGTTCAGGCTCCGGTCAGTTTCGTTGGGTATCCAGACTCTAGTTATTACGTTGAGCGTTCAGGATCCGGTAATTTTCGTTTAGTATCCAAACTCCGGTTATTAAGTTGAGTGTTAGGCTCCGATCATTTTCGTTGAGTATCCAGACTTCGATTAATACGTTGAGCGTTCAGGATCCGATCAGTTTCGTTGAGTATCCAGACTCCAAATATTACGTTGAGCGTTCAGGCTCCAGTCAGTTTCATTGGGTATTCAGACTCCGGTGATTACGTTGATCGATCAGGCTCTGGTCAGTTTTGTTGACTATCCAGACTCGGGTTATTACGTTACCGTTCAGGCTCCGGTCAGTTTCGTTGAGTATCAAGATTCTGATTATTAAGTGGAGTGTTCAGGCTCCTGTCAGTTTCGTTCGGTATCCAGACTCTGGTTTTTACGTTGAGCGTTCAAGCTCTGGTCATTTTCGTTGAGTATCCAGACTCCGGTTATTAAGTTGAGCGTCAGGCTCCGATCATTTTCGTTGAGTATCCAGACTCCGATTATTACGTTGAGCGTTCAGGCTCTGGTTATTTTTGTTGAGTATCCTGACTCCGGTTATTACGTTGAGGGTTCAGACTCCGGTCATTTTCGTTGAGTATCTAGACTCCTGTCATTACGTTGAACGTTCAGGCTCCGATCATTTTCGTTGAATATCCATACTCCGGTCAATATGTTGAGCGATCAGGCTCCGGTAATTTTCGGTGAGTATCCAGACTCCGGTTATTACATTGAGCGTTCAGGATCCAGTCATTTTCGTTGAGTATCATAACTCCATTTATTACGTTGAGCGTTCAGGATCCGGTCAGTTTCGTTGAATATCCAGACTCCAAATATTACGTTGAGCGTTCAGGCTCCGGTCAGTTTCGTTCGGTATCCAGACTCCGGTGATTACGTTGATCGTTCAGGCTCCGGTCATTTTCGTTGACTATCCAGACTCGGGTTATTACGTTGAGCGTTCAGGCTCCGGTCAGTTTCGTTGAGTATCCAGATTCCGGTTATTACGTTGATCGTTCAGGCTCCGGTCAGATTCGTTGGGTATCCAGACTCCGGTTATTACGTTGAGCGTTCAGGCTCCGGTAAGTTTCGTTGGGTATCCAGACTCCGGTTATTACGTTGAGCGTTCAGGCTCCGGTCAGTTTCGTTGGGTATCCAGACTCTAGTTATTACGTTGAGCGTTCAGGCTCCGGTCATTTTCATTGAGTATCCAGACTCCGGTTATTAAGTTGAGTGTCAGGCTCCGATCCTTTTCGTTGAGTATCCAGACTCCAATTATTACGTTGAGCATTCAGGATCTGATCATTTTCGTTGAGTATCCATACTCCAAATATTACGTTGAGCGTTCAGGGTCCGGTCAGTTTCATTGGGTATCCAGACTCCGGTGATTACGTTGATCGTTCAGGCTCCGGTCATTTTCATTGACTATCCAGACTCAGGTTATTACGTTAAGCGTTCAGGCTCCGGTCAAATTCGTTGAGTATCCAAATTCCGATTATTACGTTGAGCGTTTAAGCTCCGGTCAGTTTCGTTGGGTATCCAGACTCCGGTTTTTACGTTGATCGTTCAGGCTCCGGTCAGTTTTGTTGAGTATCAAGATTCCGGTTATTACGTTGAGCATTCAGGCTCCGCTCAGTTTCGTTGGGTATCCAGACTCCGGTTATTTCGTTGAGCGTTCAGGCTCCGGTCAGTTTCGTTGGGTATCCAGACTCTAGTTATTACGTTGAGCGTTCAGGCTCCGGTCATTTTCGTTTAGTATCCAGACTCCGGTTATTAAGTTGAGTGTCAGGCTCCGATCATTTTTGTTGAGTATCCAGACTTCGATTAATACGTTGAGCGTTCAGGATCCGATCAGTTTCATTGAGTATCCAGACTATAAATATTACGTTGAGCGTTCAGGCTCCAGTCAGTTTCATTGGGTATTCAGACTCCGGTGATTACGTTGATCGATCAGGCTCCGGTCAGTTTTGTTGACTATCTAGACTCGGGTTATTACGTTACCGTTCAGGCTCCGGTCAGTTTCGTTGAGTATCCAGATTCTGATTATTACGTTGAGTGGTCAGGCTCCTGTCAGTTTCGTTCGGTATCCAGACTCCAGTTTTTACGTTGAGCGTTCAAGCTCTGGTCATTTTCGTTGAGTATCCAGACTCCGGTTATTAAGTTGAGCGTCAGGCTCCGATCATTTTCGTTGAGTATCCAGACTCCGATTATTACGTTGAGCGTTCAGGCTCTGGTTATTTTCGTTGAGTATCCTGACTCCGGTTATTACGTTGAGGGTTCAGACTCCGGTCATTTTCGTTGAGTATCTAGACTCCTGTCATTACGTTGAACGTTCAGGCTCCGATCATTTTCGTTGAATATCCATACTCCGATCAATATGTTGAGCGATCAGGCTCCGGTAATTTTCGGTGAGTATCCAGACTCCGGTCATTACATTGAGCGTTCAGGATCCAGTCATTTTCGTTGAGTATCATAACTCCATTTATTACGTTGAGCGTTCAGGATCCGGTCAGTTTCGTTGAATATCCAGACTCCAAATATTACGTTGAGCGTTCAGGCTCCGGTCAGTTTCGTTCGGTATCCAGACTCCGGTGATTACGTTGATCGTTCAGGCTCCGGTCATTTTCGTTGACTATCCAGACTCGGGTTATTACGTTGAGCGTTCAGGCTCCGGTCAGTTTCGTTGAGTATCCAGATTCCGGTTATTACGTTGATCGTTCAGGCTCCGGTCAGATTCGTTGGGTATCCATACTCCGGTTATTACGTTGAACGTTCAGGCTCCGGTAAGTTTCGTTGGGTATCCAGACTCCGGTTATTACGTTGAGCGTTCAGGCTCCGGTCAGTTTCGTTGGGTATCCAGACTCTAGTTATTACGTTGAGCGTTCAGGCTCCGGTCATTTTCATTGAGTATCCAGACTCCGGTTATTAAATTGATTGTCAGGCTCCGATCATTTTCGTTGAGTATCCAGACTCCAATTATTACGTTGAGCATTCAGGATCTGATCATTTTCGTTGAGTATCCATACTCCAAATATTACGTTGAGCGTTCAGGCTCCGGTGAGTTTCATTGGGTATCCAGACTCCGGTGATTACGTTGATCGTTCAGGCTCCCGTCATTTTCATTGACTATCCAGACTCGGGTTATTACGTTAAGCGTTCAGGCTCCGGTCAAATTCGTTGAGTATCCAGATTCCGATTATTACGTTGAGCGTTCAAGCTCCGGTCAGTTTCGTTGGGTATCCAGACTCCGGTTTTTACGTTGATCGTTCAGGCTCCGGTCAGTTTTGTTGAGTATCAAGATTCCGGTTATTACGTTGAGCGTTCAGGCTCCGGTCAGTTTCGTTGGGTATCCAGACTCCGGTTATTTCGTTGAGCGTTCAGGCTCCGGTCAGTTTCGTTGGGTATCCAGACTCTAGTTATTACGTTAAGCGTTCAGGCTCCGGTCATTTTCGTTTAGTATCCAGACTCCGATTATTAAGTTGAGTGTCAGGCTCCGATCATTTTCGTTGAGTATCCAGACTTCGATTAATACGTTGAGCGTTCAGGATCCGATCAGTTTCATTGAGTATCCAGACTATAAATATTACGTTGAGCGTTCAGGCTCCAGTCAGTTTCATTGGGTATTCAGACTCCGGTGATTACGTTGATCGATCAGGCTCCGGACAGTTTTGTTGACTATCTAGACTCGGGTTATTACGTTACCGTTCAGGCTCCGGTCAGTTTCGTTGAGTATCCAGATTCTGATTATTACGTTGAGTGTTCAGGCTCCTGTCAGTTTCGTTCGGTATCCAGACTCCGGTTTTTACGTTGAGCGTTCAAGCTCTGGTCATTTTCGTTGAGTATCCAGACTCCGGTTATTAAGTTGAGCGTCAGGCTTCGATCATTTTCGTTGAGTATCCAGACTCCGATTATTACGTTGAGCGTTCAGGCTCTGGTTATTTTCGTTGAGTATCCTGACTCCGGTTATTACGTTGAGGGTTCAGACTCCGGTCATTTTCGTTGAGTATCTAGACTCCTGTCATTACGTTGAATGTTCAGGCTCCGATCATTTTCGTTGAATATCAATACTCCGGTCAATATGTTGAGCGATCAGGATCCGGTAATTTTCGGTGAGTATCCAGACTCCGGTCATTACATTGAGCGTTCAGGATCCAGTCATTTTCGTTGAGTATCATAACTCCATTTATTACGTTGAGCGTTCAGGATCCGGTCAGTTTCGTTGAATATCCAGACTCCAAATATTACGTTGAGCGTTCAGGCTCCGGTCAGTTTCGTTCGGTATCCAGACTCCGGTGATTACGTTGATTGTTCAGGCTCCGGTCATTTTCGTTGACTATCCAGACTCGGGTTATTACGTTGAGCGTTCAGGCTCCGGTCAGTTTCGTTGAGTATCCAGATTCCGGTTATTACGTTGATCGTTCAGCCTCCGGTCAGATTCGTTGGGTATCCAGACTCCGGTTATTACGTTGAACGTTCAGGCTCCGGTAAGTTTCGTTGGGTATCCAGACTCCGGTTATTACGTTGAGCGTTCAGGCTCCGGTCAGTTTCGTTGGGTATCCAGACTCTAGTTATTACGTTGAGCGTTCAGGCTCCGGTCATTTTCATTGAGTATCCAGACTCCGGTTATTAAGTTGAGTTTCAGGCTCCAATCATTTTCGTTGAGTATCCAGACTCCAATTATTACGTTGAGCGTTCAGGATCCGATCAGTTTCGTTGAGTATCCAGACTCCAAATATTACGTTGAGCGTTCAGGCTTCGGTCAGTTTCATTGGGTATCCAGACTCCGGTGATTACGTTGATCGTTCAGGCTCCGGTTATTTTCGTTGACTATCCAGACTCGGGTTATTACGTTAAGCGTTCAGGCTCCGGTCAGTTTCGTTGAGTATCCAGATTCCGATTATTACGTTGAGCGTTCAGGCTCTGGTCAGTTTCGTTGGGTATCCAGACTCCGGTTTTTACGTTGAGCGTTTAGGCTCCGGTCAGTTTTGTTGAGTATCCAGATTCCGGTTATTACTTTGAGCGTTCAGGCTCCGGTCAGTTTCGTTGGGTATCCAGACTCCGGTTATTACGTTGAGCGTTCAGGCTCCGGTCATTTTCGTTTAGTATCCAGACTCCGATTATTAAGTTGAGTGTCAGGCTCCGATCATTTTCGTTGAGTATCCAGACTTCGATTAATACGTTGAGCGTTCAGGATCCGATCAGTTTCATTGAGTATCCAGACTATAAATATTACGTTGAGCGTTCAGGCTCCAGTCAGTTTCATTGGGTATTCAGACTCCGGTGATTACGTTGATCGATCATGCTCCGGACAGTTTTGTTGACTATCTAGACTCGGGTTATTACGTTACCGTTCAGGCTCCGGTCAGTTTCGTTGAGTATCCAGATTCTGATTATTACGTTGAGTGTTCAGGCTCCTGTCAGTTTCGTTCGGTATCCAGACTCCGGTTTTTACGTTGAGCGTTCAAGCTCTGGTCATTTTCGTTGAGTATCCAGACTCCGGTTATTAAGTTGAGCGTCAGGCTTCGATCATTTTCGTTGAGTATCCAGACTCCGATTATTACGTTGAGCGTTCAGGCTCTGGTTATTTTCGTTGAGTATCCTGACTCCGGTTATTACGTTAAGGGTTCAGACTCCGGTCATTTTCGTTGAGTATCTAGACTCCTGTCATTACGTTGAATGTTCAGGCTCCGATCATTTTCGTTGAATATCAATACTCCGGTCAATATGTTGAGCGATCAGGATCCGGTAATTTTCGGTGAGTATCCAGACTCCGGTCATTACATTGAGCGTTCAGGATCCAGTCATTTTCGTTGAGTATCATAACTCCATTTATTACGTTGAGCGTTCAGGATCCGGTCAGTTTCGTTGAATATCCAGACTCCAAATATTACGTTGAGCGTTCAGGCTCCGGTCAGTTTCGTTCGGTATCCAGACTCCGGTGATTACGTTGATTGTTCAGGCTCCGGTCATTTTCGTTGACTATCCAGACTCGGGTTATTACGTTGAGCGTTCAGGCTCCGGTCAGTTTCGTTGAGTATCCAGATTCCGGTTATTACGTTGATCGTTCAGCCTCCGGTCAGATTCGTTGGGTATCCAGACTCCGGTTATTACGTTGAACGTTCAGGCTCCGGTAAGTTTCGTTGGGTATCCAGACTCCGGTTATTACGTTGAGCGTTCAGGCTCCGGTCAGTTTCGTTGGGTATCCAGACTCTTGTTATTACGTTGAGCGTTCAGGCTCCGGTCATTTTCATTGAGTATCCAGACTCCGGTTATTAAGTTGAGTGTCAGGCTCCAATCATTTTCGTTGAGTATCCAGACTCCAATTATTACGTTGAGCGTTCAGGATCCGATGAGTTTCGTTGAGTATCCAGACTCCAAATATTACGTTGAGCGTTCAGGCTTCGGTCAGTTTCATTGGGTATCCAGACTCCGGTGATTACGTTGATCGTTCAGGCTCCGGTTATTTTCGTTGACTATCCAGACTCGGGTTATTACGTTAAGCGTTCAGGCTCCGGTCAGTTTCGTTGAGTATCCAGATTCCGATTATTACGTTGAGCGTTCAGGCTCTGGTCAGTTTCGTTGGGTATCCAGACTCCGGTTTTTACGTTGAGCGTTTAGGCTCCGGTCAGTTTTGTTGAGTATCCAGATTCCGGTTATTACTTTGAGCGTTCAGGCTCCGGTCAGTTTCGTTGGGTATCCAGACTCCGGTTATTACGTTGAGCGTTCAGGCTCCGGTCATTTTCGTTTAGTATCCAGACTCCGGTTATTATGTTGAGTGTCAGGCTCCGATCATTTTTGTTGAGTATCCAGACTTCGATTATTACGTTGAGCGTTCAGGATCCGATCAGTTTCGTTGAGTATCCAGACTCCAAATATTACGTTGAGCGTTCAGGCTTCGGTCAGTTTCATTGGGTATCCAGACTCCGGTGATTACGTTGATCGTTCAGGCTCCGGTTATTTTCGTTGACTATCCAGACTCGGGTTATTACGTTAAGCGTTCAGGCTCCGGTCAGTTTCGTTGAGTATCCAGATTCCGATTATTACGTTGGGCGTTCAGGCTCTGGTCAGTTTTGTTGGGTATCCAGACTCCGGTTTTTACGTTGAGCATTTAGGCTCCGGTCAGTTTTGTTGAGTATCCAGATTCCGGTTATTACTTTGAGCGTTCAGGCTCCGGTCAGTTTCGTTGGGTATCCAGGCTCCGGTTATTACGTTGAGCATTCAGGCTCCGGTCATTTTCGTTTAGTATCCAGACTCCGGTTATTATGTTGAGTGTCAGGCTCCGATCATTTTTGTTGAGTATCCAGACTTCGATTATTACGTTGAGCGTTTAGGATCCGATCAGTTTCGTTGAGTATCCAGACTCCAAATATTACATTGAGCGTTCAGGCTCCGGTCAGTTTCATTGGGTATCCAGACTCCGGTGATTACGTTGATCGTTCAGGCTCCGGTCATTTTCGTTGACTATCTAGACTCGGGTTATTACGTTAATCGTTCAGGCTCCGGTCAGTTTGATTGAGTATCCAGATTCCGATTATTACGTTGAGCATTCAGGCTCCGGTCAGTTTCGTTTGGTATCCAGACTCCGGTTTTTACGTTGAGCGTTCAGGCTCCGGTCATTTTCGTTGAGTAACCAGACTCCGGTTATTAAGTTGAGCGTCAGGCTCCGATCATTTTCGTTGAGTATCCAGACTCCGATTATTAGGTTGAGCATTCAGGCTCCGGTTATTTTTGTTGAGTATCCTGACTCCAGTTATTACGTTGAGGGTTCAGACTCCGGTCATTTTCGTTGAGTATCTAGAGTCCTGTCATTACGTTGCATGTTCAGCCTCCGATCATTTTCGTTGAATATCCATACTCCGGTCAATATGTTGAGCGATCAGGCTCCGGTAATTTTCGTTGAGTATCCAGATTCCGGTCATTACATTGAGCGTTCAGGATCCAGTCATTTTCGTTGAGTATCATAACTCCATTTATTACGTTGAGCGTTCAGGATCAGGTCAGTTTCGTTGAGTATCCAGACTCCAAATATTACGTTGAGCGTTCAGGCTCCGGTCAGTTTCATTGGGTATCCAGACTCCGGTGATTACGTTGATCGTTCAGGCTCCGGTCATTTTCGTTGACTATCCAGACTCGGGTTATTACGTTGAGCGTTCAGGCTCCGATCAGTTTCGTTGAGTATCCAGATTCCGGTTATTACGTTGATCGTTCAGGCTCCGGTCAGATTCGTTGGGTATCCAGACTCCGGTTATTACGTTGAACGTTCAAGCTCCGGTAAGTTTCGTTGGGTATCCAGACTCCGGTTATTACGTTGAGCGTTCAGGCTCCGGTCAGTTTCGTTGGGTATCCAGACTCTAGTTATTACGTTGAGCGTTCAGGCTCCGGTCATTTTCATTGAGTATCCAGACTCCGGTTATTAAGTTGAGTGTCAGGCTCCAATCATTTTCGTTGAGTATCCAAACTCCAATTATTACGTTGAGCGTTCAGGATCCGATCAGTTTCGTTGAGTATCCAGACTCCAAATATTACGTTGAGCGTTCAGGATTCGGTCAGTTTCATTGGGTATCCAGACTCCGGTGATTACGTTGATCGTTCAGGCTCCGGTTATTTTCGTTGACTATCCAGACTCGGGTTATTACGTTAAGCGTTCAGGCTCCGGTCAGTTTCGTTGAGTATCCAGATTCCGATTATTACGTTGAGCGTTCAGGCTCTGGTCAGTTTCGTTGGGTATCCAGACTCCGGTTTTTACGTTGAGCGTTTAGGCTCCGGTCAGTTTTGTTGAGTATCCAGATTCCGGTTATTACTTTGAGCGTTCAGGCTCCGGTCAGTTTCGTTGGGTATCCAGACTCCGGTTATTACATTGAGCGTTCAGGCTCCGGTCATTTTCGTTTAGTATCCAGACTCCGGTTATTATGTTGAGTGTCAAGCTCCGATCATTTTTGTTGAGTATCCAGACTTCGATTATTACGTTGAGCGTTCAGGATCCGATCAGTTTCGTTGAGTATCCAGACTCCAAATATTACGTTGAGCGTTCAGGCTTCGGTCAGTTTCATTGGGTATCCAGACTCCGGTGATTACGTTGATCGTTCAGGCTCCGGTTATTTTCGTTGACTATCCAGACTCGGGTTATTACGTTAAGCGTTCAGGCTCCGGTCAGTTTCGTTGAGTATCCAGATTCCGATTATTACGTTGGGCGTTCAGGCTCTGGTCAGTTTCGTTGGGTATCCAGACTCCGGTTTTTACGTTGAGCGTTTAGGCTCCGGTCAGTTTTGTTGAGTATCCAGATTCCGGTTATTACTTTGAGCGTTCAGGCTCCGGTCAGTTTCGTTGGGTATCCAGACTCCGGTTATTACGTTGAGCGTTCAGGCTCCGGTCATTTTCGTTTAGTATCCAGACTCCGGTTATTATGTTGAGTGTCAGGCTCCGATCATTTTTGTTGAGTATCCAGACTTCGATTATTACGTTGAGCGTTCAGGATCCGATCAGTTTCGTTGAGTATCCAGACTCCAAATATTACATTGAGCGTTCAGGCTCCGGTCAGTTTCATTGGGTATCCAGACTCCGGTGATTACGTTGATCGTTCAGGCTCCGGTCATTTTCGTTGACTATCTAGACTCGGGTTATTACGTTAAGCGTTCAGGCTCCGGTCAGTTTGATTGAGTATCCAGATTCCGATTTTTACGTTGAGCATTCAGGCTCCGGTCAGTTTCATTTGGTATCCAGACTCCGGTTTTTACGTTGAGCGTTCAGGCTCCGGTCATTTCCGTTGAGTAACCAGACTCCGGTTATTAAGTTGAGCGTCAGGCTCCGATCATTTTCGTTGAGTATCCAGACTCCGATTATTAGGTTGAGCGTTCAGGCTCCGGTTATTTTCGTTGAGTATCCTGACTCCAGTTATTACGTTGAGGGTTCAGACTCCGGTCATTTTCGTTGAGTATCTAGAGTCCTGTCATTACGTTGCATGTTCAGCCTCCGATCATTTTCGTTGAATATCCATACTCCGGTCAATATGTTGAGCGATCAGGCTCCGGTAATTTCCGTTGAGTATCCAGATTCCGGTCATTACATTGAGCGTTCAGGATCCAGTCATTTTCGTTGAGTATCATAACTCCATTTATTACGTTGAGCGTTCAGGATCAGGTCAGTTTCGTTGAGTATCCAGACTCCAAATATTACGTTGAGCGTTCAGGCTCCGGTCAGTTTCATTGGGTATCCAGACTCCGGTGATTACGTTGATCGTTCAGGCTCCGGTCATTTTCGTTGACTATCCAGACTCGGGTTATTACGTTAAGCATTCAGGCTCCGGTCAGTTTCATTGAGTATCCAGATTCCGATTATTACGTTGAGCGTTCAGGCTCCGGTCAGTTTCGTTGGGTATCCAGACTCCGGTTTTTACGTTGAGCGCTTAGGCTCCGGTCAGTTTTGTTGAGTATCCAGATTCCGGTTATTATGTTGAGCGTTCAGGCTCCGGTCAGTTCCATTGGGTATCCAGACTCCGGTGATTACGTTGATCGTTCAGGCTCCGGTCATTTTCGTTGACTATCCAGACTCGGGTTATTACGTTTAGCGTTCAGGCTCCGGTCAGTTTCGTTGAGTATCCAGATTCCGGTTATTACGTTGAGCATTCAGGATCCGGTCATTTTCGTTGAGTATCCAGACTCCAAATATTACGTTGAGCGTTCAGGCTCCGGTTAGTTTCATTGGGTATCCAGACTCCGGTGATTACGTTGATCGTTCAGGCTCCGGTCATTTTCGTTGACTATCCAGACTCGGGTTATTACGTTAAGCGTTCAGGCTCCAGTCAGTTTCGTTGAGTATCCAGATTCCGATTATTACGTTGAGCGTTCAAGCTCCGGTCAGTTTCGTTGGGTATCCAGACTCCGGTTTTTACGTTGGGTGTTCAGGCTCCGGTAAGTTTCGTTGGGTATCCAGACTCCGGTTATTACGTTGAGCGTTCAGGCTCCGGTCAGTTTCGTTGGGTATCCAGACTCTAGTTATTAAGTTGAGCATTCAGGCTCCGGTCATTTTCGTTTAGTATCCAGACTCCGGTTATTAAGTTGAGTGTCAGGCTCCGATCATTTTCGTTGAGTATCCAGACTTCGATTATTTCGTTGAGCGTTCGGGATCCGATCAGTTTCGTTGAGTATCCAGACTCCAAATATTACGTTGAGCGTTCAGGCTCCGGTCAGTTTCATTGGGTATCCAGACTCCGGTGATTATGTTGATCGTTCAGGCTCCGGTCATTTTCGTTGACTATCTAGACTCGGGTTATTACGTTAAGCGTTCAGGCTCCGGTCAGTTTCATTGAGTATCCAGATTCCGATTATTACGTTGAGCATTCAGGCTCCGGTCAGTTTCGTTCGGTATCCAGACTCCGGTTTTTACGTTGAGCGTTAGGCTCCGGTCATTTTCGTTGAGTATCCAGACTCCGGTTATTAAGTTGAGCGTCAGGCTCCGATCATTTTCGTTGAGTATCCAGACTCCGATTATTACGTTGAGCGTTCAGGCTTCGGTTATTTTCGTTGAGTATCCTGACTCCAGTTATTACGTTGAGGGTTCAGACTCTGGTCATTTTCGTTGAGTATCTAGACTCCTGTCATTACGTTGAACGTTCAGGCTCCGATCATTTTCGTTGAATATCCATACTCCGGTCAATATGTTGAGCGATCAGGCTCCGGTAATTTTCGTTGAGTATCCAGATTCCGGTCATTACATTGAGCGTTCAGGATCCAGTCATTTTCGTTGAGTATCATAACTCCATTTATTACGTTGAGCGTTCAGGATCCGATCAGTTTCGTTGAGTATCCAGACTCCAAATATTACGTTGAGTGTTCAGGCTCCGGTCAGTTTCATTGGGTATCCAGACTCCAGTGATTACGTTGATCGTTCAGGCTCCGGTCATTTTCGTTGACTATCCAGACTCGGGTTATTACTTTATGCGTTCAGGCTCCGGTCAGTTTCGTTGAGTATCCAGATTTCGATTATTACGTTGAGCGTTCAGGCTCCGGTCAGTTTCGTTGGGTATCCAGACTCCGGTTTTTACATTGAGCGTTTAGGCTCCGGTCAGTTTTGTTGAGTATCCAGATTCCGTTTATTATGTTGAGCGTTCAGGCTCCGGTCAGTTTCGTTGGGTATCCAGACTTCGATTATTACGTTGAGCGTTCAGGCTCCGGTCAGTTTCGTTGGGTATCAAGACTCCGGTGATTACGTTGATCGTTCAGGCTCCGGTCATTTTCGTTAACTATCCAGACTCGGGTTATTACGTTGAGCGTTCAGGCTCCGGTCAGTTTCGTTGAGTATCCAGATTCCGGTTATTACGTTGATCGTTCAGGCTCCGGTCAGATTTGTTGGGTATCCAGACTCCGATTATTACGTTGAGCGTTCAGGCTCCGGTAAGTTTCGTTGAGTATCCAGACTCCGGTTATTACGTTGAGCGTTCAGGCTCCGGTCAATTTCGTTGGGTATCCAGACTCTAGTTATTACGTTGAGCGTTCAGGCTCCGGTCATTTTCTTTGAGTAACCAGACTCCGGTTATTAAGTTGAGTGTCAGGCTCCGATCATTTTCGTTGAGTATCCAGACTCCAATTATTACGTTGAGCATTCAGGATCCGATCATTTTCGTTGAGTATCCAGATTCCAAATATTATGTTGAGCGTTCAGGCTCCGGTCAGTTTCATTGGGTATCCAGACTCCGGTGATTACGTTGATCGTTCAGGCTCCGGTCATTTTCGTTGACTATCCAGACTCGGGTTATTACGTTTAGCGTTCAGGCTCCTGTCAGTTTCGTTGAGTATCCAGATTCCGGTTATTACGTTGAGCATTCAGGATCCGGTCATTTTCGTTGAGTATCCAGACTCCAAATATTACGTTGAGCGTTCAGGCTCCGGTTAGTTTCATTGGGTATCCAGACTCCGGTGATTACGTTGATCGTTCAGGCTCCGGTCATTTTCGTTGACTATCCAGACTCGGGTTATTACGTTAAGCGTTCAGGCTCCAGTCAGTTTCGTTGAGTATCCAGATTCCGATTATTACGTTGAGCGTTCAAGCTCCGGTCAGTTTCGTTGGGTATCCAGACTCCGGTTTTTACGTTGGGTGTTCAGGCTCCGGTAAGTTTCTTTGGGTATCCAGACTCCGGTTATTACGTTGAGCGTTCAGGCTCCGGTCAGTTTCGTTGGGTATCCAGACTCTAGTTATTAAGTTGAGCATTCAGGCTCCGGTCATTTTCGTTTAGTATCCAGACTCCGGTTATTAAGTTGAGTGTCAGGCTCCGATCATTTTCGTTGAGTATCCAGACTTCGATTATTTCGTTGAGCGTTCGGGATCCGATCAGTTTCGTTGAGTATCCAGACTCCAAATATTACTTTGAGCGTTCAGGCTCCGGTCAGTTTCATTGGGTATCCAGACTCCGGTGATTACGTTGATCGTTCAGGCTCCGGTCATTTTCGTTGACTATCTAGACTCGGGTTATTACGTTAAGCGTTCAGGCTCCGGTCAGTTTCATTGAGTATCCAGATTCCGATTATTACGTTGAGCATTCAGGCTCCGGTCAGTTTCGTTCCGTATCCAGACTCCGGTTTTTACGTTGAGCGTTCAGGCTCCGGTCATTTTCGTTGAGTATCCAGACTCCGGTTATTAAGTTGAGCGTCAGGCTCCGATCATTTTCGTTGAGTATCCAGACTCCGATTATTACGTTGAGCGTTCAGGCTTCGGTTATTTTCGTTGAGTATCCTGACTCCAGTTATTACGTTGAGGGTTCAGACTCTGGTCATTTTCGTTGAGTATCTAGACTCCTGTCATTACGTTGAACGTTCAGGCTCCGATCATTTTCGTTGAATATCCATACTCCGGTCAATATGTTGAGCGATCAGGCTCCGGTAATTTTCGTTGAGTATCCAGATTCCGGTCATTACATTGAGCGTTCAGGATCCAGTCATTTTCGTTGAGTATCATAACTCCATTTATTACGTTGAGCGTTCAGGATCCGATCAGTTTCGTTGAGTATCCAGACTCCAAATATTACGTTGAGTGTTCAGGCTCCGGTCAGTTTCATTGGGTATCCAGACTCCAGTGATTACGTTGATCGTTCAGGCTCCGGTCATTTTCGTTGACTATCCAGACTCGGGTTATTACTTTATGCGTTCAGGCTCCGGTCAGTTTCGTTGAGTATCCAGATTTCGATTATTACGTTGAGCGTTCAGGCTCCGGTCAGTTTCGTTGGGTATCCAGACTCCGGTTTTTACATTGAGCGTTTAGGCTCCGGTCAGTTTTGTTGAGTATCCAGATTCCGTTTATTATGTTGAGCGTTCAGGCTCCGGTCAGTTTCGTTGGGTATCCAGACTTCGATTATTACGTTGAGCGTTCAGGCTCCGGTCAGTTTCGTTGGGTATCCAGACTCCGGTGATTACATTGATCGTTCAGGCTCCGGTCATTTTCGTTAACCATCCAGACTCGGGTTATTACGTT
This sequence comes from Lathyrus sativus, assembly GCA_963859935.3. Classification (NCBI taxonomy): domain Eukaryota; kingdom Viridiplantae; phylum Streptophyta; class Magnoliopsida; order Fabales; family Fabaceae; genus Lathyrus; species Lathyrus sativus. The sequence continues at coordinate 271,280,804 of OZ012736.1, forward strand.
GAGCGTTCAGGCTCCGGTCAGTTTCGTTGAGTATCCAGATTCCGGTTATTACGTTGATCGTTCAGACTCCGGTCAGATTTGTTGGGTATCCAGACTCCGATTATTACGTTGAGCGTTCAGGCTCCGGTAAGTTTCGTTGAGTATCCAGACTCCGGTTATTACATTGAGCGTTCAGGCTCCGGTCAATTTCGTTGGGTATCCAGACTCTAGTTATTACGTTGAGCGTTCAGGCTCCGGTCATTTTCTTTGAGTAACCAGACTCCGGTTATTAAGTTGAGTGTCAGGCTCCGATCATTTTCGTTGAGTATCCAGACTCCAATTATTACGTTGAGCATTCAGGATCCGATCATTTTCGTTGAGTATCCAGATTCCAAATATTATGTTGAGCGTTCAGGCTCCGGTCAGTTTCATTGGGTATCCAGACTCCGGTGATTACGTTGATCGTTCAGGCTCCGGTCATTTTCGTTGACTATCCAGACTCGGGTTATTACGTTAAGCGTTCAGGCTCCGGTCAGTTTCGTTGAGTATCCATTTTCCGATTATTACGTTGAGCGTTCAAGCTCCGGTCAGTTTCGTTGGGTATCCAGACTCCGGTTTTTACGTTGAGTGTTCAGCCTCCGGTAAGTTTCGTTGGGTATCCAGACTCCGGTTATTACGTTGAGCGTTCAGGCTCCGGTCAGTTTCGTTGGGTATCCAGACTCTAGTTATTACATTGAGCGTTCAGGCTACGGTCATTTTCGTTTAGTATCTAGACTCCGGTTATTAAGTTGAGTGTCAGGCTCCGATCATTTTCGTTGAGTATCCAGACTTCGATTATTACGTTGAGCGTTCAGGATCCGATCAATTTTGTTGAGTATCCAGACTCCAAATATTACGTTGAGCATTCAGGCTCCGGTTAGTTTCATTGGGTATCCAGACTCCGGTGATTACGTTGATCGTTCAGGCTCCGGTCATTTTCGTTGACTATCCAGACTCGGGTTATTACATTAAGCGTTCAGGCTCCGGTCAGTTTCATTGAGTAGCCAGATTCTGATTATTACGTTGAGCATTCAGGCTCCGGTCAGTTTCGTTCGGTGTCCAGACTCCGGTTTTTACGTTGAGCGTTCAGGCTCCGGTCATTTTCGTTGAGTATTCAGACTCCGGTTATTGAGTTGAGCGTCAGGCTCCGATCATTTTCGTTGAGTATCCAGACTCCGATTATTACGTTGAGCGTTCAGGCTCCGGTTATTTTCGTTGAGTAACCTGACTCCAGTTATTACGTTGAGGGTTCAGACTCCGGTCATTTTCGTTGAGTATCTAAACTCCTGTCATTACGTTGAACGTTCAGGCTCCAATCATTTTCGTTGAATATCCATACTCCGGTCAATATGTTGAGCGATCAGGCTCCGGTAATTTTCGTTGAGTATCCAGATTCTGGTCATTACATTGAGCGTTCAGGATCCAGTCATTTTCGTTGAGTATCATAACTCCATTTATTACGTTGAGCGTTCAGGATACGGTCAGTTTTGTTGAGGATCCAGACTCCAAATATTTCGTTGAGCGTTCAGGCTCCGGTCAGTTTCTTTGGGTATCCAGACTCTGGTGATTACGTTGATCGTTCAGGCTCCGGTCATTTTCGTTGACTATTCAGACTCGGGTTATTACGTTGAGCGTTCAGGCTCCGGTCAGTTTCGTTGAGTATCCAGATTCCGGTTATTACGTTGAGCGTTCAGGCTCTGGTCAGTTTCGTTGGGTATTCAGACTCCGGTTATTACGTTGAGCGTTCAGGCTCCGGTAAGTTTCGTTGGGTATCCAGACTCCGGTTATTACGTTAAGCGTTCAGGCTCCGGTCAATTTCGTTGGGTATCCAGACTCCGGTTATTACGTTGAGCGTTCATGCTCCGGTAAGTTTCGTTGGGTATCCAAACTCCGGTTATTACGTTGAGTGTTCAGGCTCCGGTCAGTTTCTTTGGGTATCCAGACTCTAGTTATTACATTGAGCGTTCAGGCTCCGGTCATTTTCGTTTAGTAACCAGACTCCGGTTATTAAGTTGAGTGTTAGGCTCGGATCATTTTCGTTGAGTATTCAGACTCCAATTATTACGTTGAGCGTTCAGGATCCGATCAGTTTCGTTGAGTATCCAGACTCCAAATATTACGTTGAGCATTCAGGCTCCAGTCAGTTTCATTGGGTATCCAGACTCCGGTGATTACGTTGATCGTTCAGGTTCTGGTCATTTTCGTTGACTATCCAGACTCGGGTTATTACGTTAAGCGTTCAGGCTCCGGTTAGTTTCGTTGAGTATCCAGATTCCGATTATTACGTTGAGCGTTCAAGCTCTGGTCAGTTTCGTTGGGTATCCAGATTCCGATTATTACGTTGAGTGTTCAGGCTCCGGTCAGTTTTGTTGAGTATCCAGATTCCGGTTATTACATTGAGCGTTCAGGCTCCGGTCAGTTTCGTTGGGTATCCAGACTCCGGTTATTACGTTGAGCGTTCAGGCTCCGGTAAGTTTCGTTGGGTATCCAGACTCCGGTTATTACGTTGAGCGTTCAGGCTCCGGTAAGTTTCGTTGGGTATCCAGACTCCGGTTATTAAGTTGAGTGTCAGGCTCCGATCATTTTCGTTGAGTATCCATACTTCGATTATTACGTTGAGCATTCAGGATCCGATCAGTTTCGTTGAGTATCCAGACTCCAAATATTACGTTGAGCGTTCAGGCTCCGGTCAGTTTCATTGGGTATCCAGACTCCGGTGATTACGTTGATCGTTCAGGCTACGGTCATTTTCGTTGACTATCCAGACTCGGGTTATTACGTTAAGCGTTCAGGCTCCGGTCAGTTTCATCGAGTATCCAGATTCCGATTATTACGTTGAGCGTTCAGGCTCCGGTTAGTTTCGTTCGGTATCCAGACTCCGGTTTTTACGTTGAGCGTTCAGGCTCCGGTAATTTTCGTTGAGTATCCAGACTCCGGTTATTAAGTTGAGCGTCAGGCTCCGATCATTTTCGTTGAGTATCCAGACTCCGATTATTACGTTGAGCGTTCAGGCTCCGGTTATTTTCGTTGAGTATCCTGACTCCAGTTATTACGTTGAGGGTTCAGACTCCGGTCATTTTCGTTGAGTATCTAGACTCCTGTCATTAGGTTGACATTCAGGCTCCGATCATTTTCGTTGAATATCCATACTCCGGTCAATATGTTGAGCGATCAGGCTCCGGTGATTTTCGTTGAGTATCCAGACTCCGGCCATTACATTGAGCATTCAGGATCCAGTCATTTTCGTTGAGTATCATAACTCCATTTATTACGTTGAGCGTTCAGGATCCGGTCAGTTTCGTTGAGGATCCAAACTCCAAATATTACGTTGAGCGTTCAGGCTCCGGTCAGTTTCTTTGGGTATCTAGACTCCGGTGATTACGTTGAACGTTTAGGCTCTGGCAATTTTCGTTGACTATCCAGACTCGGGTTATTACGTTGAGCGTTCATGCTCCGGTCAGTTTCGTTGAGTATCCAGATTCCGGTTATTACGTTGAGCGTTCAGGCTCCGGTCAGTTTCGTTGGGTATCCAGACTCCGGTTATTACGTTGAGCGTTCAGGCTCCGGTAAGTTTCGTTGGGTATCCAAACTCCGATTATTACGTTAAGCGTTTAGGCTCCGGTCAGTTTCGTTGGGTATCCAGACTCCGGTTATTACGTTGAGCGTTCATGCTCCGGTAAGTTTCGTTGGGTATCCAGACTCCGGTTATTACGTTGAGTGTTCAGGCTCTGGTCAGTTTCGTTGGGTATCCAGACTCTAGTTATTACATTGAGCGTTCAGGCTCCGGTCATTTTCGTTTAGTATCCAGACTCCGGTTATTAAGTTGAGTGTCAGGCTCCGATCATTTTCGTTGAGTATCTAGACTTCGATTATTACGTTGAGTGTTCAGGATCCGATCAGTTTCGTTGAGTATCCAGACTCCAAATATTACGTTGAGCGTTCAGGCTCCGGTCAGTTTCATTGGGTATCCAGACTCCGGTGATTACGTTGATCGTTCAGGCTACGGTCATTTTCGTTGACTATCCAGACTCGGGTTATTACGTTAAGCGTTCAGGCTCCGGTCAGTTTCGTTGAGTATCCAGATTCCGATTATTACGTTGAGCGTTCGGGCTCCGGTCAGTTTCGTTCGGTATCCAGACTCCGTTTTTTACGTTGAGCGTTCAGGCTCCGGTCAATTTCGTTGAGTATCCAGACTCCGGTTATTAAGTTGAGCGTCAGGCTCCGATCATTTTCGTTGAGTATCCAGACTCCGATTATTACGTTGAGCGTTCAGGTTCCGGTTATTTTTGTTGAGTATCCTGACTCCAGTTATTACGTTGGGGGTTCAGACTCCAGTCATTTTCGTTGAGTATCTAGACTCCTGTCATTAGGTTGAACGTTCAGGCTCCGTTCATTTTCGTTGAATATCCATACTCCGGTCAATATGTTGAGCGATCAAGCTCCGGTAATTTTCGTTGAGTATCCAGACTCCGGTCATTACATTGAGCATTCAGGATCCAGTCATTTTCGTTGAGTATCATAACTCCATTTATTACGTTGAGCGTTCAGGATCGGGTCAGTTTCGTTGAGTATCAAGACTCCAAATATTACGTTGAGCGTTCAAGCTCCGGTCAGTTTCATCGGGTATCCAGACTCCGGTGATTACGTTGATCGTTCAGGCTACGGTCATTTTTGTTGACTATCCAGACTCGGGTTATTACGTTAAGCGTTCAGGCTCCGGTCAGTTTCATTGAGTATCCAGATTCCGAATATTACGTTGAGCGTTCAGGCTCCGGTCAGTTTCGTTCGGTATCCAGACTCCGGTTTTTACGTTGAGCGTTCAGGCTCCGGTCATTTTCGTTGAGTATCCAGACTCCGGTTATTAAGTTGAGCGTCAGGCTCCGATCATTTTCGTTGAGTATCCAGACTCCGATTATTACGTTGAGCGTTCAGGTTCCGGTTATTTTCGTTGAGTATCCTGACTCCAGTTATTACGTTGAGGGTTCAGACTCCGGTCATTTTCGTTGAGTATCTAGACTTCTGTCATTAGGTTGAACGTTCAGGCCCCGATCATTTTCGTTGAATATCCATACTCCGGTCAATATGTTGAGCGATCAGGCTCCGGTAATTTTCGTTGAGTATCCAGACTCCGTACATTACATTGAGCATTCAGGATCCAGTCATTTTCGTTGAGTATCATAACTCCATTTATTACGTTGAGCGTTCAGGATCCGGTCAGTTTCGTTGAGTATCCAGACTCCAAATATTACGTTGAGCGTTCAGGCTCCGGTCAGTTTCGTTGGGTATCCAGACTCCGGTGATTACGTTGATCGTTCAGGCTCCGGTCATTTTCGTTGACTATCCAGACTCGGGTTATTACGTTGAGTGTTCAGGCTCCGGTCAGTTTCGTTGGGTATCCAGACTCCGGTTATTACGTTGAGAGTTCAGGCTCCGGTAAGTTTCGTTGGGTATCCAGACTCCGGTTATTACGTTAAGCGTTCAGGCTCCGGTTAGTTTCGTTGGGTATTTAGACTCTAGTTATTACGTTGAGCGTTCAGGCTCCGGTCATTTTCGTTGAGTATCCAGACTTCGATTATTACGTTGAGCGTTCAGGATCTGATCAGTTTCGTTGAGTATCCAGACTTCGATTATTACGTTGAGCGTTCAAGCTCCGGTCAGTTTCGTTGGGTATCCAGACTCCGGTTTTTACGTTGAGTGTTCAGGCTCTGGTAAGTTTCGTTGGGTATCCAGACTCCGGTTATTACGTTGAGCGTTCAGGCTCCGGTCAGTTTCGTTGGGTATCCAGACTCTAGTTATTACATTGAGCGTTCAGGCTCCGGTCATTTTCGTTTAGTATCTAGACTCCGGTTATTAAGTTGAGTGTCAGGCTCCGATCATTTTCATTGAGTATCCAGACTTCGATTATTACGTTGAGCGTTCAGGAGCCGATCAGTTTCGTTGAGTATCCAGACTCCGGTTATTACGTTGAGCGTTCAGGCTCCGGTAAGTTTCGTTGGGTATCCAGACTCCGGTTATTACGTTAAGCGTTCAGGCTCCGGTCAGTTTCGTTGGGTATCCAGACTCCGGTTATTACGTTGAGCGTTCATGCTCCGGTAAGTTTCGTTGGGTATCCAAACTCCGGTTATTACGTTGAGTGTTCAGGCTCCGGTCAGTTTCGTTGGGTATCCAGACTCTAGTCATTACGTTGAGCGTTCAGGCTCCGGTCATTTTCGTTTAGTATCCAGACTCCGGTTATTAAGTTGAGTGTCAGGCTCAGATCATTTTCGTTGAGTATTCAGACTCCAATTATTACGTTGAGCGTTCAGGATCCGATCAGTTTCGTTGAGTATCCAGACTCCAAATATTACGTTGAGCATTCAGGCTCCGGTCAGTTTCATTGGGTATCCAGACTCCGGTGATTACGTTGATCGTTCAGGCTCCGGTCATTTTCGTTGACTATCCAGACTCGGGTTATTACGTTAAGCGTTCAGGCTCCGGTTAGTTTCGTTGAGTATCCAGATTCCGATTATTACGTTGAGCGTTCAAGCTCCGGTCAGTTTCGCTGGGTATCCAGACTCATGTTTTTACGTTGAGTGTTCAGGCTCCGGTCAGTTTTGTTGAGTATCCAGATTCCGGTTATTACGTTGAGCGTTCAGGCTCCGGTCAGTTTCGTTGGGTATCCAGACTCCGGTTATTATGTTGAGCGTTCAGGCTCCGGTAAGTTTCGTTGGGTATCCAGACTCCGGTTATTACGTTGAGTGTTCAGGCTCCGGTAAGTTTCGTTGGGTATCCAGACTCTAGTTATTACGTTGAGCGTTCAGGCTCCGGTCATTTTTGTTTAGTATCCAGACTCCGGTTCTTAAGTTGAGTGTCAGGCTCCGATCATTTTTGTTGAGTATCCAGACTTCGATTATTACGTTGAGCATTCAGGATCCGATCAGTTTCGTTGAGTATCCAGACTCCAAATATTACGTTGAGCGTTCAGGCTACGGTCAGTTTCATTGGGTATCCAGACTCCGGTGATTACGTTGATCGTTCAGGCTACGGTCATTTTCGTTGACTATCCAGACTCGGGTTATTACGTTAAGCGTTCAGGCTCCGGTCAGTTTCATCGAGTATCCAGATTCCGATTATTACGTTGAGCGTTCAGGCTCCGGTCAGTTTCGTTCGGTATCCAGACTTCGGTTTTTACGTTGAGCGTTCAGACTCCGGTAATTTTCGTTGAGTATCCAGACTCCGGTTATTAAGTTGAGCGTCAGGCTCCGATCATTTTCGTTGAGTATCCAGACTCCGATTATTACGTTGAGCGTTCAGGCTCCGGTTATTTTCGTTGAGTATCCTGACTCCAGTTATTACGTTGAGGGTTCAGACTCCGGTCATTTTCGTTGAGTATCTAGACTCCTGTCATTAGGTTGACATTCAGGCTCCGATCATTTTCGTTGAATATCCATACTCCGGTCAATATGTTGAGCGATCAGGCTCCGGTGATTTTCGTTGAGTATCCAGACTCCGGTCATTACATTGAGCATTCAGGATCCATTCATTTTTGTTGAGTATCATAACTCCATTTATTACGTTGAGCGTTCAGGATCCGGTCAGTTTCGTTGAGGATCCAGACTCCAAATATTACGTTGAGCGTTCAGGCTCCGGTCACTTTCTTTGGGTATCCAGACTCCGGTGATTACGTTGAACGTTCAGGCTCTGGCAATTTTCGTTGACTATCCAGACTCGGGTTATTACGTTGAGCGTTCAGGCTCCGGTCAGTTTCGTTGAGTATCCAGATTCCGGTTATTACGTTGAGCGTTCAGGCTCCGGTCAGTTTCGTTGGGTATCCAGACTCCGGTTATTACGTTGAGCGTTCAGGCTCCGGTAAGTTTCGTTGGGTATCCAGACTCCGATTATTACGTTAAGCGTTTAGGCTCCGGTCAGTTTCGTTGGGTATCCAGACTCCGGTTATTACGTTGAGCGTTCATGCTCCGGTAAGTTTCGTTGGGTATCCAGACTCCGGTTATTACGTTGAGTGTTCAGGCTCCGGTCAGTTTCGTTGGGTATCCAGACTCTAGTTATTACGTTGAGCGTTCAGGCTCCGGTCATTTTCGTTTAGTATCCAGACTCCGGTTATTAAGTTGAGTGTCAGGCTCCGATCATTTTCGTTGAGTATCCAGACTTCGATTATTACGTTGAGTGTTCAGGATCCGATCAGTTTCGTTGAGTACCCAGACTCCAAATATTACGTTGAGCGTTCAGGCTCCGGTCAGTTTCATTGGGTATCCAGACTCCGGTGATTATGTTGATCGTTCAGGCTACGGTCATTTTCGTTGACTATCCAAACTCGGGTTATTACGTTAAGCGTTCAGGCTCCGGTCAGTTTCGTTGAGTATCCAGATTTCGATTATTACGTTGAGCGTTCGGGCTCCTGTCAGTTTCGTTCGTTATCCAGACTCCGTTTTTTACGTTGAGTGTTCAGGCTCCGATCAATTTCGTTGAGTATCCAGACTCCGGTTATTAAGTTGAGCGTCAGGCTCCGATCATTTTCGTTGAGTATCCAGACTCCGATTATTACGTTGAGCGTTCAGGTTCCGGTTATTTTCGTTGAGTATCCTGACTCCAGTTATTACGTTGAGGGTTCAGACTCCAGTCATTTTCGTTGAGTATCTAGACTCCTGTCATTAGGTTGAACGTTCAGGCTCCGTTCATTTTCGTTGAATATCCATACTCCGGTCAATATGTTGAGCGATCAAGCTCCGGTAATTTTCGTTGAGTATCCAGACTCCAGTCATTACATTGAGCATTCAGGATCCAGTCATTTTCGTTGAGTATCATAACTCCATTTATTACGTTGAGCGTTCAGGATCGGGTCAGTTTCGTTGAGTATCAAGACTCCAAATATTACGTTGAGCGTTCAGGCTCCGGTCAGTTTCATCGGGTATCCAGACTCCGGTGATTACGTTGATCGTTCAGGCTTCGGTCATTTTCGTTGACTATCCAGACTCGGGTTATTACGTTAAGCGTTCAGGCTCCTGTCAGTTTCATTGAGTATCCAGATTCCGATTATTACGTTGAGCGTTCAGGCTCCGGTCAGTTTCGTTCGGTATCCAGACTCCGGTTTTTACGTTGAGCATTAAGGCTCCGGTCATTTTCGTTGAGTATCCAGACTCCGGTTATTAAGTTGAGCGTCAGGCTCCGATCATTTTCGTTGAGTATCCAGACTCCGATTATTACGTTGAGCGTTCAGGTTCCGGTTATTTTCGTTGAGTATCCTGACTCCAGTTATTACGTTGAGGGTTCAGACTCCGGTCATTTTCGTTGAGTATCTAGACTTCTGTCATTAGGTTGAACGTTCAGGCCCCGATCATTTTCGTTGAATATCCATACTCTGGTCAATATGTTGAGCGATTAGGCTCCGGTAATTTTCTTTGAGTATCCAGACTCCGTACATTACATTGAGCATTCAGGATCCAGTCATTTTCGTTGAGTATCATAACTCCATTTATTACGTTGAGCGTTCAGGATCCGGTCAGTTTCGTTGAGTATCCAGACTACAAATATTACGTTGAGCGTTCAGGCTCCGGTCAGTTTCGTTGGTTATCCAGACTCCGGTGATTACGTTGATCGTTCAGGCTCCAGTCATTTTCGTTGACTATCCAGACTCGGGTTATTACGTTGAGCGTTCAGGCTCCGGTCAGTTTCGTTGAGTATCCAGATTCCGGTTATTACGTTGAGCGTTCAGGCTCCGGTCAGTTTCGTTGGGTATCCAGACTCCGGTTATTACGTTGAGAGTTCAGGCTCCGGTAAGTTTCGTTGGGTATCCAGACTCCGGTTATTACGTTAAGCGTTCAGGCTCCGGTTAGTTTCGTTGGGTATTTATACTCTAGTTATTACGTTGAGCGTTCAGGCTCCGGTCATTTTTGTTGAGTATCCAGACTCCGGTTATTAAGTTGAGTGTCAGGCTCCGATCATTTTCGTTGAGTATCCAAACTTCGATTATTACGTTGAGCGTTCAGGATCCGATCAGTTTCGTTGAGTATCCAGACTCCAAATATTACGTTGAGCGTTCAGGCTCCGGTTAGTTTCATTGGGTATCCAGACTCCGGTGATTACGTTGATCGTTCAGGCTCCGGTTATTTTCGTTGTCTATCCAGATTCGGGTTATTACGTTAAGCGTTCAGGCTCCGGTCAGTTTCGTTGAGTATCCAGATTCCGATTATTACGTTGAGCGTTCAGGCTCCGGTCAGTTTCGTTAGGTATCCATACTCCGGTTTTTACGTTGAGCGTTCAGGCTCCGGTCATTTTCGTTGAGTATCCAGACTCTGGTTATTAAGTTGAGCGTCAGGCTCCGATCATTTTCGTTGATTATTTAGACTCTGATTATTACGTTGAGCATTCAGGCTCTGGTTATTTTCGTTGAGTATCCTGACTCCGGTTATTACGTTGAGGGTTCAGACTCCGGTCATTTTCGTTGAGTATCTAGACTCCTGTCATTACGTTGAACGTTCAGGCTCCGATCATTTTCGTTGAATATCCATACTCTGATCAATATGTTGAGCGATCAGGCTCCGGTAATTTTCGTTGAGTATCCAGACTCCGGTCATTACATTGAGCGTTCAGGATCCAGTCATTTTCGTTGAGTATCATAACTCCATTTACTACGTTGAGCGTTCAGGATCCGGTCAGTTTCGTTGAGTATCCAGACTCCAAATATTACGTTGAGCGTTCAGGCTCCGGTCAGTTTCATTGGGTATCCAGACTCCGGTGATTACATTGATCGTTCAGGCTACGGTCATTTTCGTTGACTATCCAGACTCGGGTTATTACGTTAAGCGTTCAGGCTCTGGTTAGTTTCATCGAGTATCCAGATTCCGATTATTACGTTGAGCGTTCAGGCTCCGGTCAGTTTCGTTCGGTATCCAGACTCCGGTTTTTACGTTGAGCGTTCAGGCTCCGGTAATTTTCGTTGAGTATCCAGAATCCGGTTATTAAGTTGTGCGTCAGGCTCCGATCATTTTCGTTGAGTATCCAGACTCCGATTATTACATTGAGCGTTCAGGCTCCGGTTATTTTCGTTGAGTATCTTGACTCTAGTTATTACGTTGAGGGTTCAGACTCCGGTCATTTTCGTTGAGTATCTAGACTCCTGTCATTAGGTTGAACGTTCAAGCTCCGATCATTTTCGTTGAATATCCATACTCCGGTAAATATGTTGAGCGATCAGGCTCCGGTAATTTTCGTTGAGTATCCAGACTCCGGTCATTACATTGAGCATTCAGGATCCAGTCATATTCGTTGAGTATCATAACTCCATTTATTACGTTGAGTGTTCAGGATCCGGTCAGTTTCGTTGAGTATCCAGACTCCAAATATTATGTTGAGCGTTCAGGCTCCGGTCAGTTTCGTTGGGTATCCAGACTCCGGTGATTACGTTGATCGTTCAGGCTCCGGTCATTTTCGTTGACTATCTAGACTCGGGTTATTACGTTGAGCGTTCAGCCTCCGGTCAGTTTCGTTGAGTATCCAGATTCCGGTTATTACGTTGAGCGTTCAGGCTCCGGTCAGTTTCATTGGGTATCCAGACTCCGGTTATTACGTTGAGCATTCAGGCTCCGGTCAGTTTCGTTGGGTATCCAGACTCCAGTGATTACGTTGATTGTTCAGGCTCTGGTCATTTTCGTTGACTATCCAGACTCGGGTTATTACGTTGAGCGTTCAGGCTCCGGTCAGTTTCGTTGGGTATCCAGACTCCGGTTATTACATTGAGCGTTCAGGCTCCGGTCAGTTTCGTTGGGTATTAAGACTCTAGTTATTACGTTGAGCGTTCAGGCTCCGGTCATTTTCGTTGAGTATCCAGACTCCGGTTATTAAGTTGAGTTTCAGGCTCCGATCATTTTCGTTGAGTATCCAGACTTCGATTATTACGTTGAGCGTTCAGGATCCGATCAGTTTCGTTGAGTATCCAGACTCCAAATATTACGTTGAGCGTTCAGGCTCCGGTCAGTTTCATTGGGTATCCAAACTCCGGTGATTATGTTGATCGTTCAGGCTCCGGTCATTTTCGTTGACTATCCAGACTCGGGTTATTACGTTAAGCGTTAAGGCTCCGGTCAGTTTCGTTGAGTATCCAGATTTCGATTATTACGTTGAGCGTGCATGCTCCGGTCAGTTTCGTTGGGTATCTAGACTCCGGTTATTACGTTGAGCGTTCAGGCTCCGGTCATTTTCGTTGAGTATCCAGACTCTGGTTATTAAGTTGTGCGTCAGGCTCCGATCATTTTCATTGAGTATTTAGACTCCGATTCTTACGTTGAGCGTTCAGGCTCCGGTTATTTTCGTTGAGTATCCTAACTCCGGTTATTACGTTGAGGGTTCAGACTCTGGTCATTTTCATTGAGTATCTAGACTCCTGTCATTACGTTAAACGTTCAGGCTCCGATCATTTTCGTTGAATATCCATACTCCGATCAATATGTTGAGCGATCAGGCTCCGGTAATTTTCTTTGAGTATCCAGACTCCGGTCATTACATTGAGCGTTCAGGATCCAGTCATTTTCGTTTAGTATCATAACTCCATTTACTACGTTGAGCGTTCAGGATCAGGTCAGTTTCGTTGAGTATCCAGACTCCAAATATTACGTTGAGCGTTCAGGCTCCGGTCAGTTTCGTTGAGTATCCAAATTCCGGTTATTACGTTGATCGTTCAGGCTCCGGTCAGATTCGTTGGGTATCCAGACTCCGGTTATTACGTTGAGCGTTCAGGCTCCGGTAAGTTTCGTTGGGTATCCAGACTCCGGTTATTACGTTGAGCGTTCAGGCTCCGGTCAGTTTTGTTTGGTATCCAGACTCTAGTTATTACGTTGAGCGTTCAGGCTCCGGTCATTTTCATTGAGTATCCAGACTCCGGTTATTAAGTTGAGTGTCAGGCTCCGATCATTTTCGTTGAGTATCCAGACTCCAATTATTACGTTGAGCATTCAGGATCCGATCATTTTCGTTGAGTATCCATACTCCAAATATTACGTTGAGCGTTCAGGCTCCGGTCAGTTTCATTGGGTATCCAGACTCCGGTGATTACGTTGATCGTTCAAGCTCCGGTCATTTTCATTGACTATCCAGACTCGGGTTATTACGTTAAGCGTTCAGGCTCCGGTCAAATTCGTTGAGTATCCAGATTCCGATTATTACGTTGAGCGTTCAAGGTCCGGTCAGTTTCGTTGGGTATCCAGACTCCGGTTTTTACGTTGAGCGTTCAGGCTCCGGTCAGTTTTGTTGAGTATCAAGATTCCGGTTATTACGTTGAGCGTTCAGGCTCCGGTCAGTTTCGTTGGGTATCCAGACTCCGGTTATTACGTTGAGCGTTCAGGCTCCGGTCAGTTTCGTTGGGTATCCAGACTCTAGTTATTACATTGAGCGTTCAGGCTCCGGTCATTTTCGTTTAGTATCCAGACTCCGGTTATTAAGTTGAGTGTCAGGCTCCGATCATTTTCGTTGAGTATCCAGACTTCGATTAATACGTTGAGCGTTCAAGATCCGATCAGTTTCGTTGAGTATCCAGACTCCAAATATTATGTCGAGCGTTCAGGCTCCAGTCAGTTTCATTGGGTATTCAGACTCCGGTGATTACGTTTATCGATCAGGCTCCGGTCAGTTTTGTTGACTATCCAGACTCGGGTTATTACGTTACGCGTTCAGGCTCCGGTCAGTTTCGTTGAGTATCCAGATTCTGATTATTATGTTGAGTGTTCAGGCTCCGGTCAGTTTCGTTCGGTATCCAGACTCCGGTTTTTACGTTGAGGGTTCAAGCTTCGGTCATTTTTGTTGAGTATCCAGGTTCCGGTTATTAAGTTGAGCGTCAGGCTCCGATCATTTTCGTTGAGTATCCAGACTCCGATTATTACGTTGAGCGTTCAGGCTCTGGTTATTTTCGTTGAATATCCTGACTCCGGTTATTACGTTGAGGGTTCAGACTCCGGTCATTTTCGTTGAGTATCTAGACTCCTGTCATTACGTTGAACGTTCAGGCTTCGATCATTTTCGTTGAATATCCATACTCCGTTCAATATGTTGAGCGATCAGGCTCCGGTAATTTTCGGTGAGTATCCAGACTCCGGTCATTACATTGAGCGTTCAGGATCCAGTCATTTTCGTTGAGTATCATAACTCCATTTATTAGTTGAGCGTTCAGGATCCGGTCAGTTTCGTTGAATATCCAGACTCCAAATATTACGTTGAATGTTCATGCTCCGGTCAGTTTCGTTCGGTATCCATACTCCGGTGATTACGTTGATCGTTCAGGCTCCGGTCATTTTCGTTGACTATCCAGACTCGGGTTATTACGTTGAGCGTTCAGGCTCCGGTCAGTTTCGTTGAGTATCCAGATTCCGGTTATTACGTTGACCGTTCAGGCTCCGGTCAGATTCGTTAGGTATCCAGACTCCGGTTATTACGTTGAGCGTTCAGGCTCCGGTAAGTTTCGTTGGGTATCCAGACTCTGGTTATTACGTTGAGCGTTCAGGCCCCGGTCAGTTTCGTTGGGTATCCAGACTCTAGTTATTACGTTGAGCGTTCAGGCTCCGGTCATTTTCATTGAGTATCCATACTCCGGTTATTAAGTTGAGTGTCAGGCTCCGATCATTTTCGTTGAGTATCCAGACTCCAATTATTACGTTGAGCGTTCAGGATCCGATCAGTTTCGTTGAGTATCCAGACTCCAAATATTACGTTGAGCGTTCAGGCTTCGGTCAGTTTCATTGGGTATCCAGACTCCGGTGATTACGTTGATCGTTCAGGCTCCGGTCATTTTCGTTGACTATCTAGACTCGGGTTATTACGTTAAGCGTTCAGGCTCCGGTCAGTTTCGTTGAGTATCCAGATTCCGATTATTACGTTGAGCGTTCAGGCTCTGGTCAGTTTCGTTGGGTATCCAGACTCCGGTTTTTACGTTGAGCGTTCAGGCTCCGGTCAGTTTTGTTGAGTATCCAGATTCCGGTTATTACGTTGAGCGTTCAGGCTCCGGTCAGTTTCGTTGGGTATCCAGACTCCGGTTATTACGTTGAGCGTTCAGGCTCCGGTCAGTTTCGTTGGGTATCCAGACTCCGGTGATTACGTTGATCGTTCAGGCTCCGGTCATTTTCGTTGACTATCCAGACTCGGGTTATTACGTTCAGCGTTCAGGCTCCGGTCAGTTTCGTTGAGTATCCAGATTCCGGTTATTACGTTGATCGTTCAGGCTCCGGTCAGATTCGTTGGGTATCCAGACTCCGGTTATTACGTTGAGCGTTCAGGCTCCGGTAAGTTTCGTTGGGTATCCAGACTCCGGTTATTACGTTGAGCGTTCAGGCTCCGGTAAGTTTCGTTGGGTATCCAGACTCTAGTTATTACGTTGAGCGTTCAGGCTCCGGTCATTTTCTTTGAGTATCCAGACTCCGGTTATTAAGTTGAGTGTCAGGCTCCGATCATTTTCGTTGAGTATCCAGACTCTAATTATTACGTTGAGCATTCAGGATCCGATCATTTTCGTTGAGTATCCAGACTCCAAATATTACGTTGAGCGTTCAGGCTCCGGTCAGTTTCATTGGGTATCCAGACTCCGGTGATTACGTTGATCGTTCAGGCTCCGGTCATTTTCGTTGACTATCTAGACTAGGGTTATTACGTTAAGCGTTCAGGCTCCGGTCAGTTTCATTGAGTATCTAGATTCCGATTATTACGTTGAGCATTCAAGCTCTGGTCAGTTTCGTTGGGTATCCAGACTCCGGTTTTTACGTTGAGTGTTCAGGCTCCGGTAAGTTTCGTTGGGTATCCAGACTCCGACTATTACGTTGAGCGTTCAGGCTCCGGTCAGTTTCGTTGGGTATCCAGACTCTAGTTATTACGTTGAGCGTTTAGGCTCCGGTCATTTTCGTTTAGTATCCAGACTCCGGTTATTAAGTTGAGTGTCAGGCTCCGATCATTTTCGTTGAGTATCCAGACTTCGATTATTACGTTGAGCGTTCAGGATCCGATCAGTTTCGTTGAGTATCCAGACTCCAAATATTACGTTGAGCATTCAGGCTCCGGTCAGTTTCATTGGGTATCCAGACTCCGGTGATTACGTTGATCGTTCAGGCTCCGGTTATTTTCGTTGACTATCCAGACTCGGGTTATTACGTTAAGCGTTCAGGCTCCGGTCAGTTTCATTGAGTATCCAGATTCCGATTATTACGTTGAGCATTCAAGCTCCGGTCAGTTTCGTTCGGTATCCAGACTCCGGTTTTTACGTTGAGCGTTCAGACTCCGGTCATTTTCGTTGAGTATCCAGACTCCGGTTATTAAGTTGAGCGTCAGGCTCCGATCATTTTCGTTGAGTATCCAGACTCCGATTATTACGTTGAGCGTTCAGGCTCCGGTTATTTTCGTTGAGTATCCTGACTCCAGTTATTACGTTGAGGGTTCAGACTCCGGTCATTTTCGTTGAGTATCTAGAGTCCTGTCATTACGTTGAACGTTCAGGCTCCGATCATTTTAGTTGAATATGCATACTCCGGTCAATATGTTGAGCGATCAGGCTCCGGTAATTTTCGTTGAGTATCCAGACTCCGGTCATTACATTGAGCGTCCAGGATCCAGTCATTTTCGTTGAGTATCATAACTCCATTTATTACATTGAGCGTTCAGGATCCGATCAGTTTCGTTGATTATCCAGACTCCAAATATTACGTTGAGTGTTCAGGCTCCGGTCAGTTTCATTGGGTATCCAGACTCCAGTGATTACGTTGATCGTTCAGGCTCCGGTCATTTTCGTTGACTATCCAGACTCGGGTTGTTACGTTATGCGTTCAGGCTCCGGTCAGTTTCGTTGAGTATCCAGATTCCGATTATTACGTTGAGCGTTCAGGCTCCGGTCAGTTTCGTTGGGTATCCAGACTCCTGTTTTTACGTTGTGCGTTTAGGCTCCGGTCAGTTTTGTTGAGTATCCAGATTCCGGTTATTACGTTGAGCGTTCAGGCTCCGGTCAGTTTCGTTGGGTATCCAGACTCCGGTTATTACGTTGAGCGTTCAGGCTCCGGTCAGTTTCGTTGGGTATCCAGACTCCGGTGATTACGTTGATCGTTCAGGCTCCGGTCATTTTCGTTGACTATCCAGACTCGGGTTATTACGTTCAGCGTTCAGGCTCCGGTCAGTTTCGTTGAGTATCCAGATTCCGGTTATTACGTTGATCGTTCAGGCTCCGGTCAGATTCGTTGGGTATCCAGACTCCGGTTATTACGTTGAGCGTTCAGGCTCCGGTAAGTTTCGTTGGGTATCCAGACTCCGGTTATTACGTTGAGCGTTCAGGCTCCGGTAAGTTTCGTTGGGTATCCAGACTCTAGTTATTACGTTGAGCGTTCAGGCTCCGGTCATTTTCTTTGAGTATCCAGACTCCGGTTATTAAGTTGAGTGTCAGGCTCCGATCATTTTCGTTGAGTATCCAGACTCTAATTATTACGTTGAGCATTCAGGATCCGATCATTTTCGTTGAGTATCCAGACTCCAAATATTACGTTGAGCGTTCAGGCTCCGGTCAGTTTCATTGGGTATCCAGACTCCGGTGATTACGTTGATCGTTCAGGCTCCGGTCATTTTCGTTGACTATCTAGACTAGGGTTATTACGTTAAGCGTTCAGGCTCCGGTCAGTTTCATTGAGTATCTAGATTCCGATTATTACGTTGAGCATTCAAGCTCTGGTCAGTTTCGTTGGGTATCCAGACTCCGGTTTTTACGTTGAGTGTTCAGGCTCCGGTAAGTTTCGTTGGGTATCCAGACTCCGACTATTACGTTGAGCGTTCAGGCTCCGGTCAGTTTCGTTGGGTATCCAGACTCTAGTTATTACGTTGAGCGTTTAGGCTCCGGTCATTTTCGTTTAGTATCCAGACTCCGGTTATTAAGTTGAGTGTCAGGCTCCGATCATTTTCGTTGAGTATCCAGACTTCGATTATTACGTTGAGCGTTCAGGATCCGATCAGTTTCGTTGAGTATCCAGACTCCAAATATTACGTTGAGCATTCAGGCTCCGGTCAGTTTCATTGGGTATCCAGACTCCGGTGATTACGTTGATCGTTCAGGCTCCGGTTATTTTCGTTGACTATCCAGACTCGGGTTATTACGTTAAGCGTTCAGGCTCCGGTCAGTTTCATTGAGTATCCAGATTCCGATTATTACGTTGAGCATTCAAGCTCCGGTCAGTTTCGTTCGGTATCCAGACTCCGGTTTTTACGTTGAGCGTTCAGACTCCGGTCATTTTCGTTGAGTATCCAGACTCCGGTTATTAAGTTGAGCGTCAGGCTCCGATCATTTTCGTTGAGTATCCAGACTCCGATTATTACGTTGAGCGTTCAGGCTCCGGTTATTTTCGTTGAGTATCCTGACTCCAGTTATTACGTTGAGGGTTCAGACTCCGGTCATTTTCGTTGAGTATCTAGAGTCCTGTCATTACGTTGAACGTTCAGGCTCCGATCATTTTAGTTGAATATGCATACTCCGGTCAATATGTTGAGCGATCAGGCTCCGGTAATTTTCGTTGAGTATCCAGACTCCGGTCATTACATTGAGCGTCCAGGATCCAGTCATTTTCGTTGAGTATCATAACTCCATTTATTACATTGAGCGTTCAGGATCCGATCAGTTTCGTTGATTATCCAGACTCCAAATATTACGTTGAGTGTTCAGGCTCCGGTCAGTTTCATTGGGTATCCAGACTCCAGTGATTACGTTGATCGTTCAGGCTCCGGTCATTTTCGTTGACTATCCAGACTCGGGTTGTTACGTTATGCGTTCAGGCTCCGGTCAGTTTCGTTGAGTATCCAGATTCCGATTATTACGTTGAGCGTTCAGGCTCCGGTCAGTTTCGTTGGGTATCCAGACTCCTGTTTTTACGTTGTGCGTTTAGGCTCCGGTCAGTTTTGTTGAGTATCCAGATTCCGGTTATTACGTTGAGCGTTCAGGCTCCGGTCAGTTTCGTTGGGTATCCAGACTCCGGTGATTACGTTGATCGTTCAGGCTCCGGTCATTTTCGTTAACTATCTAGACTCGGGTTATTACGTTGAGCGTTCAGGCTCCGGTCAGTTTCGTTGAGTATCCAGATTCCGGTTATTACGTTGATCGTTCAGGCTCCGGTCAGATTTGTTGGGTATCCAGACTCCGGTTATTACGTTGAGCGTTCAGGCTCCGGTAAGTTTCGTTGGGTATCCAGACTCCGGTTATTACGTTGAGCGTTCAGGCTCCGGTCAGTTTCGTTGGGTATTTAGACTCTAGTTATTACGTTGAGCGTTCAGGCTCCGGTCATTTTCTTTGAGTAACCAGACTCCGGTTATTAAGTTGAGTGTCAGGCTCCGATCATTTTCGTTGAGTATCCAGACTCCAATTATTACGTTGAGCATTCAGGATCCGATCATTTTCGTTGAGTATCCAGATTCCAAATATTATTATGAGCGTTCAGGCTGCGGTCAGTTTCATTGGGTATCCAGACTCCGGTGATTACGTTGATCGTTCAGGCTCCGGTAATTTTCGTTGACTATCCAGACTCGGGTTATTACGTTAAGCGTTCAGGCTCCGGTCAGTTTCGTTGAGTATCCAGATTCCGATTATTACGTTGAGCGTTCAAGCTCCGGTCAGTTTTGTTGGGTATCCAGATTCCGGTTTTCACGTTGAGTGTTCAGGCTCCGGTAAGTTTTGTTGGGTATCCAGTCTCCGGTTATTACGTTGAGCGTTCAGGCTCCGGTCAGTTTCGTTGGGTATCCAGACTCTAGTTATTACATTGAGTGTTCAGGCTCCGGTCATTTTCGTTTAGTATCTAGACTCCGGTTATTAAGTTGAGTGTCAGGCTCCGATCATTTTCGTTGAGTATCCAGACTTCGATTATTACGTTGAGCGTTCAGGATCCGATCAGTTTCGTTGAGTATCCAGACTCCAAATATTACGTTGAGCGTTCAGGCTCCGGTTAGTTTCATTGGGTATCCAGACTCCGGTGATTACGTTGATCGTTCAGGCTCCGGTCATTTTCGTTGACTATCCAGACTCGGGTTATTACGTTAAGCGTTCAGGCTCCGGTCAGTTTCATTGAGTAGCCAGATTCCGATTATTACGTTGAGCATTCAGGCTCCGGTCAGTTTCGTTCGGTGTCCAGACTCCGGTTTTTACGTTGAACGTTCAGGCTCCGGTCATTTTCGTTGAGTATCCAGACTCCGGTTATTGAGTTGAGCGTCAGGCTCCGATCATTTTCGTTGAGTATCCAGACTCCGATTATTACGTTGAGCGTTCAGGCTCTGGTTATTTTCGTTGAGTAACCTGACTCCAGTTATTACGTTGAGGGTTCAGACTCCGGTCATTTTCGTTGAGTATCTAGACTCCTGTCATTACGTTGAACGTTCAGGCTCCAATCATTTTCGTTGAATATCCGTACTCCGGTCAATATGTTGAGCGATCAGGCTCCGGTAATTTTCAATGAGTATCCAGATTCCGGTCATTACATTGAGCGTTCAGGATCCAGTCATTTTCGTTGAGTATCATAACTCCATTTATTACGTTGAGCGTTCAGGATCCGGTCAGTTTCGTTGAGTATCCAGACTCCAAATATTACGTTGAGCGTTCAGGCTCCGGTCAGTTTCGTTGGGTATCCAGACTCCGGTGATTACGTTGATCGTTCAGGCTCCGGTCATTTTCGTTGACTATCCAGACTCTGGTTATTACATTGAGCGTTCAGGCTCCGGTCAGTTTCGTTGAGTATCCAGATTCTGGTTATTACGTTGATCGTTCAGGCTCCGGTCTGATTCGTTGGGTATCCAGACTCCGGTTATTACGTTGAGCGTTCAGGCTCTGGTAAGTTTCGTTGGGTATCCAGACTCCGGTTATTATGTTGAGCGTTCAGGCTCCGGTCAGTTTCGTTGGGTATCCAGACTCTAGTTATTACGTTGAGCGTTCAGGCTCCGGTCATTTTCATTGAGTATCCAGACTCCGGTTATTAAGTTGAGTGTCCGGCTCCGATCATTTTCATTGAGTATCCAGACTCCAATTATTACGTTGAGCGTTCAGGATCCGATCAGTTTCGTTGAGTATCCAGACTCCAAATATTACGTTGAGCGTTCAGGCTCCATTCAGTTTCATTGGGTATCCAGACTCCGGTGATTACGTTGATCGTTCAGGCTCCGGTCATTTTCGTTGACTATCCAGACTCGGGTTATTACGTTAAGCGTTCAGGCACCGGTTAGTTTCGTTGAGTATCCAGATTTCGATTATTACGTTGAGCGTTCAAGCTCCGGTCAGTTTCGTTGGTTATCCAGACTCCGGTTTTTACGCTGAGTGTTCAGGCTCCGGTCAGTTTTATTGAGTATCCAGATTCCGATTATTACGTTGATCGTTCAGGCTCCGGTCAGTTTCGTTTGGTATCCAGACTCCGGTTATTACGTTGAGAGTTCAGGCTCTGGTAAGTTTTGTTGGGTATCCAGACTCCGGTTATTACGTTAAGCGTTCAGGCTCCGGTTAGTTTCGTTGGGTATTTAGACTCTAGTTATTACGTTGAGCGTTCAGGCTCCGGTAAGTTTCGTTGGGTATCCAGACTCCGGTTATTACGTTGAGTGTTCAGGCTCCGGTCAGTTTCGTTGGGTATCCAGACTCTAGTTATTACGTTGAGCGTTCAGGCTCCGGTCATTTTTGTTTAGTATCCAGACTCCGGTTATTAAGTTGAGTGTCAGGCTCCGATCATTTTCGTTGAGTATCCAGACTTCGATTATTACGTTGAGCATTCAGGATCCGATCAGTTTCGTTGAGTATCCAGACTCCAAATATTACGTTGAGCGTTCAGGCTTCAGTCAGTTTCATTGGGTATCCAGACTCTGGTGATTACGTTTATCGTTCAGGCTACGGTCATTTTCGTTGACTATCCAGACTCAGGTTATTACGTTAAGTGTTCAGGCTCCGGTCAGTTTCGTCGAGTATCCAGATTCCGATTATTACGTTGAGCGTTCAGGCTCCAGTCAGTTTCGTTCGGTATCCAGACTCCGGTTTTTACGTTGAGCGTTCAGGCTCCGGTAATTTTCGTTGGGTATCCAGACTCCGGTAATTACGTTGATCGTTCAGGCTACGGTCATTTTCGTTGACTATCCAGACTCGGGTTATTACGTTAAGCGTTCAGGCTCCGGTTAGTTACGTTGAGTATCCAGATTCCGATTATTACGTTGAGCGTTCAAGCTCCGGTCAGTTTCGTTGGGTATCCAGACTCCGGTTTTTACGTTGAGTGTTCAGGCTCCGGTCAGTTTTGTTGAGTATCCAGATTCCGATTATTACGTTGAGCATTCAGGCTCCGGTCAGTTTCGTTGGGTATCCAGACTCCGGTTATTACGTTGAGAGTTCAGGCTCTGGTAAGTTTCGTTGAGTATCCAGACTCCGGTTATTACGTTAAGCGTTCAGGCTCCGGTTAGTTTCGTTGGGTATTTAGACTCTAGTTATTACGTTGAGCGTTCAGGCTCCGGTAAGTTTCGTTGGGTATCCAGACTCCGGTTATTACGTTGAGCGTTCAGGCTCCGGTCAGTTTCGTTGGGTATCCAGACTCTAGTTATTACATTGAGCGTTCAGCCTCCGGTCATTTTCGTTTAGTATCTAGACTCCGGTTATTAAGTTGAGTGTCAGGCTCCGATCATTTTCGTTGAGTATCCAGACTTCGATTATTACGTTGAGCGTTCAGGATCCGATCAGTTTCGTTGAGTATCCAGACTCCAAATATTACGTTGAGCGTTCAGGCTCCGGTTAGTTTCATTGGGTATCCAGACTCCGGTGATTACGTTGATCGTTCAGGCTCCGGTCATTTTAGTTGACTATCCAGACTCGGGTTATTACGTTAAGCGTTCAGGCTCCGGTCAGTTTCATTGAGTAGCCAGATTCCGATTATTACGTTGAGCATTCAGGCTCCGGTCAGTTTCGTTCGGTGTCCAGACTCCGGTTTTTACGTTGAACGTTCAGGCTCCGGTCATTTTCGTTGAGTATCCAGACTCCGGTTATTGAGTTGAGCGTCAGGCTCCGATCATTTTCGTTGAGTATCCAGACTCCGATTATTACGTTGAGCGTTCAGGCTCCGGTTATTTTCGTTGAGTAACCTGACTCCAGTTATTACGTTGAGGGTTCAGACTCCGGTCATTTTCGTTGAGTATCTAGACTCCTGTCATTACGTTGAACGTTCAGGCTCCAATCATTTTCGTTGAATATCCATACTCCGGTCAATATGTTGAGCGATCAGGCTCCGGTAATTTTCAATGAGTATCCAGATTCCGGTCATTACATTGAGCGTTCAGGATCCAGTCATTTTTGTTGAGTATCATAACTCCATTTATTACGTTGAGCGTTCAGGATCCGGTCAGTTTCGTTGAGTATCCAGACTCCAAATATTACGTTGAGCGTTCAGGCTCCGGTCAGTTTCGTTGGGTATCCAGACTCCGGTGATTACGTTGATCGTTCAGGCTCCGGTCATTTTCGTTGACTATCCAGACTCGGGTTATTACATTGAGCATTCAGGCTCCGGTCAGTTTCGTTGAGTATCCAGATTCCGGTTATTAGGTTGATCGTTCAGGCTCCGGTCAGATTCGTTGGGTATCCAGACTCCGGTTATTATGTTGAGCGTTCAGGCTCCGGTCAGTTTCGTTGGGTATCCAGACTCTAGTTATTACGTTGAGCGTTCAGGCTCCGGTCATTTTCATTGAGTATCCAGACTCCGGTTATTAAGTTGAGTGTCCGGCTCCGATCATTTTCATTGAGTATCCAGACTCCAATTATTACGTTGAGCGTTCAGGATCCGATCAGTTTCGTTGAGTATCCAGACTCCAAATATTACGTTGAGCGTTCAGGCTCCGATCAGTTTCGTTGAGTATCCAGACTCCAAATATTACGTTGAGCGTTCAGGCTCCATTCAGTTTCATTGGGTATCCAGACTCCGGTGATTACGTTGATCGTTCAGGCTCCGGTCATTTTCGTTGACTATCCAGACTCGGGTTATTACGTTAAGCGTTCAGGCTCCGGTTAGTTTCGTTGAGTATCCAGATTTCGATTATTACGTTGAGCGTTCAAGCTCCGGTCAGTTTCGTTGGTTATCCAGACTCCGGTTTTTACGTTGAGTGTTCAGGCTCCGGTCAGTTTTGTTGAGTATCCAGATTCCGATTATTACGTTGAGCGTTCAGGCTCCGGTCAGTTTCGTTGGGTATCCAGACTCCGGTTATTACGTTGAGAGTTCAGGCTCTGGTAAGTTTTGTTGGGTATCCAGACTCCGGTTATTACGTTAAGCGTTCAGGCTCCGGTCAGTTTCGTTGGGTATCCAGACTCTAGTTATTACATTGAGCGTTCAGGCTCCGGTCATTTTCGTTTAGTATCCAGACTCCGGTTATTAAGTTGAGTGTCAGGCTCCGATCATTTTCGTTGAGTATCCAGACTTCAATTATTACGTTGAGCGTTCAGGATCCGATCAGTTTCGTTGAGTATCCAGACTCCAAATATTACGTTGAGCGTTCAGGCTCCGGTTAGTTTCATTGGGTATCCAGACTCCGGTGATTACGTTGATCGTTCAGGCTCCGGTCATTTTAGTTGACTATCCAGACTCGGGTTATTACGTTAAGCGTTCAGGCTCCGGTCAGTTTCATTGAGTAGCCAGATTCCGATTATTACGTTGAGCATTCAGGCTCCGGTCAGTTTCGTTCGGTGTCCAGACTCCGGTTTTTACGTTGAACGTTCAGGCTCCGGTCATTTTCGTTGAGTATCCAGACTCCGGTTATTGAGTTGAGCGTCAGGCTCCGATCATTTTCGTTGAGTATCCAGACTCCGATTATTACGTTGAGCGTTCAGGCTCCGGTTATTTTCGTTGAGTAACCTGACTCCAGTTATTACGTTGAGGGTTCAGACTCCGGTCATTTTCGTTGAGTATCTAGACTCCTGTCATTACGTTGAACGTTCAGGCTCCAATCATTTTCGTTGAATATCCATACTCCGGTCAATATGTTGAGCGATCAGGCTCCGGTAATTTTCAATGAGTATCCAGATTCCGGTCATTACATTGAGCGTTCAGGATCCAGTCATTTTTGTTGAGTATCATAACTCCATTTATTACGTTGAGCGTTCAGGATCCGGTCAGTTTCGTTGAGTATCCAGACTCCAAATATTACGTTGAGCGTTCAGGCTCCGGTCAGTTTCGTTGGGTATCCAGACTCCGGTGATTACGTTGATCGTTCAGGCTCCGGTCATTTTCGTTGACTATCCAGACTCGGGTTATTACATTGAGCATTCAGGCTCCGGTCAGTTTCGTTGAGTATCCAGATTCCGGTTATTAGGTTGATCGTTCAGGCTCCGGTCAGATTCGTTGGGTATCCAGACTCCGGTTATTATGTTGAGCGTTCAGGCTCCGGTCAGTTTCGTTGGGTATCCAGACTCTAGTTATTACGTTGAGCGTTCAGGCTCCGGTCATTTTCATTGAGTATCCAGACTCCGGTTATTAAGTTGAGTGTCCGGCTCCGATCATTTTCATTGAGTATCCAGACTCCAATTATTACGTTGAGCGTTCAGGATCCGATCAGTTTCGTTGAGTATCCAGACTCCAAATATTACGTTGAGCGTTCAGGCTCCGATCAGTTTCGTTGAGTATCCAGACTCCAAATATTACGTTGAGCGTTCAGGCTCCATTCAGTTTCATTGGGTATCCAGACTCCGGTGATTACGTTGATCGTTCAGGCTCCGGTCATTTTCGTTGACTATCCAGACTCGGGTTATTACGTTAAGCGTTCAGGCTCCGGTTAGTTTCGTTGAGTATCCAGATTTCGATTATTACGTTGAGCGTTCAAGCTCCGGTCAGTTTCGTTGGTTATCCAGACTCCGGTTTTTACGTTGAGTGTTCAGGCTCCGGTCAGTTTTGTTGAGTATCCAGATTCCGATTATTACGTTGAGCGTTCAGGCTCCGGTCAGTTTCGTTGGGTATCCAGACTCCGGTTATTACGTTGAGAGTTCAGGCTCTGGTAAGTTTTGTTGGGTATCCAGACTCCGGTTATTACGTTAAGCGTTCAGGCTCCGGTTAGTTTCGTTGGGTATTTAGACTCTAGTTATTACGTTGTGCGTTCAGGCTCCGGTAAGTTTCGTTGGGTATCCAGACTCCGGTTATTACGTTGAGTGTTCAGGCTCCGGTCAGTTTCGTTGGGTATCCAGACTCTAGTTATTACGTTGAGCGTTCAGGCTCCGGTCATTTTTGTTTAGTATCCAGACTCCGGTTATTAAGTTGAGTGTCAGGCTCCGATCATTTTCGTTGAGTATCCAGACTTCGATTATTACGTTGAGCATTCAGGATCCGATCAGTTTCGTTGAGTATCCAGACTCCAAATATTACGTTGAGTGTTCAGGCTTCAGTCAGTTTCATTGGGTATCCAGACTCCGGTGATTAAGTTTATCGTTCAGGCTACGGTCATTTTCGTTAACTATCCAGACTCAGGTTATTACGTTAAGTGTTCAGGCTCCGGTCAGTTTCGTCGAGTATCCAGATTCCGATTATTACGTTGAGCGTTCAGGCTCCAGTCAGTTTCGTTCGGTATCCAGACTCCGGTTTTTACGTTGAGCGTTCAGGCTCCGGTAATTTTCGTTGGGTATCCAGACTCCGGTAATTACGTTGATCGTTCAGGCTACGGTCATTTTCGTTGACTATCCAGACTCGGGTTATTACGTTAAGCGTTCAGGCTCCGGTTAGTTTCGTTGAGTATCCAGATTCCGATTATTACGTTGAGCGTTCAAGCTCCGGTCAGTTTCGTTGGGTATCCAGACTCCGGTTTTTACGTTGAATGTTCAGGCTCCGGTCAGTTTTGTTGAGTATCCAGATTCCGTTTATTACGTTGAGCGTTCAGGCTCCGGTCAGTTTCGTTGGGTATCCAGACTCCGGTTATTACGTTGAGAGTTCAGGCTCTGGTAAGTTTCGTTGGGTATCCAGACTCCGGTTATTACGTTAAGCGTTCAGGCTCCGGTTAGTTTCGTTGGGTATTTAGACTCTAGTTATTACGTTGAGCGTTCAGGCTCCGGTAAGTTTCGTTGGGTATCCAGACTCCGGTTATTACGTTGAGTGTTCAGGCTCCGGTCAGTTTCGTTGGGTATCCAGACTCTAGTTATTACGTTGAGCGTTCAGGCTCCGGTCATTTTTGTTTAGTATCCAGACTCCGGTTATTAAGTTGAGTGTCAGGCTCCGATCATTTTCGTTGAGTATCCAGACTTTGATTATTACGTTGAGCATTCAGGATCCGATCAGTTTCGTTGAGTATCCAGACTCCAAATATTACGTTGAGCGTTCAGGCTTCGGTCAGTTTCATTGGTTATCCAGACTCCGGTGATTACGTTGATCGTTCAGGCTACGTTCATTTTCGTTGACTATCCAGACTCGGGTTATTACGTTAAGCGTTCAGGCTCGGGTCAGTTTCGTCGAGTATCCAGATTCTGATTATTACGTTGAGCGTTCAGGCTCCAGTCAGTTTCGTTCGGTATCCAGACTCCAGTTTTTACGTTGAGCGTTCAGGCTCCGGTAATTTTCGTTGGGTATCCAGACTCCGGTGATTACGTTGATCGTTCAGGCTACGGTCATTTTCATTGACTATCCAGACTCGGGTTATTACATTAAGCGTTCAGGCTCCGGTCAGTTTCGTTGAGTATCCAGATTCCGGTTATTACGTTGATCGTTCAGGCTCCGGTCAGATTCGTTGGGTATCCAGACTCCGGTTATTACGTTGAGCGTTCAGGCTCCGGTAAGTTTCGTTGGGTATCCAGACTCCGGTTATTATGTTGAGCGTTCAGGCTCCGGTCAGTTTCGTTGGGTATCCAGACTCTAGTTATTATGTTGAGCGTTCAGGCTCCGGTCATTTTCATTGAGTATCCAGACTCCGGTTATTAAGTTGAGTGTCTGGCTCCGATCATTTTCATTGAGTATCCAGACTCCAATTATTACGTTGAGCGTTCAGGATCCGATAAGTTTCGTTGAGTATCCAGACTCCAAATATTACGTTGAGCATTCAGGCTCTATTCAGTTTCATTGGGTATCCAGACTCCGGTGATTACGTTGATCGTTCAGGCTCCGGTCATTTTAGTTGACTATCCAGACTCGGGTTATTACGTTAAGCGTTCCGGCTCCGGTTAGTTTCGTTGAGTATCCAGATTCCGATTATTACGTTGAGCGTTCAAGCTCCGGTCAGTTTCGTTGGGTATCCAGACTCCGGTTTTTACGTTGAGTGTTCAGGCTCCGGTCAGTTTTGTTGAGTATCCAGATTCCGGTTATTACGTTGAGCATTCAGGCTCCGGTCAGTTTCGTTGGGTATCCAGACTCTTGTTATTACGTTGAGCGTTCAGGCTCCGGTAAGTTTCGTTGGGTATCCAGACTCCGGTTATTACGTTGAGTGTTCAGGCTCCGGTCAGTTTCGTTGGGTATCCAGACTCTAGTTATTACGTTGAGCGTTCAGGCTCCGATCATTTTCATTGAGTATCCAGACTCCGGTTATAAAGTTGAGTGTCAGGCTCCGATCATTTTCGTTGAGTATCCAGACTTCGATTATTACGTTGAGCATTCAGGATCCGATCAGTTTCGTTGAGTATCCAGACTCCAAATATTACGTTGAGCGTTCAGGCTCCGGTCAGTTTCGTTGGGTATCCAGACTCCGGTGATTACGTTGATCGTTCAGGCTCCGGTCATTTTCGTTGACTATCCAGACTCGGGTTATTACATTGAGCGTTCAGGCTCCGGTCAGTTTCGTTGAGTATCCAGATTTTGGTTATTACGTTGATCGTTCAGGCTCCGGTCAGATTCGTTGGGTATCCTGACTCCGGTTATTACGTTGAGCGTTCAGGCTCCGGTAAGTTTCGTTGGGTATCCAGACTCCGGTTATTATGTTGAGCGTTCAGGCTCCGGTCAGTTTCGTTGGGTATCCAGACTCTAGTTATTACGTTGAGCGTTCAGGCTCCGGTCATTTTCATTAGGTATCCAGACTCCGGTTATTAAGTTGAGTGTCCGGCTCCGATCATTTTCATTGAGTATCCAGACTCCAATTATTACGTTGAGCGTTCAGGATCCGATCCGTTTCGTTGAGTATCCAGACTCCAAATATTACGTTGAGCGTTCAGGCTCCATTCAGTTTCATTGGGTATCCAGATTTCAATTATTACGTTGAGCGTTCAAGCTCCGGTCAGTTTCGTTGGTTATCCAGACTCCGGTTTTTACGTTGAGTGTTTAGGCTCCGGTCAGTTTTGTTGAGTATCCAGATTCCGATTATTACGTTGAGCGTTCAGGCTCCGGTCAGTTTCGTTGGGTATCCAGACTCCGGTTATTACGTTGAGAGTTTAGGCTCTGGTAAGTTTTGTTGGGTATCCAGACTCCGGTTATTACGTTAAGCGTTCAGGCTCCGGTTAGTTTCGTTGGGTATTTAGACTCTAGTTATTACGTTGAGCGTTCAGGCTCCGGTAAGTTTCGTTGGGTATCCAGACTCCGGTTATTATGTTGAGTGTTCAGGCTCCGGTCAGTTTCGTTGGGTATCCAGACTCTAGTTATTACGTTGAGCGTTCAGGCTCCGGTCATTTTTGTTTAGTATCCAGACTCCGGTTATTAAGTTGAGTGTCAGGCTCCGATCATTTTCGTTGAGTATCCAGACTTCGATTATTACGTTGAGCATTCAGGATCCGATCAGTTTCGTTGAGTATCCAGACTCCAAATATTACGTTGAGTGTTCAGGCTTCAGTCAGTTTCATTGGGTATCCAGACTCCGGTGATTACGTTTATTGTTCAGGCTACGGTCATTTTCGTTGACTCTCCAGACTCAGGTTATTACGTTAAGTGTTCAGGCTCTTGTCAGTTTCGTCGAGTATCCAGATTCCGATTATTACGTTGAGCGTTCAGGCTCCAGTCAGTTTCGTTCGGTATCCAGACTCCGGTTTTTACGTTGAGCGTTCAGGCTCCGGTAATTTTCGTTGGGTATCCAGACTCCGGTAATTACGTTGATCGTTCAGGCTACGGTCATTTTCGTTGACTATCCAGACTCGGGTTATTACGTTAAGCGTTCAGGCTCCGGTTAGTTTCGTTGAGTATCCAGATTCCGATTATTACGTTGAGCGTTCAAGCTCCGGTCAGTTTCGTTGGGTATCCAGACTCCGGTTTTTACGTTGAGTGTTCAGGCTCCGGTCAGTTTTGTTGCGTATCCAGATTCCGATTATTACGTTGAGCGTTCAGGCTCCGGTCAGTTTCGTTGGGTATCCAGACTCCGGTTATTACGTTGAGAGTTCAGGCTCTGGTAAGTTTCGTTGGGTATCCAGACTCCGGTTATTACGTTAAGCGTTCAGGCTCCGGTTAGTTTCTTTGGGTATTTAGACTCTAGTTATTACGTTGAGCGTTCAGGCTCCGGTAAGTTTCGTTGGGTATCCAGACTCCGGTTATTACGTTGAGTGTTCAGGCTCTGGTCAGTTTCGTTGGGTATCCAGACTCTAGTTATTACGTTGAGCGTTCAGGCTCCGGTCATTTTTGTTTAGTATCCAGACTCCGGTTATTAAGTTGAGTGTCAGGCTCCGATCATTTTCGTTGAGTATCCAGACTTCGATTATTACGTTGAGCATTCAGGATCCGATCAGTTTCGTTGAGTATCCAGACTCCAAATATTACGTTGAGCGTTCAGGCTTCGGTCAGTTTCATTGGGTATCCAGACTCTGGTGATTACGTTGATCGTTCAGGCTACGGTCATTTTCGTTGACTATCCAGACTCGGGTTATTACGTTAAGCGTTCAGGCTCCGGTCAGTTTCGTCGAGTATCCAGATTCCGATTATTACTTTGAGCGTTCAGGCTCCAGTCAGTTTCGTTCGGTATCCAGACTCCAGTTTTTACGTTGAGCGTTCAGGCTCCGGTAATTTTCGTTGGGTATCCAGACTCCGGTGATTACGTTGATCGTTCAGGCTACGGTCATTTTTGTTGACTATCCAGACTCGGGTTATTACATTGAGCGTTCAGGCTCCGGTCAGTTTCGTTGGGTATCAAGACTCCGGTGATTACGTTGATCGTTCAGGCTCTGGTCATTTTCGTTGACTATCCAGACTCGGGTTATTACGTTGAGCGTTCAGGCTCCGGTAAGTTTCGTTGGGTATCCAGACTCCGGTTATTATGTTGAGCGTTCAGGCTCCGGTCAGTTTCGTTGGGTATCCAGACTCTAGTTATTACGTTGAGCGTTCAGGCTCCGGTCATTTTCATTGAGTATCCAGACTCCGGTTATTAAGTTGAGTGTCCGGCTCCGATCATTTTCATTGAGTATCCAGACTCCAATTATTACGTTGAGCGTTCAGGATCCGATCAGTTTCGTTGAGTATCCAGACTCCAAATATTACGTTGAGCATTCAGGCTCTATTCAGTTTCATTGGGTATCCAGACTCCGGTGATTACGTTGATCGTTCAGGCTCCGGTCATTTTAGTTGACTATCCAGACTCGGGTTATTACGTTAAGCGTTCCGGCTCCGGTTAGTTTCGTTGAGTATCCAGATTCCGATTATTACGTTGAGCGTTCAAGCTCCGGTCAGTTTCGTTGGGTATCCAGACTCTGGTTATTATGTTGAGCGTTCAGGCTCCGGTAAGTTTCGTTGGGTATCCAGAGTCCGGTTATTACATTGAGCGTTCAGGCTTCGGTCAGTTTCGTTGGGTATCCAGACTCTAGTTATTACGTTGAGCGTTCAGGCTCCGGTCATTTTCGTTGAGTATCCAGACTCCGGTTATTAAGTTGAGTGTCAGGCTCCGATCATTTTCGTTGAGTATCCAGACTTCGATTATTACGTTGAGCATTCAGGATCCGATCAGTTTCGTTGAGTATCCAGACTCCAAATATTACGTTGAGCGTTCAGGCTTCGGTCAGTTTCATTGGGTATCCAGACTCCGGTGATTACGTTGATCGTTCAGGCTACGGTCATTTTCGTTGACTATCCAGACTCGGGTTATTACGTTAAGCGTTCAGGCTCCGGTCAGTTTCGTCGAGTATCCAGATTCCGATTATTACGTTGAGCATTCAGGCTCCAGTCAGTTTCGTTCGGTATCCAGACTCCAGTTTTTACGTTGAGCGTTCAGGCTCCGGTAATTTTCGTTGGGTATCCAGACTCCGGTGATTACGTTGATCGTTCAGGCTACGGTCATTTTCGTTGACTATCCAGACTCGGGTTATTACATTAAGCGTTCAGGCTCCGGTCAGTTTCGTTGAGTATCCAGATTCCGGTTATTACGTTGATCGTTCAGGCTCCGGTCAGATTCGTTGGGTATCCAGACTCCGGTTATTACGTTGAGCGTTCAGGCTCCGGTAAGTTTCTTTGGGTATCCAGACTCCGGTTATTATGTTGAGCGTTCAGGCTCCGGTCAGTTTCGTTGGGTATCCAGACTCTAGTTATTACGTTGAACGTTCAGGCTCCGGTCATTTTCATTGAGTATCCAGACTCCGGTTATTAAGTTGAGTGTCCGGCTCCGATCATTTTCATTGAGTATCCAGACTCCAATTATTACGTTGAGCGTTCAGGATCCGATCAGTTTCGTTGAGTATCCAGACTCCAAATATTACGTTGAGCATTCAGGCTCTATTCAGTTTCATTGGGTATCCAGACTCCGGTGATTACGTTGATCGTTCAGGCTCCGGTCATTTTAGTTGACTATCCAGACTCGGGTTATTACGTTAAGCGTTCCGGCTCCGGTTAGTTTCGTTGAGTATCCAGATTCCGATTATTACGTTGAGCGTTCAAGCTCCGGTCAGTTTCGTTGGGTATCCAGACTCCGGTTTTTACGTTGAGTGTTCAGGCTCCGGTCAGTTTTGTTGAGTATCCAGATTCCGGTTATTACGTTGAGCATTCAGGCTCCGGTCAGTTTCGTTGGGTATCCAGACTCCGGTTATTACGTTGAGCGTTCAGGCTCCGGTAAGTTTCGTTGGGTATCCAGACTCCGGTTATTACGTTGAGTGTTCAGGCTCCGGTCAGTTTCGTTGGGTATCCAGACTCTAGTTATTACGTTAAGCGTTCAGGCTTCGATCATTTTCATTGAGTATCCAGACTCCGGTTATAAAGTTGAGTGTCAGGCTCCGATCATTTTCGTTGAGTATCCAGACTTCGATTATTACGTTGAGCATTCAGGATCCGATCAGTTTCGTTGAGTATCCAGACTCCAAATATTACGTTGAGCGTTCAGGCTCCGGTCAATTTCGTTGGGTATCCAGACTCCGGTGATTACGTTGATCGTTCAGGCTCCGGTCATTTTCGTTGACTATCCAGACTCGGGTTATTACATTGAGCGTTCAGGCTCCGGTCAGTTTCATTGAGTATCCAGATTCTGGTTATTACGTTGATCGTTCAGGCTCCGGTCAGATTCGTTGGGTATCCTGACTCCGGTTATTACGTTGAGCGTTCAGGCTCCGGTAAGTTTCGTTGGATATCCAGACTCCGGTTATTATGTTGAGCGTTCAGGCTCCGGTCAGTTTCGTTGGGTATCCAGACTCTAGTTATTACGTTGAGCGTTCAGGCTCCGGTCATTTTCATTGAGTATCCAGACTCCGGTTATTAAGTTGAGTGTCCGGCTCCGATCATTTTCATTGAGTATCCAGACTCCAATTATTACGTTGAGCGTTCAGGATCCGATCCGTTTCGTTGAGTATCCAGACTCCAAATATTACGTTGAGCGTTCAGGCTCCATTCAGTTTCATTGGGTATCCAGACTCCGGTGATTACGTTGATCGTTCAGGCTCCGGTCATTTTCGTTGACTATCCAGACTCGGGTTATTACGTTAAGCGTTCAGGCTCCGGTTAGTTTTGTTGAGTATCCAGATTCCGATTATTACGTTGAGCGTTCAAGCTCCGGTCAGTTTCGTTGGGTATCCAGACTCCGGTTTTTACGTTGAGTGTTCAGGCTCCGGTCAGTTTTGTTGAGTATCCAGATTCCGATTATTACGTTGAGTGTCCAGGCTCCGGTCAGTTTTGTTGGGTATCCAGACTCCGGTTATTACGTTGAGAGTTCAGGCTCTGGTAAGTTTCGTTGGGTATCCAGACTCTGGTTATTACGTTAAGCGTTCAGGCTCCGGTTAGTTTCGTTGGGTATTTAGACTCTAGTTATTACGTTGAGCGTTCAGGCTCCGGTAAGTTTCGTTGGGTATCCAGACTCCGGTTATTATGTTGAGTGTTCAGGCTCTGGTCAGTTTCGTTGGGTATCCAGACTCTAGTTATTACGTTGAGCGTTCAGGCTCCGGTCATTTTTGTTTAGTATCCAGACTCTGGTTATTAAGTTGTGTGTCAGGCTCCGATCATTTTCGTTGAGTATCCATACTTCGATTATTACGTTGAGCATTCAGGATCCGATCAGTTTCGTTGAGTATCCAGACTCCAAATATTACGTTGAGCGTTCAGGCTTCGGTCAGTTTCATTGGGTATCCAGACTCCGGTGATTACGTTGATCGTTCAGGCAACGGTCATTTTCGTTGACTATCCAGACTCGGGTTATTACGTTAAGCGTTCAGGCTCCGGTCAGTTTCGGCGAGTATCCAGATTCCGA
This sequence comes from Lathyrus sativus, assembly GCA_963859935.3. Classification (NCBI taxonomy): domain Eukaryota; kingdom Viridiplantae; phylum Streptophyta; class Magnoliopsida; order Fabales; family Fabaceae; genus Lathyrus; species Lathyrus sativus. The sequence goes on from OZ012736.1 coordinate 271,315,331, forward strand.
TTATTACGTTGAGCGTTCAGGCTCCAGTCAGTTTCGTTCGGTATCCAGACTCCGGTTCTTACGTTGAGCGTTCAGACTCCGGTCATTTTCGTTGAGTATCCAGACTCCGGTTATCAAGTTGAGTGTCAGGCTCCGATCATTTTCGTTGAGTATCCAGACTCCGATTATTACGTTGAGCGTTCAGGCTCCGGTTATTTTCGTTGAGTATCCTGACTCTAGTTATTACGTTGAGGGTTCAGACTCCGGTCATTTTCGTTGAGTATCTAGACTCTTGTCATTAGGTTGAACGTTCAGGCTCCGATCATTTTCGTTGAATATCCATACTCCGGTCAATATGTTGAGCGATCAGGCTCCGGTAATTTTCGTTGAGTATCCAGACTCCGATCATTACATTGAGCATTCAGGATCCAGTCATTTTCGTTGAGTATCATAACTCCATTTATTACGTTGAGCGTTCAGGATCCGGTCAGTTTCGTTGAGGATCCAGACTCCAAATATTTCGTTGAGCGTTCAGGCTCCGGTCAGTTTCTTTGGGTATCCAGACTCCGGTGATTACGTTGATCGTTCAGGCTCCGGTCATTTTCGTTGACTATCCAGACTCGGGTTATTACGTTGAGCGTTCAGGCTCCGGTCAGTTTCGTTGGGTATCCAGACTCTGGTTATTACGTTGAGCGTTCAGGCTCCGGTAAGTTTCGTTGGGTATCCAGACTCCGGTTATTACGTTAAGCGTTCAGGCTCCGGTCAGTTTCGTTGGGTATCCAGACTCCGGTTATTACGTTGAGCGTTCATGCTCCGGTAAGTTTCGTTGGGTATCCAGACTCCGGTTATTACGTTGAATGTTCAGACGTTGAGCGTTCAGGCTCCGGTCATTTTCGTTTAGTATCCAGACTCCGGTTATTAAGTTGAGTGTCAGGCTCGGATCATTTTCGTTGAGTATTCAGACTTCAATTATTACGTTGAGCGTTCAGGATCCGATCAGTTTCATTGAGTATCCAGACTCCAAATATTACGTTGAGCATTCAGGATCCGGTCAGTTTCATTGGGTATCCAGACTCCGGTGATTACGTTGATCGTTCAGGCTCCGATCATTTTCGTTGACTATCCAGACTCGGGTTATTACGTTAAGCGTTCAGGCTCAGGTTAGTTTCGTTGAGTATCCAGATTCCGATTATTACATTGAGCGTTCAAGCTCCGGTCAGTTTCGTTGGGTATCCAGACTCCGGTTTTTACGTTGAGTGTTCAGGCTCCGGTCAGTTTTGTTGAGTATCCAGATTCCGGTTATTACGTTGAGCATTCAGGCTCCGGTCAGTTTCGTTGGGTATCCAGACTCCGGTTATTACGTTGAGCGTTCAGGCTCCGGTAAGTTTCGTTGGGTATCCAGACTCCGGTTATTACGTTGAGTGTTCAAGCTCCGGTCAGTTTCGTTGGGTATCCAGACTCTAGTTATTACGTTGAGCGTTCAGGCTCCGGTCATTTTTGTTTAGTATCTAGACTCCGGTTATTAAGTTGAGTGTCAGGCTCCGATCATTTTCGTTGAGTATCCAGACTTCGATTATTACGTTGAGCATTCAGGATCCGATCAGTTTCGTTGAGTATCCAGACTCCAAATATTACGTTGAGCGTTCAGGCTCCGGTCAGTTTCATTGGGTATCCAGACTCCGGTGATTACGTTGATCGTTTAGGCTACGGTCATTTTCGTTGACTATCCAGACTCGGGTTATTACGTTAAGCGTTCAGGCTCCGGTCAGATTCGTTGAGTATCCAGATTCCGATTATTACGTTGAGTGTTCGGGCTCCGGTCAGTTTCGTTCGGTATCCAGACTCCGGTTTTTACGTTGAGCGTTCAGGCTCCGGTCAATTTCGTTGAGTATCCAGACTCCGGTTATTAAGTTGAGCGTCAGGCTCCGATCATTTTCGTTGAGTATCCAGACTCCGATTATTACGTTGAGCGTTCAGGTTCCGGTTATTTTCGTTGAGTATCCTGACTCCAGTTATTACGTTGAGGGTTCAGACTCCGGTCATTTTCGTTGAGTATCTAGACTTCTGTCATTAGGTTGAACGTTCAGGCTCCGATCATTTTCTTTGAATATCCATACTCTGGTCAATATGTTGAGCGATCAGGCTCCGGTAATCTTCGTTGAGTATCCAGACTTCGGTCATTACATTGAGCATTCATGATCCAGTCATTTTCGTTGAGTATCATAACTCCATTTATTACGTTGAGCGTTCAGGATCCGGTCAGTTTCGTTGAGGATCCAGACTCCAAATATTACGTTGAGCGTTCAGGCTCCGGTCAGTTTCGTTGGGTATCCAGACTCCGGTGATTACGTTGATCGTTCAGGCTTCGGTCATTTTCGTTGACTATCCAGACTCGGGTTATTACGTTGAGCGTTCAGGCTCCGGTCAGTTTCGTTGAGTATCCAGATTCCGGTTATTACGTTGAGCGTTCAGGCTCCGGTCAGTTTCGTTGGGTATCCAGACTCCGGTTATTACGTTGAGCGTTCAGGCTCCGGTAAGTTTCGTTGGGTATCCAGACTCCGGTTATTACTTTAAGCGTTCAGGCTCCGGTTAATTTCGTTGGGTATTTAGACTCTAGTTATTACGTTGAGGGTTAAGGCTCCGGTCATTTTCGTTGAGTATCCAGACTCCGGTTATTAAGTTGAGTGTTAGGCTCCGATCATTTTCGTTGAGTATCCAGACTCCGATTATTACGTTGAGCGTTCAGGCTCCGGTTATTTTCGTTGAGTATCCTGACTCTAGTTATTACGTTGAGGGTTCAGACTCCGGTCATTTTCGTTGAGTATCTAGACTCCTGTCATTAGGTTGAACGTTCAGGCTCCGATCATTTTCGTTGAATATCCATACTCCGGTCAATATGTTGAGCGATCAGGCTCCGGTAATTTTCGTTGAGTATCCAGACTCCGATCATTACATTGAGCATTCAGGATCCAGTCATTTTCGTTGAGTATCATAACTCCATTTATTACGTTGAGCGTTTAGGATCCGGTCAGTTTCGTTGAGGATCCAGACTCCATATATTTCGTTGAGCGTTCAGGCTCCGGTCAGTTTCTTTGGGTATCCAGACTCCGGTGATTACGTTGATCGTTCAGGCTCCGGTCATTTTCGTTGACTATCCAGACTCGGGTTATTACGTTGAGCGTTCAGGCTCCGGTCAGTTTCGTTGAGTATCCAGATTCCGGTTATTACGTTGAGCGTTCAGGCTCCGGTCAGTTTCGTTGGGTATCCAGACTCTGGTTATTACGTTGAGCGTTCAGGCTCCGGTAAGTTTCGTTGGGTATCCAGACTCCGGTTATTACGTTAAGCGTTCAGGCTCCGGTCAGTTTCGTTGGGTATCCAGACTCCGGTTATTACGTTGAGCGTTCATGCTCCGGTAAGTTTCGTTGGGTATCCAGACTCCGGTTATTACGTTGAATGTTCAGGCTCCGGTCAGTTTCGTTGGGTATCCAGACTCTAGTTATTACGTTGAGCGTTCAGGCTCCGGTCATTTTCGTTTAGTATCCAGACTCCGGTTATTAAGTTGAGTGTCAGGCTCGGATCATTTTCGTTGAGTATTCAGACTTCAATTATTACGTTGAGCGTTCAGGATCCGATCAGTTTCATTGAGTATCCAGACTCCAAATATTACGTTGAGCATTCAGGCTCCGGTCAGTTTCATTGGGTATCCAGACTCCGGTGATTACGTTGATCGTTCAGGCTCCGATCATTTTCGTTGACTATCCAGACTCGGGTTATTACGTTAAGCGTTCAGGCTCCGGTTAGTTTCGTTGAGTATCCAGATTCCGATTATTACATTGAACGTTCAAGCTCCGGTCAGTTTCGTTGGGTATCCAGACTCCGGTTTTTACGTTGAGTGTTCAGGCTCCGGTCAGTTTTGTTGAGTATCCAGATTCCGGTTATTACGTTGAGCATTCAGGCTCCGGTCAGTTTCGTTGGGTATCCAGACTCCGGTAAGTTTCGTTGGGTATCCAGACTCCGGTTATTACGTTGAGTGTTCAGGCTCCGGTCAGTTTCGTTGGGTATCCAGACTCTAGTTATTACGTTGAGCGTTCAGGCTCCGGTCATTTTTGTTTAGTATCTAGACTCCGGTTATTAAGTTGAGTGTCAGGCTCCGATCATTTTCGTTGAGTATCCAGACTTCGATTATTACGTTGAGCATTCAGGATCCGATCAGTTTCGTTGAGTATCCAGACTCCAAATATTACGTTGAGCGTTCAGGCTCCGGTCAGTTTCATTGGGTATCCAGACTCCGGTGATTACGTTGATCGTTTAGGCTACGGTCATTTTCGTTGTCTATCCAGACTCGGGTTATTACGTTAAGCGTTCAGGCTCCGGTCAGATTCGTTGAGTATCCAGATTCCGATTATTATGTTGAGTGTTCGGGCTCCGGTCAGTTTCGTTCGGTATCCAGACTCCGGTTTTTACGTTGAGCGTTCAGGCTCTGGTCAATTTCGTTGAGTATCCAGACTCCGGTTATTAAGTTGAGCGTCAGGCTCCGATCATTTTCGTTGAGTATCCAGACTCCGATTATTACGTTGAGCGTTCAGGTTCCGGTTATTTTCGTTGAGTATCCTGACTCCAGTTATTACGTTGAGGGTTCAGACTCCGGTCATTTTCGTTGAGTATCTAGACTTCTGTCATTAGGTTGAACGTTCAGGCTCCGATCATTTTCTTTGAATATCCATACTCTGGTCAATATGTTGAGCGATCAGGCTCCGGTAATCTTCGTTGAGTATCCAGACTTCGGTCATTACATTGAGCATTCATGATCCAGTCATTTTCGTTGAGTATCATAACTCCATTTATTACGTTGAGCGTTCAGGATCCGGTCAGTTTCGTTGAGGATCCAGACTCCAAATATTACGTTGAGCGTTCAGGCTCCGGTCAGTTTCGTTGGGTATCCAGACTCCGGTGATTACGTTGATCGTTCAAGCTTCGGTCATTTTCGTTGACTATCCAGACTCGGGTTATTACGTTGAGCGTTCAGGCTCCGGTCAGTTTCGTTGAGTATCCAGATTCCGGTTATTACGTTGAGCGTTCAGGCTCCGGTCAGTTTCGTTGGGTATCCAGACTCCGGTTATTACGTTGAGCGTTCAGGCTCCGGTAAGTTTCGTTGGGTATCCAGACTCCGGTTATTACTTTAAGCGTTCAGGCTCCGGTTAATTTCGTTGGGTATTTAGACTCTAGTTATTACGTTGAGGGTTAAGGCTCCGGTCATTTTCGTTGAGTATCCAGACTCCGGTTATTAAGTTGAGTGTCAGGCTCCGATCATTTTCGTTGAGTATCCAGACTTCGATTATTATGTTGAGCATTCAGGATCCGATCAGTTTCGTTGAGTATCCAGACTCCAAATATTACGTTGAGCGTTCAGGCTCCGGTCAGTTTCATTGGGTATCCAGACTCCGGTGATTACGTTGATCGTTCAAGCTACGGTCATTTTCGTTGACTATCCAGACTCGGGTTATTACGTTAAGCGTTCAGGCTCCGGTCAGATTCGTTGAGTATCCAGATTCCGATTATTACGTTTAGCGTTCGGGCTCCGGTCAGTTTCGTTCGGTATCCAGACTCCGGTTTTTACGTTGAGCGTTTAGACTCCGGTCAATTTCGTTGAGTATCCAGACTCCGGTTATTATGTTGAGCGTCAGGCTCCGATCATTTTCATTGAGTATCCAGACTCCGATTATTACGTTGAGCGTTCAGGTTCCGGTTATTTTCGTTGAGTATCCTGACTCCAGTTATTACGTTGAGGGTTCAGACTCCGGTCATTTTCGTTGAGTATCTAGACTTCTGTCATTAGGTTGAACGTTCAGGCTCCGATCATTTTCGTTGAATATCTATACTCCGGTCAATATGTTGAGCGATCAGGCTCCGGTAATCTTCGTTGAGTATCCAGACTCCGGTCATTACATTGAGCATTCAGGATCCAGTCATTTTCGTTGAGTATCATAACTCCATTTATTACGTTGAGCGTTCAGGATCCGGTCAGTTTCGTTGAGGATCCAGACTCCAAATATTACGTTGAGCGTTCAGGCTCCGGTCAGTTTCATTGGGTATCCAGACTCCGGTGATTACGTTGATCGTTCAGGCTCCGGTCATTTTCGTTGACTATCCAGACTCGAGTTATTACGTTGAGCGTTCAGGCTCCGGTCAGTTTCGTTGAGTATCCAGATTCCGGTTATTACGTTGAGCATTCAGCCTCCGGTCAGTTTCGTTGGGTATCTAGACTTCGGTTATTACTTTGAGCGTTCAGGCTCCGGTAAGTTTCGTTGGGTATCCAGACTCCGGTTATTACTTTAAGCGTTCAGGCTCCAGTTAGTTTCGTTGGGTATTTAGACTCTAGTTATTACGTTGAGCGTTAAGGCTCCGGTCATTTTCGTTGAGTATCCAGACTCCGGTTATTAAGTTGAGTGTCAGGCTCCGATCATTTTCGTTGAGTATCCAGACTTCGATTATTACGTTGAGCGTTCAGGATCCGGTCAGTTTCGTTGAGTATCCAGACTCCAAATATTACGTTGAGCGTTCAGGCTCCGGTCAGTTTCATTGGGTATCCAGACTCCGGTGATTACGTTGATCCTTCAGGCTCTGGTTATTTTCGTTGACTATCCAGACTCGGGTCATTACATTAAGCGTGCAGGCTCCGGTCAGTTTCGTTGAGTATCCAGATTCCGATTATTACGTTGAGCGTTCAGGCTCCGGTCAGTTTTGTTGGGTATCCAGACTCCGGTTTTAACGTTGAGCATTCAGGCTCCGGTCATTTTCGTTGAGTATCCAGACTCTGGTTATTAAGTTGAGCGTCAGGCTCTGATCATTTTCGTTGAGTATTTAGACTCCGATTATTACGTTGAGCGTTCAGGCTCCGGTTATTTTCGTTGAGTATCCTGACTCCGGTTATTACGTTGAGGGTTCAGACTCCGGTCATTTTCGTTGAGTATCTAGACTCCTGTCATTACGTTGAACGTTCAGGCTCCGATCATTTTCGTTGAATATCCATACTCCGATCAATATGTTGAGCGATCAGGCTCCGGTAATTTTCGTTGAGTATCCAGACTCCGGTCATTACATTGAGCGTTCAGGATCCAGTCATTTTCGTTGAGTATCATAACTCCATTTACTATGTTGAGCGTTCAGGATCCGGTCAGTTTCGTTGAGTATCCAGACTCCAAATATTACGTTGAGCGTTCAGGCTCCGGTCAGTTTCATTGGGTATCCAGACTCCGGTGATTACGTTGATCGTTCAGGCTACGGTCATTTTCATTGACTATCCAGACTCGGGTTATTACGTTAAGCGTTCAGGTTCCGGTCAGTTTCATTGAGTATCCAGATTCCGATTATTACGTTGAGCGTTCAGGCTCCGGTCAGTTTCGTTCGGTATCCAGACTCCGGTTTTTACGTTGAGCGTTCAGGCTCCGGTCATTTTCGTTGAGTATCCAGACTCCGAGTATTAAGTTGAGCGTCAGCCTCCGATCATTTTCGTTGAGTATCCAGACTCCGATTATTACGTTGAGCGTTCAAGTTCCGGTTATTTTCGTTGAGTATCCTGACTCCAGTTATTACGTTGAGGGTTCAGACTCTGGTCATTTTTGTTGAGTATCTAGACTTCTGTCATTAGGTTGAACGTTCAGGCTCCGATCATTTTTGTTGAATATCCATACTCCGGTCAATATGTTGAGTGATCAGGATCCGGTAATTTTCGTTGAGTATCCAGACTCCGTACATTACATTGAGCATTCAGGATCCAGTCATTTTCGTTGAGTATCATAACTCCATTTATTACATTGATCGTTCAGGATCCGGTCAGTTTCGTTGAGTATCCAGACTCCAAATATTACGTTGAGCGTTCAGGCTCCGGTCAGTTTCGTTGGGTATCAAGACTCCGGTGATTACGTTGATCGTTCAGGCTCCGGTCATTTTCGTTGACTATCCAGACTCGGGTTATTACGTTGAGCGTTCAGGCTCCGGTCAGTTTCGTTGAGTATCCAGATTCCGGTTATTACGTTGAGCGTTCAGGCTCCGGTCAGTTTCGTTGGGTATCCAGACTCCGGTTAGTACGTTGAGAGTTCAGGCTCCGGTAAGTTTCGTTGGGTATCCAGACTCCGGTTATTACGTTAAGCGTTCAGGCTCCGGTTAGTTTCGTTGGGTATTTAGACTCTAGTTATTACGTTGAGCGTTCAGGCTCCGGTCATTTTCGTTGAGTATCCAGACTCCGGTTATTAAGTTGAGTGTCAGGCTCCGATCATTTTCGTTGAGTATCCAGACTTCGATTATTACGTTGAGCGTTTAGGATCCGATCAGTTTCGTTGAGTATCCAGACTCCAAATATTACGTTGAGCGTTCAGGCTCCGGTCAGTTTCATTGGGTATCCAGACTCCGGTGATTACGTTAATCGTTCAGGCTCCGGTTATTTTCGTTGTCTATCCAGACTCGGGTTATTACGTTAAGCGTTCAGGCTCCAGTCAGTTTCGTTGAGTATCTAGATTCCTATTATTACGTTGAGCGTTCAGGCTCCGGTCAGTTTCGTTAGGTATCCAGACTCCGGTTTTTACGTTGAGCGTTCAGGCTCCGGTCAGTTTCGTTGGGTATTTAGACTCTAGTTATTACTTTGAGGGTTCAGACTCCGGTCATTTTCGTTGAGTATCTAGACTCCTGTCATTACGTTGAACGTTCAGGCTCCGATCATTTTCGTTGAATATCCATACTCCGGTCAATATGTTGAGCGATCAGGCTCCGGTAATTTTCGTTGAGTATCCAGACTCCGGTCATTACATTGAGCGTTCAGGATCCAGTCATTTTCGTTGAGTATCATAACTCCATTTATTACGTTGAGCGTTCAGGATCCGGTCAGTTTCGTTGAGTATCCAGACTCCAAATATTACGTTGAGCGTTCAGGCTCCGGTCAGTTTCGTCGGGTATCCAGACTCCGGTGATTACGTTGATCGTTCAGGCTCGGGTCATTTTCGTTGACTATCCAGACTCGGGTTATTACGTTGAGCGTTCAGGCTCCGGTCAGTTTCGTTGAGTATCCAGATTCCGGTTATTACGTTGAGCGTTCAGGCTCCGGTCAGTTTCGTTGGGTATCCAGACTCCGGTTATTACGTTGAGCGTTCAGGCTCCGGTCAGTTTCGTTGGGTATCCAGACTCCGGTGATTACGTTGATTGTTCAGGCTCTGGTCATTTTCGTTGACTATCCAGACTCCGGTTATTACGTTGAGCGTTCAGGCTCCGGTCAGTTTCGTTGAGTATCCAGATTTCGGTTATTACGTTGAGCATTCAGGCTCTGGTCAGTTTCGTTGGGTATCCAGACTCCGGTTATTACGTTGAGCGTTCAGGCTCCGGTAAGTTTCGTTGGGTATCCAGACTCCGGTTATTACGTTGAGCGTTCAGGCTCCGGTCAGTTTCGTTGGGTATTTAGACTCTAGTTATTACGTTGAGCGTTCAGGCTCCGGTCATTTTCGTTGAGTATCCAGACTCCGGTTATTAAGTTGAGTGTCAGGCTCCGATCATTTTCGTTGAGTATCCAGACTTCGATTATTATGTTGAGCGTTCAGGATCCGATAAGTCTCGTTGAGTATCCAGACTCCAAATATTACGTTGAGCGTTCAGGCTCCAGTCAGTTTCATTGGGTATCCAGACTCCGGTGATTACGTTGATCGTTCAAGCTACGGTCATTTTCGTTGACTATCCAGACTCGGGTTATTACGTTAAGCGTTAAGGCTCCGGTCAGTTTCGTTGAGTATCCAGATTTCGATTATTACGTTGAGCGTGCAAGCTCCGGTCAGTTTGGTTGGGTATCTAGACTCCGGTTTTTACGTTGAGCGTTCAGGCTCCGGTCATTTTCGTTGAGTATCCAGACTCTGGTTATTAAGTTGTGCGTCAGGCTCCGATCATTTTCGTTGAGAATTTAGACTCCGATTATTACGTTGAGCGTTCAGGCTCCGGTTATTTTCGTTGAGTATCCAGACTCCGGTTATTACGTTGAGGGTTCAGACTCTGGTCATTTTCGTTGAGTATCTAGACTCCTATCATTACATTGAACGTTCAGGCTCCGATCATTTTCGTTGAATATCCATACTCCGATCAATATGTTGAGCGATCAGGCTCCGGTAATTTTCGTTGAGTATCCAGACTCCGGTCATTACATTGAGCGTTCAGGATCCAGTCATTTTCGTTGAGTATCATAACTCCATTTACTACGTTGAGCGTTCAGGATCAGGTCAGTTTCGTTGAGTATCCAGACTCCAAATATTACGTTGAGCGTTCAGGCTCCGGTCAGTTTCATTGGGTATCCAGACTCCGGTGATTACGTTGATCGTTCAGGCTACGGTCATTTTCATTGACTATTTAGACTCGGGTTATTACGTTAAGCGTTCAGGCTCCGGTCAGTTTCATTGAGTATCCAGATTCCGATTATTACGTTGAGCGTTCAGGCTCCGGTCAGTTTTGTTCGGTATCCAGACTCCGGTATTTACGTTGAGCGTTCAGGCTCCGGTCATTTTCGTTGAGTATCCAGACTCCGGTTATTAAGTTGAGCGTCAGGCTCCGATCATTTTCGTTGAGTATCCAGACTCCGATTATTACGTTGAGCGTTCAGGCTCCGGTTATTTTCGTTGAGTATCCTGACTCCAGTTATTACGTTGAGGGTTCAGACTCCGGTCATTTTCGTTGAGTATCTAGACTCCTGTCATTAGGTTGAACGTTCAGGCTCCGATCATTTTCGTTGAATATCCATACTCCGGTCAATATGTTGAGCGATCAGGCTCCGGTAATTTTCGTTGAGTATCCAGACTCCGGTCATTACATTGAGCATTCAGGATCCAGTCATTTTCGTTGAGTATCATAATTCCTTTTATTACGTTGAGCGTACAGGATCCGGTCAGTTTCGTTGAGTATCCAGACTCCAAATATTACGTTGAGCGTTCAGGCTCCGGTCAGTTTCGTTGGGTATCCAGACTCCGGTGATTACGTTGATCGTTCAGGCTCCGGTCGTTTTCGTTGACTATCCAGACTCGAGTTATTACGTTGAGCGTTCAGGCTCCGGTCAGTTTCGTTGAGTATCCAGATTCCGGTTATTACGTTGAGCGTTCAGGCTCCGGTCAGTTTCGTTGGGTATCCATACTCCGGTTATTACGTTGAGCGTTCAGGCTCCGGTAAGTTTCGTTGGGTATCCAGACTCCGGTTATTACGTTAAGCGTTCAGGCTCCGGTTAGTTTCGTTGGGTATTTAGACTCTAGTTATTACGTTGAGCGTTCAGGCTCCGGTCATTTTCGTTGAGTATCCAGACTCCGGTTATTAAGTTGAGTGTCAGGCTCCGATCATTTTCGTTGAGTATCCAGACTTCGATTATTACGTTGAGCGTTCAGGATCCGATCAGTTTCGTTGAGTATCCAGACTCCAAATATTACGTTGAGCGTTCACGCTCCGGTCAGTTTCATTGGGTATCTAGACTCTGGTGATTACGTTGATCGTTCAGGCTCCGGTTATTTTCGTTGTCTATCCAGACTCGGGTTATTACGTTAAGCGTTCAGGCTCCGGTCAGTTTCGTTGAGTATCCAGATTCCGATTATTACGTTGAGCGTTCAGGCTCCGGTCAGTTTCGTTAGGTATCCAGACTCCGGTTTTTACATTGAGCGTTCAGGCTCCGGTCATTTTCGTTGAGTATCCAGACTCTGGTTATTAAGTTGAGCGTCAGGCTCCGATCATTTTCGTTGAGTATTTAGACCCCGATTATTACGTTGAGCATTCAGGCTCCGGTTATTTTCGTTGAGTATCCTGACTCCGGTTATTACGTTGAGGGTTCAGACTCCGGTCATTTTCGTTGAGTATCTAGACTCCTGTCATTACGTTGAACGTTCAGGCTCCGATCATTTTCGTTGAATATCCATACTCCGGTCAATATGTTGAGCGATCAGGCTCCGGTAATTTTCGTTGAGTATCCAGACTCCGGTCATTACATTGAGCGTTCAGGATCCAGTCATTTTCGTTGAGTATCATAACTCCATTTATTACGTTGAGCGTTCAGGATCCGGTCAGTTTCGTTGAGTATCCAGACTCCAAATATTACGTTGAGCGTTCAGGCTCCGGTCAGTTTCGTTGGGTATCCAGACTCCGGTGATTACGTTGATCGTTCAGGCTCCGGTCATTTTCGTTGACTATCCAGACTCGGGTTATTACGTTGAGCGTTCAGGCTCCGGTCAGTTTCGTTGAGTATCCAGATTCCGGTTATTACGTTGAGTGTTCAGGCTCCGGTCAGTTTCGTTGGGTATCCAGACTCCGGTTATTACGTTGAGCGTTCAGGCTCCGGTCAGTTTCGTTGGGTATCCAGACTCCGGTGATTACGTTGATTGTTCAGGCTCTGGTCATTTTCGTTGACTATCCAGACTCGGGTTATTACGTTGAGCGTTCAGGCTCCGGTCAGTTTCGTTGAGTATCCAGATTTCGGTTATTACGTTGAGCATTCAGGCTCTGGTCAGTTTCGTTGGGTATCCAGACTCCGGTTATTACGTTGAGCGTTCAGGCTCCGGTAAGTTTCGTTGGGTATCCAGACTCCGGTTATTACGTTGAGCGTTCAGGCTCCGGTCAGTTTCGTTGGGTATTTAGACTCTAGTTATTACGTTGAGCGTTCAGGCTCCGGTCATTTTTGTTGAGTATCCAGACTCCGGTTATTAAGTTGAGTGTCAGGCTCCGATCATTTTCGTTGAGTATCCAGACTTTGATTATTATGTTGAGCGTTCAGGATCCGATAAGTCTCGTTGAGTATCCAGACTCCAAATATTACGTTGAGCGTTCAGGCTCCAGTCAGTTTCATTGGGTATCCAGACTCCGGTGATTACGTTGATCGTTCAAGCTACGGTCATTTTCGTTGACTATCCAGACTCGGGTTATTACGTTAAGCGTTAAGGCTCCGGTCAGTTTCGTTGAGTATCCAGATTTCGATTATTACGTTGAGCGTGCAAGCTCCGGTCAGTTTGGTTGGGTATCTAGACTCCGGTTTTTACGTTGAGCGTTCAGGCTCCGGTCATTTTCGTTGAGTATCCAGACTCTGGTTATTAAGTTGTGCGTCAGGCTCCGATCATTTTCGTTGAGAATTTAGACTCCGATTATTACGTTGAGCGTTCAGGCTCCGGTTATTTTCGTTGAGTATCCAGACTCCGGTTATTACGTTGAGGGTTCAGACTCTGGTCATTTTCGTTGAGTATCTAGACTCCTATCATTACATTGAACGTTCAGGCTCCGATCATTTTCGTTGAATATCCATACTCCGATCAATATGTTGAGCGATCAGGCTCCGGTAATTTTCGTTGAGTATCCAGACTCCGGTCATTACATTGAGCGTTCAGGATCCAGTCATTTTCGTTGAGTATCATAACTCCATTTACTACGTTGAGCGTTCAGGATCAGGTCAGTTTCGTTGAGTATCCAGACTCCAAATATTACGTTGAGCGTTCAGGCTCCGGTCAGTTTCATTGGGTATCCAGACTCCGGTGATTACGTTGATCGTTCAGGCTACGGTCATTTTCATTGACTATTTAGACTCGGGTTATTACGTTAAGCGTTCAGGCTCCGGTCAGTTTCATTGAGTATCCAGATTCCGATTATTACGTTGAGCGTTCAGGCTCCGGTCAGTTTTGTTCGGTATCCAGACTCCGGTATTTACGTTGAGCGTTCAGGCTCCGGTCATTTTCGTTGAGTATCCAGACTCCGGTTATTAAGTTGAGCGTCAGGCTCCGATCATTTTCGTTGAGTATCCAGACTCCGATTATTACGTTGAGCGTTCAGGCTCCGGTTATTTTCGTTGAGTATCCTGACTCCAGTTATTACGTTGAGGGTTCAGACTCCGGTCATTTTCGTTGAGTATCTAGACTCCTGTCATTAGGTTGAACGTTCAGGCTCCGATCATTTTCGTTGAATATCCATACTCCGGTCAATATGTTGAGCGATCAGGCTCCGGTAATTTTCGTTGAGTATCCAGACTCCGGTCATTACATTGAGCATTCAGGATCCAGTCATTTTTGTTGAGTATCATAATTCCTTTTATTACGTTGAGCGTACAGGATCCGGTCAGTTTCGTTGAGTATCCAGACTCCAAATATTACGTTGAGCGTTCAGGCTCCGGTCAGTTTCGTTGGGTATCCAGACTCCGGTGATTACGTTGATCGTTCAGGCTCCGGTCATTTTCGTTGACTATCCAGACTCGGGTTATTACGTTGAGCGTTCAGGGTCCGGTCAGTTTCGTTGAGTATCCAGATTCCGGTTATTACGTTGAGCGTTCAGGCTCCGGTCAGTTTCGTTGGGTATCCATACTCCGGTTATTACGTTGAGCGTTCAGGCTCCGGTAAGTTTCGTTGGGTATCCAGACTCCGGTTATTACGTTAAGCGTTCAGGCTCCGGTTAGTTTCGTTGGGTATTTAGACTCTAGTTATTACGTTGAGCGTTCAGGCTCCGGTCATTTTCGTTGAGTATCCAGACTCCGGTTATTAAGTTGAGTGTCAGGCTCCGATCATTTTCGTTGAGTATCCAGACTTCGATTATTACGTTGAGCGTTCAGGATCCGATCAGTTTCGTTGAGTATCCAGACTCCAAATATTACGTTGAGCGTTCACGCTCCGGTCAGTTTCATTGGGTATCTAGACTCTGGTGATTACGTTGATCGTTCAGGCTCCGGTTATTTTCGTTGTCTATCCAGACTCGGGTTATTACGTTAAGCGTTCAGGCTCCGGTCAGTTTCGTTGAGTATCCAGATTCCGATTATTACGTTGAGCGTTCAGGCTCCGGTCAGTTTCGTTAGGTATCCAGACTCCGGTTTTTACATTGAGCGTTCAGGCTCCGGTCATTTTCGTTGAGTATCCAGACTCTGGTTATTAAGTTGAGCGTCAGGCTCCGATCATTTTCGTTGAGTATTTAGACCCCGATTATTACGTTGAGCATTCAGGCTCCGGTTATTTTCATTGAGTATCCTGACTCCGGTTATTACGTTGAGGGTTCAGACTCCGGTCATTTTCGTTGAGTATCTAGACTCCTGTCATTACGTTGAACGTTCAGGCTCCGATCATTTTCGTTGAATATCCATACTCCGGTCAATATGTTGAGCGATCAGGCTCCGGTAATTTTCGTTGAGTATCCAGACTCCGGTCATTAAATTGAGCGTTCAGGATCCAGTCATTTTCGTTGAGTATCATAACTCCATTTATTACGTTGAGCGTTCAGGATCCGGTCAGTTTCGTTGAGTATCCAGACTCCAAATATTACGTTGAGCGTTCAGGCTCCGGTCAGTTTCGTTGGGTATCCAGACTCCGGTGATTACGTTGATCGTTCAGGCTCCGGTCATTTTCGTTGACTATCCAGACTCGGGTTATTACGTTGAGCGTTCAGGCTCCGGTCAGTTTCGTTGAGTATCCAGATTCCGGTTATTACGTTGAGCGTTCAGGCTCCGGTCAGTTTCGTTGGGTATCCAGACTCCGGTTATTACGTTGAGCGTTCAGGCTCCGGTCAGTTTCGTTGGGTATCCAGACTCCGGTGATTACGTTGATTGTTCAGGCTCTGGTCATTTTCGTTGACTATCCAGACTCGGGTTATTACGTTGAGCGTTCAGGCTCCGGTCAGTTTCGTTGAGTATCCAGATTTCGGTTATTACGTTGAGCATTCAGGCTCTGGTCAGTTTCGTTGGGTATCCAGACTCCGGTTATTACGTTGAGCGTTCAGGCTCCGGTAAGTTTCGTTGGGTATCCAAACTCCGGTTATTACGTTGAGCGTTCAGGCTCCGGTCAGTTTCGTTGGGTATTTAGACTCTAGTTATTACGTTGAGCGTTCAGGCTCCGGTCATTTTCGTTGAGTATCCAGACTCCGGTTATTAAGTTGAGTGTCAGGCTCCGATCATTTTCGTTGAGTATCCAGACTTCGATTATTATGTTGAGCGTTCAGGATCCGATAAGTCTCGTTGAGTATCCAGACTCCAAATATTACGTTGAGCGTTTAGGCTCCAGTCAGTTTCATTGGGTATCCAGACTCCGGTGATTACGTTGATCGTTCAAGCTACGGTCATTTTCGTTGACTATCCAGACTCGGGTTATTACGTTAAGCGTTAAGGCTCCGGTCAGTTTCGTTGAGTATCCAGATTTCGATTATTACGTTGAGCGTGCAAGCTCCGGTCAGTTTGGTTGGGTATCTAGACTCCGGTTTTTACGTTGAGCGTTCAGGCTCCGGTCATTTTCGTTGAGTATCCAGACTCTGGTTATTAAGTTGTGCGTCAGGCTCCGATCATTTTCGTTGAGAATTTAGACTCCGATTATTACGTTGAGCGTTCAGGCTCCGGTTATTTTCGTTGAGTATCCAGACTCCGGTTATTACGTTGAGGGTTCAGACTCTGGTCATTTTCGTTGAGTATCTAGACTCCATATCATTACATTGAACGTTCAGGCTCCGATCATTTTCGTTGAATATCCATACTCCGATCAATATGTTGAGCGATCAGGCTCCGGTAATTTTCGTTGAGTATCCAGACTCCGGTCATTACATTGAGCGTTCAGGATCCAGTCATTTTCGTTGAGTATCATAACTCCATTTACTACGTTGAGCGTTCAGGATCAGGTCAGTTTCGTTGAGTATCCAGACTCCAAATATTACGTTGAGCGTTCAGGCTCCGATCAGTTTCATTGGGTATCCAGACTCCGGTGATTACGTTGATCGTTCAGGCTACGGTCATTTTCATTGACTATTTAGACTCGGGTTATTACGTTAAGCGTTCAGGCTCCGGTCAGTTTCATTGAGTATCCAGATTCCGATTATTACGTTGAGCGTTCAGGCTCCGGTCAGTTTTGTTCGGTATCCAGACTCCGGTATTTACGTTGAGCGTTCAGGCTCCGGTCATTTTCGTTGAGTATCCAGACTCCGGTTATTAAGTTGAGCGTCAGGCTCCGATCATTTTCGTTGAGTATCCAGACTCCGATTATTACGTTGAGCGTTCAGGCTCCGGTTATTTTCGTTGAGTATCCTGACTCCAGTTATTACGTTGAGGGTTCAGACTCCGGTCATTTTCGTTGAGTATCTAGACTCCTGTCATTAGGTTGAACGTTCAGGCTCCGATCATTTTCGTTGAATATCCATACTCCGGTCAATATGTTGAGCGATCAGGCTCCGGTAATTTTCGTTGAGTATCCAGACTCCGGTCATTACATTGAGCATTCAGGATCCAGTCATTTTCGTTGAGTATCATAATTCCATTTATTACGTTGAGCGTACAGGATCCGGTCAGTTTCGTTGAGTATCCAGACTCCAAATATTACGTTGAGCGTTCAGGCTCCGGTCAGTTTCGTTGGGTATCCAGACTCCGGTGATTACGTTGATCGTTCAGGCTCTGGTCATTTTCGTTGACTATCCAGACTCGGGTTATTACGTTGAGCGTTCAGGCTCCGGTCAGTTTCGTTGAGTATCCAGATTCCGGTTATTACGTTGAGCGTTCAGGCTCCAGTCAGTTTCGTTGGGTATCCATACTCCGGTTATTACATTGAGCGTTCAGGCTCCGGTAAGTTTCGTTGGGTATCCAGACTCCGGTTATTACGTTAAGCGTTCAGGCTCCGGTTAGTTTCGTTGGGTATTTAGACTCTAGTTATTACGTTGAGCGTTCAGGCTCCGGTCATTTTCGTTGAGTATCCAGACTCCGGTTATTAAGTTGAGTGTCAGGCTCCGATCATTTTCGTTGAGTATCCAGACTTCGATTATTACGTTGAGCGTTCAGGATCCGATCAGTTTCGTTGAGTATCCAGACTCCAAATATTACGTTGAGCGTTCACGCTCCGGTAAGTTTCATTGGGTATCTAGACTCTGGTGATTACGTTGATCGTTCAGGCTCCGGTTATTTTCGTTGTCTATCCAGACTCGGGTTATTACGTTAAGCGTTCAGGCTCCGGTCAGTTTCGTTGAGTATCCAGATTCCGATTATTACGTTGAGCGTTCAGGCTCCGGTCATTTTCGTTGAGTATCTAGACTCCTGTCATTACGTTGAACGTTCAGGCTCCGATCATTTTCGTTGAATATCCATACTCCGATCAATATGTTGAGCGATCAGGCTCCGGTAATTTTCGTTGAGTATCCAGACTCCGGTCATTACATTGAGCGTTCAGGAACTAGTCATTTTCGTTGAGTATCATAACTCCATTTATTACGTTGAGCGTTCAGGATCCGGTCAGTTTCGTTGAGTATCCAAACTCCAAATATTACATTGAGCGTTCAGGCTCCGGTCAGTTTCGTTGGGTATCCAGACTCCGGTGATTACGTTGATTGTTCAGGCGCCGGTCATTTTCGTTGACTATCCAAACTCGGGTTATTACGTTGAGCGTTCAGGCTCCGGTCAGTTTCGTTGAGTATCCAGATTCCGGTTATTACGTTGAGTGTTCAGGCTCCGGTCATTTTCGTTGGGTATCCAGACTCTGGTTATTACGTTGAGCGTTCAGGCTCCGGTAAGTTTCGTTGGGTATCCAGACTCCGGTTATTACGTTGAGCGTTCAGGCTCCGGTCAGTTTCGTTGGGTATTTAGACTCTAGTTACTACGTTGAGCGTTCAGGCTCCGGTCATTTTCGTTGAGTATCCAGACTCCGGTTATTAAGTTGAGTGTCAGGCTCCGATCATTTTCGTTGAGTATCCAGACTTCGATTATTACGTTGAGCGTTCAGGATCCGATGTGTTTCGTTGAGTATCCAGACTCCAAATATTACGTTGAGCGTTCAGGCTCCGGTCAGTTTCATTGGGTATCCAGACTCCGGTGATTACGTTGATCGTTCAGGCTCCGGTCATTTTCGTTGACTATCCAGACTCGGGTTATTACGTTAAGCGTTCAGGCTCCGGTCAGTTTCGTTGAGTATCCAGATTCCGATTATTACGTTGAGCGTTTAGGCTCCGGTCAGTTTCGTTGGGTATCCAGACTCCGGTTATTACGTTGAGCGTTCAAGCTCCGGTCATTTTCGTTGAGTATCCAGACTCCGGTTATTAAGTTAAGCGTCAGGCTCCGATCATTTTCGTTGAGTATTTAGACTCCGATTATTACGTTGAGCGTTCATGCTCCGGTTATTTTCGTTGAGTATCCTGACTCCGGTTATTACATTGAGGGTTCAGACTCCAGTCATTTTCGTTGAGTATCTAGACTCCTGTCATTACGTTGAACGTTCAGGCTCCGATCATTTTCGTTGAATATCCATACTCCGGTCAATATGTTGAGTGATCAGGCTCCGGTAATTTTCGTTGAGTATCCAGACTCCGGTCATTACATTGAGCCTTCAGGATCCAGTCATTTTCGTTGAGTATCATAACTCCATTTATTACGTTGAGCGTTCAGGATCCGGTCAGTTTCGTTGAGTATCCAGACTCCAAATATTACATTGAGCGTTCAGGCTCCGGTCAGTTTTGTTGGGTATCCAGACTCCGGTGATTACGTTGATTGTTCAGGCTCTGGTCATTTTCGTTGACTATCCAGACTCAGGTTATTACGTTGAGCGTTCAGGCTCCGGTCAGTTTCGTTGAGTATCCAGACTCCGGTTATTACGTTGAGCGTTCAGGCTCCGGTCAGTTTTGTTCGGTATTTAGACTCTAGTTATTACGTTGAGCGTTCAGGCTCCGTTCATTTTCGTTGAGTATCCAGACTCCGGTTATTAAGTTGAGCGTCAGGCTCCGATCATTTTCGTTGAGTATCCAGACTCTGATTATTACGTTGAGCGTTCAGGCTCCGGTTATTTTCGTTGAGTATCCTGACTCCAGTTATTACGTTGAGGGTTCAGACTCCGGTCATTTTCGTTGAGTATCTAGACTCCTGTCATTAGGTTGAACGTTCAGGCTCCGATCATTTTCGTTGAATATCCATACTCCGGTCAATATGGTGAGCGATCAGGCTCCGGTAATTTTCGTTGAGTATCTAGACTCCGGTCATTACATTGAGCATTCAGGATCCAGTCATTTTCGTTGAGTATCATAATTCCATTTATTATGTTGAGCGTTCAGGATCCGGTCAGTTTCGTTGAGTATCCAGACTCCAAATATTACATTGAGCGTTCAGGCTCCGGTCAGTTTCGTTGGGTATCCAGACTCCGGTGATTACGTTGATCGTTCAGGCTCCGGTCATTTTCGTTGACTATCCAGACTCGGGTTATTACGTTGAGCGTTCAGGCTCCGGTCAGTTTCGTTGAGTATCCAGATTCCGGTTATTACGTTGAGCGTTCAGGCTCCGGTCAGTTTCGTTGGGTATCCATACTCCAGTTATTACGTTGAGCGTTCAGGCTCCGGTAAGTTTCGTTGGGTATCCAGACTTCGGTTATTACGTCAAGCGTTCAGGCTCCGGTTAGTTTCGTTGGGTATTTAGACTCTAGTTATTACGTTGAGCGTTCAGGCTCCGGTCATTTTCGTTGAGTATCCAGACTCCGGTTATTAAGTTGAGTGTCAGGCTCCGATCATTTTCGTTGAGTATCCAGACTTCGATTATTACGTTGAGCGTTCAGGATCCGATCAGTTTCGTTGAGTATCCAGACTCCAAATATTACGTTGAGCGTTCACGCTCCGGTCAGTTTCATTGGGTATCTAGACTCTAGTGATTACGTTGATCGTTCAGGCTCCGGTTATTTTCGTTGTCTATCCAGACTCGGGTTATTACGTTAAGCGTTCAGGCTACGGTCAGTTTCGTTGAGTATCCAGATTCCGATTATTACGTTGAGCGTTCAGGCTCCAGTCATTTTCGTTGAGTATCTAGACTCCTGTCATTACGTTGAACGTTCAGGCTCCGATCATTTTCGTTGAATATCCATACTCCGATCAATATGTTGAGCGATCAGGCTCCGGTAATTTTCGTTGAGTATCCAGACTCCGGTCATTACATTGAGCGTTCAGGAACTAGTCATTTTCGTTGAGTATCATAACTCCATTTATTACGTTGAGCGTTCAGGATCCGGTCAGTTTCGTTGAGTATCCACACTCCAAATATTACATTGAGCGTTCAGGCTCCGGTCAGTTTCGTTGGGTATCCAGACTCCGGTGATTACGTTGATTGTTCAGGCTCCGGTCATTTTCGTTGACTATCCAAACTCGGGTTATTACGTTGAGCGTTCAGGCTCCGGTCAGTTTCGTTGAGTATCCAGATTCCGGTTATTACGTTGAGTGTTCAGGCTCCGGTCAGTTTCGTTGGGTATCCAGACTCTGGTTATTACGTTGAGCGTTCAGGCTCCGGTAAGTTTCGTTGGGTATCCAGACTCCGGTTATTACGTTGAGCGTTCAGGCTCCGGTCAGTTTCGTTGGGTATTTAGACTCTAGTTATTACGTTGAGCGTTCAGGCTCCGGTCATTTTCGTTGAGTATCCAGACTCCGGTTATTAAGTTGAGTGTCAGGCTCCGATCATTTTCGTTGAGTATCCAGACTTCGATTATTACGTTGAGCGTTCAGGATCCGATGTGTTTCGTTGAGTATCCAGACTCCAAATATTACGTTGAGCGTTCAGGCTCCGGTCAGTTTCATTGGGTATCCAGACTCCGGTGATTACGTTGATCGTTCAGGCTCCGGTCATTTTCGTTGACTATCCAGACTCGGGTTACTACGTTAAGCGTTCAGGCTCCGGTCAGTTTCGTTGAGTATCCAGACTCCGGTTATTACGTTGAGCGTTCAGGCTCCGGTCAGTTTCGTTGGGTATTTAGACTCTAGTTATTACGTTGAGCGTTCAGGCTCCGGTCATTTTAGTTGAGTATCCAGACTCCGGTTATTAAGTTGAGTGTCAGGCTCCGATCATTTTTGTTGAGTATCCAGACTTCGATTATTACGTTGAGCGTTCAGGATCCGATCAGTTTCGTTGAGTATCCAGACTCCAAATATTACATTGAGCGTTCAGGCTCCGGTCAGTTTCATTGGGTATCCAGACTCCGGTGATTACGTTGATCGTTCAGGCTCCGGTCATTTTCGTTGAGTATCCATACTCGGGTTATTACGTTAACCGTTCAGGCTCCGGTCCGTTTCGTTGAGTATCCAGATTCTGATTATTACGTTGAGCGTTCAGGCTCCAGTCAGTTTCGTTGGGTATCCAGACTCCGGTTATTACGTTGAGCGTTCAGGCTCCGGTCATTTTCGTTGAGTATCCAGACTCCGGTTATTAAGTTGAGCGTCAGGCTCCGATCATTTTCGTTGAGTATTTAGACTCCGATTATTACGTTGAGCGTTCAGGCTCCGGTTATTTTCGTTGAGTATCCTGACTCCAGTTATTACATTGAGGGTTCAGACTCCAGTCATTTTCGTTGAGTATCTAGACTCCTGTCATTACGTTGAACGTTCAGGCTCCGATCATTTTCGTTGAATATCCATACTCCGGTCAATATGTTGAGCGATCAGGCTCCGGTAATTTTCGTTGAGTATCCGGACTCCGGTCATTACATTGAGCGTTCAGGATCCAGTCATTTTCGTTGAGTATCATAACTCCATTTATTACGTTGAGCGTTCAGGATCCGGTCAGTTTCGTTGAGTATCCAGACTCCAAATATTACATTGAGCGTTCAGGCTCTGGTCAGTTTCGTTGGGTATCCAGACTCCGGTGATTACGTTGATTGTTCAGGCTCCGGTCATTTTCGTTGACTATCCAGACTCGGGTTATTACGTTGAGCGTTCAGGCTCCGGTCAGTTTCATTGAGTATCCAGACTCGGGTTATTCCGTTGAGCGTTCAGGCTCCGGTCAGTTTCGTTGGGTATCCAGACTCCGGTTATTACGTTGAGCGTTCAGGCTCCGATAAGTTTCGTTGGGTATCCAGACTCCGGTTATTACGTTGAGCGTTCAGGCTCCGGTCAGTTTCGTTGGGTATTTAGACTCTAGTTATTACGTTGAGCGTTCAGGCTCCGGTCATTTTCGTTGAGTATCCAGACTCCGGTTATTAAGTTGAGTGTCAGGCTCCGATCATTTTTGTTGAGTATCCAGACTTCGATTATTACGTTGAGCGTTCAGGATCCGATCAGTTTCGTTGAGTATCCAGACTCCAAATATTACATTGAGCGTTCAGGCTCCGGTCAGTTTCATTGGGTATCCAGACTCCGGTGATTACGTTGATCGTTCAGGCTCCGGTCATTTTCGTTGACTATCCATACTCGGGTTATTACGTTAACCGTTCAGGCTCCGGTCCGTTTCGTTGAGTATCCAGATTCTGATTATTACGTTGAGCGTTCAGGCTCCAGTCAGTTTCGTTGGGTATCCAGACTCCGGTTATTACGTTGAGCGTTCAGGCTCCGGTCATTTTCGTTGAGTATCTAGACTCCGGTTATTGAGTTGAGCGTCAGGCTCCGATCATTTTGTTGAGTATCCAGACTCCAATTATTACGTTGAACGTTCAGGCTCCGGTAATTTTCGTTGAGTATCCTGACTCCGGTTATTACGTTGAGGGTTCAGACTCCGGTCATTTTTGTTGAGTATCTAGACTCCTGTCATTACGTTGAACGTTCAGGCTCCGATCATTTTCGTTGAGTATCCATACTCCGGTCAATACGTTGAGCGGTCAGGCTCCGGTCATTTTCGTTGAGTATCCAGACTCCGGTCATTACATTGAGCGTTCAAGATCCAGTCATTTTCGTTGAGTATCATAACTCCATTTATTACGTTGAGCGTTCAGGCTCCGGTCATTTTCGTTGAGTATCCAGACTCCAAATATTACGTTGAGCGTGCAGGCTCCGGTCAGTTTCGTTGGGTATCCAGACTCCGGTGATTACGTTGATCGTTCAGGCTCCGGTCATTTTCATTGACTATCCAGACTCGGGTTATTACGTTTAGCGTTCAGGCTCCGGTCAGTTTCGTTGAGTATCCAGATTCCGATTATTACGTTTAGCGTTCAGGCTCCGGTCAGTTTCGTTGGGTATCCAGACTCTGGTTATTATGTTGAGCGTTCAGGCTCCGGTAAGTTTCGTTGGGTATCCAGAGTCCGGTTATTACGTTGAGCGTTTAGGCTTCGGTCAGTTTCATTCGGTATCCAGACTCTAGTTATTACGTTGAGCGTTCAGGCTCCGGTCATTTTCGTTGAGTATCCAGACTCCGGTTATTAAGTTGAGCGTAAGGCTCCGATCATTTTCGTTGAGTATCCAGACTCCGATTATTATGTTGAGCGTTTAGGCTTCGGTCATTTTCGTTGAGTCTCCAGACTCCGGTCATTTTTGTTGAGTATCTAGACTCCTGTCATTACGTTGAACGTTCAGGCTCTGATCATTTCCGTTGAGTATCCATACTCTGTTCAATACGTTGAGCGTTCAGGCTCCGGTCATTTTCGTTGAGTATCCAGACTCCGATCATTATATAGAGCGTTCAGGATCCAGTCATTTTCGTTGAGTATCATAACTCCATTTTTTTACGTTGAGCGTTCAGGATCTGGTCAGTTTCGTTGAGTATCCAGACTCCAAATATTACGTTGAGCGTTCAGGCTCCGGTCAGTTTCGTTGGGTATCCAGACTCCGGTGATTACGTTGATCGTTCAGGCTCCGGTCATTTTCGTTGACTATCCAGACCCGGGTAATTACATTTAGCGTTCAGGCTCCGGTCAGTTTTGTTGAATATCCAGATTCCGATTATTACATTGAGCGTTCAGGCTCCAGTCAGTTTCGTTGGGTATCCAGACTCCGGTTATTACGTTGAGCGTTCAGGCTCCGGTCATTTTCGTTGAGTATGCAGACTCCGGTTATTAAGTTGAGCGTCAGGCTCCGATCATTTTGTTGAGTATCCAGACTCCGATTATTACGTTGAGCGTTCAGGCTCCAGTTATTTTTGTTGAGTATTCTGACTCCGGCTATTACGTTGAGGGTTCAGACTCCGGTTATTTTCGTTGAGTATCTAGACTCCTGTCATTACGTTGAACGTTCAGGCTCCGATCATTTTCGTTGAGTATCTATACTCCGGTCAATACGTTGAGCGGTCAGGCTCCGGTCATTTTCGTTGAGTATCCAGACTCCGGTCATTACATTGAGCGTTCAAGATCCAGTCATTTTCGTTGAGTATCATAACTCCATTTATTACGTTGAGCGTTCAGGCTCCGGTCATTTTCGTTGAGTATCCAGACTCCAAATATTACGTTGAGCGTGCAGGCTCCGGTCAGTTTCGTTGGGTATCCAGACTCCGGTGATTATGTTGATCGTTCAGGCTCCGGCCATTTTCATTGACTATCCAGACTCGGGTTATTACGTTGAGCGTTCAGGCTCCGGTCAGTTTCGTTGAGTATCCAGATTCCGATTATTACGTTTAGCGTTCAGGCTCCGGTCAGTTTCGTTGGGTATCCAGACTCTGGTTATTATGTTGAGCGTTCAGGCTCCGGTAAGTTTCGTTGGGTATCCAGAGTCCGGTTATTACATTGAGCGTTCAGGCTTCGGTCAGTTTCGTTGGGTATCCAGACTCTAGTTATTACGTTGAGCGTTCAGGCTCCGGTCATTTTCGTTGAGTATCCAGACTCCGGTTATTAAGTTGAGCGTAAGGCTCCGATCATTTTCGTTGAGTATCCAGACTCCGATTATTATGTTGAGCGTTCAGGCTTCGGTCATTTTCGTTGAGTCTCCAGACTCCGGTTATTTTCGTTGAGTATCTAGACTCCTGTCATTACGTTGAACGTTCAGGCTCTGATCATTTCCGTTGAGTATCCATACTCCGGTCAATACGTTGAGCGTTCAGGCTCCGGTCATTTTCGTTGAGTATCCAGACTCTGGTCATTATATAGAGCGTTCAGGATCCAGTCATTTTCGTTGAGTATCATAACTCCATTTTTTACGTTGAGCGTTCAGGATCTGGTCAGTTTCGTTGAGTATCCAGACTCCAAATATTACGTTGAGCGTTCATGCTCCGGTCAGTTTCGTTGGGTATCCAGACTCCGGTGATTATGTTGATCGTTCAGGCTCCGGTCATTTTCGTTGACTATCCAGACCCGGGTAATTACGTTAAGCGTTCAGGCTCCGGTCAGTTTTGTTGAGTATCCAGATTCCGATTATTACATTGAGCGTTCAGGCTCCAGTCAGTTTCGTTGGGTATCCAGACTCCGGTTATTACGTTGAGCGTTCAGGCTCCGGTCATTTTCGTTGAGTATCCAGACTCCGGTCATTATATAGAGCGTTCAGGATCCAGTCATTTTCGTTGAGTATCATAACTCCATTTTTTACGTTGAGCGTTCAGGATCTGGTCAGTTTCGTTGAGTATCCAGACTCCAAATATTACGTTGAGCGTTCAGGCTCCGGTCAGTTTCGTTGGGTATCCAGACTCCGGTGATTACGTTGATCGTTCAGGCTCCGGTCATTTTCGTTGACTATCCAGACCCGGGTAATTACGTTAAGCGTTCAGGCTCCGGTCAGTTTTGTTGAGTATCCAGATTCCGATTATTACATTGAGCGTTCAGGCTCCAGTCAGTTTCGTTGGGTATTGTTGCACCCCAAAATTTGACCAACAATTATTTATCCATCTAGTGTTTGAAAATGGATACCTTCATCAGAAAGTTCAAGAGATCCTCAGAGGAGTGGGTTGAAACCAAGGATGTGTGCTTCATAGCTTGAGAGTTGTGGGTGCTCCTCAGATGATTCTGAGACTTTGAGAATGAACTTGATGTTTTGAGAAAGCCTATGAGATGTCTTGATAGCCATCATGAAGCCCAGAGAAGTCATTATGCAAGAGTTCAGAAGATTCAACCATGAATGACAGAATTAGGGTTTTGACTGGGTCAACCCTAGATCAGCTGAAGATTTGGAGAAGGTTGAGACCTAATCCAAGGGCCATGAGATCATGGAATGATGCATAGAGATGTTATTAAGGTGATTCCTAGACCAACTCCTCATGATTGAGGAGTTTGAGAAGTTTCAAGTTAGGGTCTCCAAGGATTGTTAGTGAAAAACCCTAATTTGATCCCTATCTTCCAGGCAGTTTTAGCTCTAGATGTGATTGATATCTCATCTTCCCCACAAAATGAATGTTGTAGATCTTGTTCTTAGCTTTAATTTGAGTGGTGGAAGTCCTTTATAGGACTTACAGAGCTCAAGTTATGGTTTTGACAAAGTACAGGTCAGCAGAGGTGTGTGAATCTGGGTCCTTGAAGGTCACCCAACTTGCAGACAAGTTTTGCCCTAGTAGGATGATTCCTATGATCTCTTGGTCAACATGAATGTTGGAGGGCATCTTCTTAGCTTTAATTTGAGTGGTAGAAGTCCTTGATAGGATTTGTGGAACTCAACTTATGGTTTGAACAAGACAGGGGTATTTTGGTCATTTGTCAATTATAGGTCATTTTAAGCAAAGGCCATATCTCCTATTTCCAAGCCTCAAATGGAAAAACTCAAAACATGAAAGTTGTTCAAAATGTGATTTTAAGTCTAGAAAGAAGGTCATGAATTGTTGGAAAGGCTCATAGCATGGATTTGCATGATTGGTCAAAAATGAACTAAAAAATGGCTTATAAGTTTAAAAAGTTGAAATTGGAAATTGGTTTGGAGGATCTAGAAATCCAAAATGGGTCATCCAATATATCATTTTGATTGGAAACATCATTTTGAGAACATTGGTTTAGATATAATTTTGATTTGAAGCTTTAAAATGGGTGATGCTTTGTTATTTTGTTACTTGCATTTGAAGTCACCTTTGGAAATCCTAACACAAGGCAAGGAAAAAGCTTGTAATGGTTCATAACACTTCAATATGTCATGTGAGGAGATTTTAAGGCCAATTTGCAATGGATAATGCATGATGCATGAGATTTTCAACTTACCATCATATGAGATTCTAGCACTTTCTAGATCTTTCTAGATGAATCCAAGAGCTTCCATTAATCATTATTTAAAGAGTGAATCAGGGAGGGTAAAAGGTTGGTGATCCTTGTTGATGAGAGGTGAGATTAGAGTGTGAAAAGCAAGATTCTTCCATTGGCAATTTGATCTCAAACCTTCATTCTCTTCAATCTCCATTCATTTCTCCACCACAAACCTATTATTCTGATCATTGTGAGTGAGTACATGCTGAGGTAGAAGAGGATCCATGGCAGTTTGAAGCTATCTTGAGGAAATTGCAAGAATTGCATTTTGCTGTCCAACTCGAGTTTCAAGCCTTGTTCAACATTTTTGCTGCATACAGAATCCACATTGGCCTCTAAGGATCAAACAAGGAAGGTTTCAAGCACTGAATTGCAAGGAAACCCTAGCTTCCATTAAAGTGTAACAGGTTGGTGATCTTGCTCAAATCTCATAGTTTATGTACTTTCTGCCATAGTTATAGGTGTAGAACTGTTAAGCTAGGGTAGAAGACCATTTTCTGAGAAATAGAGAGCAATTCGAGGAGTTACATAGCAGGGCAGTGAATCTTTCTTGGCATAAAACTCTTGATTTAGGGCGCCATAGTACTAGTTCTTGTGATTAGAATGCTCACCACAGCGCATAGATTATAATGGGATAGGTTTCAACAAGAATTACTACCATGCATGTCAGGTGAATTTGAGTTGTGCCCAGAACTTGCCCCTATCGAGTTTAATTATGGAGGGACTTTTAAAAGAAACTGAAACCATAGTCTTGTAGAGGGCAGTGAGAGGATCAAGTTTGATGTTTGGATCGTGAGTTTTCATTGCGAGGTGAAGGAGCTATGGATGCTGGAAAATTTGCGCATGGAGGGTGTCTCGTGAAACCCTAGCTGGCTGGAGGTGGAAGACATAATCTCCACCCTTGATTTGTTTTGGAATATTGACTTCGTCCCTCAAACCAACGGCCCAGATTAATCAGAAACGGAGGGAAAATTTGAAAGTGAAAACGCGGTCGTTTCACTTAGTGAGGGGCGCTGGGCTTGTCTGCTTTCTACTCACACCCCACCATGATCTGGCCCAAACGAAATGAACTGCGCGCGTGTGCTATTTTCACCCCCTCCCTCATTTTTCTCATTTTATATTTTGTTTTGTTTTATATTTTTAGTGAACTTTAATAATTCATAAAAAATTGATAAATAATGTTTTTTTGTTCATTCTTTTTGCCATGTTTAGATAATAATGTGTAGAAAATTATAAAAATAAAAATAGGATTTTATTTTTAATGTAGAATTTTTGGTGATATTTTCTTTTAAATAGGGCATTTATTTTCTTTTAGTTGATATCTCATTTTCCATGAATTGTTTTAGGACTTTCCCTTAGGGTTTTTGAGCCATTCTTTTTGGCATAGTTAGGTATTGACCCCTAGTTTCATGTAGGATTTATCTCTTGATTTGTAGAATAAATTTGATGTAGTTTGATTGTTAGACATTTAGGTGCTCTAATTAGGGTTTTAGGTTGTGTATATGAACTTGAACAAATTTGTTTTGGGGTTCATAGTCCAAATTAGTGTATGGGGAATATATGGGTTAAGGGTAAGTATGTATAGAATCCCCTAGAATTTTACTAGAATATTGTATGGTGTTTTAGTATTTTTCATTGATTTTTGAATGTATGGATAGTATGTGTGTTGCTTAAAGGCATAAGTTGTATTGTTGTGTTTTCTTCCCTTCTCTTTTGAGTGTGTGAGCTTTGAAGATTGAGTTGAAGACCTTGTGGATCATCATGGAAGCTTTGAAGACCTTGCAGAGGAGTTTAGCATAATTTTTGTTTGTTTTGTTTATAGGTTGATAGGTGCATAGGCAGAGCCCTAGATAGAATACTTTGTTCAATAAACAAGGAGTGTCTTGTTCACCTCCTTTCTTCTCTATGACACAGAGTCCCTTAAGGGTATTCACCTCTCTCCTTTGGAGGGATTAGTGACCTTGCCCTATAAGGTAGAACTTTGAGAGAGCCTTTCCTTTGATGTTAAGTCCTCAATGGCATCCTTTGGAAGTCAGTGAGTACTGTAACATCTCCCACTCATCTTGTTGACTGAATCTTGTTTGCTGGAGCATTGGAGCCATTGAAGATAGAAGCTGAGGCCTTGAAGAGGATGATTCCTTGAAGATTGTTGAAGTCTGAAGACTCTGTGAAGATCAAACTGATGCTTGAAGCCTGGAGGTAGAGCTGATCAAAGGAGCTGAAGCTCAAGGGAGAAGATGAGTTGATACTCATGTTGTAGGGTTGACACCTGGAAAGCAAGTGATCTCTGAAGTCTGAAGACTAGGTTGCTGCTGGAGGAGCTGAGGCTTTCTTCTGTTTTCTTTGATGTATTGTGTGTTTTGTCTGACTTGTCTGCTGCATTAGGCTAAGCACATTTAGAATAAGTTCAGTCTAAGAGCATGAATGCATCTGATTGTATTGTTATTGCTTGGCTTTGCTTGCGGGTATTCGGTAGAGCCCAGCTCCCTTGCCCATGTGTCTATTTTGCTTGATAGCATTTCATTTCTTTTATCTGTGTGAGTACAATTTACTGTTTTTGCTGGATAGCATGTTGTTTATTTCAGTATGATTACTGTTATTTCATGACTGGCTTGAGGTCGAGACGAGCTTGTGGAGGCTGAAGCCCCACACACATTTCCTCCCTCACTTGCATTGCATGCATTTTACTGTTAAAGCTGATGCTTTTGTCTGTTTTGGTGTATCATTGACATGATCCCTTAGGACTCTCATTTCCTCTGATGAGGATTTGATGATAGACTTTTAGGTTGAAACCTATGCATGACAACATCTAGGAGTTCCCTGTTCAAATCTCAACCATAGGATGAATCCATGGCATGATAACAGTAGGACTTGATAGTCTCCCTCCTAGTTGGGCATGTTCTCTTCTCACCTCAAAACAGTTTAAGATACAGTAATCATGAATGATTTCTTTCGTACGTTACGAGCCTTAAGCTATCTGAGAAAGGATTGTGGGAGAGTTTCTTTTCCACAGTCTGGATGTTTAGTATGGTACCCTTTGGGTGACATGCGACGCATTCACTCTCAGGTCATAGTCTCTAGTGCGGTTGAAATCGCAAACACAATAAAAAACACTTCTTTTAGGAGATAACCCGTAGTTTCCCGAACTACGTTTGCTCTGATCTTTCATACCAGATGAAAGTACGTAGGCATAGGATGCGACGTCCTAGCGAGCGACCTTCCCCACCTTCACCCGTAGTTAGGCCGAACTACGTTGACTCTGATTTCTCATTCTCTGATGAGAATACGTAGGCATAAAGTGCGACGCTTTGCCGAGTCATTTTTCTTTTCTTTTTCAGCCAGCCTTGATAGGTAGATAGATTATAACCAACCCGTCCAAGTAAACAAACAAGCGAGGATCCCGTCGAGTACGACGGACGTGAGGGGTGCTAATACCTTCCCCTTGCGTAACCGACTCCCGAACCCAGACAATGGTTGCGATGACCTTGTCTTACCCTTATTCGTTAGGTTTTTCCGATCGTTTCCTTTCCCGCTCTAAGGGATAAATAACGAAAGGTGGCGACTCTTCTGTCATGCCGACACCTTATTTTCGCGCAAGCGACAGCTGGCGACTCTGCTGGGGACTCCAACGGTTCCCTGTGCGAGTCAATCCTATCGTTTGTGTGTTTACCTGTTGGGTTGCGTTTATTTATCGCATTTTTTTTACTTCTCGCACTTTATTTCCCGCATTTTATATTCAGTAAAATATGATTATTTGTGTTGTTGTGGGATGGGAGTTCTGGTTGAGTGAGAAGCCAGACCCAGGCTTGAGTGCACCATAGACTTAGAGTGGAAATTAGTGGGCGCGTGCTTGCTTTGCAGGCACTAGTGTCTCATGAAATCCACGCTCAGACGAGGTTCATCCGGTTGGCTTCACTTTCAACCCTTTGGGTCGAGACGGTTGCTGGTTTGGTGGATTGTCGACTCTGGGGACCGATCATTTGTGATTCAGCTAAGTGAGGCCTCTTCAGGACTTGATGATGCCACTCCTTCTGGGAATCGTATCATCAGTCTTGAAAGTCTGTGACGCTGATGAACGCATAGGATGCCGTACCTTGAGTCAGTCTAGGTTCATACTTGTGAGTGGGACTGGGTTTATTGCAGGAAACTTAGACCTTCAGACTACCTGGTTTTCTTGACAGTGAATCAGTTATGTTGGGTTCTCAGTTGCAGACATGTTCTTGATAGAGCAAGAGGTTTTTGATCAGAGGATCTTGTCACCGGGTGTTTGTCTGTCCTTGATAGAGCAGGCTTTGATCAGTATGTTATCATCGGTGGTTTGTTCTGGATAGGGCAGATTTTGAGTGAGGTTTGAAGATCTCATCAGCAGCTGTGTGTTTGTTCTTGATAGGGCAGATTTTGATTTGGGGTCTGAAGACTTCAACAGATGTTCCTTGATCTTGCACCCGGGGTCCTTATTATCAGTCACTTACTCTTGTCAGAACAGAATTTTGATCTCGGTCCTATCGGATGGTTATTCTAAGCAGATCAGATTAGTGGTCTTACACCGGGGTTTCCCTCTCATCAGTGACTGTTGATACCGAATCTCCACAGCAGCCACCTGGATATATTATTGCATACCTGCATTTTGCATTAGTTTGCGCATTCATCTGCATTCCATTAACGTGTGTCTGTGTTGCAGGTACCGTTTCCCCGATCCCGGAGTTCCCGTCTTCTGCGGTTATTATGGCTTCTCTCAGGAAGACTGTTGCATACAAGTTCCCGACCCCCGATGTGTCGAAGCTGACTGGTTTGATAGCCCTGGCAGGGGATTCTGTGAAGGATAGGTTCAGGAAGTCTTATGGCAGGTTGCTTAGCCTGGTTTACAAACCTTCTACGTCCGAGTTGAATGGGTTACATGCTCTTCTGCAGTTTTATGACCCTCCCTTGAGGTGTTTCACCTTTCATGACTTCATTCTCGCGCCGACATTGGAAGAGTATGCTGATATGTTGGGTGTGCCTATCAAAAGGCAGATGCCTTTTGTCCACATGGATGCTGAGCCTGATCTGGTTGGTTTGGCTTCCTCACTCCATTTGAGCGCTTCTGAGTTAGTGGTGACGAGTTGGAACAAGGTCCCAGGGTTCTCTCTGCAGTTCCTGATAGCTAAGGCTCAGCAATGTGCTAAGGACAAATGTTGGGACGCCTTCAGCGCCATCCTTGCTTTATGAATATATGGCATTATCCTATTTCCCAGCATGCCTGATTTCGTAGACTTTGATGCATTCCATATCTTTGCCTCAGGGAATCCAGTCCCTACTCTGATCGGAGACGTATATCACTCAGTGCATTACAAGAATGAGAACCGGAGAGGGAAGAATGTCTCATGCTGCGTACCGTTGTTGTACAAGTGGCTTGATAGTCATTTGCCCAAGAGGGGTTCTTCCGTCTTGTCTGCAGCCACAGCTGAGTGGCCTGAGCGTCTCATGAGTTTGTCGGCAGAAGACATTGATTGGTTCGTTGACAGAGACAGGTTAGACACCGAGGTGATCTTCAGTTGTAGTGGGTTTCCTAACGTACCTCTGATAGGTAGGAAGGGTTGCATCAACTACAACCCATCATTGCTAGTTCGTCAGTTTGCATATGCTTTGAGGACTCCACCGAAGGAAGAAGAGGTACGGGAATCTCTGTACCTCACGGGTATTCTAGAGGGGGATTTGTTGCCCAAGCTTCAGTATGCGTGGAACAATATCAGCACGAGAGGAAAGCCTTTGTTGGGGAAGAGCAACAGCCAGGCCTACCCTCCTTATTCAGATTGGATCAGAGCCAGAGCCAGCGCTATAGGGATGCCATTCCCTCATGTCAGACCAGAGAGTCCTCCACCAGTCGAAGAGCCTACCACTGTGTCCATTCATCAGCACAACCAGGTATTAGCTGAGCGTGATGAACTGAAGAGGGCAAATGCAGAATTAGAGAAGGAGTTAGCTCATCTTCGAAGTGAGAGGAACGAAGCCGTGCATGCTCTCAAAAGGCAAACAGAGTCGGTGAGCCAGCTGAGTGCAGACTTGGCAAAGCAGATTGCTGATCGGGAACGCTTAGGTCAAGACTTCAGAGCTGCTAATGATGTGCTAGCTACGAAGAAGCAGCATTTGGAGGAAGCATATCGGAGAATATCTAAGTTCGACCAGCATTGGAAGACTTCCATGGCCACCAGGAAGGAGCGAGAAGACAAGCTGATGCTGCAGATTTCTAAGCTAGAGACCGAAGTGAAGGACAGTGAGCGGAGGTTTGATGAAGAGACCGCCCGCAGGTACTCCGCTGAAGCCCGTCTCAACAAAGCCATTGCTAGCCTGAAGGAGCATAAGCTGATGTTTGAGTCTAAGAAGCGGAAGCTGGAGGATTGCTTTGGCGAAGGTGCTTGGGAGAATTCAGTTCAGGGGCTTCAGCATACTATCAGGCAGAGGGAACTACTCGTCGAGGGGTTGCTCACTTCGCCAGATCATTCAGAGACAAAGGAGTTATTAGCAGAGTATCGCGCCCGTGGCCATACTTGACTAGTTATATCCTTGTTGTTTTTTATCTTTGATGTATGCTGACCATCACCAGACTTGTTGGCTGAGGTCATGCTGTTGATTTGTACTCGCTGATACTGTGTACTGCCTTGATAGGCCTTTCCATATATATATGAGATTGATGTTTCCATGATCGGGCTCGGATTTCTTCTTCCTCTTATTATCAGCACCGTCACTAAGGCACTAGGATCGGAGAAAAACCTCCCACGCACACAGACACACGCATGCATCTGCATGAAGCATATTTGCATGGTGTATATCTTATTGCTTTTCCTAACCTTTATTGTTAACAGGTTTTTCAGGTTCCGAGCTGCTTTCGATCTCCAGGATTGATCAAAGACTCATCCACCGCTATTCAACTCGCGCTAATCAGACGAGAATCATGGACCAGGTGCAGTCAGATGTCCAAGAACTCCGTGAACGGATGGATCGTTTTATGGAGCTGATGCAGGTGGTCGCGAATGGTCAAGACCAGCTTCGTACTCTAGTTCAACCGCTGATCTCCAGGGTTGACAGTAATGGCATACTTCATGGAGGGGCCGTGCCTACTCCTCCTCCAGGGGATACTCCACAGAACGTTGTTCCTGCCGCCGGGGGCAACGGCAGTGCTAACGGCAATCTGATGACTAATCTCGGGCTCAACGCGGCTGGCGTCGGCAATGGTAGTTTGGGAGCCAATGTTAACATAGGGCCGGTCAACGGCAATGCTGGTGCAGGAAATCTGGTGGTGCCTCAACCGTGGCTGGAGGACCATCAGGATGACATATTCTCTCAGAGAGGTGTAGAGGCAGAGTTGAATGCTGAAGCTCGACTCAGGTTCAAGGCGCTGGAAGACAAGATGAGAAGCATAGAAAATCAGAACACATTGGGCGTTGACATGTCCAACCTAGGGTTGATTGCTGACTTTAAAGTACCTCACAAGTTCAAGGTGCCTACCTTCGAGAAGTATAAGGGTACTACTTGCCCCCGGGTCCACCTCCGATCTTATTATAGAAAGATGTCCGCCTATTCTGACGATGAGAAGTTGCTGATGCACTTCTTTCAGGATAGTCTTTCTGGTCCATCACTCGAATGGTATATGGGTTTGGAGCCCGCTACTGTGCGCACCTGGAAAGATCTTGCAGAAGCGTTTGTTCTCCACTATCAATACAATAGCGACTTGGCTCCCAACCGAGTTCAGCTTCAGAATCTTTCACAGCGGAACAATGAAAGCTTCAAAGAGTACGCCCAGCGGTGGCGTGAATTGGCTGCTCGGGTTCAACCGCCGATGGTTGAGCGTGAGTTGGTGCAAATGTTCGTGGCTACCCTTCCTGGAATCTATTATGAAAAGCTGGTCAGTGGCATGTCTGGAACATTCTCGGCTCTTATCACTTTGGGCGAGCATGTTGAGAACGGTATAAAGATTGGAAAAATCCAGGGCGAATCATCCTCAGCTGGAGGAGGTGGCAAGAAACCCTATACTGGCAAGCGTCGAGAGGGAGACGCCAGTGCTGTCACTAATGCTAGGAGAAAGGGCAAGGGTCCTCAGTCTCAGATCGCTAGCATAAATATCCCAGCTGCTCCGCAGCCGCAGCAGCAGCAGCCGCAGCAGCAGAATCAGCAGGGGTATAAAAGATATCAGAATCGGGGTCCTATGGCAAGCCGTCATTTTGATACTCCACCTATGTCGTATGCACAGCTTCTGCAAACGTTGCTTCAGCTCCAATTGGTTCAAAAAAGGACGTTGGCTCCCTTAACAGGGGCACCACCACCGGGGTATGATGCTAATGCTACTTGTGAATTCCACACTGGGTCACCAGGCCATACGATTGAGAATTGTAAAGCTTTTAAGCACAAAGTCCAGGACTTGGTGGACGCCAAGGTTATCAACTTTTCTGACAACGTGCCCAACGTCACCAAAAATCCAATGCCTCATCATAAGGGGGGCGGAGTGAATGCTGTTATCACTGAGGAGAGTTCAGACTTGCTGACCGATGTCAAAGATTTGAAGACGCCGTTGAGTTTTGTCAAAGCTAAGTTGCTGAAGAAGGGCTTCTTTCCTGGATGCGGAGAATTATGTATGGCTTGTGCTACACTTCCTGACGGGTGTGAGCAGCTGATCGAAGGTATCCAAAGTCTGATGTCCGAGGGTATTTTACAGTTCAGCCGGAGCGTTGAGAGTGCATCAGGGGAAGTCGTGCTGAAGCAGGCAGACGAAGTTGCTACCATTACTATTCCTCGTCACCCCATTACTATTTCTGCGCCCCGTCCGCCTACTATCACCATCACTAGGGCCGGACCAATCCCATTCGAGAGTACTAATGTTGTCCCATGGCATTATGGCGCCGAAGTTTACTGCAATGGTCAGAAGATAGAGCTTGAGCCGTTTGGATCGACTGTGCAGAATCTTACTGAAGTCAGTGGTATCACTAGAAGCGGTAGAGTGTTCGCACCAGCAGAGGTTGCAGCGGAGAAGGTGGTCCGGGCCGACGCTGTGGATAAGGGTAAAGGTAAAGCTGTTGAAGAGGTCCCTGCTGAGGCAGAAAAAGACTTGCTGGTTAAAGATGCTGAAGAGTTCATGCGACTAATCAAGAAAAGTGACTACAAAATTGTAGATCATCTTCATCAGACTCCGTCAAAGATCTCGATTCTTAACTTGTTGCTGTGCTCTGAGGCGCACCGCAATGCATTACTGAAGGTATTGAATGCTGCATACGTGCCGCAGGAGATATCAGTAAATCAACTCGAAGAAGTGGTGGCCCATGTCAATGCTGGTAATGGGCTGGGTTTTACAGATCTGGAGCTGACTCCTAAGGGAAGAGATCACAACAGCGCCTTGCACGTCTCAATAGAATGCAGAGGCACTATTATGTCACATGTCCTGGTGGATACAGGTTCCTCGCTTAACGTGCTCCCGAAGAAGGCACTGATGAAGTTGGATACCCGTGGACTGCTGTGCACGCCCAGTGATCTGGTCATGAAAGCCTTCGATGGAACCAAGCGCCACGTCTTCGGAGAGTTGACCCTGCCAATTCAAGTGGGTCCAGAGACGTTCAATACGGTTTTCTATATCATGGATATCATGCCCGCCTATAGTTGCCTCTTAGGTCGGCCATGGATCCATTCTGCTGGTGCCGTGACGTCCACGCTGCATCAGAAGCTTAAATATGTTGTTGGGGGCAGCATAGTGACCGTCTGTGGTGAAGAGGACATCATGGTGAGCCACCTGTCGTCCTTTAAATATGTTGAAATGGATGGCGAGATCCATGAGACTCTTTGCCAAGCATTTGAAACCGTCAGGGTGAAAGAAGTAGCTCCTGTCGTCGCAGAGAAGCAAGAGTTGAACCTCTCCTCGTTTAAGGAAGCTCGGGCCGTTGTCGAAGCCGGTTCCACCCCAGGCTGGGGGCGTGTCTTGGATATACCAATCAAGCAGGATAGGTTTGGATTGGGATATTCTCCTAGAGCTGAAGCTTCATCTTCTTCTGGCAGCTCGTCTCGTGTGAAAGGGCCGATCCTATTCACCAAGGGGGGAGTAATTTTCGAGAGCGTCAACGCTGCGTCGGAGGACAGCGGAGACAGTGATTGCGATCTTGACGCCTGGATTCAACCGAGCAAGCCGGGCGAGCGCCTTCACAATTGGACCATCAAGGAGATTATCAAGCTGACGAATGAAGAGATCCACGTAACAGATGACATCGACTCTGGACCCTCTAAGGCTCACTACGACTTTGATTGCCCGATCTATCAAGCCGAGGATGAGATTGATGAAGACGAAGACCTTCCGGAAGAGTTGGCTCACTTGTTGAGACAAGAGGAGAAGGTTATTCTGCCTCACGAGGAGGATATTGAGATTGTAAATTTGGGTTCTGAGGAGCTCGTCAGAAATGTCAGAGTAGGGGCTGCGCTGCAGAATGATGTCAAGCATAGACTGGTCGAGATGCTTCGAGAGTATAGTGACGTCTTTGCTTGGTCATATGAGGATATGCCCGGACTTGACACTGATATCGTGGTTCATCGCTTGCCGTTGCGGGAAGATTGCCCTCTAGTCAAGCAGAAGCTCAGGAGGACGAGACCAGACATGGCTGTAAAAATCAAAGAAGAGGTCCAGAAGCAGTTGGACGCAGGATTTCTAGCCGTTACCACTTACCTTCCGTGGGTCGCCAACATAGTACCTGTACCGAAGAAGGACGGTAAGGTACGCATGTGCGTCGATTATCGGGATTTGAATAGGGCGAGCCCTAAAGATGATTTCCCGTTGCCTCATATCGATGTGTTGGTCGACAATACAGCCCAGTTTTCCGTGTTTTCATTCATGGATGGCTTCTCCGGTTACAATCAGATTAAGATGGCACCGGAGGACATGGAGAAAACGACGTTTATCACCCCCTGGGGAACATTCTGCTATAAGGTAATGCCCTTCGGTCTGAAGAACGCAGGGGCCACTTACCAGCGAGCAATGGTAACTTTGTTTCATGATATGATTCATCATGAGATCGAGGTCTATGTTGATGACATGATTGCAAAGTCCCAAACGGAGGAAGAGCATCTGGTCAATTTGTTGAAGCTGTTTGAAAGGCTTAGGAAGTTCAGGCTGAGGCTGAATCCTAACAAATGCACTTTCGGAGTGCGGTCCGGAAAGTTATTGGGGTTTATCGTTAGTGAACGAGGTATTGAAGTTGATCCCGCGAAGATAAAAACTATCCAAGAAATGCCCGCGCCGAAAACAGAAAAAGAAGTTCGTGGTTTCCTGGGCCGAATAAACTACATTGCAAGGTTTATCTCTCA
Organism: Lathyrus sativus; assembly: GCA_963859935.3. Taxonomy (NCBI): domain Eukaryota; kingdom Viridiplantae; phylum Streptophyta; class Magnoliopsida; order Fabales; family Fabaceae; genus Lathyrus; species Lathyrus sativus. The sequence continues at coordinate 271,354,411 of OZ012736.1, forward strand.
GCTCACGGCCACTTGTGAACCGATGTTCAAGCTTTTAAAGAAAGATCAGGCGATTACTTGGAATGAGGATTGCCAGAAGGCATTCGACAAAATAAAGCAGTATCTTCAAGAACCTCCAATCTTGATACCCCCAGTGGCTGGACGGCCATTAATCATGTACCTGACGGTTCTGGAGAATAGTATGGGGTGCGTTCTCGGTCAGCACGACGAGACGGGCAGAAAAGAGCATGCCATTTATTATTTGAGTAAAAAGTTCACTGAGTGTGAATCTCGATACTCGATGCTGGAGAAGACGTGTTGTGCACTAGCTTGGGCTGCCAAACGTCTACGACAGTATATGCTCAACCACACCACTATGCTAATTTCGAAGATGGATCCGATTAAGTACGTCTTCGAGAAGCAGGCTCTTTCGGGCAGGATTTCCAGATGGCAAATGGTGTTAACAGAATATGATATTCAGTACGTCTCTCAGAAGGCCATTAAGGGGAGCGTATTGTCTGATTACCTTGCCGAACAGCCAATCGAAGACTACCAGCCTATGAAGTTCGAATTCCCTGACGAGGACATTATGTTTCTCAAAGCGAAGGATTGCGATGAGCCATTGCCCGATGAAGGGCCAGATAGGAAGTCTCAGTGGAAGTTGATATTCGACAGAGCGGTTAATTCCTATGGAAGTGGTATCGGGGCTATCATCACGACTCCTCACGGATCCCACATCCCTTTTACTGCGAGACTGACGTTTCCAGTTACCAACAATGAAGCCGAGTATGAAGCATGTATTATGGGTCTAGAAGAGGCAATTGATTTGAGAATCAAGAATCTAGACATATATGGTGACTCAGCGCTTGTAATCAATCAGATTAAAGGGGAGTGGGAAACTCGTCAAGCGAATCTAGTGTCGTACATGAATTATGCCAGGAGGCTGCTTCCGTTCTTCGATCGAGTGGAGCTTCATCATGTACCCCGGGCTGAAAATCAGATGGCTGACGCCTTAGCCACGCTGGCTTCAATGTATAAAGTCAATTATTGGAATGAGGCTCCAAGAATTGTGCTTTCGCGTCTTGATAGACCGGCATTTGTCTTTGCAATCAAGGATGCCACTGACGGCAAGCCATGGTTCCACGACATTTAGACCTTCCTTATGACTAAGGAGTATCCTGCGGGTGCATCAACCCAGGATAAGAAGACTCTAAGGAGGCTATCTGGAAACTTTTATCTCAATCCTGATGGAGTGCTGTATAAGAGAAACCACGATCTCGTGCTGCTCAGATGTGTAGATGAGAAAGAAGCGAGTATGCTCATGGAAGAAGTCCATGAGGGCACATTTGGTACGCACGCCGGCGGGCATGCCATGACGAGAAAGATCCTGAGAGCAGGGTATTACTGGCTGACTATGGAGTCGGATTGCTTCAGATTCGCGAAGAAATGTCACAAATGCCAGATTTATGCCGATAAAGTCCATGTGCCGCCGTGCCCATTGAATGTCATGTCCTCCCCTTGGCCGTTCTCCATGTGGGGCATCGACATGATAGGCAAGATCGAGCCCACTGCATCCAATGGTCATCGTTTCATTCTGGTAGCTATCGACTACTTCACCAAATGGGTGGAGGCAACCTCGTACACTAATGTGACCAAACAGGTGGTAGCTAAATTCATAAAGAGGGACATCATATGTCGCTATGGAATTCCCGAGCGGATCATTACTGATAATGGTTCGAATTTGAACAACAAGATGATGAAGGAGCTGTGCCAGAGCTTCAAGATTGAACACCACAACTCATCTCCTTACCGGCCAAAGATGAATGGCGCTGTTGAAGCGGCCAACAAGAACATCAAGAAGATTGTTCAGAAGATGGTTGTGACGTACAAAGATTGGCACGAGATGTTGCCGTTTGCCTTGCACGGTTATCGTACGACGGTGCGTACGTCGACCGGGGCAACTCCTTTCTCCTTGGTGTACGGTATGGAAGCTGTCCTACCGTTAGAAGTGGAGATTCCTTCTTCACGAGTTTTGGTTGATGTGAAACTCGACGAGGCAGAATGGATTACGAATCACTTGAACCAACTCAGCCTGATGGACGAGAAGAGGTTAGCATCGATTGCATTTGGTCGCCTGTACCAAAGCCGAATGAAGAAAGCGTATGATAAGAAGGTGCGTCCCAGAAGCTTTCAGACGGGTGATCTCGTCCTGAAGAAGATTCTTCCGCCACACTCCGATCACCGGGTCAAGTGGACTCCGAATTACGAAGGGCCGTATGTCGTCAGCAAGGTCTTCTCAGGAGGAGCTGCGTTGTTATCCACGATGGATGGTGAAGATTTTGCATCCCCGGTGAACGCGGATGCAGTTAAAAAATACTTTGCTTGAAAGAGACCCGCTGGACAAAAAAGAAAGAGTCCAGGCAAAAAAGGGGCATCCCGGCGAACCAAAAACAGAATAAAAGGTTCGGGCAAAAATTAGGGATATATTGAAAAATGTACACCCGCGAAGTCGAAAACCTACACTGGGCGGCTTCGGCAAAAAAGGGTATCCCGGTGAGCTGAAAACCCGTAAAGGGCGGTTCACGCAAAACTTAGGGATTGGAATAATCAAATGACTGCGTTCCGCGTATGGACTTTCATTGTTTAGTGGTTTGGAGGACCTGAGGGCCGTTTATTTGAATCAATCTCTTCCGAAGCTGAAGCATCGGAGAAGTATCGAAGTCGAGTGGGTCTTAGAGGGATCAACTCATGGTGTTCGTCTACGCCTCGTTGCCGACATTTGTATATACTGATGTATATTTATGTTTTCTTTTTGCGCGGCTTCCTCATTCCAGGAGCTTGCCTTTGTTGTAAAACATTTTTGCCCATTCAGGGGTTCACCATCAATAAAATGCACATTATTCAGCAATTCTGCTTGTCTGTTTAGCATTTATCTGTTTTGTTTGCGAATGAAAACGCCGATGTTTTTTAATAAAATGCGCATACATAGACTTGCGGGCCTAGGCCCATTGATTGTTGAAACAATTAATTAATTGAATATTGTCACGAGATAATAACCTGGATAGGCCCCTTTGAGAAGGGTATCTTGTCGGTTTGTTTGTGTTGTTGCAGGTGTAGCGCCTTCCAGAAAATGTGCCGTGCGCATCCCCGAAGCAGGGCGAGCCCTCCTTCTCCAGCAGAGTCCAGTAGTCTCTCTTCCATAGAATCAGAATCAGAATAGTGAGCATTGATATGTCTTCCCCGGGCAGAGGCGATTCTCTCCCCCAAGCAGACGCATCCTGAAGGAATGTCTCCTCATCAGCTGAGTCAAGCACCGAAGAATGGTGTCTTCCCCAGCACCGGGTCACAAGTGCAGATTTCATAGGAGTGTTCGGGTGTCGAAGCTCGTGTTTCCCCAGTAAAGTCTCCCGCGGAATTGAGATCCCCCACCAGAGTCGTATTCTCTCCTGAAGTTAGATGATTCCCTCTTCCCTAGTAGAGTGTCGAGACGGCTGATGTTGTATTCCCCTGCAGAGTTGTACTCTCCCCCGAAGTCTGATGATCCTTTCTTCCCCGGCGAAGTTGAAATTCCGCACCAGAGTCGTACTCTCCAGTGAAGTAGAATGATTTCTCTCCCCGGCTGAGTCCGCAGAAAGCAGAATCCTTGGAAGCAGTTGAGACCGTGAGTGGTTTCCCTAGCAGAGCGGGGGGCAGCTGATGCTGTATTTCCCCAGAGTCGCACTCTCTCCAGCGAAGCAGAATGATTTCTCCTTCCTCAGCCGAGCTTGCAAATGTCCAGGAGAGCCGAGTCCTTGGAAGTTGATCATGATTGTTGTTTCCCCAGTGGAGTGTTGAGCAGCTGAAGTTGTTTCCCCACAGAGTGGTCATCCCCAAAAGAATTAGCCGAGACGGCCGCACAGTTTATTCTCGCGATTGATATCGGCAAGTCCAGGTTCTCGTAGAGCTTCATTCCCCTGCAGAAGATCAACTGAAGTTGTTTTCCCTGCAGCAGTCAACCAGAAGATCGTTTCCCCAGACGGAGCCGATTGATACCAGCGGGTCCATGTTCTCCTCAGCAGGATGAGTCCTCTACCTGAGTAGTTCTTGTCTCCTTGACAAAAGGGTTTCCTCCTCCCGACATTTATTTTGCGGACGGGATCGCATCATTGTGCATGACTGCATGGCCTTTAGCATTGCATAGCATTGTGCATGATTGCATGGCATTTAGCATAAACGCATATCATTCCCACTGTGTGGGGCATAGCGCAGAAGCATATGCATCATAAGCATGATCTAGGTCATTGTTATTCTTGCCTTACAGGTGTTCAGCCGAAGGATCGGTTGCTCAGGACGATTCCTGATATTCTCTCTAACGAGGTCGTTTTCCTAAGATGATTCTTAAGACCCCGGTGTAATCCCCACAGTCGCTCGCTCAAGATGATTTTTGAGATCCCCAGCGAAGTCTTCAGTTCAAGACGATTCTTGAATTCCTCAGCAGGGTCGTTTGCTTAAGATGATTCTTAAGACCTCAGTACAACTTCCCGAGTTGTTTGCTTAGGATGATTCTTGAGCTCCCCAGTAGCGTCCCCCAGCAAGAGTTGCCCAGGAAGATTCCGGGGATCCCTAGCAGAGTGAAGTCTCCAGAGAGGTTATCAGTTCAGGATGATTCTTGAAGGTGCCCGACAGATTTGTTTGTTCAAGATAATTCTTGAAGTCCTTAGCAGCGTGATATGTCTGCTCCAACAGTGATGTCTAATCTGAAGATTGACTTCGTAAACGCCTGAGGGCGGTATCAGAAGGTTCCTGTGAGCTCAGATGTCCTTGTCGATGAATCAACGTGTGGCTGAAGACAAGGTTCCAAATTTTGTATTCAAGATGATCCGTGTTGGTCTGAAGACCAAGTCAGTTGCCCTGAGGTGATGATTGATCGCGATCTAGTGAATAGTGTTTCTTCTGACTGAAGTCGAAGATGTTTCTCCAGCTGAAGCGGAGTTTTGCCTGAAGGCAAAGTGTTTGAATCCCCGTAGAGTCATGAATGGCTCAGGATACCATTTCTCTGACTGAAGTCATAGATTTCCCAAGCTGAAGCGAAGGTGCCTGAGGGCAAGGTTATCCCCAAGGTCATGAATGACCTAGGATTCATTTTTCGGACTGAAGGCCGAAGTATATCCCTGACTGAAGTCTCGGATGCTCTATAGCAGAGGCGGAGTGGCCTGAAGGCAGATCCATGTATCCTTGAAGGCCAAGGACCATTTCTTTAGACTGAAGTCGAAGATGCCTCCTGCAGAGTTGCCGACGGGCAAAGTTTACATTCTTGAAGGCCAAGGATGTTGTTTCTAGCTGAAGCTGGAATAGCCGACGGGCAGGGTTTCATCTTTCTTCAGAAGAACTTGAAGATTCTCCAGCGGATCTGGAATGGCCAGGGGCCAGGGTTCCATCTATATTCAGAAATACTTGAATATTTTTTTTTCAGCGGATCTGGAGTGGCCAGGTGCCAGGGTTTCATATGTCTTTAATGTTGAAGTTCTACGGCGGGCAGTGTGCAGCAGTATTCCGATGTTCGTTATGGTTCTGAGGGTGAACCCCAGATCAGAGTGTGCTCGGTTAAGTCTCTCATTCCCAGCGGAGTAGTTTCAAATACGCAAGTGTACTTTTTGTTCCATTTACCAGGGGTGAACCTCAGGTCAGGGTTGTTCAGTGTTGCATTTTGTCCAGCGGCGAGGTTGGATGTTTGTTCGACGGCGAGGCTGAACGTTTGGATTTGACGGCGAGGTCAGATCATCATTTGTCCAGCGGCGAGGTTGGATGTTTGTTCGACGGCGAGGTTGAACGTTTAGATTTGACGGCGAGGTCAGATCATCATTTGTCCAGCGGCGAGGTTGGATGTTTGTTCGACGGTGAGGTTGAACGTTTGGATTTGACGGCGAGGTCAGATCATCATTTGTCCAGCGGCGAGGTTGGATGTTTGTTCGACGGCGAGGTTGAACGTTTGGATTTGACGGCGAGGTTGAATGTTTGTTTGACGGCGAGGTCAGACTCTTTAAATCCCCAGTAGAGATGATGTTTGTGCGACGGCGATGTCGAGTGTCTCTAAGAAGATGTTTGTTTCCGACGGCGATGTCAGATTCAGTTTTCCAGCGGCGATGTTGGGCATGTCAAGTTGATCCAGTCTTCTGACGGCGATGTTAGGTGATGCAGATCCTTTAGTTCTCCAGCGGCGATGCGGGGTATTTTGTCAGATGCAGTTCTCCAGCGGCGACGCGGGGTACTTTGTTCAGAGATGTATTTTCTCCAGCGGCGATGCGGGGTATTTTGTTCATTTTTGTATTTTCTCCAGCGGCGATGTTGGGTATTTCGGTGATTCAGGTTTAGGTCTCCGGCGGCGATGTTGGACGCTTGTTTCCCCCGAGTTATGGTCGTTCTTGACGGCGATGTCAGGTGATTTAGTCTTCCAGCGGCGATGTTGGGTGTCGTGGTTGTCTGAAGGCAATATCAGAAGAAGTTAATGTGGACGACTGACGGCGATGCCAGTTCAGTATTTCTCCAGCTAGTTGCCGGGCGGCTAGTGTTGCAGTATTCAAAGATTTGTTCCCCGCAGAGTACCGTGTGCTCGTGCAGTTGGCAAATTTTCGGGTTTACCGATATTCAACCGTCTCGTACCTTGATTGGTTGAGAGCCGTTCGCTTCTCACCCAGTCAGGTTCAAGCCGTTTGAATAGGGGCAGCTGTTGCACCCCAAAATTTGACCAACAATTATTTATCCATCTAGTGTTTGAAAATGGATACGTTCATCAGAAAGTTCAAGAGATCCTCAGAGGAGTGGGTTGAAACCAAGGATGTGTGCTTCATAGCTTGAGAGTTGTGGGTGCTCCTCAGATGATTCTGAGACTTTGAGAATGAACTTGATGTTTTGAGAAAGCCTATGAGATGTCTTGATAGCCATCATGAAGCCCAGAGAAGTCATTATGCAAGAGTTCAGAAGATTCAACCATGAATGACAGAATTAGGGTTTTGACTGGGTCAACCCTAGATCAGCTGAAGATTTAGAGAAGGTTGAGACCTAATCCAAGGGCCATGAGATCATGGAATGATGCATAGAGATGTTATAAAGGTGATTCCTAGACCAACTCCTCATGATTGAGGAGTTTGAGAAGTTTCAAGTTAGGGTCTCCAAGGATTGTTAGTGAAAAACCCTAATTTGATCCCTATCTTCCAGGCAGTTTTAGCTCTAGATGTGATTGATATCTCATATTCCCCACAACATGAATGTTGTAGAGCTTGTTCTTAGCTTTAATTTGAGTGGTGGAAGTCCTTGATAGGACTTACAGAGCTCAAGTTATGGTTTTGACAAAGTACAGGCCAGCAGAGGTGTGTGAATCTGGGTCCTTGAAGGTCACCCAACTTGCAGACAACTTTTGCCCTAGTAGGATGATTCCTATGATCTCTTGGTCAACATGAATGTTGGAGGGCATCTTCCTAGCTTTAATTTTAGTGGTAGAAGTCCTTGATAGGATTTGTGGAACTCAACTTATGGTTTGAACAAGACAGGGGTATTTTGGTCATTTGTCAGTTATAGGTCATTTTAAGCAAAGGCCATATCTCCTATTTCCAAGCCTCAAATGGAAAAACTCAAAACATGAAAGTTGTTCAAAATGTGATTTTAAGTCTAGAAAGAAGGTCATGAATTGTTGGAAAGTCTCATAGCATGGATTTGCATGATTGGTCAAAAATGAACTAAAAAATGGCTTATAAGTTTAAAAAGTTGAAATTGGAAATTGGTTTGGAGGATCTAGAAATCCAAAATGGGTCATCCAATATATAATTTTGATTGGAAACATCATTTTGAGAACATTGGTTTAGGTAGAATTTTGATTTGAAGCTTTAAAATGGGTGATGCTTTGTTATTTTGTTACTTGCATTTGAAGTCACCTTTGGAAATCCTAACACAAGGCAAGGAAAAAGCTTGTAATGGTTCATAACACTTCAATATGTCATGTGAGGAGATTTTAAGGCCAATTTGCAATGGATAATGCATGATGCATGAGATTTTCAACTTACCATCATATGAGATTCTAGCACTTTCTAGATCTTTCTAGATGAATCCAAGAGCTTCGATTAATCATTATTTAAAGAGTGAATCAAGGAGGGTAAAAGGTTGGTGATCCTTGTTGATGATAGGTGAGATTAGAGTGTGAAAAGCAAGATTCTTCCATTGGCAATTTGATCTCAAACCTTCATTCTCTTCAATCTCCATTCATTTCTCCACCACAAACCTATTATTCTGATCATTGTGAGTGAGTACATGCTGAGGTAGAAGAGGATCCATGGCAGTTTGAAGCTATCTTGAGGAAATTGCAAGAATTGCATTTTGCTGTCCAACTCGAGTTTCAAGCCTTGTTCAACATTTTTGCTGCATACAGAATCCACATTGGCCTCTAAGGATCAAACAAGGAAGGTTTCAAGCACTGAATTGCAAGGAAACCCTAGCTTCCATTAAAGTGTAACAGGTTGGTGATCTTGCTCAAATCTCATAGTTTATGTACTTTCTGCCATAGTTATAGGTGTAGAACTGTTAAGCTAGGGTAGAAGACCATTTTCTGAGAAATAGAGAGCAATTCGAGGAGTTACATAGCAGGGCAGTGAATCTTTCTTGGCATAAAACTCTTGATTTAGGGCGCCATAGTACTAGTTCTTGTGATTAGAATGCTCACCACAGCGCATAGATTATAATGGGATAGGTTTCAACAAGAATTACTACCATGCATGTCAGGTGAATTTGAGTTGTGCCCAGAACTTGCCCCTATCGAGTTTAATTATGGAGGGACTTTTAAAAGAAACTGAAACCATAGTCTTGTAGAGGGCAGTGAGAGGATCAAGTTTGATGTTTGGATCGTGAGTTTTCATTGCGAGGTGAAGGAGCTATGGATGCTGGAAAATTTGCGCATGGAGGGTGTCTCGTGAAACCCTAGCTGGCTGGAGGTGGAAGACATAATCTCCACCCTTGATTTGTTTTGGAATATTGACTTCGTCCCTCAAACCAACGGCCCAGATTAATCAGAAACGGAGGGAAAATTTGAAAGTGAAAACGCGGTCGTTTCACTTAGTGAGGGGCGCTGGGCTTGTCTGCTTTCTACTCACACCCCACCATGATCTGGCCCAAACGAAATGAACTGCGCGCGTGTGCTATTTTCACCCCCTCCCTCATTTTTCTCATTTTATATTTTGTTTTGTTTTATATTTTTAGTGAACTTTAATAATTCATAAAAAATTGATAAATAATGTTTTTTTGTTCATTCTTTTTGCCATGTTTAGATAATAATGTGTAGAAAATTATAAAAATAAAAATAGGATTTTATTTTTAATGTAGAATTTTTGGTGATATTTTCTTTTAAATAGGGCATTTATTTTCTTTTAGTTGATATCTCATTTTCCATGAATTGTTTTAGGACTTTCCCTTAGGGTTTTTGAGCCATTCTTTTTGGCATAGTTAGGTATTGACCCCTAGTTTCATGTAGGATTTATCTCTTGATTTGTAGAATAAATTTGATGTAGTTTGATTGTTAGACATTTAGGTGCTCTAATTAGGGTTTTAGGTTGTGTATATGAACTTGAACAAATTTGTTTTGGGGTTCATAGTCCAAATTAGTGTATGGGGAATATATGGGTTAAGGGTAAGTATGTATAGAATCCCCTAGAATTTTACTAGAATATTGTATGGTGTTTTAGTATTTTTCATTGATTTTTGAATGTATGGATAGTATGTGTGTTGCTTAAAGGCATAAGTTGTATTGTTGTGTTTTCTTCCCTTCTCTTTTGAGTGTGTGAGCTTTGAAGATTGAGTTGAAGACCTTGTGGATCATCATGGAAGCTTTGAAGACCTTGCAGAGGAGTTTAGCATAATTTTTGTTTGTTTTGTTTATAGGTTGATAGGTGCATAGGCAGAGCCCTAGATAGAATACTTTGTTCAATAAACAAGGAGTGTCTTGTTCACCTCCTTTCTTCTCTATGACACAGAGTCCCTTAAGGGTATTCACCTCTCTCCTTTGGAGGGATTAGTGACCTTGCCCTATAAGGTAGAACTTTGAGAGAGCCTTTCCTTTGATGTTAAGTCCTCAATGGCATCCTTTGGAAGTCAGTGAGTACTGTAACATCTCCCACTCATCTTGTTGACTGAATCTTGTTTGCTGGAGCATTGGAGCCATTGAAGATAGAAGCTGAGGCCTTGAAGAGGATGATTCCTTGAAGATTGTTGAAGTCTGAAGACTCTGTGAAGATCAAACTGATGCTTGAAGCCTGGAGGTAGAGCTGATCAAAGGAGCTGAAGCTCAAGGGAGAAGATGAGTTGATACTCATGTTGTAGGGTTGACACCTGGAAAGCAAGTGATCTCTGAAGTCTGAAGACTGGGTTGCTGCTGGAGGAGCTGAGGCTTTCTTCTGTTTTCTTTGATGTATTGTGTGTTTTGTCTGACTTGTCTGCTGCATTAGGCTAAGCACATTTAGAATAAGTTCAGTCTAAGAGCATGAATGCATCTGATTGTATTGTTATTGCTTGGCTTTGCTTGCGGGTATTCGGTAGAGCCCAGCTCCCTTGCCCATGTGTCTATTTTGCTTGATAGCATTTCATTTCTTTTATCTGTGTGAGTACAATTTACTGTTTTTGCTGGATAGCATGTTGTTTATTTCAGTATGATTACTGTTATTTCATGACTGGCTTGAGGTCGAGACGAGCTTGTGGAGGCTGAAGCCCCACACACATTTCCTCCCTCACTTGCATTGCATGCATTTTACTGTTAAAGCTGATGCTTTTGTCTGTTTTGGTGTATCATTGACATGATCCCTTAGGACTCTCATTTCCTCTGATGAGGATTTGATGATAGACTTTTAGGTTGAAACCTATGCATGACAACATCTAGGAGTTCCCTGTTCAAATCTCAACCATAGGATGAATCCATGGCATGATAACAGTAGGACTTGATAGTCTCCCTCCTAGTTGGGCATGTTCTCTTCTCACCTCAAAACAGTTTAAGATACAGTAATCATGAATGATTTCTTTCGTACGTTACGAGCCTTAAGCTATCTGAGAAAGGATTGTGGGAGAGTTTCTTTTCCACAGTCTGGATGTTTAGTATGGTACCCTTTGGGTGACATGCGACGCATTCACTCTCAGGTCATAGTCTCTAGTGCGGTTGAAATCGCAAACACAATAAAAAACACTTCTTTTAGGAGATAACCCGTAGTTTCCCGAACTACGTTTTCTCTGATCTTTCATACCAGATGATAGTACGTAGGCATAGGATGCGACGTCCTAGCGAGCGACCTTCCCCACCTTCACCCGTAGTTAGGCCGAACTACGTTGACTCTGATTTCTCATTCTCTGATGAGAATACGTAGGCATAAAGTGCGACGCTTTGCCGAGTCATTTTTCTTTTCTTTTTCAGCCAGCCTTGATAGGTAGATAGATTATAACCAACCCGTCCAAGTAAACAAACAAGCGAGGATCCCGTCGAGTACGACGGACGTGAGGGGTGCTAATACCTTCCCCTTGCGTAACCGACTCCCGAACCCAGACAATGGTTGCGATGACCTTGTCTTACCCTTATTCGTTAGGTTTTTCCGATCGTTTCCTTTCCCGCTCTAAGGGATAAATAACGAAAGGTGGCGACTCTTCTGTCATGCCGGCACCTAATTTTCGCGCAAGCGACAGCTGGCGACTCTGCTGGGGACTCCAACGGTTCCCTGTGCGAGTCAATCCTATCGTTTGTGTGTTTACCTGTTGGGTTGCGTTTATTTATCGCATTTTTTTTACTTCTCGCACTTTATTTCCCGCATTTTATATTCAGTAAAATATGATTATTTGTGCTGTTGTGGGATGGGAGTTCTGGTTGAGTGAGAAGCCAGACCCAGGCTTGAGTGCACCATAGACTTAGAGTGGAAATTAGTGGGCGCGTGCTTGCTTTGCAGGCACTAGTGTCTCATGAAATCCACGCTCAGACGAGGTTCATCCGGTTGGCTTCACTTTCAACCCTTTGGGTCGAGACGGTTGCTGGTTTGGTGGATTGTCGACTCTGGGGACCGATCATTTGTGATTCAGCTAAGTGAGGCCTCTTCAGGACTTGATGATGCCACTCCTTCTGGGAATCGTATCATCAGTCTTGAAAGTCTGTGACGCTGATGAACGCATAGGATGCCGTACCTTGAGTCAGTCTAGGTTCATACTTGTGAGTGGGACTGGGTTTATTGCAGGAAACTTAGACCTTCAGACTACCTGGTTTTCTTGACAGTGAATCAGTTATGTTGGGTTCTCAGTTGCAGACATGTTCTTGATAGAGCAAGAGGTTTTTGATCAGAGGATCTTGTCACCGGGTGTTTGTCTGTCCTTGATAGAGCAGGCTTTGATCAGTATGTTATCATCGGTGGTTTGTTCTGGATAGGGCAGATTTTGAGTGAGGTTTGAAGATCTCATCAGCAGCTGTGTGTTTGTTCTTGATAGGGCAGATTTTGATTTGGGGTCTGAAGACTTCAACAGATGTTCCTTGATCTTGCACCCGGGGTCCTTATTATCAGTCACTTACTCTTGTCAGAACAGAATTTTGATCTCGGTCCTATCAGATGGTTATTCTCAGCAGATCAGATTAGTGGTCTTACACCGGGGTTTCCCTCTCATCAGTGACTGTTGATACCGAATCTCCACAGCAGCCACCTGGATATATTATTGCATACCTGCATTTTGCATTAGTTTGCGCATTCATCTGCATTCCATTAATGTGTGTCTGTGTTGCAGGTACCGTTTCCCCGATCCCGGAGTTCCCGTCTTCTGCGGTTATTATGGCTTCTCTCAGGAAGACTGTTGCATACAAGTTCCCGACCCCCGATGTGTCGAAGCTGACTGGTTTGATAGCCCTGGCAGGGGATTCTGTGAAGGATAGGTTCAGGAAGTCTTATGGCAGGTTGCTTAGCCTGGTTTACAAACCTTCTACGTCCGAGTTGAATGGGTTACATGCTCTTCTGCAGTTTTATGACCCTCCCTTGAGGTGTTTCACCTTTCATGACTTCATTCTCGCGCCGACATTGGAAGAGTATGTTGATATGTTGGGTGTGCCTATCAAAAGGCAGATGCCTTTTGTCCACATGGATGCTGAGCCTGATCTGGTTGGTTTGGCTTCCTCACTCCATTTGAGCGCTTCTGAGTTAGTGGTGACGAGTTGGAACAAGGTCCCAGGGTTCTCTCTGCAGTTCCTGATAGCTAAGGCTCAGCAATGTGCTAAGGACAAATGTTGGGACGCCTTCAGCGCCATCCTTGCTTTATGCATATATGGCATTATCCTATTTCCCAGCATGCCTGATTTCGTAGACTTTGATGCATTCCATATCTTTGCCTCAGGGAATCCAGTCCCTACTCTGATCGGAGACGTATATCACTCAGTGCATTACAAGAATGAGAACCGGAGAGGGAAGAATGTCTCATGCTGCGTACCGTTGTTGTACAAGTGGCTTGATAGTCATTTGCCCAAGAGGGGTTCTTCCGTCTTGTCTGCAGCCACAGCTGAGTGGCCTGAGCGTCTCATGAGTTTGTCGGCAGAAGACATTGATTGGTTCGTTGACAGAGACAGGTTAGACACCGAGGTGATCTTCAGTTGTAGTGGGTTTCCTAACGTACCTCTGATAGGTAGGAAGGGTTGCATCAACTACAACCCATCATTGCTAGTTCGTCAGTTTGCATATGCTTTGAGGACTCCACCGAAGGAAGAAGAGGTACGGGAATCTCTGTACCTCACGGGTATTCTAGAGGGGGATTTGTTGCCCAAGCTTCAGTATGCGTGGAACAATATCAGCACGAGAGGAAAGCCTTTGTTGGGGAAGAGCAACAGCCAGGCCTACCCTCCTTATTCAGATTGGATCAGAGCCAGAGCCAGCGCTATAGGGATGCCATTCCCTCATGTCAGACCAGAGAGTCCTCCACCAGTCGAAGAGCCTACCACTGTGTCCATTCATCAGCACAACCAGGTATTAGCTGAGCGTGATGAACTGAAGAGGGCAAATGCAGAATTAGAGAAGGAGTTAGCTCATCTTCGAAGTGAGAGGAACGAAGCCGTGCATGCTCTCAAAAGGCAAACAGAGTCGGTGAGCCAGCTGAGTGCAGACTTGGCAAAGCAGATTGCTGATCGGGAACGCTTAGGTCAAGACTTCAGAGCTGCTAATGATGTGCTAGCTACGAAGAAGCAGCATTTGGAGGAAGCATATCGGAGAATATCTAAGTTCGACCAGCATTGGAAGACTTCCATGGCCACCAGGAAGGAGCGAGAAGACAAGCTGATGCTGCAGATTTCTAAGCTAGAGACCGAAGTGAAGGACAGTGAGTGGAGGTTTGATGAAGAGACCGCCCGCAGGTACTCCGCTGAAGCCCGTCTCAACAAAGCCATTGCTAGCCTGAAGGAGCATAAGCTGATGTTTGAGTCTAAGAAGCGGAAGCTGGAGGATTGCTTTGGCGAAGGTGCTTGGGAGAATTCAGTTCAGGGGCTTCAGCATACTATCAGGCAGAGGGAACTACTCGTCGAGGGGTTGCTCACTTCGCCAGATCATTCAGAGACAAAGGAGTTATTAGCAGAGTATCGCGCCCGTGGCCGTACTTGACTAGTTATATCCTTGTTGTTTTTGATCTTTGATGTATGCTGACCATCACCAGACTTGTTGGCTGAGGTCATGCTGTTGATTTGTACTCGCTGATAATGTGTACTGCCTTGATAGGCCTTTCCATATATATATGAGATTGATGTTTCCATGATCGGGCTCGGATTTCTTCTTCCTCTTATTATCAGCACCGTCACTAAGGCACTAGGATCGGAGAAAAACCTCCCACGCACACAGACACACGCATGCATCTGCATGAAGCATATTTGCATGGTGTATATCTTATTGCTTTTCCTAACCTTTATTGTTAACAGGTTTTTCAGGTTCCGAGCTGCTTTCGATCTCCAGGATTGATCAAAGACTCATCCACCGCTATTCAACTCGCGCTAATCAGACGAGAATCATGGACCAGGTGCAGTCAGATGTCCAAGAACTCCGTGAACGGATGGATCGTTTTATGGAGCTGATGCAGGTGGTCGCGAATGGTCAAGACCAGCTTCGTACTCTAGTTCAACCGCTGATCTCCAGGGTTGACAGTAATGGCATACTTCATGGAGGGGCCGTGCCTACTCCTCCTCCAGGGGATACTCCACAGAACGTTGTTCCTGCCGCCGGGGGCAACGACAGTGCTAACGGCAATCTGATGACTAATCTCGGGCTCAACGCGGCTGGCGTCGGCAATGGTAGTTTGGGAGCCAATGTTAACATAGGGCCGGTCAACGGCAATGCTGGTGCAGGAAATCTGGTGGTGCCTCAACCGTGGCTGGAGGACCATCAGGATGACATATTCTCTCAGAGAGGTGTAGAGGCAGAGTTGAATGCTGAAGCTCGACTCAGGTTCAAGGCGCTGGAAGACAAGATGAGAAGCATAGAAAATCAGAACACATTGGGCGTTGACATGTCCAACCTAGGGTTGATTGCTGACTTTAAAGTACCTCACAAGTTCAAGGTGCCTACCTTCGAGAAGTATAAGGGTACTACTTGCCCCCGGGTCCACCTCCGATCTTATTATAGAAAGATGTCCGCCTATTCTGACGATGAGAAGTTGCTGATGCACTTCTTTCAGGATAGTCTTTCTGGTCCATCACTCGAATGGTATATGGGTTTGGAGCCCGCTACTGTGCGCACCTGGAAAGATCTTGCAGAAGCGTTTGTTATCCACTATCAATACAATAGCGACTTGGCTCCCAACCGAGTTCAGCTTCAGAATCTTTCACAGCGGAACAATGAAAGCTTCAAAGAGTACGCCCAGCGGTGGCGTGAATTGGCTGCTCGGGTTCAACCGCCGATGGTTGAGCGTGAGTTGGTGCAAATGTTCGTGGCTACCCTTCCTGGAATCTATTATGAAAAGCTGGTCAGTGGCATGTCTGGAACATTCTCGGCTCTTATCACTTTGGGCGAGCATGTTGAGAACGGTATAAAGATTGGAAAAATCCAGGGCGAATCATCCTCAGCTGGAGGAGGTGGCAAGAAACCCTATACTGGCAAGCGTCGAGAGGGAGACGCCAGTGCTGTCACTAATGCTAGGAGAAAGGGCAAGGGTCCTCAGTCTCAGATCGCTAGCATAAATATCCCAGCTGCTCCGCAGCCGCAGCAGCAGCAGCCGCAGCAGCAGAATCAGCAGGGGTATAAAAGATATCAGAATCGGGGTCCTATGGCAAGCCGTCATTTTGATACTCCACCTATGTCGTATGCACAGCTTCTGCAAACGTTGCTTCAGCTCCAATTGGTTCAAAAAAGGACGTTGGCTCCCTTAACAGGGGCACCACCACCGGGGTATGATGCTAATGCTACTTGTGAATTCCACACTGGGTCACCAGGCCATACGATTGAGAATTGTAAAGCTTTTAAGCACAAAGTCCAGGATTTGGTGGACGCCAAGGTTATCATTTTTTCTGACAACGTGCCCAACGTCACCAAAAATCCAATGCCTCATCATAAGGGGGGTGGAGTGAATGCTGTTATCACTGAGGAGAGTTCAGACTTGCTGACCGATGTCAAAGATTTGAAGACGCCGTTGAGTTTTGTCAAGGCTAAGTTGCTGAAGAAGGGCTTCTTTCCTGGATGCGGAGAATTATGTATGGCTTGTGCTACACTTCCTGACGGGTGTGAGCAGCTGATCGAAGGTATCCAAAGTCTGATGTCCGAGGGTATTTTACAGTTCAGCCGGAGCGTTGAGAGTGCATCAGGGGAAGTCGTGCTGAAGCAGGCAGACGAAGTTGCTACCATTACTATTCCTCGTCACCCCATTACTATTTCTGCGCCCCGTCCGCCTACTATCACCATCACTAGGGCCGGACCAATCCCATTCGAGAGTACTAATGTTGTCCCATGGCATTATGGCGCCGAAGTTTACTGCAATGGTCAGAAGATAGAGCTTGAGCCGTTTGGATCGACTGTGCAGAATCTTACTGAAGTCAGTGGTATCACTAGAAGCGGTAGAGTGTTCGCACCAGCAGAGGTTGCAGCGGAGAAGGTGGTCCGGGCCGACGCTGTGGATAAGGGTAAAGGTAAAGCTGTTGAAGAGGTCCCTGCTGAGGCAGAAAAAGACTTGCTGGTTAAAGATGCTGAAGAGTTCATGCGACTAATCAAGAAAAGTGACTACAAAATTGTAGATCATCTTCATCAGACTCCGTCAAAGATCTCGATTCTTAACTTGTTGCTGTGCTCTGAGGCGCACCGCAATGCATTACTGAAGGTATTGAATGCTGCATACGTGCCGCAGGAGATATCAGTAAATCAACTCGAAGAAGTGGTGGCCCATGTCAATGCTGGTAATGGGCTGGGTTTTACAGATCTGGAGCTGACTCCTAAGGGAAGAGATCACAACAGCGCCTTGCACGTCTCAATAGAATGCAGAGGCACTATTATGTCACATGTCCTGGTGGATACAGGTTCCTCGCTTAACGTGCTCCCGAAGGCACTGATGAAGTTGGATACCCGTGGACTGCTGTGCACGCCCAGTGATCTGGTCGTGAAAGCCTTCGATGGAACCAAGCGCCACGTCTTCGGAGAGTTGACCCTGCCAATTCAAGTGGGTCCAGAGACGTTCAATACGGTTTTCTATATCATGGATATCATGCCCGCCTATAGTTGCCTCTTAGGTCGGCCATGGATCCATTCTGCTGGTGCCGTGACGTCCACGCTGCATCAGAAGCTTAAATATGTTGTTGGGGGCAGCATAGTGACCGTCTGTGGTGAAGAGGACATCATGGTGAGCCACCTGTCGTCCTTTAAATATGTTGAAATGGATGGCGAGATCCATGAGACTCTTTGCCAAGCATTTGAAACCGTCAGGGTGAAAGAAGTAGCTCCTGTCGTCGCAGAGAAGCAAGAGTTGAACCTCTCCTCGTTTAAGGAAGCTCGGGCCGTTGTCGAAGCCGGTTCCACCCCAGGCTGGGGGCATGTCTTGGATATACCAATCAAGCAGGATAGGTTTGGATTGGGATATTCTCCTAGAGCTGAAGCTTCATCTTCTTCTGGCAGCTCGTCTCGTGTGAAAGGGCCGATCCTATTCACCAAGGGGGGAGTAATTTTCGAGAGCGTCAACGCTGCGTCGGAGGACAGCGGAGACAGTGATTGCGATCTTGACGCCTGGATTCAACCGAGCAAGCCGGGCGAGCGCCTTCACAATTGGACCATCAAGGAGATTATCAAGCTGACGAATAAAGAGATCCACGTAACAGATGACATCGACTCTGGACCCTCTACGGCTCACTACGACTTTGATTGCCCGATCTATCAAGCCGAGGATGAGATTGATGAAGACGAAGACCTTCCGGAAGAGTTGGCTCACTTGTTGAGACAAGAGGAGAAGGTTATTCTGCCTCACGAGGAGGATATTGAGATTGTAAATTTGGGTTCTGAGGAGCTCGTCAGAAATGTTAGAGTAGGGGCTGCGCTGCAGAATGATGTCAAGCATAGACTGGTCGAGATGCTTCGAGAGTATAGTGACGTCTTTGCTTGGTCATATGAGGATATGCCCGGACTTGACACTGATATCGTGGTTCATCGCTTGTCGTTGCGGGAAGATTGCCCTCCAGTCAAGCAGAAGCTTAGGAGGACGAGACCAGACATGGCTGTAAAAATCAAAGAAGAGGTCCAGAAGCAGTTGGACGCAGGATTTCTAGCCGTTACCACTTACCCTCCGTGGGTCGCCAACATAGTACCTGTACCGAAGAAGGACGGTAAGGTACGCATGTGCGTCGATTATCGGGATTTGAATAGGGCGAGCCCTAAAGATGATTTCCCGTTGCCTCATATCGATGTGTTGGTCGACAATACAGCCCAGTTTTCCGTGTTTTCATTCATGGATGGCTTCTCCGGTTACAATCAGATTAAGATGGCACCGGAGGACATGGAGAAAACGACGTTTATCACCCCCTGGGGAACATTCTGCTATAAGGTAATGCCCTTCGGTATGAAGAACGCAGGGGCCACTTACCAGCGAGCAATGGTAACTTTGTTTCATGATATGATTCATCATGAGATCGAGGTCTATGTTGATGACATGATTGCAAAGTCCCAAACGGAGGAAGAGCATCTGGTCAATTTGTTGAAGCTGTTTGAAAGGCTTAGGAAGTTCAGGCTGAGGCTGAATCCTAACAAATGCACTTTCGGAGTGCGGTCTGGAAAGTTATTGGGGTTTATCGTTAGTGAACGAGGTATTGAAGTTGATCCCGCGAAGATAAAAGCTATCCAAGAAATGCCCGCGCCGAAAACAGAAAAAGAAGTTCGTGGTTTCCTGGGCCGAATAAACTACATTGCAAGGTTTATCTCTCAGCTCACGGCCACTTGTTGTCGCTACTGCGAAAATCGGCGCCGGCTGAACAGAAGAGTCGCCACCGTGCGTTATTTATCCCACGGGAGGGAAAGGAAACGCTCAGAGTAAACCTCGCACAACACGGGAAAGGTATGGTCATCGCAACCAAAACCTGGATTCGGGAGTCGGTTACGCAAGGGGAAGGTATTAGCACCCCTCACGTCCATCGTACTCGATGGGATCCACGCTTGTTTTCGGGTATGGATTGTTATTCTATCTAAACTATAGGTCAAGGGTTAAAAGAAAAAATAAAATGAAAAAATAAAAATGACTCGGCAAAGTATCGCACTTTATGCCTACGTATTCCCGTCTGGAACGAGAAATCAGAGTCAACGTAGTTCGCCTACCTACGGGAAAGGAGGGGAAGGTTGCTCGCTAGGATATCACATCCTATGCCTACGTACTTTCATACAGCATGAAAGATCAGAGCAAACGTAGTTCGGGCCACGTATGACACAAGTCTGTCCTTGATTGATTTTTTATTCCTTCTGAAAAAGGTTTTTGATTAACAGTCCAAGAGGACAAAAATGACGTCTTGATGAGTTCACATTCTTTTACGAAGAAGTGTCTTTTATTGTGTTTGAAATCTTTACGTGTTTTTCTGTTTGTTTTGAGAAAGAAAGAGACAGAACTCTAACCTACGGTTGCGAAGGGAAACAAACTAACCTAATGTTATCATGCATGGGTTAAGACCTAGTGTCTATCATGCTCCTCTCTTGCACAGAGAGAAACAGAGATCCTAAGGGATAGGCAGAAACAGAAACAAACCAGATATATACAGTAAAACAGTAAAATGCATGGATGCAACAATACAAGCGAGGCAAGGGAGTCCCACTCAACCTCGAACCTAGAAAACAATAGGCAAAAGTGAACAGGATTCACTTTCAACCCAACAGGGTAAACAGCAAACAATACAGTTCAGAAAACCAATCAATACATCAGAAATGCAATACAACAGCAGAAGAAACAGCATCAGCAGCTCTGAATCAACAACTGGCTTCAAGTAATCTCCAATCAGCTACAGGCTTCAACAAGCATCAGTCTCCATCTTCATGGCCTTTAGGCAAGGGCTTTGATCATCAGTCTTCTATCTGCAATGGCTTTTCTTCAAGCTCAAACCTCCAGGATGAGGAATCAGTCACAAGAGTGAATTGGGTGTTAAGCAACCAGTTGACTACCAAGGGTGGTGAACAGACTGCTTCTAACACAAGAGACATTTTCTCTCAAGAGTTCTATCTCATAGACACTATCACCAAGCCTTCCAAAGGAAGGGGGTGAGTGTCTTAGAGAGACTCTGAATCACAGAGAAGAATGGATGCAGACAAGGCAATCCATGTTTGAAAAAACAAACTTTCTAACCTAGAGCTCTGCCTAGCTCCTAAACCCTAGCCTCCTCAGCAGCTGCTAGCAAAAACTCCTCCTCAACTCTGACAGTTGATCTTCAATCTTTGAATCTCCAATAGCTTCATCTTCACAAATCTTCAGCTTCCCCAGGGCCCCAGACAAACCCAATACCCATACAAACAATCAATAAACCCCATAGGGCACACCACACCAGACAATCAGATATACAGACAGTAATAATATCAGTAGGGGAATCCTAATTTTTCTAAGGGATCTAGTAACTACCCATAACCCCTATAGTCCCATAACTAATCTATTCAAACCCTAAGTCCTAAGGGAAATGAGATCAAACTTCCTAAATTGTCACCTAAAAACCCTAGTTTTGTTCATGATATTCAAGCATCTATTAATCACCTAAAATTAACTCCTAAAAATGGGAACTAAAATATTTCTACAAGCCTAATATCTCATCTAAACAATATGAAAAGAATGATCAAAAAATATCAAAGCATGTGAGAGAACAAAAATCATAAAAATGATGCATGAAATGAACTATTTAATATGACATTTATTTAGAAAATATGCAAAAATATGAAATAAAAAATTAAAAATGCAATTTTATTTTCCTATAATATTCTAGACATTTTAATGAAAAAGATGTAAAAAGAATGAAATGAAATGCATTTTTTATGAATTTATTATGAATTAATGAAAATTGGTAAGAACTAAAATGGAATTAAAAAAATAAATGAATTAAAAATGAGGGAGGGGGTTAGAATAGCAGATACGCCCAGTTATAAATCCAGAATGGGCCACATATAGGGGGTGCGAGTAGCGTTTTGGTTAAGCCCAGCATCAAGTCAGAAACAATAAAAAACTAAAAACGAGCAGGGGGTGAAAATAGAAACAAAACCACGTTGAAATTGGAATGGGCCTATACACTGGGGGTGGGAAAAGCAACACAAACTCAGGCCCGCCCGTTTCAATTAATGAAACGGCGCGTTTTGGCCTCACAGCTCCCTCCAAATTTACTTCAAATCTCAGCCGTTCGATCACGCTCCAAGTCAAAGGTCTTGCTCAAAATGGAAGGCCACGATTATCTCTTCTCCAATGGATCTGAAACCTAGGGTTTCACCATGAATGCCCCATGCACGAGCTAAGCTTCACCTCCTCTGTTCTCCCTCTCCAATCCATGAAATGCCACGCCATAAAAATGAAAAACGCTCAGAATTCTTCCCTCTACAATCCTATGGTCTCATCTTGCCTTGAAACTCAACACATCAACAAACCCGCGCGCCATAAATTCTGGTCACCATGGCAATACACTGATATGCATCGTCACAATTCTCAATCAAACTTACCCTAACCTAACCTACAGCTAATGGTAATCAACCTGCGCTATCAAGCTACAATTATGATGCACTAACCTAGGAGATTCATGCCCTAACAGTTTGTGGTACCTGCTAATCAACATCACCAAACCTCTCCAAATGCATCCTACTTGTTCTCCTAACCACCTACATTGCATCTAAACTAATAAAATCATGCCTAACTAACTGAATCAAGTAAATCGAATGAAAACTTACCTGGTGCAAGAACTTGAAAACAGCTATGGAGATTGAGGATCTGAGGCTTCTAGGCTTTGGATCTTGATCAATCCTTGATGTATGTGATTCTGTATGCAATTCCTTGTTGATTCTTGACTTGAATTATGCTGTCCACTTGAATTTGTAGTTTTGAGATTCTTGGAGAAAGTGCTTGAAAATGGATGATTCACCCTTGATCCTTGCTTCAATTCTGATCTATGATGAACATTGAATATGATTGGATTGATTTTGAGGAAGATTGATGAAGATTTTGGAGAATTGGAATGAAAACTCAATGAGAAAGCATGAGAAAAATTTGTGGAATTCTTGGTGCAAATGAGGCCAACCCTTGCCAAATTCTCCTTTCATGAATATATAGACCCCAATGGTACATTCTAGATCCATCTTGCACATTCCCTTGTTTTCAAATTTTGGCTCATTTTGATTATGTTTCTTAAAAGGTAAGCAACCATGGATAACTTCATTTTTTCCTTCTAAACTCAAAAAAGTGTGTGAACCATTGTTCTTAGAATTGTTTTTCCATTCAAAATCATATATTGGAAGTCTTCATTTGGACTTGTAAATCTTCCAAACCATTTTTCACTTTGAAATTATTCACTTTATAAGCCTTTTTAGTTCATATTTTGACCAATCATGTGACATCATGCTATGAGCTTCTCCAATAACTTGTGACCTTCTTTCTAGACTTAAAATCCCATTTGGAGCAAGTTTGATGTTGTAAGTTTTTCCATTTGAGGCCTCCTTGTATGAGTTTTGGGTATAGGTTAAAATGACCTGTAATTCACAAATACCCAAAATACCCTTTGCTTGTCAAGACCATAAGTTGAGTTCTCCACATCATATGAAGGCATGCCATACCATTCTAGAAAGCTAAGACAATGAGGAACAATTCTTATGTTGACCAAGAATTCATTTGAAATCTCCTTGAGGGGTAAAACTAGCTTGGAAGTCAAGTCACTTTCACAGACAAAAATTCAGACACCCCAGATGACCTGTAACTTGTAAGGACCATAACTTGAGTTCTATAAATCTCCTTGAGGTCTTCCACCACTCAAATTAAAGGTCTTGAGATCCTCTACAAGTTTCATGTTGGCCAAGAAGCCATTTGAAGCTAGCATTTTGACTTATCTTGCTTGGAAATTTGACCTAAACTAGGGGATTTTACAGAGAAACCCTAATTTAGTAACTCCTCTTCTCCTTGATTTCTCTTGAATTCTCCTTGTCATATCTCCATATCCTTCTTCATATGTCAAATGTTGATCCCCACATCTCTCCAATAGACTTGAATGCCCTCTTAAGTCAGTCAATTGACCTAGGGTTGACCTAGGGTTGACCCAGATGAAACCCTAGTTGACTGTCTTCAACTGTAGCTCTTGTGCCTTCATCAATGACTTGCTTTCTTCTCCAAATGACTTTATAAGTCTCTCAAGATGTCTAGATGCCCTCCATGCTCTCACTTCACAGCTCACAACCCTCTTGTTGATCCTCAGATACCCTCAGCTAGAAGATAGACTCAAGGCTTGATCTGCTGAACTCTTTGCTTTCAAATTCTTTCCTGATGACTTGAATGAGATTGAATTGGAATAATAACCTCTTGCTAGGCCTCTAGAGATGAAAATAATGATTGGTCCCCTGTTGAATGACTTGCTATGCTTATGCTATGCAGATGGTTAGTCTATGTACATGACTCTATATGCAAATGCTAATGATAATGAAACATAAATCCAAGGAATAAGGTTGAGCAAATTTTAGGGTGCAACAGCTGCCCCTATTCAAGCGACTTGGACCCGATTGGATGAAGAGCCCGGAGCCTTCAGACATTCGCGGTACGAGACGGTTGAATACTAGTGAAACCAGAAATTTGCCAACCGCAGAAATAAACTGCGCTCCTGCTTGAGGAATGACATTCGTCAGCTGAATCTGACTGTTAGAGCAACCCACTGATCTCGCACGACCGTGCTGGGGATTGTCTTCATCGTTCTGAAGAGGATTTTGTCATACCAGACTGCTTGCTTGTCCACGTGAGGATTCTGTCTGTCATCAATACGAAGAAATCTCAACTAAATCTGTCCACGTTAGGACTCCACTTGCTGCTAATCCAGAAAAGTCTCGGCAACTCCGCTGGGGATAATTCATCTGCATTTCCGTAAACTGTCCACGTTAGGAATCCCATCGTCCACGTTAGGAGTAACGCTTTTATCTTTCTACGTTAGGAAGCAATCTTCTTTCCGCGTTAGGAATATCTTCTTCGATCTGTCCGCGTCAGGACTAAACTCTCTTTCCACGTCAGGAATAATCCATTTCTTTCCACGTCAAGAATCAATTGATTTTCCACGTAAGGAATAAACTCGTCTTTCCACGTAAGGAAACCATTTTTCTTCCACGTAAGGAATGCTCTTGATATGTCCACGTAAGGACTCCGATCTCTCCACGCAAGGAATACCAACTTTTTTCTGATTTGTCCGCGTCAGGACTCATTTTTCCACGTAAGGAACGCCATCTTAATCTGTCCACGTGAGGACTCAGTCTTTTCACGTCAGGAATGCTGTTATTTCCACGTAAGGAAACTATCTTTTGATACGTCCGCGTAAGGACTACCTCGTCCACGTTAGGACCCCTTTCTCCTTATTAGGGATAATAGTTTCTCTGATTCGTCCACGTCAGGATACTGATCTCGTCTTGACTCGTCCACTTTAGGACTCAGGCGTCTTCGACTTGCTGAGGAAATAAGACTTGTCCACATAAGGACTCACACCCTCGACCCAATGGGGAAATAACTTGTCCACGTAAGGACTCACACGTCTTCGACTTGCTGGGGAAATAAGACTTGTCCACGTAAGGACTCACGCGTCTTCGACTTGCTGGGGAAATATCCGCGTTAGGACTTACACTTTGCCAACAACACGAAGAAGGATAAATTTGTCCACGTCAGGATTCTTGTATCTTGTCATCACAAAGAACTACAAACTTGTCCACGTCAGGATGCACATTTCACCATTACGAATAAAGGTATCTGCTGGACACAAATGATCCACGTCAGGACACCAACACGAAGAGTAACCAATCTTTTGTCGACGTCATGACCTCCTTTTCTCCAAATTTCGAGAGACCGAATCTATCCACGTCAGGATTAACGCACCTAACCAATCCGGTAAAACAACCCTGTCCACGTTAGGACGCCCACTTCTGAAGAAATCCCGTCATTCTAGGAGTAAATGGTCCACGTCAGGACTTAATTCTTCAATGATCCTTACCCACAAACTGTTCAGCACTGACGTGACAGCGACTTCGAGATGAACTCTACTGGGGATGTCTGAAAACCAACTATCGGACGCCTGCTCTGATAACCGGCGGTGGTCTCTGAAATTTTGATTCATGCGACTCGTTGATGACAAACGAACTTTGCTTGGGAATAAGGAGATTCTTATCCTGGCCACTCTGGCTGGGGAAAAATAAGAGACATTTGCATAAATGACTCTGCTGGATACAAAGAGACTCTCATGATAACTCTGTGGGGAATGCAGCCAAAACTGACATTGGATATCTCCTGCCGAGATCTTGAATGTTTGGTGATTTATTTGAGCAAGAGCTCTCTCCACCTGAACTACTAGAGTACAGAAACTGCTGCAGCAAAATAAATGCTGGAAGGATAATGCCGACTCGCCGGGGATAGCCAGATGCTACAGAATTATTCCAGCAAAATAAATGCTGGAAGGGTGAAGTCAACCCTGCTGGGAAATTGGGAACTTAAACCGAGCACCTTGTTGCAGTAACCTCCTGCTGGGGAATAGCAGATGTGCGCAGTATGATCGGACTTTCTGCTGGAACGTGAACCGATATCACCAGTATCTCTGACAAAATAAATGACAGGAACCGCCATCAACTCTGCTTTGGAGAGTCTTGACCTTCGAATTCCACTGGAAGGAAAGAACATTTACTGAAAAGAAAACTCCGCTGGGGATGGCTGGATTCTCTTGGGGAAAATTAACTGACCCTGCTGGGGGAGAATGCATGCCCCTGCGGGGAAATATGTCTGAATACAGCCTTACGATCTTGGAATCGCCAGATTCTGCTGAGGACGAATAACTTTTCTGGAGCCCGTCCTTTGGATAAGCTACGGCTAGCTGGAGAATTCTATCCTTCTTCAGGAAGAACATGCCTGACCTGCGTGGGGATCAAGCCTTTTCACTATTGCAATCTTTTGATCACCTTCCTCGTACAGTTATGAAACCTGCAACAACACAAACAAAGCACGACAAGCCTATGCAATCCAAATCGATTCAGGTCAGTGACGTTACACTCAGTTAATTCAAAGCTTTAACAATTGTTGGCAAGGGCCAGTAATGTTATACTCATGCTAGCTTCAATAAACTTAGGCGTTTTATCATGCGCAAAACAGTAAAGAACAGGCATCAAGTACTGAATAACACATTTTCATTGATTGGGCCCCTGAATGGGCGGAGTTTTTGTACACGGGATGTAACTCCTGAAAAGAGGAAGCTACGCAAAGCAAATATACAAGTACGCAAGTATTCACAAGAAGCATAAATATTGACAAATTAAATTTTGTACACATGTCGGCAACTGGATGCAGATGAACACCACGAACTGATCCTCCCATGACTCGTCCGACTCTTATACTTTCCCGGTATCCCTACTTCTGAAGAGATTGTGTCCGTTAACTGACTCCTCAAATATATTCTCCCGCATTGATACTCATTGAATTCGAATTCGGACCGCAGTCATTTGCTTTTCAAATCCCTAACTTTTGCGTGAACCGCCCTTTACGGGTTTTCAGTTCACCGGGATACCCCTTTTTGCCGAAGCCGCCCAGTGTAGGTTTTCAACTTCGCGGGTGTACATTTTTTTCAATTTTATCCCTAACTTTTGCCCGAACCTTTCATTCTGTTTTTGGTTCGCCAGGATGCCCCATTTTTGCCTGGACTCTCTTTTTTCTGTCCAGCGGGTCTATTTTAAGCAAAGTATTTTTTAACTGCGTCCGAATTCACAGGTGATGCAAAGTCTTCCCCGTCCATGGTGGACAACAATAAAGCTCCTCCTGAAAAAACCTTACTGACAACGTATGGCCCTTCGTAGTTGGGGGTCCACTTGCCCCTGTGATCTGCCTGCGGCGGGAGAATCCTTTTCAGCACAAGGTCGCCCGTCTGAAAGCTTCGCGGAAGTATCTTCTTGTCGTACGCTTTCTTCATTCGTCTTTGATACAAACGACCGTATGCCAGAGAAGCTAGCCTCTTCTCATCCATCAAACTCAGTTGGTTCAATCTGTTCGTTACCCATTCTGCCTCGTCCAGCTGAACGTCTCGCAATACCCTCAGAGAAGGGATCTCAACTTCCAATGGTAATACCGCCTCCATTCCGTATACCAACGAGAACGGAGTTGCCCCGGTTGATGTGCGTACCGTCGTACGATAACCGTGCAAAGCGAAAGGTAGCATCTCGTGCCAATCCTTATACGTCACCACCATTTTCTGGACGATCTTCTTGATATTCTTATTGGCCGCTTCGACAGCGCCATTCATCTTGGGTCGGTAAGGGGAGGAGTTGTGATGTTCGATCTTGAAATTCTGACAGAGCTCCTTCATCATTTTGTTGTTCAGATTAGAACCATTATCCGTGATTATCCGCTCGGGAATCCCATATCGGCAAATGATATCTCTCTTGATGAATCTAGCCACCACTTGCTTCGTTACATTTGCGTAAGACGCTGCTTCCACCCACTTGGTGAAATAATCGATTGCTACGAGGATGAACCGATGCCCGTTAGAAGCCGTCGGCTCAATCTTTCCGATCATATCGATTCCCCACATCGAGAATGGCCATGGAGATGACATCACATTCAGAGGACTCGGAGGCACGTGTATCTTGTCAGCGTATATTTGGCACTTGTGGCACTTCCTTGCGAACTTGAAACAATCAGTTTCCATCGTCAGCCAAAAATAACCTGCCCGCAGCAGTTTTCTCGTCATAGCATGCCCACCAGCATGCGTACCGAATGCACCTTCGTGAATTTCCTCCATGAGAAGCTTTGCCTCTTTCTCGTCTACACAACGCAACAACACCAAGTCGTGGTTTCTTCTGTATAAGACGCCATCCGGGTTCAAATAGAAATTACCCGCTAATCTCCTGAGAGTTTTCTGATCTTGACTGGATGCCCCAGCCGGATACTCTTTATTCTCCAGGAAATTAAGGATATCAAAATACCACGGTTTGCCATCAGACGCTTCATCAATAGCAAATACATAAGCTGGCCTGTCCAACCGAGAGATAGTGATTTGGGGAGCTTCGTTCCAGAAATTGACCTTGTACATGGAAGACAAGGTGGCAAGGGCGTCAGCCATTTGATTTTCTGCCCGCGGCACGTGATGCAACTCAACCTTGTCGAAGAAAGGCAACAATCTCCTGGCATAATTCATATAATGTATCAAATTGGGCTGACGTGTCTCCCATTCCCCTTTGATCTGATTCACTACCAGAGCTGAGTCTCCGTATACGTCTAAATGTTTGATTCGCAAATCAATGGCTTCTTCAAGCCCCATTATACAAGCTTCGTATTCGGCCTCATTGTTGGTAACGGCAAAGGTCAATCGGGCAGTAAACGGGATGTGCGACCCGTGCGGCGTAGTGATAATTGCCCCTATTCCGCTACCGTAAGCATTCACAGCTCCGTCAAATATCATCTGCCATTTGGACCCCGGCTCTGGTCCTTCGTCTGGTAACGGCTCTTCGCAATCCTTCATCTTGAGATACATGATATCCTCGTCAGGAAAGTCAAATCTCATCGATTGATACTCTTCAATAGGCTGCTCCGCCAGATACTCAGACAACACACTCCCCTTTATTGCCTTTTGCGAGACGTACTGAATATCGTACTCAGTCAAGATCATCTGCCACCGGGCAATTCTACCTGACAACGCCTGCTTTTCAAATATATATTTGATTGGATCCATCTTCGAGATGAGCATGGTTGTATGATTCAGCATGTACTGCCTCAAACGCTTGGCGGCCCAGGCTAGCGCGCAACAAGTTTTCTCTAGCATTGAGTATCGAGATTCACAGTCTGTAAATTTCTTACTCAAATAGTAAATTGCATGCTCTTTTCTCCCCGTCTCGTCGTGTTGACCGAGAACGCAACCCATACTTCCCTCAAGAACCGTCAAATACATTATCAAGGGTCTCCCTGCCACTGGGGGTATCAAAATAGGAGGCTCCTGCAGATACTTCTTTATTTTGTCGAACGCCTTTTGACAATTTTCGTTCCACGTTACAGCTTGATCTTTCTTTAACAGCTTGAATAATGGTTCACACGTGGCCGTTAGGTGAGATATGAACCGAGCAATGTAGTTCAATCTCCCCAAAAACCCGCGCACCTCTTTCTCTGTTTTAGGCGTCGGCATTTCTTGAATCGCTTTTATTTTAGCAGGATCGACCTCTATTCCTCTTTCGCTTACGATAAACCCCAGCAGTTTACCCGATCTCACCCCGAAGGTGCATTTGTTAGGGTTCAGCCTCAGCCTGAACTTCCTAAGCCTTTTAAACAACTTCAACAGATTCATCAGATGCTCTTCCTCTGTCTGGGATTTAGCAATCATATCGTCAACATAAACTTCGATCTCTTTATGCATCATGTCATGAAAGAGAGTCGTCATCGCACGCTGATATGTCGCCCCAGCATTTTTCAAGCCAAAGGGCATCACTTTGTAGCAAAATGTTCCCCACGGCGTTATGAAAGTAGTCTTCTCCATATCCTCTGGCGCCATTTTAATCTGATTATAGCCTGAAAAGCCATCCATGAAGGAGAATACAGAGTATTGAGCAGTATTATCAACTAATACGTCAATATGAGGAAGTGGAAAATCGTCTTTTGGGCTTGCTTTATTCAAATCTCTATAATCCACGCACATTCGAACCTTGCCATCTTTCTTTGGCACTGGTACGATGTTGGCAACCCATGAGGGATACTTCGTCACAGCCAGGAACCCAGCGTCCCACTGTTTCTGAACCTCCTCTTTGATCTTCATTGCCATATCTGGTCGTGTTCTGCGAAGTTTTTGTTTGACTGGCGGGCAATCTTCTTTCAGTGGCAGACGATGCACAACCATATCTGTATCGAGCCCTGGCATATCTTGATACGACCAAGCGAATACATCATTATACTCTCGGAGCATTTCAACCAGTTTTCGCTTGATATCACTCTGCAGTGCGGCTCCGATACGAATATTCTTCTCAACCCCTTCCGTCCCCAAATTGATAATTTCGATAACCTCGTCGTGAGGCAGAATGGCTCTTTCCTCTTGCTTCACCAACCAAGACAGTTCTTCAGGAACGTCGCTATCTTCGACAACCTCTTCTTCGGTCTGGAATACCGGGTGCTCGAAGTCGGGACGAGTCATAGGTGGTTCAAGGATGTCATCTGAAAATGTTATCCTGCAAAAGAAAGGGTTAAGTGCTTCAAAATGCGTATAAAGCGGATAACCACGTTGCCATTTTATTGAAAAATACAAAACCAGAAAGACAGGGATTACAGTATTTACACATGAAAAAAAAACGCCATTTATTTAATGATTAACGAAGCAATGTTTATAACAACACAGCCCTAAGCAAATCCTGGTGCCTCGGGCAAGACATCAGATTATTCAACAATTAATAAAGCAAAGCATTACTGTTTAAAAGTCACAGGAACAAGCTCCTGAATAGACCAGTTGCACAGTCCTTGTCCTGGCGTGCTTGGCTGAATCCAGGCATCCATATCACAGTCGCTGTCCCCTTCATCAGACTCCGAAGCAGCATTGACAAATTCATGGCATACTCCACTGGCAGAGATGGTGATTGACTTTCTGAAATGAGGGGCCCCCACAGAAGGAGTTGATGACGACGGTCGGTACCCCAGTCCGAACCGGTCCATTTTCACAGGAATGTCCAATACTTTGCCCCAGCCCGTGGCTTCTCCTGCCTTCACTAGCGCTTGGGCCTCTTTATATGAAGAAACAGCTATCTCTGGCACTTTGCTTGGCCCGGGACCCTTGTCCTTTATGCGCAACCCTTCGAATGCCTGGCATGGCGTCTCGTGGATCTCCCCGTCGACTTCCACATATTTAAACGAAGATAGATGGCTGACCAGGATGTCTTCTTCTCCGCACACGGTGACTACACTGTCTCCGACCATATACTTTAACTTCTGATGCAGGGTTGACGTGACTGCCCCTGCCCCGTGAATCCAAGGTCTTCCCAGCAAGCAGCTGTACGCAGGCTGTATATCCATGATATAAAACTCCATTGCAAACACTTCCGGCCCCACTTGCAGAGGCAAGGTAATCGATCCGAAGACTGTTCTCCGCGTGCCGTCAAACGCTCTGACTACCAAATCACTGGGAGTACACAAAATCCCTCGAACATCCAGCTTCATCATAGCCTTCTTAGGCAGCACATTTAAAGACGACCCGGTGTCAACCAATACGTGCGACATTGTCGACCCTCTGCACTCAACAGATACATGTAATGCCATATTATGGTCCCTCCCTTTCGGAGTCAGGTCAAAATCAGTAAAGCCCAGACTGTGGCCTGCATTTACGTGTGCCAATACTCCTTCTAGCTGATTGACGGAGACATCCTGTGGTACAAAAGAAGTGTCCAGGACTTTCAGCAAAGCGTTCCTGTGGGCTTCCGAACACAACAGCAATGACAGAATAGATATTTTGGATGGCGTTTGCTGCAGATGCTCCACGATTTTATAATCGCTTTTCCGAATTAAGCGCATGAATTCCTCTACGTCCTTCGACGCTGCTTCTTTTTCATTTGCTTGTACCGGAACATTCTCAACCGCTTTCCCCTTTCCTTTCGCTAGCCTTTCGGCCTCTACTTCAGGAGATATAAAGATCCTGCCGCTCCTCGTCATGCCTCCTGAACCAACAACATTATCCACAACCTCCGCTGGCTGCTTGTTAACATCGATTTTAATCCCGTCACAATACACCTCTAGCCCATATGACCATGGGACTGCTTTCGTGTTCTCATACGGAATTGGCCCGGCTTTAGTTATAGTAATCGGTGGTCGCTGAGCTGGTGCCGAAATGGTGATCGTCTTCCTAGGAATTGTCACTGTGGCAACATCACTCTGATTATCCATTACTGCCCCTGCCGGCTCATCAGTTGCTGTTCTATCAAACTGCAATACACCTTCATCAATCAAGGCCTGAATGCCTTTCTTCAAATCCTCACACCCCCCAGACAGGGCCCAACAATCTAAGCAGTACTCATTACAACCCGGGTAAACACCTCCTTGCAACAGTCGGCTTTTTATTTCGCTCAGCGGCGTCTTTAAATCCTCAACATTCATAATCAGATTCAGACCTTCCTCAGTCAGCACGGCGTTCACCCCATGATTAGGCATGGGTTTCTGGACTATATTCGCACCGGTCGTTCCGAAGTTGATAGACTTGTTGTCCAAGAGATCCTGCACAACATGCTTAAAAGCGTGACAACCTTCTATATCATGGCCCGGGGCCCCAGAATGAAACTCGCAGCGCCTATTTGCATCATAGCCGAACGGGGGAGTTCCCGTTATCGGTGCCAAGGTTCTTTTCTCTACCAGATTCAATCCCAACAAGGTCTGCAATAAATCAGCATAGTTAGAGGGAGGCTTCTCGAACACCCTTCTCGGCTTACCACCCTGGAATTTTCTCTGAGCTTGCTGTGCCCCCTGCTGAGGCTGCTGCTGCTGCGGCATTGGTTGCTGCTGAACCTGTTGTTGTTGCTGGATTGGTTGCTGTTGATAAGGGATAGTAACACTCGACACTTGCTGCGACTGACGATATTGATTTCTTCCCCTGCCTCGGCCTCGGCCTCGGCCTCCAAATACCGCGCTAGCTTCGCCCTGACGGCGCCCACCATAAGCTTTCCTATTACTGCCAGATGCAGTTGATTCATCGACTTGGAACTTTCCTTGCTTAATGTTCCGCTCAATCTTTTCACCCATCAGAATCAGGTCTGAAAAACTGGCCAGAGAAGTATGAAACAACATATCATGAAACAGCCCGGTGAATGTGCCGACAAACATATCGTTCATTTCTTTATCTTCCACAGGAGGACGGACCCTGGCAGCCATATCGCGCCACCTTTGCGCGTATTCTTTAAAACTCTCCCCCTTCTTCTGCGACAGCCCGGCCAACTGGACCCGATTGGGCGCCAGATCGCTGTTATACTTGTAATGGGCTACGAACGCCTCTGCTAATTGCTTCCAAGTCTTGATATCAGTGGGCTCCAACCCCATGTACCACTCTAAGGAAGGACCCGATAGACTATCCTGAAAGAAATGCATGAGCATTCTTTCGTCAGTGGAGTATGCAGACATCTTTCTGTAATAAGCTCGGACATGCACCTTCGGACATGTATCTCCTTTGTACTTATCGAACGCAGGCGCTTTGAACTTGATTGGCACCCTCAGCCCAGGTACCAAGCCCATTGTTGCCATGTCCAGACCCGCAGCACTCTGGTTTAGGACTCCTTTCATTTGCTCTTCCAGCATTCTAATCTTTTGAGAATCATCCATCGGCCCTTCAAAACCTCCTCCAGAGAAGGCGTCCTCCTGCTGATCCTCTTGCCACATACCGTTTCCAGCCCCGTATCCATCATACGCATTATTACGTCCAGCTCTGACCTGATTCATCCCCGGAACTCGGCCTCTGTTGCCGTACCCTTGAACACCTCCAGCAGGACCACCAGCCATAAAACCAGCACCGTTTCCGTTTCCAAAACCTCCGTAGCCCTGATTGACCATACCATAACCATCTTGCCCAAAGCCTTGAGCATTAAAGCCATACTTGCCAGTGTTGTCGAATCCCTGATCGTTAAATCCGAACCCTGTATTGACAAAGCCATTGCCTCCGAGATTATCTCCCCCATTGACATCACCCAGCCCAGCATTATGGACAGCAGTTTCATTTCCAACTCCGACGTTACCATTCACAGCAGCGGTAGCGTTGTTGACGTTAGCGGCAGGTATATTGACCACGGGCGGAGCCACTGGCGTAGGAGTGCCGTCTCCATGAGCAGTATCAACCCGGACAGACTGATGATCTTCGTTACCATGACCAGCGTTGCGAGCCAACAGAGGCTGGACCATGGCCTGCAAATTCTCTTGCCCTTTTGCTATAGCCTCCATGGTCTGCATGAAGAGGGCGAGCTTCTCGCGTACATCCTGCATCTCGTTCTGAATTTGGTCCATGACTTTCCGACAGTTGGATCGTGTAGAATAGCGGTGCAGATGTTGATCTGGAATCCTGTTAAGTACCTGATACAAAGCAGGGAATAAGACACCATTCAAAGATTACCTGTAATGCAATATGTATATGAATGCAATGCAATGTGTCTGTGCATTAGGGAAGTTCATTCCCCCAGTTCTAGTGCGAAGGTGCCGGTGCAGTGACGGTGCTGACCATAAGAATATCGAAGTTGAATCATAGAAAGCCTCGTATATAGCAGAGAGAATCAATAAGCCCAGGGTACAATATCACCGAGAGTACAAAGAAGGCATGACCTCAACCAACAATCCTGGTGATGGTCAGCACTATGCATACAAATAATGGAATGATCAAATCCTCCCAAAAGTCTGGTACTCCTCTAACAACTTCTTAGTCTCCGGATGGCTTGGTCGGTCAAGCAGCCCTTCAACAAGCTGGTTTCTCCTCTTAAGGACACGGCGTACATCTTCAGCAGTTTCTTCCCATGTTGCTTCTCCGAAGCAATCTTCTAACTTTCGCTTCTGGGACACTGCTTCATCTCTAGATTTGATTGCCTTGTTCAGTGCATGCTGGACACTATACCGGTTCATCACTTCTTCCTCACACTTCTTGATGCTAGACTTCAACTTCTCTTCGAGGTCGGAAATTTGCTGCTTTAGCTTATCTTCCCTCTGCTTGTTGTTGGTGAGAGTAGCATTCCAAGTCTTATTGCAAGAAGATATCTCTCGGTGTGCTGCGTCGAGCGCCTTCTTTTTGGCTTCCAGCATGTCATGGGAGCTTCTGAACTCTTGCCCCAGACGTTCGCGCTTTTTCTTTTCCTCGGTCAATTCAGCTCCTAACCTGTTTACCAGCTCAATCTGTTGTTGGAAAGCATATACGGCCTTGTTCTTCTCACTGCGTGTTTGGGCTAACTCTTGCTCTAACCCTTCGTTAATCTTCATCAAAGCTTCTTTCTCCCTCACAACCTGTTCATATGCTTCTCTAGAAACAGTAGTTGGCTCTGCTACCGGAATAGGATCAAGAATTGGTGCATCTGGAAACGGCATCTTCAACTGACTAGCTCTCTCCTGAATCCAAGCTCTATAAGGTGCATAGGCCTGACAGTCATTCTTTCCTAACAACGGCTTCCCTTTGCGGTTAATACGCGTCCAGGCATGTCGCAACTTGGCTAATAACTCCCCCTTTAAATCTCCAGTGAAGTACAGAGATTCCTGTACTTCCTCCTCCTGAGGTGGATTCTTCAGCGCATATCCAAACTGGCGAATGAATAGAGAAGGGT
This sequence comes from Lathyrus sativus, assembly GCA_963859935.3. NCBI lineage: Eukaryota > Viridiplantae > Streptophyta > Magnoliopsida > Fabales > Fabaceae > Lathyrus > Lathyrus sativus. Next base: position 271,390,305 of record OZ012736.1, read on the forward strand.
TGTAGTTGATACACCCTTTTCTTCCAATCAATGGGACATTAGGGTAACCGGAACAACTGAAGATGAGCTCCGATCCCAACAGATCTCTATCAAACCACTCCATATCTTCCGACAATAGCCTCATCAAACGCTCCGGCCAACCAACTGGAACTGTAGTCTCTGCAGCAGATCTTCCCTTAGGAAGATGACTCTCAAACCACATACTCAATAAGGGTACACAAAGATGAACATTCTTCCCTCTTCCCTTCTCATTCTTATAATGCAGTGAGTGGTAGAGGTCTCCGAGTAAGGTAGGTACAGGATTACCAGCGGCAAACAAGTAGAAAGCATCGAAGTCCACAAAATCCGGTATATTGGGGAACAAAACTATGCCATAGATGCACAAAGCCAACACAGCATTGAAAGCAACCCAGCATCCATTCTTGGCGTACTCTTGGGCTTTACCCACTAAGAACTGAAATGAGAATCCTGGAACTCCACGGGAAACAGTAGTCACAAGTTCAGAAGCATCAACATGCAAGGCTTTTGCCAAATCCTCCGGCTTGGGTTTGGCATCATAATGAATGAATGGAATCTGGTTCTGCACAGGCAGCTCAACATACTCAGCGTATTCTTCCAGAGTTGGTCCCATAATAAAGTCAGAGAACGTGAAGCACCTCAAAGCAGGGTCGTAGAATTGCATCAAAGCATACAGCCCATCTAACTCTACCTCTGTAGGTTTGCACACCAATCTCAGTAATCTACCATAACTCATCCGGAAACTCCTACGAACACTCTCATCAGCAAGAGAGATCAATCCCAGTAAAGGAACAATATCTGGCGTAGGCAATTTGTAGGCAACTGTTCTCCTTAGGCTAGTCATGATCAAATACTCAGAAGTCTGGGCACTAGAACTAGGGAAATGCAAATGCACCTGCAGCACAGACACACGTTAGTGAAATGCAAATGATAATGTATATGCGGGGATGCAATGCAAGTAACATTCAACAGGGGCCAAAGCTGCAACTGAATAGCCTGAACCCAATCAAGAAAGGTCTCAGATAGACCATCCAAAAGTCACCAAACCCTGGTCTCAGATAGACCTAAAATAAAACTCCAACACTGGTCTCTGACAGACCTCAAACCATAACTCACTGGTCTCTGATAGACCTCAAATCCCATCCATAATTGGTCTCTGACAGACCTCAGAACACATCTCCAAATGGTCTCTGACAGACCTCATAGCTCTCCCAATGGTCTCTGACAGACCTCAGAATAAATCTCCAAATGGTCTCTGACAGACCTCATAACTCTCCCAATGGTCTCTGACAGACCTCAGAATAAATCTCCAAATGGTCTCTGACAGACCTCATAACTCTCCATAAATAACCAGGATCTCTGATCAAGAAATAACCGGTAGTCTGGAGGTCTAGTTACCTGCATAACCCTGAATCCCCTCACAGGTGGGTGGCCCTATAACTGGCACAAGGTACGGCATCCTATGCGGTCGTCGGCGTCACAGACTTTCAGGGTTGATGATACGATTCCCAGAAGGAGTGGCATCATCAAATCCTGAAGAGGCCTCACTCAGCCAATTTCCAAATGATCGGTCCCCAGAGTCGACAATCCAACTAACCAGCAACCCACGCCAACCAAAGGAAGGGGCAGGAGGCCAACCAGAGGAACCTCGTCTGAGTGTAGATTTCATGGGACACCGAAGCAAGCAAAGCAAGCGGGCGCCCACTAATTTCTACTCTAATTCTAGGTGCACTCAAGCCCAGGTCCGGCTTCTCACTCAATATCAGAACACCCGTCACACCCCAGATACAGCAATAATAATCAATATATAAAGCTGAAAATGCAAGGTTAGAAATATAAAATAACTCCATACAAAATCCTCGACGGGAAAACAAGCGTTAGGATTGACTCTCTTAAGGGACGTTGGATCCCAAATGCATAAGAACCATCGCAGTCCTTAGCAGCCAGGGGACGTTGGATCCCCAGCAGAGTCGCCAGCTGTCGCTACTGCGAAAATCGGCGCCGGCTGAACAGAAGAGTCGCCACCGTGCGTTATTTATCCCACGGGAGGGAAAGGAAACGCTCAGAGTAAACCTCGCACAACACGGGAAAGGTATGGTCATCGCAACCAAAACCTGGATTCGGGAGTCGGTTACGCAAGGGGAAGGTATTAGCACCCCTCACGTCCATCGTACTCGATGGGATCCACGCTTGTTTTCGGGTATGGATTGTTATTCTATCTAAACTATAGGTCAAGGGTTAAAAGAAAAAATAAAATGAAAAAATAAAAATGACTCGGCAAAGTATCGCACTTTATGCCTACGTATTCCCGTCTGGAATGAGAAATCAGAGTCAACGTAGTTCGCCTACCTACGGGAAAGGAGGGGAAGGTTGCTCGCTAGGATATCACATCCTATGCCTACGTACTTTCATACAGCATGAAAGATCAGAGCAAACGTAGTTCGGGCCACGTATGACACAAGTCTGTCCTTGATTGATTTTTTATTCCTTCTGAAAAAGGTTTTTGATTAACAGTCCAAGAGGACAAAAATGACGTCTTGATGAGTTCACATTCTTTTACGAAGAAGTGTCTTTTATTGTGTTTGAAATCTTTACGTGTTTTTCTGTTTGTTTTGAGAAAGAAAGAGACAGAACTCTAACCTACGGTTGCGAAGGGAAACAAACTAACCTAATGTTATCATGCATGGGTTAAGACCTAGTGTCTATCATGCTCCTCTCTTGCACAGAGAGAAACAGAGATCCTAAGGGATAGGCAGAAACAGAAACAAACCAGATATATACAGTAAAACAGTAAAATGCATGGATGCAACAATACAAGCGAGGCAAGGGAGTCCCACTCAACCTCGAACCTAGAAAACAATAGGCAAAAGTGAACAGGATTCACTTTCAACCCAACAGGGTAAACAGCAAACAATACAGTTCAGAAAACCAATCAATACATCAGAAATGCAATACAACAGCAGAAGAAACAGCATCAGCAGCTCTGAATCAACAACTGGCTTCAAGTAATCTCCAATCAGCTACAGGCTTCAACAAGCATCAGTCTCCATCTTCATGGCCTTTAGGCAAGGGCTTTGATCATCAGTCTTCTATCTGCAATGGCTTTTCTTCAAGCTCAAACCTCCAGGATGAGGAATCAGTCACAAGAGTGAATTGGGTGTTAAGCAACCAGTTGACTACCAAGGGTGGTGAACAGACTGCTTCTAACACAAGAGACATTTTCTCTCAAGAGTTCTATCTCATAGACACTATCACCAAGCCTTCCAAAGGAAGGGGGTGAGTGTCTTAGAGAGACTCTGAATCACAGAGAAGAATGGATGCAGACAAGGCAATCCATGTTTGAAAAAACAAACTTTCTAACCTAGAGCTCTGCCTAGCTCCTAAACCCTAGCCTCCTCAGCAGCTGCTAGCAAAAACTCCTCCTCAACTCTGACAGTTGATCTTCAATCTTTGAATCTCCAATAGCTTCATCTTCACAAATCTTCAGCTTCCCCAGGGCCCCAGACAAACCCAATACCCATACAAACAATCAATAAACCCCATAGGGCACACCACACCAGACAATCAGATATACAGACAGTAATAATATCAGTAGGGGAATCCTAATTTTTCTAAGGGATCTAGTAACTACCCATAACCCCTATAGTCCCATAACTAATCTATTCAAACCCTAAGTCCTAAGGGAAATGAGATCAAACTTCCTAAATTGTCACCTAAAAACCCTAGTTTTGTTCATGATATTCAAGCATCTATTAATCACCTAAAATTAACTCCTAAAAATGGGAACTAAAATATTTCTACAAGCCTAATATCTCATCTAAACAATATGAAAAGAATGATCAAAAAATATCAAAGCATGTGAGAGAACAAAAATCATAAAAATGATGCATGAAATGAACTATTTAATATGACATTTATTTAGAAAATATGCAAAAATATGAAATAAAAAATTAAAAATGCAATTTTATTTTCCTATAATATTCTAGACATTTTAATGAAAAAGATGTAAAAAGAATGAAATGAAATGCATTTTTTATGAATTTATTATGAATTAATGAAAATTGGTAAGAACTAAAATGGAATTAAAAAAATAAATGAATTAAAAATGAGGGAGGGGGTTAGAATAGCAGATACGCCCAGTTATAAATCCAGAATGGGCCACATATAGGGGGTGCGAGTAGCGTTTTGGTTAAGCCCAGCATCAAGTCAGAAACAATAAAAAACTAAAAACGAGCAGGGGGTGAAAATAGAAACAAAACCACGTTGAAATTGGAATGGGCCTATACACTGGGGGTGGGAAAAGCAACACAAACTCAGGCCCGCCCGTTTCAATTAATGAAACGGCGCGTTTTGGCCTCACAGCTCCCTCCAAATTTACTTCAAATCTCAGCCGTTCGATCACGCTCCAAGTCAAAGGTCTTGCTCAAAATGGAAGGCCACGATTATCTCTTCTCCAATGGATCTGAAACCTAGGGTTTCACCATGAATGCCCCATGCACGAGCTAAGCTTCACCTCCTCTGTTCTCCCTCTCCAATCCATGAAATGCCACGCCATAAAAATGAAAAACGCTCAGAATTCTTCCCTCTACAATCCTATGGTCTCATCTTGCCTTGAAACTCAACACATCAACAAACCCGCGCGCCATAAATTCTGGTCACCATGGCAATACACTGATATGCATCGTCACAATTCTCAATCAAACTTACCCTAACCTAACCTACAGCTAATGGTAATCAACCTGCGCTATCAAGCTACAATTATGATGCACTAACCTAGGAGATTCATGCCCTAACAGTTTGTGGTACCTGCTAATCAACATCACCAAACCTCTCCAAATGCATCCTACTTGTTCTCCTAACCACCTACATTGCATCTAAACTAATAAAATCATGCCTAACTAACTGAATCAAGTAAATCGAATGAAAACTTACCTGGTGCAAGAACTTGAAAACAGCTATGGAGATTGAGGATCTGAGGCTTCTAGGCTTTGGATCTTGATCAATCCTTGATGTATGTGATTCTGTATGCAATTCCTTGTTGATTCTTGACTTGAATTATGCTGTCCACTTGAATTTGTAGTTTTGAGATTCTTGGAGAAAGTGCTTGAAAATGGATGATTCACCCTTGATCCTTGCTTCAATTCTGATCTATGATGAACATTGAATATGATTGGATTGATTTTGAGGAAGATTGATGAAGATTTTGGAGAATTGGAATGAAAACTCAATGAGAAAGCATGAGAAAAATTTGTGGAATTCTTGGTGCAAATGAGGCCAACCCTTGCCAAATTCTCCTTTCATGAATATATAGACCCCAATGGTACATTCTAGATCCATCTTGCACATTCCCTTGTTTTCAAATTTTGGCTCATTTTGATTATGTTTCTTAAAAGGTAAGCAACCATGGATAACTTCATTTTTTCCTTCTAAACTCAAAAAAGTGTGTGAACCATTGTTCTTAGAATTGTTTTTCCATTCAAAATCATATATTGGAAGTCTTCATTTGGACTTGTAAATCTTCCAAACCATTTTTCACTTTGAAATTATTCACTTTATAAGCCTTTTTAGTTCATATTTTGACCAATCATGTGACATCATGCTATGAGCTTCTCCAATAACTTGTGACCTTCTTTCTAGACTTAAAATCCCATTTGGAGCAAGTTTGATGTTGTAAGTTTTTCCATTTGAGGCCTCCTTGTATGAGTTTTGGGTATAGGTTAAAATGACCTGTAATTCACAAATACCCAAAATACCCTTTGCTTGTCAAGACCATAAGTTGAGTTCTCCACATCATATGAAGGCATGCCATACCATTCTAGAAAGCTAAGACAATGAGGAACAATTCTTATGTTGACCAAGAATTCATTTGAAATCTCCTTGAGGGGTAAAACTAGCTTGGAAGTCAAGTCACTTTCACAGACAAAAATTCAGACACCCCAGATGACCTGTAACTTGTAAGGACCATAACTTGAGTTATATAAATCTCCTTGAGGTCTTCCACCACTCAAATTAAAGGTCTTGAGATCCTCTACAAGTTTCATGTTGGCCAAGAAGCCATTTGAAGCTAGCATTTTGACTTATCTTGCTTGGAAATTTGACCTAAACTAGGGGATTTTACAGAGAAACCCTAATTTAGTAACTCCTCTTCTCCTTGATTTCTCTTGAATTCTCCTTGTCATATCTCCATATCCTTCTTCATATGTCAAATGTTGATCCCCACATCTCTCCAATAGACTTGAATGCCCTCTTAAGTCAGTCAATTGACCTAGGGTTGACCTAGGGTTGACCCAGATGAAACCCTAGTTGACTGTCTTCAACTGTAGCTCTTGTGCCTTCATCAATGACTTGCTTTCTTCTCCAAATGACTTTATAAGTCTCTCAAGATGTCTAGATGCCCTCCATGCTCTCACTTCACAGCTCACAACCCTCTTGTTGATCCTCAGATACCCTCAGCTAGAAGATAGACTCAAGGCTTGATCTGCTGAACTCTTTGCTTTCAAATTCTTTCCTGATGACTTGAATGAGATTGAATTGGAATAATAACCTCTTGCTAGGCCTCTAGAGATGAAAATAATGATTGGTCCCCTGTTGAATGACTTGCTATGCTTATGCTATGCAGATGGTTAGTCTATGTACATGACTCTATATGCAAATGCTAATGATAATGAAACATAAATCCAAGGAATAAGGTTGAGCAAATTTTAGGGTGCAACACTTGTGAACCGATGTTCAAGCTTTTAAAGAAAGATCAGGCGATTACATGGAATGAGGATTGCCAGAAGGCATTCGACAAAATAAAGCAATATCTTCAAGAACCTCCAATCTTGATACCCCCAGTGGCTGGACGGCCATTAATCATGTACCTGACGGTTCTGGAGAATAGTATGGGGTGCGTTCTCGGTCAGCACGACGAGACGGGCAGAAAAGAGCATGCCATTTATTATTTGAGTAAAAAGTTCACTGAGTGTGAATCTCGATACTCGATGCTGGAGAAGACGTGTTGTGCACTAGCTTGGGCTGCCAAACGTCTACGACAGTATATGCTCAACCACACCACTATGCTAATTTCGAAGATGGATCCGATTAAGTACGTCTTCGAGAAGCAGGCTCTTTCGGGCAGGATTGCCAGATGGCAAATGGTGTTAACAGAATATGATATTCAGTACGTCTCTCAGAAGGCCATTAAGGGGAGCGTATTGTCTGATTACCTTGCCGAACAGCCAATCGAAGACTACCAGCCTATGAAGTTCGAATTCCCTGACGAGGACATTATGTTTCTCAAAGCGAAGGATTGCGATGAGCCATTGCCCGATGAAGGGCCAGATAGGAAGTCTCAGTGGAAGTTGATATTCGACGGAGCGGTTAATTCCTATGGAAGTGGTATCGGGGCTATCATCACGACTCCTCACGGATCCCACATCCCTTTTACTGCGAGACTGACGTTTCCAGTTACCAACAATGAAGCCGAGTATGAAGCATGTATTATGGGTCTAGAAGAGGCAATTGATTTGAGAATCAAGAATCTAGACATATATGGTGACTCAGCGCTTGTAATCAATCAGATTAAAGGGGAGTGGGAAACTCGTCAAGCGAATCTAGTGCCGTACATGAATTATGCCAGGAGGCTGCTTCCGTTCTTCGATCGAGTGGAGCTTCATCATGTACCCCGGGCTGAAAATCAGATGGCTGACGCCTTAGCCACGCTGGCTTCAATGTATAAATTCAATTATTGGAATGAGGCTCCAAGAATTGTGCTTTCGCGTCTTGATAGACCGGCATTTGTCTTTGCAATCGAGGATGCCACTGACGGCAAGCCATGGTTCCACGACATTCAGACCTTCCTTATGACTAAGGAGTATCCTGCAGGTGCGTCAACCCAGGATAAGAAGACTCTAAGGAGGCTATCTGGAAACTTTTATCTCAATCCTGATGGAGTGCTGTATAAGAGAAACCACGATCTCGTGCTGCTCAGATGTGTAGATGAGAAAGAAGCGAGTATGCTCATGGAAGAAGTCCATGAGGGCACATTTGGTACGCACGCCGGCGGGCATGCCATGACGAGAAAGATCCTGAGAGCAGGGTATTACTGGCTGACTATGGAGTCGGATTGCTTCAGATTCGCGAAGAAATGTCACAAATGCCAGATTTATGCCGATAAAGTCCATGTGCCGCCGTGCCCATTGAATGTCATGTCCTCCCCTTGGCCGTTCTCCATGTGGGGCATCGACATGATAGGCAAGATCGAGCCCACTGCATCCAATGGTCATCGTTTCATTCTGGTAGCTATCGACTACTTCACCAAATGGGTGGAGGCAACCTCGTACACTAATGTGACCAAACAGGTGGTAGCTAAATTCATAAAGAGGGACATCATATGTCGCTATGGAATTCCCGAGCGGATCATTACTGATAATGGTTCGAATTTGAACAACAAAATGATGAAGGAGCTGTGCCAGAGCTTCAAGATTGAACACCACAACTCATCTTCTTACCGGCCAAAGATGAATGGCGCTGTTGAAGCGGCCAACAAGAACATCAAGAAGATTGTTCAGAAGATGGTTGTGACGTACAAAGATTGGCACGAGATGTTGCTGTTTGCCTTGCACGGTTATCGTACGACGGTGCGTACGTCGACCGGGGCAACTCCTTTCTCCTTGGTGTACGGTATGGAAGCTGTCCTACCGTTAGAAGTGGAGATTCCTTCTTTACGAGTTTTGGTTGATGTGAAACTCGACGAGGCAGAATGGATTACGAATCACTTGAACCAACTCAGCCTGATGGACGAGAAGAGGTTAGCATCGATTGCGTTTGGTCGCCTGTACCAAAGCCGAATGAAGAAAGCCTATGATAAGAAGGTGCGTCCCAGAAGCTTTCAGACGGGTGATCTCGTCCTGAAGAAGATTCTTCCGCCACACTCCGATCACCGGGTCAAGTGGACTCCGAATTACGAAGGGCCGTATGTCGTCAGCAAGGTCTTCTCAGGAGGAGCTGCGTTGTTATCCACGATGGATGGTGAAGATTTTGCATCCCCGGTGAACGCGGACGCAGTTAAAAAATACTTTGCTTGAAAGAGACCCGCTGGACAAAAAAGAAAGAGTCCAGGCAAAAAAGGGGCATCCCGGCGAACCAAAAACAGAATAAAAGGTTCGGGCAAAAATTAGGGATATATTGAAAAATGTACACCCGCGAAGTCGAAAACCTACACTGGGCGGCTTCGGCAAAAAAGGGTATCCCGGTGAGCTGAAAACCCGTAAAGGGCGGTTCACGCAAAAGTTAGGGATTGGAATAAGCAAATGACTGCGTTCCGCGTATGGACTTTCATTGTTTAGTGGTTTGGAGGACCTGAGGGCCGTTTATTTGAATCAATCTCTTCCGAAGCTGAAGCATCGGAGAAGTATCGAAGTCGAGTGGGTCTTAGAGGGATCAACTCATGGTGTTCGTCTACGCCTCGTTGCCGACATTTGTATATACTGATGTATATTTATGTTTTCTTTTTGCGCGGCTTCCTCATTCCAGGAGCTTGCCTCTGTTGTAAAACATTTTTGCCCATTCAGGGGTTCACCATCAATAAAATGCACATTATTCAGCAATTCTGCTTGTCTGTTTAGCATTTATCTGTTTTGTTTGCGAATGAAAACGCCGATGTTTTTTAATAAAATGCGCATACATAGACTTGCGGGCCTAGGCCCATTGATTGTTGAAACAATTAATTAATTGAATATTGTCACGAGATAATAACCTGAATAGGCCCCTTTGAGAAGGGTATCTTGTCGGTTTGTTTGTGTTGTTGCAGGTGTAGCGCCTTCCAGAAAATGTGCCGTGCGCATCCCCGAAGCAGGGCGAGCCCTCCTTCTCCAGCAGAGTCCAGTAGTCTCTCTTCCATAGAATCAGAATCAGAATAGTGAGCATTGATATGTCTTCCCCGGGCAGAGGCGATTCTCTCCCCCAAGCAGACGCATCCTGAAGGAATGTCTCCTCATCAGCTGAGTCAAGCACCGAAGAATGGTGTCTTCCCCAGCACCGGGTCACAAGTGCAGATTTCATAGGAGTGTTCGGGTGTCGAAGCTCGTGTTTCCCCAGTAAAGTCTCCCGCGGAATTGAGATCCCCCACCAGAGTCGTATTCTCTCCTGAAGTTGGATGATTCCCTCTTCCCTATTAGAGTGTCGAGACGGCTGATGTTGTATTCCCCTGCAGAGTTATACTCTCCCCCGAAGTCTGATGATCCTTTCTTCCCCGGCGAAGTTGAAATTCCGCACCAGAGTCGTACTCTCCAGTGAAGTAGAATGATTTCTCTCCCCGGCTGAGTCCGCAGAAAGCAGAATCCTTGGAAGCAGTTGAGACCGTGAGTGGTTTCCCTAGCAGAGCGGGGGGTAGCTGATGCTGTATTTCCCCAGAGTCGCACTCTCTCCAGCGAAGCAGAATGATTTCTCCTTCCTCAGCCGAGCTTGCAAATGTCCAGGAGAGCCGAGTCCTTGGAAGTTGATCATGATTGTTGTTTCCCCAGTGGAGTGTTGAGCAGCTGAAGTTGTTTCCCCACAGAGTGGTCATCCCCAAAAGAATTAGCCGAGACGGCCGCACAGTTTATTCTCGCAATTGATATCGGCAAGTCCAGGTTCTCGTAGAGCTTCATTCCCCTGCAGCAGATCAACTGAAGTTGTTTTCCCTGCAGCAGTCAACCAGAAGATCGTTTCCCCAGACGGAGCCGATTGATACCAGCGGGTCCATGTTCTCCTCAGCAGGATGAGTCCTCTACCTGAGTAGTTCTTGTCTCCTTGACAAAAGGGTGTCCTCCTCCCGGCATTTATTTTGCGGACGGGATCGCATCATTGTGCATGACTGCATGGCCTTTAGCATTGCATAGCATTGTGCATGATTGCATGGCATTTAGCATAAACGCATATCATTCCCACTGTGTGGGGCATAGCGCAGAAGCATATGCATCATAAGCATGATCTAGGTCATTGTTATTCTTGCCTTACAGGTGTTCAGCTGAAGGATCGGTTGCTCAGGACGATTCCTGATATTCTCTCTAACGAGGTCGTTTTCCTAAGATGATTCTTAAGACCCCGGTGTAATCCCCACAGTCGCTCGCTCAAGATGATTTTTGAGATCCCCAGCGAAGTCTTCAGTTCAAGACGATTCTTGAATTCCTCAGCAGGGTCGTTTGCTTAAGATGATTCTTAAGACCTCAGTACAACTTCCCGAGTTGTTTGCTTAGGATGATTCTTGAGCTCCCCAGTAGCGTCCCCCATCAAGAGTTGCCCAGGAAGATTCCGGGGATCCCTAGCAGAGTGAAGTCTCCAGAGAGGTTATCAGTTCAGGATGATTCTTGAAGGTGCCCGACAGATTTGTTTGTTCAAGATAATTCTTGAAGTCCTTAGCAGCGTGATATGTCTGCTCCAACAGTGATGTCTAATCTGAAGATTGACTTCGTAAACGCCTGAGGGCGGTATCAGAAGGTTCCTGTGAGCTCAGATGTCCTTGTCGATGAATCAACGTGTGGCTGAAGACAAGGTTCCAAATTTTGTATTCAAGATGATCCGTGTTGGTCTGAAGACCAAGTCAGTTGCCCTGAGGTGATGATTGATCGCGATCTAGTGAATAGTGTTTCTTCTGACTGAAGTCGAAGATGTTTCTCCAGCTGAAGCGGAGTTTTGCCTGAAGGCAAAGTGTTTGAATCCCCGTAGAGTCATGAATGGCTCAGGATACCATTTCTCTGACTGAAGTCATAGATTTCCCAAGCTGAAGCGAAGGTGCCTGAGGGCAAGGTTATCCCCAAGGTCATGAATGACCTAGGATTCATTTTTCGGACTGAAGGCCGAAGTATATCCCTGACTGAAGTCTCGGATGCTCTATAGCAGAGGCGGAGTGGCCTGAAGGCAGATCCATGTATCCTTGAAGGCCAAGGACCATTTCTTTAGACTGAAGTCGAAGATGCCTCCTGCAGAGTTGCCGACGGGCAAAGTTTACATTCTTGAAGGCCAAGGATGTTGTTTCTAGCTGAAGCTGGAATAGTCGACGGGCAGGGTTTCATCTTTCTTCAGAAGAACTTGAAGATTCTCCAGCGGATCTGGAATGGCCAGGGGCCAGGGTTCCATCTATATTCAGAAATACTTGAATATTTTTTTTTCAGCGGATCTGGAGTGGCCAGGTGCCAGGGTTTCATATGTCTTTAATGTTGAAGTTCTACGGCGGGCAGTGTGCAGCAGTATTCCGATGTTCGTTATGGTTCTGAGGGTGAACCCCAGATCAGAGTGTGCTCGGTTAAGTCTCTCATTCCCAGCGGAGTAGTTTCAAATACGCAAGTGTACTTTTTGTTCCATTTACCAGGGGTGAACCCCAGGTCAGGGTTGTTCAGTGTTGCATTTTGTCCAGCGGCGAGGTTGGATGTTTGTTCGACGGCGAGGCTGAACGTTTGGATTTGACGGCGAGGTCAGATCATCATTTGTCCAGCGGCGAGGTTGGATGTTTGTTCGACGGCGAGGTTGAACGTTTAGATTTGACGGCGAGGTCAGATCATCATTTGTCCAGCGGCGAGGTTGGATGTTTGTTCGACGGCGAGGTTGAACGTTTGGATTTGACGGCGAGGTCAGATCATCATTTGTCCAGCGGCGAGGTTGGATGTTTGTTCGACGGCGAGGTTGAACGTTTGGATTTGACGGCGAGGTTGAATGTTTATTTGACGGCGAGGTCAGACTCTTTAAATCCCCAGTAGAGATGATGTTTGTGCGACGGCGATGTCGAGTGTCTCTAAGAAGATGTTTGTTTCCGACGGCGATGTCAGATTCAGTTTTCCAGCGGCGATGTTGGGCATGTCAAGTTGATCCAGTCTTCTGACGGCGATGTTAGGTGATGCAGATCCTTTAGTTCTCCAGCGGCGATGCGGGGTATTTTGTCAGATGCAGTTCTCCAGCGGCGACGCGGGGTACTTTGTTCAGAGATGTATTTTCTCCAGCGGCGATGCGGGGTATTTTGTTCATTTTTGTATTTTCTCCAGCGGCGATGTTGGGTATTTCGGTGATTCAGGTTTAGGTCTCCGGCGGCGATGTTGGACGCTTGTTTCCCCCGAGTTATGGTCGTTCTTGACGGCGATGTCAGGTGATTTAGTCTTCCAGCGGCGATGTTGGGTGTCGTGGTTGTCTGAAGGCAATATCAGAAGAAGTTAATGTGGACGACTGACGGCGATGCCAGTTCAGTATTTCTCCAGCTAGTTGTCGGGCGGCTAGTGTTGCAGTATTCAAAGATTTGTTCCCCGCAGAGTACCGTGTGCTCGTGCAGTTGGCAAATTTTCGGGTTTACCGATATTCAACCGTCTCGTACCTTGATTGGTTGAGAGCCGTTCGCTTCTCACCCAGTCAGGTTCAAGCCGTTTGAATAGGGGCAGCTGTTGCACCCCAAAATTTGACCAACAATTATTTATCCATCTAGTGTTTGAAAATGGATACGTTCATCAGAAAGTTCAAGAGATCCTCAGAGGAGCGGGTTGAAACCAAGGATGTGTGCTTCATAGCTTGAGAGTTGTGGGTGCTCCTCAGATGATTCTGAGACTTTGAGAATGAACTTGATGTTTTGAGAAAGCCTATGAGATGTCTTGATAGCCATCATGAAGCCCAGAGAAGTCATTATGCAAGAGTTCAGAAGATTCAACCATGAATGACAGAATTAGGGTTTTGACTGGGTCAACCCTAGATCAGCTGAAGATTTGGAGAAGGTTGAGACCTAATCCAAGGGCCATGAGATCATGGAATGATGCATAGAGATGTTATAAAGGTGATTCCTAGACCAACTCCTCATGATTGAGGAGTTTGAGAAGTTTCAAGTTAGGGTCTCCAAGGATTGTTAGTGAAAAACCCTAATTTGATCCCTATCTTCCAGGCAGTTTTAGCTCTAGATGTGATTGATATCTCATATTCCCCACAACATGAATGTTGTAGAGCTTGTTCTTAGCTTTAATTTGAGTGGTGGAAGTCCTTGATAGGACTTACAGAGCTCAAGTTATGGTTTTGACAAAGTACAGGCCAGCAGAGGTGTGTGAATCTGGGTCCTTGAAGGTCACCCAACTTGCAGACAACTTTTGCCCTAGTAGGATGATTCCTATGATCTCTTGGTCAACATTAATGTTGGAAGGAATCTTCTTAGCTTTAATTTGAGTGGTAGAAGTCCTTGATAGGATTTGTGGAACTCAACTTATGGTTTGAACAAGACAGGGGTATTTTGGTCATTTGTCAGTTATAGGTCATTTTAAGCAAAGGCCATATCTCCTATTTCCAAGCCTCAAATGGAAAAACTCAAAACATGAAAGTTGTTCAAAATGTGATTTTAAGTCTAGAAAGAAGGTCATGAATTGTTGGAAAGGCTCATAGCATGGATTTGCATGATTGGTCAAAAATGAACTAAAAAATGGCTTATAAGTTTAAAAAGTTGAAATTGGAAATTGGTTTGGAGGATCTAGAAATCCAAAATGGGTCATCCAATATATCATTTTGATTGGAAACATCATTTTGAGAACATTGGTTTAGATAGAATTTTGATTTGAAGCTTTAAAATGGGTGATGCTTTGTTATTTTGTTACTTGCATTTGAAGTCACCTTTGGAAATCCTAACACAAGGCAAGGAAAAAGCTTGTAATGGTTCATAACAATTCAATATGTCATGTGAGGAAATTTTAAGGCCAATTTGAAATGGATAATGCATGATGCATGAGATTTTCAACTTACCATCATATGAGATTCTAGCACTTTCTAGATCTTTCTAGATGAATCCAAGAGCTTCCATTAATCATTATTTAAAGAGTGAATCAGGGAGGGTAAAAGGTTGGTGATCCTTGTTGATGATAGGTGAGATTAGAGTGTGAAAAGCAAGATTCTTCCATTGGCAATTTGATCTCAAACCTTCATTCTCTTCAATCTCCATTCATTTCTCCACCACAAACCTATTATTCTGATCATTGTGAGTGAGTACATGCTGAGGTAGAAGAGGATCCATGGCAGTTTGAAGCTATCTTGAGGAAATTGCAAGAATTGCATTTTGCTGTCCAACTCGAGTTTCAAGCCTTGTTCAACATTTTTGCTGCATACAGAATCCACATTGGCCTCTAAGGATCAAACAAGGAAGGTTTCAAGCACTGAATTGCAAGGAAACCCTAGCTTCCATTAAAGTGTAACAGGTTGGTGATCTTGCTCAAATCTCATAGTTTATGTACTTTCTGCCATAGTTATAGGTGTAGAACTGTTAAGCTAGGGTAGAAGACCATTTTCTGAGAAATAGAGAGCAATTCGAGGAGTTACATAGCAGGGCAGTGAATCTTTCTTGGCATAAAACTCTTGATTTAGGGCGCCATAGTACTAGTTCTTGTGATGAGAATGCTCACCACAGCGCATAGATTATAATGGGATAGGTTTCAACAAGAATTACTACCATGCATGTCAGGTGAATTTGAGTTGTGCCCAGAACTTGCCCCTATCGAGTTTAATTATGGAGGGACTTTTAAAAGAAACTGAAACCATAGTCTTGTAGAGGGCAGTGAGAGGATCAAGTTTGATGTTTGGATCGTGAGTTTTCATTGCGAGGTGAAGGAGCTATGGATGCTGGAAAATTTGCGCATGGAGGGTGTCTCGTGAAACCCTAGCTGGCTGGAGGTGGAAGACATAATCTCCATCCTTGATTTGTTTTGGAATATTGACTTCGTCCCTCAAACCAACGACCCAGATTAATCAGAAACGGAGGGAAAATTTGAAAGTGAAAACGCGGTCGTTTCACTTAGTGAGGGGCGCTGGGCTTGTCTGCTTTCTACTCACACCCCCACCATGATCTGGCCCAAACGAAATGAACTGCGCGCGTGTGCTATTTTCACCCCCTCCCTCATTTTTCTCATTTTATATTTTGTTTTGTTTTATATTTTTAGTGAACTTTAATAATTCATAAAAAATTGATAAATAATGTTTTTTTGTTCATTCTTTTTGTCATGTTTAATAATAATGTGTAGAAAATTATAAAAATAAAAATAGGATTTTATTTTTAATGTAGAATTTTTGGTGATATTTTCTTTTAAATAGGGCATTTATTTTCTTTTAGTTGATATCTCATTTTCCATGAATTGTTTTAGGACTTTCCCTTAGGGTTTTTGAGCCATTCTTTTTGGCATAGTTAGGTATTGACCCCTAGTTTCATGTAGGATTTATCTCTTGATTTGTAGAATAAATTTGATGTAGTTTGATTGTTAGACATTTAGGTGCTCTAATTAGGGTTTTAGGTTGTGTATATGAACTTGAACAAATTTGTTTTGGGGTTCATAGTCCAAATTAGTGTATGGGGAATATATGGGTTAAGGGTAAGTATGTATAGAATCCCCTAGAATTTTACTAGAATATTGTATGGTGTTTTAGTATTTTTCATTGATTTTTGAATGTATGGATAGTATGTGTGTTGCTTAAAGGCATAAGTTGTATTGTTATGTTTTCTTCCCTTCTCTTTTGAGTGTGTGAGCTTTGAAGATTGAGTTGAAGACCTTGTGGATCATCATGGAAGCTTTGAAGACCTTGCAGAGGAGTTTAGCATAATTTTTGTTTGTTTTGTTTATAGGTTGATAGGTGCATAGGCAGAGCCCTAGATAGAATACTTTGTTCAATAAACAAGGAGTGTCTTGTTCACCTCCTTTCTTCTCTATGACACAGAGTCCCTTAAGGGTATTCACCTCTCTCCTTTGGAGGGAGTAGTGACCTTGCCCTATAAGGTAGAACTTTGAGAGAGCCTTTCCTTTGATGTTAAGTCCTCAATGGCATCCTTTGGAAGTCAGTGAGTACTGTAACATCTCCCACTCATCTTGTTGACTGAATCTTGTTTGCTGGAGCATTGGAGCCATTGAAGATAGAAGTTGAGGCCTTGAAGAGGATGATTCCTTGAAGATTGTTGAAGTCTGAAGACTCTGTGAAGATCAAACTGATGCTTGAAGCCTGGAGGTAGAGCTGATCAAAGGAGCTGAAGCTCAAGGGAGAAGATGAGTTGATACTCATGTTGTAGGGTTGACACCTGGAAAGCAAGTGATCTCTGAAGTCTGAAGACTGGGTTGCTGCTGGAGGAGCTGAGGCTTTCTTCTGTTTTCTTTGATGTATTGTGTGTTTTGTCTGACTTGTCTGCTGCATTAGGCTAAGCACATTTAGAATAAGTTCAGTCTAAGAGCATGAATGCATCTGATTGTATTGTTATTGCTTGGCTTTGCTTGCGGGTATTCGGTAGAGCCCAGCTCCCTTGCCCATGTGTCTATTTTGCTTGATAGCATTTCATTTCTTTTATCTGTGTGAGTACAATTTACTGTTTTTGCTGGATAGCATGTTGTTTATTTCAGTATGATTACTGTTATTTCATGACTGGCTTGAGGTCGAGACGAGCTTGTGGAGGCTGAAGCCCCACACACATTTCCTCCCTCACTTGCATTGCATGCATTTTACTGTTAAAGCTGATGCTTTTGTCTGTTTTGGTGTATCATTGACATGATCCCTTAGGACTCTCATTTCCTCTGATGAGGATTTGATGATAGACTTTTAGGTTGAAACCTATGCATGACAACATCTAGGAGTTCCCTGTTCAAATCTCAACCATAGGATGAATCCATGGCATGATAACAGTAGGACTTGATAGTCTCCCTCCTAGTTGGGCATGTTCTCTTCTCACCTCAAAACAGTTTAAGATACAGTAATCATGAATGATTTCTTTCGTACGTTACGAGCCTTAAGCTATCTGAGAAAGGATTGTGGGAGAGTTTCTTTTCCACAGTCTGGATGTTTAGTATGGTACCCTTTGGGTGACATGCGACGCATTCACTCTCAGGTCATAGTCTCTAGTGCGGTTGAAATCGCAAACACAATAAAAAACACTTCTTTTAGGAGATAACCCGTAGTTTCCCGAACTACGTTTGCTCTGATCTTTCATACCAGATGAAAGTACGTAGGCATAGGATGCGACGTCCTAGCGAGCGACCTTCCCCACCTTCACCCGTAGTTAGGCCGAACTACGTTGACTCTGATTTCTCATTCTCTGATGAGAATACGTAGGCATAAAGTGCGACGCTTTGCCGAGTCATTTTTCTTTTCTTTTTCAGCCAGCCTTGATAGGTAGATAGATTATAACCAACCCGTCCAAGTAAACAAACAAGCGAGGATCCCGTCGAGTACGACGGACGTGAGGGGTGCTAATACCTTCCCCTTGCGTAACCGACTCCCGAACCCAGACAATGGTTGCGATGACCTTGTCTTACCCTTATTCGTTAGGTTTTTCCGATCGTTTCCTTTCCCGCTCTAAGGGATAAATAACGAAAGGTGGCGACTCTTCTGTCATGCCGACACCTTATTTTCGCGCAAGCGACAGCTGGCGACTCTGCTGGGGACTCCAACGGTTCCCTGTGCGAGTCAATCCTATCGTTTGTGTGTTTACCTGTTGGGTTGCGTTTATTTATCGCATTTTTTTTACTTCTCGCACTTTATTTCCCGCATTTTATATTCAGTAAAATATGATTATTTGTGCTGTTGTGGGATGGGAGTTCTGGTTG
Organism: Lathyrus sativus; assembly: GCA_963859935.3. Taxonomy (NCBI): domain Eukaryota; kingdom Viridiplantae; phylum Streptophyta; class Magnoliopsida; order Fabales; family Fabaceae; genus Lathyrus; species Lathyrus sativus. The sequence goes on from OZ012736.1 coordinate 271,408,868, forward strand.
AGTGAGAAGCCAGACCCAGGCTTGAGTGCACCATAGACTTAGAGTGGAAATTAGTGGGCGCGTGCTTGCTTTGCAGGCACTAGTGTCTCATGAAATCCACGCTCAGACGAGGTTCATCCGGTTGGCTTCACTTTCAACCCTTTGGGTCGAGACGGTTGCTGGTTTGGTGGATTGTCGACTCTGGGGACCGATCATTTGTGATTCAGCTAAGTGAGGCCTCTTCAGGACTTGATGATGCCACTCCTTCTGGGAATCGTATCATCAGTCTTGAAAGTCTGTGACGCTGATGAACGCATAGGATGCCGTACCTTGAGTCAGTCTAGGTTCATACTTGTGAGTGGGACTGGGTTTATTGCAGGAAACTTAGACCTTCAGACTACCTGGTTTTCTTGACAGTGAATCAGTTATGTTGGGTTCTCAGTTGCAGACATGTTCTTGATAGAGCAAGAGGTTTTTGATCAGAGGATCTTGTCACCGGGTGTTTGTCTGTCCTTGATAGAGCAGGCTTTGATCAGTATGTTATCATCGGTGGTTTGTTCTGGATAGGGCAGATTTTGAGTGAGGTTTGAAGATCTCATCAGCAGCTGTGTGTTTGTTCTTGATAGGGCAAATTTTGATTTGGGGTATGAAGACTTCAACAGATGTTCCTTGATCTTGCACCCGGGGTCCTTATTATCAGTCACTTACTCTTGTCAGAACAGAATTTTGATCTCGGTCCTATCGGATGGTTATTCTCAGCAGATCAGATTAGTGGTCTTACACCGGGGTTTCCCTCTCATCAGTGACTGTTGATACCGAATCTCCACAGCAGCCACCTGGATATATTATTGCATACCTGCATTTTGCATTAGTTTGCGCATTCATCTGCATTCCATTAACGTGTGTCTGTGTTGCAGGTACCGTTTCCCCGATCCCGGAGTTCCCGTCTTCTGCGGTTATTATGGCTTCTCTCAGGAAGACTGTTGCATACAAGTTCCCGACCCCCGATGTGTCGAAGCTGACTGGTTTGATAGCCCTGGCAGGGGATTCTGTGAAGGATAGGTTCAGGAAGTCTTATGGCAGGTTGCTTAGCCTGGTTTACAAACCTTCTACGTCCGAGTTGAATGGGTTACATGCTCTTCTGCAGTTTTATGACCCTCCCTTGAGGTGTTTCACCTTTCATGACTTCATTCTCGCGCCGACATTGGAAGAGTATGCTGATATGTTGGGTGTGCCTATCAAAAGGCAGATGCCTTTTGTCCACATGGATGCTGAGCCTGATCTGGTTGGTTTGGCTTCCTCACTCCATTTGAGCGCTTCTGAGTTAGTGGTGACGAGTTGGAACAAGGTCCCAGGGTTCTCTCTGCAGTTCCTGATAGCTAAGGCTCAGCAATGTGCTAAGGACAAATGTTGGGACGCCTTCAGCGCCATCCTTGCTTTATGCATATATGGCATTATCCTATTTCCCAGCATGCCTGATTTCGTAGACTTTGATGCATTCCATATCTTTTGCCTCAGGGAATCCAGTCCCTACTCTGATCGGAGACGTATATCACTCAGTGCATTACAAGAATGAGAACCGGAGAGGGAAGAATGTCTCATGCTGCGTACCGTTGTTGTACAAGTGGCTTGATAGTCATTTGCCCAAGAGGGGTTCTTCCGTCTTGTCTGCAGCCACAGCTGAGTGGCCTGAGCGTCTCATGAGTTTGTCGGCAGAAGACATTGATTGGTTCGTTGACAGAGACAGGTTAGGCACCGAGGTGATCTTCAGTTGTAGTGGGTTTCCTAACGTACCTCTGATAGGTAGGAAGGGTTGCATCAACTACAACCCATCATTGCTAGTTCGTCAGTTTGCATATGCTTTGAGGACTCCACCGAAGGAAGAAGAGGTACGGGAATCTCTGTACCTCACGGGTATTCTAGAGGGGGATTTGTTGCCCAAGCTTCAGTATGCGTGGAACAATATCAGCACGAGAGGAAAGCCTTTGTTGGGGAAGAGCAACAGCCAGGCCTACCCTCCTTATTCAGATTGGATCAGAGCCAGAGCCAGCGCTATAGGGATGCCATTCCCTCATGTCAGACCAGAGAGTCCTCCACCAGTCGAAGAGCCTACCACTGTGTCCATTCATCAGCACAACCGGGTATTAGCTGAGCGTGATAAACTGAAGAGGGCAAATGCAGAATTAGAGAAGGAGTTAGCTCATCTTCGAAGTGAGAGGAACGAAGCCGTGCATGCTCTCAAAAGGCAAACAGAGTCGGTGAGCCAGCTGAGTGCAGACTTGGCAAAGCAGATTGCTGATCGGGAACGCTTAGGTCAAGACTTCAGAGCTGCTAATGATGTGCTAGCTACGAAGAAGCAGCATTTGGAGGAAGCATATCGGAGAATATCTAAGTTCGACCAGCATTGGAAGACTTCCATGGCCACCAGGAAGGAGCGAGAAGACAAGCTGATGCTGCAGATTTCTAAGCTAGAGACCGAAGTGAAGGACAGTGAGCGGAGGTTTGATGAAGAGACCGCCCGCAGGTACTCCGCTGAAGCCCGTCTCAACAAAGCCATTGCTAGCCTGAAGGAGCATAAGCTGATGTTTGAGTCTAAGAAGCGGAAGCTGGAGGATTGCTTTGGCGAAGGTGCTTGGGAGAATTCAGTTCAGGGGCTTCAGCATACTATCAGGCAGAGGGAACTACTCGTCGAGGGGTTGCTCACTTCGCCAGATCATTCAGAGACAAAGGAGTTATTAGCAGAGTATCGCGCCCGTGGCCGTACTTGACTAGTTATATCCTTGTTGTTTTTGATCTTTGATGTATGCTGACCATCACCAGACTTGTTGGCTGAGGTCATGCTGTTGATTTGTACTCGCTGATACTGTGTACTGCCTTGATAGGCCTTTCCATATATATATGAGATTGATGTTTCCATGATCGGGCTCAGATTTCTTCTTCCTCTTATTATCAGCACCGTCACTAAGGCACTAGGATCGGAGAAAAACCTCCCACGCACACAGACACACGCATGCATCTGCATGAAGCATATTTGCATGGTGTATATCTTATTGCTTTTCCTAACCTTTATTGTTAACAGGTTTTTCAGGTTCCGAGCTACTTTCGATCTCCAGGATTGATCAAAGACTCATCCACCGCTATTCAACTCGCGCTAATCAGACGAGAATCATGGACCAGGTGCAGTCAGATGTCCAAGAACTCCGTGAACGGATGGATCGTTTTATGGAGCTGATGCAGGTGGTCGCGAATGGTCAAGACCAGCTTCGTACTCTAGTTCAACCGCTGATCTCCAGGGTTGACAGTAATGGCATACTTCATGGAGGGGCCGTGCCTACTCCTCCTCCAGGGGATACTCCACAGAACGTTGTTCCTGCCGCCGGGGGCAACGGCAGTGCTAACGGCAATCTGATGACTAATCTCGGGCTCAACGCGGCTGGCGTCGGCAATGGTAGTTTGGGAGCCAATGTTAACATAGGGCCGGTCAACGGCAATGCTGGTGCAGGAAATCTGGTGGTGCCTCAACCGTGGCTGGAGGACCATCAGGATGACATATTCTTTCAGAGAGGTGTAGAGGCAGAGTTGAATGCTGAAGCTCGACTCAGGTTCAAGGCGCTGGAAGACAAGATGAGAAGCATAGAAAATCAGAACACATTGGGCGTTGACATGTCCAACCTAGGGTTGATTGCTGACTTTAAAGTACCTCACAAGTTCAAGGTGCCTACCTTCGAGAAGTATAAGGGTACTACTTGCCCCCGGGTCCACCTCCGATCTTATTATAGAAAGATGTCCGCCTATTCTGACGATGAGAAGTTGCTGATGCACTTCTTTCAGGATAGTCTTTCTGGTCCATCACTCGAATGGTATATGGGTTTGGAGCCCGCTACTGTGCGCACCTGGAAAGATCTTGCAGAAGCGTTTGTTCTCCACTATCAATACAATAGCGACTTGGCTCCCAACCGAGTTCAGCTTCAGAATCTTTCACAGCGGAACAATGAAAGCTTCAAAGAGTACGCCCAGCGGTGGCGTGAATTGGCTGCTCGGGTTCAACCGCCGATGGTTGAGCGTGAGTTGGTGCAAATGTTCGTGGCTACCCTTCCTGGAATCTATTATGAAAAGCTGGTCAGTGGCATGTCTGGAACATTCTCGGCTCTTATCACTTTGGGCGAGCATGTTGAGAACGGTATAAAGATTGGAAAAATCCAGGGCGAATCATCCTCAGCTGGAGGAGGTGGCAAGAAACCCTATACTGGCAAGCATCGAGAGGGAGACGCCAGTGCTGTCACTAATGCTAGGAGAAAGGGCAAGGGTCCTCAGTCTCAGATCGCTAGCATAAATATCCCAGCTGCTCCGCAGCCGCAGCAGCAGCAGCCTCAGCAGCAGAATCAGCAGGGGTATAAAAGATATCAGAATCGGGGTCCTATGGCAAGCCGTCATTTTGATACTCCACCTATGTCGTATGCACAGCTTCTGCAAACGTTGCTTCAGCTCCAATTGGTTCAAAAAAGGACGTTGGCTCCCTTAACAGGGGCACCACCACCGGGGTATGATGCTAATGCTACTTGTGAATTCCACACTGGGTCACCAGGCCATACGATTGAGAATTGTAAAGCTTTTAAGCACAAAGTCCAGGACTTGGTGGACGCCAAGGTTATCAACTTTTCTGACAACGTGCCCAACGTCACCAAAAATCCAATGCCTCATCATAAGGGGGGCGGAGTGAATGCTGTTATCACTGAGGAGAGTTCAGACTTGCTGACCGATGTCAAAGATTTGAAGACGCCGTTGAGTTTTGTCAAAGCTAAGTTGCTGAAGAAGGGCTTCTTTCCTGGATGCGGAGAATTATGTATGGCTTGTGCTACACTTCCTGACGGGTGTGAGCAGCTGATCGAAGGTATCCAAAGTCTGATGTCCGAGGGTATTTTACAGTTCAGCCGGAGCGTTGAGAGTGCATCAGGGGAAGTCGTGCTGAAGCAGGCAGACGAAGTTGCTACCATTACTATTCCTCGTCACCCCATTACTATTCCTGCGCCCCGTCCGCCTACTATCACCATCACTAGGGCCGGACCAATCCCATTCGAGAGTACTAATGTTGTCCCATGGCATTATGGCGCCGAAGTTTACTGCAATGGTCAGAAGATAGAGCTTGAGCCGTTTGGATCGACTGTGCAGAATCTTACTGAAGTCAGTGGTATCACTAGAAGCGGTAGAGTGTTCGCACCAGCAGAGGTTGCAGCGGAGAAGGTGGTCCGGGCCGACGCTGTGGATAAGGGTAAAGGTAAAGCTGTTGAAGAGGTCCCTGCTGAGGCAGAAAAAGACTTGCTGGTTAAAGATGCTGAAGAGTTCATGCGACTAATCAAGAAAAGTGACTACAAAATTGTAGATCATCTTCATCAGACTCCGTCAAAGATCTCGATTCTTAACTTGTTGCTGTGCTCTGAGGCGCACCGCAATGCATTACTGAAGGTATTGAATGCTGCATACGTGCCGCAGGAGATATCAGTAAATCAACTCGAAGAAGTGGTGGCCCATGTCAATGCTGGTAATGGGCTGGGTTTTACAGATCTGGAGCTGACTCCTAAGGGAAGAGATCACAACAGCGCCTTGCACGTCTCAATAGAATGCAGAGGCACTATTATGTCACATGTCCTGGTGGATACAGGTTCCTCGCTTAACGTGCTCCCGAAGAAGGCACTGATGAAGTTGGATACCCGTGGACTGCTGTGCACGCCCAGTGATCTGGTCGTGAAAGCCTTCGATGGAACCAAGCGCCACGTCTTCGGAGAGTTGACCCTGCCAATTCAAGTGGGTCCAGAGACGTTCAATACGGTTTTCTATATCATGGATATCATGCCCGCCTATAGTTGCCTCTTAGGTCGGCCATGGATCCATTCTGCTGGTGCCGTGACGTCCACGCTGCATCAGAAGCTTAAATATGTTGTTGGGGGCAGCATAGTGACCGTCTGTGGTGAAGAGGACATCATGGTGAGCCACCTGTCGTCCTTTAAATATGTTGAAATGGATGGCGAGATCCATGAGACTCTTTGCCAAGCATTTGAAACCGTCAGGGTGAAAGAAGTAGCTCCTGTCGTCGCAGAGAAGCAAGAGTTGAACCTCTCCTCGTTTAAGGAAGCTCGGGCCGTTGTCGAAGCCGGTTCCACCCCAGGCTGGGGGCATGTCTTGGATATACCAATCAAGCAGGATAGGTTTGGATTGGGATATTCTCCTAGAGCTGAAGCTTCATCTTCTTCTGGCAGCTCGTCTCGTGTGAAAGGGCCGATCCTATTCACCAAGGGGGGAGTAATTTTCGAGAGCGTCAACGCTGCGTCGGAGGACAGCGGAGACAGTGATTGCGATCTTGACGCCTGGATTCAACCGAGCAAGCCGGGAGAGCACCTTCACAATTGGACCATCAAAGAGATTATCAAGCTGACGAATGAAGAGATCCACGTAACAGATGACATCGACTCTGGACCCTCTACGGCTCACTACGACTTTGATTGCCCGATCTATCAAGCCGAGGATGAGATTGATGAAGACGAAGACCTTCCGGAAGAGTTGGCTCACTTGTTGAGACAAGAGGAGAAGGTTATTCTGCCTCACGAGGAGGATATTGAGATTGTAAATTTGGGTTCTGAGGAGCTCGTCAGAAATGTCAGAGTAGGGGCTGCGCTGCAGAATGATGTCAAGCATAGACTGGTCGAGATGCTTCGAGAGTATAGTGACGTCTTTGCTTGGTCATATGAGGATATGCCCGGACTTGACACTGATATCGTGGTTCATCGCTTGCCGTTGCGGGAAGATTGCCCTCTAGTCAAGCAGAAGCTCAGGAGGACGAGACCAGACATGGCTGTAAAAATCAAAGAAGAGGTCCAGAAGCAGTTGGACGCAGGATTTCTAGCCGTTACCACTTACCCTCCGTGGGTCGCCAACATAGTACCTGTACCGAAGAAGGACGGTAAGGTACGCATGTGCGTCGATTATCGGGATTTTAATAGGGCGAGCCCTAAAGATGATTTCCCGTTGCCTCATATCGATGTGTTGGTCGACAATACAGCCCAGTTTTCCGTGTTTTCATTCATGGATGGCTTCTCCGGTTACAATCAGATTAAGATGGCACCGGAGGACATGGAGAAAACGACGTTTATCACCCCCTGGGGAACATTCTGCTATAAGGTAATGCCCTTCGGTCTGAAGAACGCAGGGGCCACTTACCAGCGAGCAATGGTAACTTTGTTTCATGATATGATTCATCATGAGATCGAGGTCTATGTTGATGACATGATTGCAAAGTCCCAAACGGAGGAAAAGCATCTGGTCAATTTGTTGAAGCTGTTTGAAAGGCTTAGGAAGTTCAGGCTGAGGCTGAATCCTAACAAATGCACTTTCGGAGTGCGGTCCGGAAAGTTATTGGGGTTTATCGTTAGTGAACGAGGTATTGAAGTTGATCCCGCGAAGATAAAAGCTATCCAAGAAATGCCCGCGCCGAAAACAGAAAAAGAAGTTCGTGGTTTCCTGGGCCGAATAAACTACATTGCAAGGTTTATCTCTCAGCTCACGGCCACTTGTGAACCGATGTTCAAGCTTTTAAAGAAAGATCAGGCGATTACTTGGAATGAGGATTGCCAGAAGGCATTCGACAAAATAAAGCAGTATCTTCAAGAACCTCCAATCTTGATACCCCCAGTGGCTGGACGGCCATTAATCATGTACCTGACGGTTCTGGAGAATAGTATGGGGTGCGTTCTCGGTCAGCACGACGAGACGGGCAGAAAAGAGCATGCCATTTATTATTTGAGTAAAAAGTTCACTGAGTGTGAATCTCGATACTCGATGCTGGAGAAGACGTGTTGTGCACTAGCTTGGGCTGCCAAACGTCTACGACAGTATATGCTCAACCACACCACTATGCTAATTTCGAAGATGGATCCGATTAAGTACGTCTTCGAGAAGCAGGCTCTTTCGGGCAGGATTGCCAGATGGCAAATGGTGTTAACAGAATATGATATTCAGTACTTCTCTCAGAAGGCCATTAAGGGGAGCGTATTGTCTGATTACCTTGCCGAACAGCCAATCGAAGACTACCAGCCTATGAAGTTCGAATTCCCTGACGAGGACATTATGTTTCTCAAAGCGAAGGATTGCGATGAGCCATTGCCCGATGAAGGGCCAGATAGGAAGTCTCAGTGGAAGTTGATATTCGACGGAGCGGTTAATTCCTATGGAAGTGGTATCGGGGCTATCATCACGACTCCTCACGGATCCCACATCCCTTTTACTGCGAGACTGACGTTTCCAGTTACCAACAATAAAGCCGAGTATGAAGCATGTATTATGGGTCTAGAAGAGGCAATTGATTTGAGAATCAAGAATCTAGACATATATGGTGACTCAGCGCTTGTAATCAATCAGATTAAAGGGGAGTGGGAAACTCGTCAAGCGAATCTAGTGTCGTACATGAATTATGCCAGGAGGCTGCTTCCGTTCTTCGATCGAGTGGAGCTTCATCATGTACCCCGGGCTGAAAATCAGATGGCTGACGCCTTAGCCACGCTGGCTTCAATGTATAAAGTCAATTATTGGAATGAGGCTCCAAGAATTGTGCTTTCGCGTCTTGATAGACCGGCATTTGTCTTTGCAATCGAGGATGCCACTGACGGCAAGCCATGGTTCCACGACATTCAGACCTTCCTTATGGCTAAGGAGTATCCTGCGGGTGCGTCAACCCAGGATAAGAAGACTCTAAGGAGGCTATCTGGAAACTTTTATCTCAATCCTGATGGAGTGCTGTATAAGAGAAACCACGATCTCGTGCTGCTCAGATGTGTAGATGAGAAAGAAGCGAGTATGCTCATG